>CM068834.1:39492490-40192490 GCA_028554795.2 Sinohyriopsis cumingii | reverse complement strand
TCGAAAACGCCTAATACCGCCAGCAACAACTTTTATGAGAATAAAGGTATATTAATATAAATATATGCATGAATATTTTATGGTGGTTCATGCAAGACACATGGAAATCAAATACTTAAACCCCTTTCACGTGGTGCATTCTAACACCATTATAAAAATATGGTTTACAAGTCAGAACTGAAATGTTTTTACCTTTACAAAGGAGAAATTAATTTTTCTATAAATTATACTTGAGCGTCATTATCTCTTTGCTCGTTCTGTAAAACAACTAAGTGCGGCATAAAATGTTCTCGATTTTCTTATTTCTTCTTTGCTTATAAAAAAACCAGTCGGAATGAACGCTTTTAAATATTTTGGAGAGACATTTAATATTTTTGCGACTCACCAAATATTGTCCTCCTCAATTATGTTCACAACTCCTGTAAAAGACTTTCGCGAATAACCTGTTTTGCTAAAATCACGAGAAAAAAATGAGCTTATGAATTTTTTTACTTGTGGTAAGTTAGTAAAATAAAAGAAAAATTACTTTTTTTCTTCTGGCAGACTTACAGCATGCAAATTATACGGTCAACAGAAAAATCATTTTTGTTATCCTTCTATTAGCAGCCAGCATGATACGACGCGTATTCCTAAATTTAATTTCTTTGTTTAACTTTACAATGAATGAAGACTTTTTAAAAATAATATCAGTGAACACGTAGTAACTATCATATTTGCGATGTTTTTCTTTTAAATTTACTGTCGTTTGCTGTGTTATCCCCCTGGTAAAAATATGTCAGGTGTTCTCCTATAAGATAACACAACCATCACAGTCTTATGACCTTTCTGAGCCAAAACAGTTACTGCAAGCTGGAAATCACATCATAAGCAGTGTCTTGATTCTAATATTTTTGCTGTATCTTTTTTTCCAAGAAGTAGTCACGGCTAAATGGAATGTTCGCCATCCGAAATTTATTAATATATTGTGTAGTAAACGTGTAAATTATCAGATAAAAAATGAAATATAAAATGGTTTGATTCTTACGGTGCTTATGTACTTGACAGCTTATATTCTTTTTAAAACAAATCGGATGTTTTTAATATTCTGGAGAAGCAGTAATTTCTATGCTACGTACCAATGAGCCCACAAAATATTGTCCTCCATTGTCCTTCAGCAATTTTTCGAAGAACCCAATGAATCTCGGAAATACCTCATGATAAAAATTGAATGAATTATATATGACCATTTCGATCTGCATGTACAAGTATTATTATGTCGAATGATGGCAACACTTGTATTTTCCCAGCTTATATAGCTTTTGTTATTGTTTTTAGAACTTCACATGGGGTGTGGATGAGGCTCCATCATATTTTCGGTACTTAAGGCCCTGGAAGGTGTCACGGAATGGTGTAAATGTTGTTAATTAAATACATGTACTCGGGTTTCGTTTCTTTTCTATGTACAACGATGCCCGAGGGTGATTATAATATGGTCTATGTATTTCGAAATCGTGAGTACGATTCGTCCTATGCCACACGTGCAAGGTGCCTTCGATAAGGAATAACGAAAATTCTAAAGGTATAAATACGTTACTACATGTAAAGGACCTTTACAATACTAATGGTTTTGTCAGCAAGCGGCCTGCTAAAAGGATTCGCACAACTCCAGCTGTAGGGCTGAAGTTTTGATGGTAGGAATATCCGGGGTGTCCGGTGTTGTCAGAGGGTAGAAACGTCCGTGTGTCCGGAGCGTTTAAGGTGCCGGAGCGTCTAATGTCTAGCGTCCGGAATGTCAAGAGTGACTAAGGTGACCCAGCTGTAGAGCCGTCAAAGGACCAGGGGGTCCGGAGGGTCTAATATTTCAAGTGTCCGGAGGGTCTAATGTTTCAAGTGATCATAGTATTCCGAGGGTCTGGAGTCTATATTGGTTGTGAAATTGATTCGGAGGAGCTGTGGAGCGGATATGGTGCACGGGTGACGGAGTGCATCTCCACACATGTATTTTTAGCTGTATGCTAATTTTGGGTTAGTAAGACCCAGTGTATTATTCAGGACTGGAAGGATAGATTGTATATCCGTTCTTGTTTAGTGACATAATTTCGCTACCTGAGCGAATACATTTTTTACTATGTGTAAAGTCTTACATTGTTTACTATTTGAGTGAACTATATTCATCTTTCCATTATTGAATCATTTGTGAAATCATTTATCCTGTATTTTAGGGTTACTGAACTAAATTTATTTGTATATTTTTTCCATCTTTGAAACTGTGCGTTTTTTATGTTAAATAGATCCAATATTTGGATTATAAATACGCACACATCTTCATAATCCACTACTCATATAAATCGCCACATTAAACCATATATCTGTGTCGTCAAAACGTGTTCTGTTGTTAATCCGAAATATCCCACCCGGTTATCTTGTTACAGAAGGCCTTAAGCCTGCACTGTGTACCTGCCATTTTGCGGTTTTTCAGACAGGATCTGAGGTAAAACTTCGCGTTCGATTTAAAACTAAAAATATTATTATTTATTAGAATCATAAGGTCACATACGACGTAGCCCCATCATAGTGCATGAAGTTGAAGGAAAGGGCGTCAAAGCTCCTGCCCAACACGTCCGTTGACTTACGCGAGGTTATACTGCAAGAAATAATTTCTTACTCAAGATCAGGTAAAAACGTCAAAAGTCAAGGTCACTTGAGCAATTGAACTTAATTTTTCATTTTCGTGGAATACCATGGGTTGTGCTTCGTATACCTTTATGAGGTATTACAAGTTAATTGTTATTGGAAAATAAAAACCATAATGTTTTTGGAGTCGAAAGGCAAGGCCAAGTTAATCGAACATGGCGCAATGGTTTCCGTGCAATAAGTTGGTTTTGTTTTGATAACCTTTATCAAAGTTGGCAGATGGGTTTCCCATTTAGAATATAAGGAAGCCTACCGGTCTAAGGGTCTGCAATTCAAAGGTCAAGGTCATAAGGATCTGAGAAATTAAAATTTCATCCACGTACAACTGGAGTTCTTCTAATTGTACCTTCATAATTTGCCCTTGAGCATTTCAGTGAATCTACTTATTAATTGCATCTAAAGATTCATGGTCAAGGTCAATTAGATCTATGAAAGTAAATAGGCTTTTGCATTTTTTGCATAATAAATTTGGCTTTCACTGAATGTACCTTCAGAATCGTTACAGGTAGATGATAAATTGTATTTTTGTATATTTCTGACCTGTCTGTTTTATTTTTATAACCTATGTATCGTGTACTTTTACCTGCATTAGGCCATGTACATCATATAAAAATTTAATTAATCTGCATAAAAGAAAATTGTCTGTTCCACTATTTACTCTGACCACCGGCATTTGCACAGAACTGTCTTTCTTAAAGCAATAACACCTAAGCAATTTTCAAGGTTTATTTCTTACATATAAGGTTAGATGTTTTCACATTTTGAGCTACATCAAAACTGTCCTTTACGTGATATCAAAACCTGAGGTTTTCATTATTCATCATATTTAAGCAATGTTAATGGGATCTTGTCAGTCAGTTCCGATTTGGTCAGTTTGCGGTCCTAGAAACAAGCGTAGCTTACGTTAGACCAACTCAAATCACCTTGAGGACCGCATGAGGGCAGTTTCGATTGCCCAAGGGCAACATCACATTTTATCTCTCATGACATCTTGAGACGCCAATCATTTTGCGGGCCACATGATACGGCTTGGTGAGCCGCGTGTTTGAGAACCATACGTTGGACTATGCAGTCATTAGCGGCAGAAAACATGTAGTAGCTAATCTACTGGTCATTGCTAAGATAAGGAGGTAATAATGAATTAAACAATGTCACGCTGAATGTGTCCACCTTTTTATCAGGATCCTGTTCAATCATAACCTTGTACATTTCTCTCTTGAAATCTTCTACTAGATCCACAATCTGGTCGACCTGGGCCGATTTCCAATTAGAACGTCCAGCCAAACCTTCCAAGAAATTTTTGAAAATATTCAATTTATAATCATGATGAAAAATACTAGGACATAGTGAAACCAATATTAGACGACAACTTCATCTATAATGTCCACCTGGTAATAATGAAAGCACTTATTAATTTATTTTTTTATCAAATTATTTTAAACATATTTATGAAGCACATCTGTCCTTAAATTACAGTTTATGTGGTCCTTACTTTACTTACTCGCTTATAAGTCGAGTCCTAATGCAATGTGCACTGACCCAGATTTGGCACCACATAATGCAGTGTGATCGATAGCACAAACAACATAAACATTGATCTGCCGGTGCATAATGCGAGTATATATATATACTAACTGTCCTCGGCAGACAGATTTAACTACAGTTGTTATTTATTTCACTTCATTGCCAGATTTGTCATTTATCAAGGATATTAAATTGATAGATCAATGGCATAAATAATTAAATTAATCTCCATTGATTCGTTAATTAACATGGATCAGATTGAGGATAATACGCGTGTTTTGTTAAATTTAAGTCAAGAACAGAACAACGAAAGGCAGGAGACTATTTCATGGTGAATAACATATTTCTGCGTATTACTTGCTCCACGGTATAGTCCCTACCACGGCACCCTGTTTGAGTCCTTCAAAAACTTGGTACTTTTCATTATGCCTTCCACAATTTTCAACTAAAGAAACTATTTGTTTTTATTTGAAACTACATTATACGGTGTAGACTTTTTTAAAAATAAAAAATGAGTCAAGGTTAAAAAAATGAGAGAGAGAGAGAGAGAGATTGTTACCGAACTCGCGCGCCAGATAGCGAGCAATTGCATAAGTCTGTGTCAGTGGTTTGCCATCCACTTCTGAAACGGGAATCTGTCCAAATAGCATGGCTAAAATAATCATCATCATCATTACTTATTGTTCCAGATATGCATATTTGTGCACTTCAGGCATGTTTCTCTTAACACTACTGTCGTGAATGGAAAACAACATATATTCCCCCATTTTCTCCAAACCTTTATAGCAATGAAACGTTAGAATCATTCCAATACATACGTAATGACCAGCAGTAATAATGCAAAGGGTTGCATACACACTAAATCAATAAGCGGAACTCTCAAAATTCACCAACATTCAACCGCAGTATTCTTTCCCGTGGTACGTACCATGGTACGTTTTCCGGTATTTCATTAGTTTCCGTCACCAAGGAATGTACAGAAATTCCCCGGTAATTTTGTTTAGAATTTAGTGATATTAAAAGCATGTTTTCATTTTTCATGACAAAAATTCCACACACTATAATCTTTTCTCAAAACAGTTGTATTAGTCACAAATTTATATTTATATTTTGAACCTTTAGTCACACGTATGCTTACACGGCGGCCGAATGGAATGTTGTGAAAGACATTTGGGTTAAATCCAGCGTTGAGACACATTTTGGAAAGAAAAGTATTTTTTTTTAGCGTACGTTAATGTGTTAAGTACATGTATTCCTTGAAACACAGTGAGTCATCCTAAGAGTTGCATGGAAGCAGTTTGTTTTTGGTTTGAATTTTAGGTAACTTATAGAATACACTAAATATTTTCTCGTTAGTTGAGTGAGTCTTATATGTTGGCTGGCTCTTTCTGATAATTGTATTGTCCAAGTGTTGGCATCCCGCTCAAAGTTTCCTTGCCTATTATATTAATAGTGCAGCTAGCAAAGTGTATGCTTTACAAAGTGTCAGCTATAGTGTAATCTTAATCATCCGATTTTAGTTACAGTTTTGAGATGACTTTCCATACAACAATAACATACACATAACAAATTCGTCTAATAAGGCACTAACGAGTTAATTTTGGCATGGGTGGGGGCTGCGATTTTTTTCTTCAACCGAGATTTTATATTTCATTTTATTTTATCTCAAGATTATTTTTTTTCTGTCAGAGCCGGAAATGTGAAGAAACAATCCGATCCCCCTGTTCGAGAAAACTAAATTGTTTGCCCTAATATAATTGCGGTATAGCGTGGTACGTATCGCAATTTGTTTAGAAATAGTGCAGTACGCATTTTTTCCTGGTACGTAACTCTAATATGTTACTAACAGAGCTACAGTGAAATGCTCCAAGCATTGTGGGAGCATCTTCGCCAGCTAAGGTTCCGATATGTTAACTGTATCAAGATACCAGCAGATACATTTCAATTGCATAAGAATGCCATGGAAGCAGAGTATGCCGAAATCGGATTATATTGAAGTATCTGTCTTTAACGAACCGAATAAAAATATATTAACATTGAAGAAAGTGTTTAGATAGCTTCGTTTCGTTCATGATTCTTATAATCATTAGAAGAAGACCATGTGGGGAGGCTCTAATAGGATTTATCATCCGTCTGATAAAAAAAGATTCGACGATTCGACAACTATGACAATTCGGAGACTGTTTCCCGTCATAGTTGACTATTTTGTCAAAAAATACGGTAGAAAGTCTCTGATTGGTTCATCCTTTTTACTGACAATGATGAGATTTCGACGATAACAACAATTATGACAATTTGAGAGAGGCCCACATGGTCTTCTTCTATAAATTAAAAAATTAAGTTAATGATAATGTCTAACATCGGAGAAGCATATTCCGCCAGATTTACTCGAGAGCGGCTAGAAGCAATCAAAAAATTTATTCCTGTAAGAGATTCTGTCAAACAAAAACTTCAAGAACGTCAGCAATCACAGGTTGAATTTGCAACAGATGTAGAACAATTATTTAAACCTGTTACTACACCTACTGAGAAAGCTGCGGCTATTACAGAAAAAGCTTTACTGGGAGATAAGGGAATTAGTATTCTTCCAACGCTAAGACAAACCGCTATACAAACTAGAAAGATTGCGGAAAGAACCAAGCAAACAAAAAAGATTTTACGAGATCTTCCAATCGACATAGCTACAGCTCAGTATTCACCCGCCGCCGAAGAAGATGTTGCACAAATTCGCACTGAAGTCGCTGATTTAAAAGAAAGGGAAACTGCATCTAAACCAGTAAAGGAAAATGTTGAACTGATTGCGAAATTTAATAAAAATGCTATTGAACTTCTAAAACAAACACCAGAAGCAAAATTGCCTGGGTTAACATTAGCAGGTATATATAACAAAGAGAAAATTTTAAAAACCAGAATATGCTTCCGTGAGTGATGAAAATTTTACCAAGTGGGTATATCGCGCATACTACAACAAAAAACAGGTTAAATATAATGATCCAAAATATATAAATCTTATAAATGAAATGAAAGCGACTGATAAACAACCGCAGGAGCCACCACCTCCTTATTCATTACCTGAGCAGGAACCTTCCTATCAACTTCCTCCACCACAGCAACAAATAGAAAAACAACAGTCTTTGCAGCAACAACCCGAAACTTCCACATCACAGCGACAACCCGAACACCGACCAAAATTACCATCGACACCTGCATTAATGTTTGACGATGAAGTTTTAAAACTTCTCGCGGATCGAAAAAAATTAATTACTATTGCTGCGCGTGATTATGGTCAGAGAGAAAAGTTTATAAAGTCTGAATACCTTAGCGGGATGAACCCTTCAAGT
Source organism: Sinohyriopsis cumingii (assembly GCA_028554795.2). Taxonomy (NCBI): domain Eukaryota; kingdom Metazoa; phylum Mollusca; class Bivalvia; order Unionida; family Unionidae; genus Sinohyriopsis; species Sinohyriopsis cumingii. The sequence goes on along the minus strand of CM068834.1, from coordinate 40,184,952 downwards.
TGGGTTCCTTCATTATATTTTGCCTCCCAAAAATCACGTGTTGGTCTAAATGATCCCGAGTATAGAGAATTTAAAAAAGAAGTAGACAAGACTAAAAAAGCATATAAAGAAAAGGAAGTAACAGGTTCAGGTTTTGGTTTTTGCCCTGATAATATTATCAATGATGTATCATGGTTAGAAGTTCTCATCGGAGGTAGATGTGCTGGAAATCTGGAAATCTCCGGAAATAATTAATGAAGCCGCTGATATCTGTCGGCGATTGTTTCAAAATAATATTATGGATGCTCATGTCTACCGAGAACTTCTTGATGAACTTGTTGATAGCGATTAGATAAATAACTAATTAAATAAAATGATTATACACACTGCTCACCGCGCACCTGCACAAGTCAGAGTAATGAATTCACGACTGCCAGTATATAAAGCAGTATACGGAGATGGACTAGGTGATGTTATTCAAGGTTTATTCAAAAGAATGGCACCCAAAGCGATACCGGTCGCAAAACAATTATCGATGAAAGCCATTGATATTATCAAAGATAAAGCTCCTGGCGTAACTAGTGATACTGCCGGTAAAGCGTTTTCGGCAATCAAAGATAGATTAACACGATTAGTACGCAGACGTCAAAAATTACCATTTACCATAGACATGCCAGCAAATGTTAGCAAAGTAATAAATGAAGCCGCAAATCAAAAAATCGATTCGTTGATTAATAAAGGATTACAAGAACAGATAAATACAAGTTTTATATCAGGAAGTGGTCTTCGTTTTAGACGATAATGCATTATAATAAAATGTTTAAACGTGTATCTGATCCAGCGTTCGACATGGATGCACCAGTACTTAGAGATGAATCTGTGCGCGATTATCAGTATTATTCTTATGAGGCAATACCATCAAATCAACGTGGACGAATTGAATTACGAGTTCAAGATAGAAGCAGATATTTCTTGCCCGCTGAAGCATTTATTGAAGTCGCAGGTGAACTTGTAACAAATGTTGTCGCCAATACTCCATACGGCGTTAATGTGCGAGTTGGCTTTGTTAATAATGGTATTATGGCGTTAATCAAAATTGCTTCTTACAGCATCGATGGAAAAGAAATTGAAACAATCCAAGATAATGTTGACATTGCCACAACAATTACAGGGTTAGCGAGATACTCAGATGATTACACTAGATCAGCTGGCCCATCCATGATGTTTGTTAAAGATAATCTCGACCACGCTGATAACAGATCTATGGCTACGGGTGATGTAAGAGACGCAGCTGGTACGGGGGTGACACTTGCAGTAACAGGGCCGAATCCAAATTACAATTTAGGTTTTACTACGCGTAAATCAATGTTGAAAGATGAACATAGAAGATTTTCATGTGCGATTCCACTTTCTCATATTTTTGGATTTTGCAGAAATGTGAGAAAAGTTATTTTTGGAGCCAAACACACTGTTACGCTTTTTAGAAAAGGTAATGATAATGATGCTATCTGGCGAGAAGATGGCGCTGCTGATGGTAAAGTAATATTATTTAAGCTAGCATTGTGGATGCTAGTAATGTCACCGTCGCTTGTTGAAGAACAACGCCTACTTGCTTTTATGGATCAAGGCGGTAAATGGATGTTATCATGGCTTACAACAACAACCGCTGAAAATCAAAATTCTGTTAATGGTACATTTACCTGGTATGTATTATCACAGCAGGGTATTTCCGCGCCAAGACATGTCTTTGTCGCTTTTGAACTAAGAAACCGATTAGGCAATCAAGAAAAAAATCCTATGGTATTTGATAACCTTGGTGTCTCAGGAGTATCGCTAAGAATAAACGGACATCAAGAACCATCTGAGGATATAACGTTGAATTTTGAAAACAATCAAGTAGCACGTGCATATCATCGCTTGATGACATTTATGGGACGTGATCAAAATCCAGATACTGGTTTACAAATATCACAATTGGATTCTACAAATCTGTATCCAATTTATTACTTTTCGTTGGAACATCTTGACCTGGTTAAACAATCTGTCGTGGATTTGCACTTCAGAGCCGAGGTAAATTTAGCTCATAATTACAGAGCAATCGCAGTTATATTCAGTGATAAATCAATGCTACTTGAAAGTGTTGGCGGACGAATGAGAATCATTGATGCACCAGTAGAAAGCATGTAGACAACTAGATCATTTCCATCTAAAATAAAATGTCGTATAATTATGTTAATGTCACTTTGACTCCCGGTCAGGCGAAGAAATCACAATCAAATCACGCAAGTGTAGTCGGAACAAAAATAACTTTAAAACAAAATCAGATTACTGGTGGTCCAAATAAATTATCGTTGACTAAAACACAAATTAATCATTTCAATAAAGCAAGACAAGCAGGAGCTGGTGTCCAACTTGATTTTACTTCAACGGCGGTCAAAAACATGATTAAAACCGGTGGTATATTTCCTCTTCTTGCTGAGATACCGGCATTGATAGCTGCCGCCGCTCCAGCTGTCGCTAAAGCCGCCGCGTTAGGAGTTGTTGGAACCTCTGCTGGAATGGCATTAAAGAAAGCCACAGGAAAAGGAATTTTACACAATGAGACCTTAAAAAAAGACAAACAAGAAAAAAACAACAAGGTGCTCCAAACCGGGCAAACCTCAACCGGGTCGTCTAAAATTACCAGTGGAACAGTACGGACTTGGTTTAAGACTTCCAGGAACTCCGCCATCATGGTGCCCAAAACGGTTCTGAAAACAAAACAGAATGTTTTTGTCCCGATGTCAAATTTTGATCTAATCAGGGCTGCCAAAAACATAAATAATTTCAGAGGAGTCTTTATGAGAGATCAGTTACCAGCGCAGCCAAACAATCTAAAAACTGGAATTATTAATCTTGATAACAGCGAAGGTCCAGGAACTCACTGGGTTGCTTACGCGATTGATCCACGTGGAATTATTTATTTTGATTCATATGGATTGGCGCCGCCAGTTGAATTTCTCAAATACACGCAGCGAGTACAAGGCACTCCCAAAGTCTGGTATTCAACGTTGCCAACACAAACACTAACCGATCCTCCTATATGTGGTCAACAAGTATTAAATGTACTCGATGCGATATCATCGCCAACTAAACCGCCTCATAAACGCGTATTCGAATACACTTCGCGACAACATCAAATTAAAATAAATTCTAACAAATAAATGGTTGATATTTACGGAAGACCCTTTACCCCCAAGACGAAGAAAATTACCGATGTAGATTTGTCAAAATATGCAACTAAAGATGATGTCAGTAATCTCTTAGCGTTGCCTGGAGTAGACCCAGATGAAGTAGTTATTTTTCAGGACGTGCACGGTAAACTAAGGACCAGTGATATCAAATGGCACGAGATAATGGAAAAATTAGAGATTCAGCAATATCGTTTGCGGCGTTGCGAAATGAAATGCAAAGAATCGCGTCCACGCATGTAAAAAAATCCGGCGATATAAATGACCGGTGAACTTAGTCTTAACGGAAATAGAATAACCGTGTTAAGAGATCCAGCAGATCCGGAAGATACCACAAACAATACGTCCATGCGCAATTTACAACTCTTGCTGGATTACTCAATACCAGGTTAAGAAATACCGGCGACACAATGACCGGTGAACTCAATCTCGGCAACAACAAAATAACATCACTGTCGGATCCAACATCTCCAGATGCCACGACGAAAAAATACGTCAACGATAAATTATCGATGCTGCGGGTCGAGTATGACGTTCACGTAGGTGGTTTTAACAGACTTCGCAGAAATTATCAAGAGACAGACAAAACCATAGATAAATTCTTTGGAACTCCCACCGCCGTCGACATGAAACTTTCGGATATCAAGACAAACATAGACACAATCAAACAAACACAGCAAGATATCGTATCGGGGATTCCTGATATTGTCAGCAAAACTAATTCGATTCCAGCGCAGGTCAAAAACGTCGTATACACGATAGCTTCTGGATCTGCAACATGGTCCAGTCTAACAGAAAATACCATCAAACACACAGCCGCGGTTACTGGCGTGTACAGATTGTCCCTATTTTCCCGGGAAAAATTTAAGATTTTTACAAAATTTCCTTGGCAACATTCCACTGATGAGTTTCCGGGAGTTGCAACTGTGATATTAAATAAGGACGACGAAGAAGACTTTTTACCGATTCCCGACGACAACACATTAAAGAGAGTATCTTATTGGTGGTGTCTGGAATTTGTAGCTGAAACCCTCAATTGGTTATCGCGTAATGTAAATAATGAAGTCAACAACTCCGATGACAGAGTCATTGAATGCGCAACAATACAGATACGATCAAGTACGTGAATGGCAGTCAGAATTAAAAACTCTCATCGACGATTATAATTTAAACGTAAAAAGATATCAACGACGCGTAATCGTGTTAGACGCGATAGTGTATCCGGTATCCGCGATAGTTGCATCCACGGGTGTATTATTATCAGCGCTAACTCCAGTAACAACTGCAATCGCGGAAACAATTACTGTTTGAACATCGACGACAACTGCAGGCGTTGCTAATATTATCGCGGAAAAAATCATCATGCGCGAGTGTAAAATTACGCGAATATGAAAAGAAAACAACCGCGGTCACAAACGCGTATTCGAAATTATCGTCGCTGATATCATCGAGCATCGACGACACTACAAGATCAGATTGTGAATTCGCGGAAATGGCAAAGATATACGAGGATTTAAAAACAACAAGGATAAATAATGACCGATTTAGTTGAGCAAGCTCTGCTCGAGATAGCAACAAATACAAAATCAGTGAAAACCACAATGATAACAGTCAGCTCGACTAAACCAGAATTCGGTATTAATTTTCTAACTGCGATTTCAGTGAGTAAGTTCGCGTTAACACAATTGCGAGTATGTCACAGCTGGCCGTATGTTAGATCAAAGTCGTTCAGAAAGTTGTCAGCGAATAACTCGTTTGTGTTCGCGTGGAAAAACAAGGAAGACGGCACTCTCGACTGGAACGTTATTGGAATACCTACCGGATCTTATCAGATCGAAGAAACCAGTGAAGACATACAACGTCGAATAAAAACTATTACCAGAGTAGAATCCAAGATAGCGATAACTGCTCATGAGCCAACGCTGTCGTCCGCGGTCGAAATAGAGTCTCCGAACTATATCGTGGACATATATAATAGTTCGATCAGAACAGTGTTAGGATGGCCTGAAATACCACCGACGACGCCGCCAATACCGCCAGAACCTAAAAGGTCTGATTATGCCACGGATAATAAATCATATCATGATATTTCCACCCATCCTCGATATCAGCAGTATCTAACATATTCATTATTTTACGCTGGCCAAGTTTGGGGAGCGATGAGAACTGTAGATGATGGAGTAAGTGTAAGTCAAAATGATGTTTTGGAATTTTTCAACTCTCATGATAACAAATACAAGGAAATATTAAATAAATTACGACAAAATCTTCATGAACATGTTTTTGATTTATCGTTAAAAACCTCAATTATCAAATACACAGAAATATTAAATCAAATTGCACACGACATGGAACTATTTAATCTACGATTTATTCAAAGTGTATTAGATGCCAGTAGTAGCACTTTTAGGGATTATTTTGCAAATTTGCATAAAATACGTGTAGAAGATATTCCAGATTATAAATTTTCCGGATATATTTCTCTTTCCGAACACAAAAATCAGTCAGCGATCTCATCAATGAGTTCTTCGATGATATACTCGCAGAGCACAGACGATCACTTCCACCGCCAACTATTTTCAGACATAATAATAGTTTACAGGGAGACGGACGACATGTGTCTCCGGGCATCGTAAACATAACCGAAGTGGTTGCGGACAATCTTGTACGTGATGTTATCGGTGACAGCTACATCACTAATACGACAATATCAAATCAAGCCCAACAAGGATTTGGTCTTTATTCATTTACTTCGAAAGATCCTCCTGGATTTCTGATTGTGCAGGAACCAATTAATCCTGTTTTTCTACGATGTCATGATCCGTGGCACTATCCAGAATAAATTTCAAACTGGCAGATCAATCCGGAAACCTTACTGATATGCGCGGTGAAACATTAAGTATAAATCTGTTAGTGAAATCATAGATTTTCAAATCTTAAAGATTTCCATCGTAGATTTATTTTCAATTTTAGACTCTACATAAATTATATGTACGTCCACGCAAAAGTTTTCGTGTATGATAAACATGCACTTGAACAGGCAGTCAAACAAGCATTTAAAACCCCTCTTGGAAGTCTTAAGTTAAGTATTGATGAATTTGGTGATGAAAATTTTTTGCTGATAGAACCACAACTAGAACAACTTGCGCGCGAAAATATTATCATGATCGCATGCGATTACGGTCAGATTTTAAATTACGCGCACTCTTGCATCGAAGCCGAAGATTTATTTGAAATTATTGGACCCAAGAAGATTTTTCGATATTATATCTTCGATGGATTCCTTTGCTGGCGATTCCTGCAATTGTTTAATTTTTTCCCTCGGTAGTGCACAATATCTTGCAATTGTAAGATATTATTTTTTTGTTCAGTGATCGTCTGTTGCAATTGCTCGATTGTTTGCTGTAATTGTATAATAGTATTTTCTCGTTCAGTGATCGCCTGTTGCAATCGCGTAATATCATTTTCTCGTTCAGTAATCGATTGCATTTCTCCGATGGTTTTTTATGTTCGGATATAGCTTGCTGTGCTTGTGCTATATCGTTTTCATATTTTTTTGCTCACTTATCAACGCTCGAAGTGTTTCACGGTTGTCTTCATTTATTTGCTGTATTTGTTTAATCACGTCGATATTATTATGATAATTCTCTACCTGTTCATCATAAATCTCTTTTCTTTTGATTGACTTTTTTTTAAAATCTATCAATATATTTTGTTAGGTTTTTTTCCTCGTTCTGTTCCAGCAAACCCTGCTATGAATTTTTAATTGGGATAGGCAGACTTCCATATTTTATATAGTCGCGGAAGGCCGATATAATAATCCCTGGCAATCTTTGCTGGTTGTTCCTTTCCACGTAGGTTTATAATGGTAAGCTCTTCCTGCGGAGATAGAAATCTTGCTTTGTTCGGCATGGAAAATTATACATGTAATAATTAAAAGAAAAAACACATGTGAAAAAAATAGCAAAAAAAAAAATAATATAAATAATATCCTATTATCGATAAATTTACAGGGAAAATTGTTTTCAATAATGAATTATCGGTTATTGTTTTCCGTCAATTTTTTTTTATGCATTATTGCTTGACGATATTTCTGATGCATCATTGTTTGAAGATATGTTTTGTTTGACGATGGCAAAAAAAATAATATTTTATCATCGATAAATTTACAGGGAAAATTGTTTTCCTTCGGTTACTGTTTTCCGTCATAAATATTATCCAATATTTCTGATATATCATTATTTGACGACATTTCTGATGCATCATTGTTTGACGATGCATCTTCCAGCGACGATATTCCTCGTAGTTTTTTTGCACGATCATTTATTGTTTTCCTTCCTTCGTATTCGTCAGATAATCCCTTTCTAATTTTATCAATTGCACGTTGCAACGGAATAAACTCTTTTAACTGAGAATCATCAATTGTGAAAAGACTGTCATTCATATTTGATTGTATTTGTTTCATCAGCCTCCATTTTTTTGAAAGCGTATAACCGCCGTATTTTTCTCGTCGCGTTATTTGTTCAAATTTATTAAAAATTCTTTCATGTTTTAATTTTTCAGCAATTTTTAAATTTGTTAATCTTTTGATTTCAGAAATTATAATTTCAATATTTTCAATATTCATTTTATATAATAATATTATTCATTAATTTGAGAAAATGTTACCCATATTTTATATTTTTTTAATATGCGGATATACGAGATCCATTTACAACGTTGCCTACAGAAGCGGACATTATGTCAAAATACCTGCCGGCGGAGTTTATTGATGGAAATTCAATTACTTTTCCAGATTGTGATGTATATTTTATCCGCTTGGGAGAACTTTTTTTTACCTTTATTACCGACTAGGTTTTCCTTCTGAGTGACCATACGAAGATTTTCTATGCGATTATCAAGTTTATTTTTGTTGATATGATCTATAACAAACCCATCTCTGATTGGGCCGTGAAAACATTCATAGATAAATCTGTGATTGTAAAGTCTCTTTCGATTAACGGCAGACATAAAATAACCGGTATTACAAGCTGTGCCAAGTGGTTTTTTTATTTTTATAGTGCCTGATTATGCCAGCTTGATTGCACTCGTAGTTTTTAATACTAAAATGAGTTTTAAAATCTTCCATTAATCAATGCGATGTTGTCCTTTCAAATTTTTTAATATAATCCTGAACAGTTTGCACAATTCTGTCGGTGATATCATCATATTTTTGTTATAATACCGAATTAATTCCCTGCATCTTTTTCCTCCAATATTCGCGCACAATTGTGTTTTTACTCTGACGCCAACACCACATTGTAAGCATCGTTTTGAACCATAGCTTCCCTTGCGGATGCGTTGTATGTGATCTCCGCAAAATTCATCGTAACATAATTTATTACATGATATTGAACACTTACATCGATTAGTTGGAATTATTTTTATTTTTTTAAAAATTTAAATACTTGCCTTAATTAATACCATGGATGAATACGATAGATTATCCCAAATCAAGCCAACAAACTCAAGATTTGATCTTGATAGATTAACGTACGATCCACGAAGGAGATCTTTGGATGAGGTGTTAAACGTAATCAGTAAAGCAAAAAAAGAATTTTTTGACAGTAGAGCATCTCATACATGGTCAACTTTTAGAATTACATACAATGATCGCGTCGATGATGCTACAATGAATGATGCACGTGCAAAAACGATTATCAATTACTTTAATCATAGAAAATATCTTCTTAGAATGAAGTTTATCGTGCAACAGGAAGGTGATTGGATTATCCGTGACAAACGTGATCCTATTCTTGCAAATGGAAAATTTGTCGTATGGGATAAAAAATACCAGACCAGGAGCATTAACTGGAATTGACAGACCTTATTATGTTCGATCATATCCTGTAACAGCTGTCGTTTATAGAGCTTATTTGATAAGAAAAAAGGACATTAGAAAACTTCGCAAAATGAAAACGTCGACGCGGATAAATTGTGTCGCTGAACAAATTACAGTACATTTCAAAAATGCAAAACGCGGAAACGGTTTAACTGATCGGCGGCGTAAAATAATAGCAACATGGAATGAAACACTTGGTGATGATGGTGCATCGATAGACGACGTCGCTGAATTATCAAGTAAATTAAAATTTCCAATCACAATAAAAACGTTAGCGGGAGAAATTTTGTATCAATCAGTAAATAAATCGAAAGGTGCGCCAGTTATAATTATTGATCATAATGGTCACGCTTGGACATCCGCGGTAACAATATTTCCTCGGGATCGCACCGTGAAATATTTCCCTCCAGAGAAAAATATATTTGATTTTATTTACGAAAGAAGTAAAACCGATCCTGTGTCAATGTGGTTATTTAAAAGTTCTGAAGATGGTCAGTATGATCAGTTTATAACGCCTGATGGAGAGTTATATCGTAAAGAATCTCTGCATGAAGAAATATGCAAACTTGCAAAAAAGTATTTGTCGGACACTGATGCAGGTAAATGTTTTACTGTTCCTGGTGTCGCCGCTCACATTGCCAGAGTAAAGAATTCATGGTCGCCGACACCATTTGACCTTCTCGCGGATGTCCAGGCAAGTTGTGTCGAGTATGGACACGGTGGATTATGGAATACCAAGTATAATGTCAGCGAGATGATTTCCGTTGACATGGTTGCTTGTTATCCGGGAAGTTTTCTCGGGTACGGCGAGTGTAACGGATACTTCAGAAGATTTGGTCACCCTTGTCATGAAATGACGCGAGTTGCAATAAATGGACCATTACCTGATTTTGATTTGACTGGATTTGCTCGTGCGACATCGTTTAAATTCGCCAAAGGACTTCATCCGATTTGTTATTTTTGGTTTGGCAGACACTTTTCAGAGAGGTGTTGGGCGCCGATAGTATTATTACAATACATGCTTGACAGCAAAATATTAATATCGTTAACAGTCAGTGAAGCGATTATATCATACCGGAAACAGGCCGATGTTTGGTTACCAACACCTGAGCGTATCAGTCTCGATGAAGTTATTGAAGAATATGTACGAGAATGTCCGAACCTGCCCATGGATGTTATTGTTAATGAAGCTCCTAATATTCTTAAGATTAAACTCACAACAGTGAAAAAGCAGCAAAAGATCTCGGCAGAAAAATAATTGGTAAATTTACTCAAGGCGGCGCATATGATCAATAACGGCATCACTCACGATTGATTATGGATGATGCTAAATTAAATTTTATACTTGCTGATACCGCTGCAAGAAATATACTTTGTAATTGGGAAGACGCTTACTTGTCTGATGGAAAGCGATTAGGTACAATTATTAGTTACATCGACGGAGAATCGCCTCAGTACACACATTTAAGATTTTCGATGCTGGCTTATGTTTCTATAAATTTGCTGTCGATGATAAATAGATTTCCCGACGCTACAGTCAGAGTTGCCACGGAATCATTTTATATCGATAAGAAATATTTTAAATCACTGACTCGTTTTATAAGCAATGATGAATCATGGAGTTCATGGAGAATTAAAAAAGGAAAAGTTACATGGATATTGTGAATCCGCTGCTGTTGCGATCAAAGATAATTATCGTGAATCAAAATTATCTGAAGTGTCGTCTGCGCTACCTGTGTATGATCCAATTACTAGATATAAGTTTGTTTACTTGAACGGACTAGGATGATGCGGTAAAACAACGCGAGCAGTCGAGTTATTTCGGAATTCTGATATGATTATATTAACGACCACACACAGACTTGAACGAGAGACGACAACACGAAAAGTAAAAGCTTGTACTTATCACAGCTTTTTCAAATATAACGGCGGTGTGTAGACTTCTGAAAGAATGGGAATAAAACACATTCCACGGATTATTATTTGGGACGATGCGTGTACAGTGTCACTAGATGTATTACAAATATTTCTTGGTTGGTTGTCAACAAAAAACACTTGTGTGATAATGTGCGGTGATCACGGTCAACCGCCACCGTTTGCTGGGTCATCTCCGCATGAGTTGTTGAGAGCAACCGTAGATTATTACGAGGAAATGAATACCGATCATAGATCTCTTGATAAAAATTAAAATAATTTAAATCATTAATCAGACTTCAGCCAAATGAAATTCAATGCGAGGTTATGCGTTAGGTGATTACTGAAACTTCAATGGATAATTTCTGGAAATCGTGGACACCAACTGACATAATAGTCGCGAGCAGAAAGATAGTCAGAGACACACTTCAAGTAAAACTATTTCAGTTACAACGAGAAAAGTTTTCGACGTTGCCAGTGTCATTATGTTATAGGCCAGCTGATACACGATTACAGAATATCAACGTTGATATTCCTGGAAAAGAAAAACAAAATCTAGTATTGAATGATATCGTGTTAGTTGACATCGATGTTGTCCAGGATGCACTTAAAATGAATAAATCCCCGTGGACGCTAGGCTACGCAATGACAATTCACTCTGCACAAGGACTAACCATCAGTGACACGATTGTTTGGATTGTTGATGACCACATCGAATGGCCAAATTTAGTTTACTTGGCAGTGTCTCGAGTTAGAAAATTTTCTCAGCTGCGAAGAATTGTCTTAGACGAGTCACTGACTGATGAAATTGATGATGAAAAGAACAACAACATAATAAAAAGAAAACTTGCCTGTTACAAACACAGTGACAAAAAAATAATCGAGAATTTGACCTCGATGCTGAATTTATTATGACGTTAAAACAGCAAGATAATCACTGCATGGTTTGTAATTGTGTAATGTTTTGGTGTTATTCGGATAAAAATCCAAAACAATTTACCGTAGACAGAAAAGATAATAGTCGCGGTCATACACGCGATAATGTAATGTTGACTTGTCTTGAATGTAATCGAAGTCGTGGTGCTAGTTAAGTGATTTGGGCGGTAATTGAGTATCTTCGGGAATTACTTGTAATTGTTCACGTGTAAATCCACGTTCAGGAGCAGTTGAATCCAGTCTATAGATTGCTGGTGTGCCTGTAGATGTAACCACGCTAGAAATTATGTGTGTGGTGATGCTCCAGATATGATAATTCGCCCTTTTTTTTAATCCTTCAAGTTCACCTGGTTCATATAAATATCTCACAGTGACATCACCTAGTAGTGGTTGCGCTGGAAAATTACGCCGTGGTAAATTTATATATTTTTTGTGATTGCGACGACGGGTTTCATATTGATTGTTCGAGTAATCTCATTATTCAACGCGGTTATCACACTTGGCAATCTTGCAACCCATTCGCGAGATCTTTTGTCTTGAGTGAATTCCTTCGCGTATTGATATCCAAATAACCGCTCAGCAAGTGTTCGATTAAATCATTCAACAGTTGCCTGTTCACGATGAATTGCAGTGTGTACTCGTCTGATGGCGACGTTATGTTGTTTCATCTTTGATAATACTGCACCCTGAAATTCTTTGCCAGGATCAACTTGTAATAGATTTGGCCATTGCAGACCACGTTGTGGTCCAGACCCTCGCTGATAAATTCGTTTGAACGTATTGGCTACTCCAGTTGATGTCTTTGATGTTAACGGTTCTGCCTCTTTGTATCTACTTGCAACATCAACGACAGTTAACGCGTACTTGTATGTTCGACGACGAACGGCATCATGCGACAGAAATAATAATCAGCTTCATGAACTTCATTTGGTACACTAACATCAAAATGCGCAAAGTGGATTTTCTTAGGACTCGGTAGATAAATTTGCCATATTGCCTGTCTGGATAACCAATTTGCTGCAGTATCTCGTGTAACTTTTGCTGTGTTGGCAAGTTTACTAAATGCTGCGTTACCTTTCCAGTATCCACTCGGAGAATAATAAATCGATCCCATTATAATTAATTACCAGCGCTTAATACAATCTTAGATTTCATCGCGGACTTTATTAACCAGCTCGCTAATCTTTCTTTGAGAGATTTATCAGTGATGGCATTTAACGCGTGAATTAATTTTACGTCTGCGAGGTGTCGCTGTTGTAGATCTTTACTTTTGTAGGCTACATCATGCACATGACATGCTTTATCGATAGCATTTACTGGCTCTTCTCCAGGATTTGGAAAATCTAAGTCATTAAGTCTGATATCAAGTCGAGTTCCAGGACCGCAGTAATTATATCCCGGATATTTCGCCCACGGAGTTCCTGGAAGTTTTCCTAACTTGGCTGCGATATCACCTCCTTTTTTATACTTGACTTGCCACCTGACGACGTCAGGGAAATAAATTTAAACTTTCTTGTGCCGCATTGCACATACTTGCCTGTAAGCGCTTGTCGATTATTTTTTTGTTGTAATGGCTGTTAAATCACCTGTCGAAGTATGTGCTTTACATTTCACACAATATAAATCCATATTTATTTTATATTATTCTAATGGACATTGTTGACTTTTCAGCTACAAAACGACGTGAAGCAGTTGAACATCATCGGATGCTACCAAATTCTATTCAAATGATTATTATAGGTCCATCTAGATCAGGTAAAACACAATTGCTGTTAAATTTAATAACAAGATGGATGAAGTGGGACAAATTGTATTTGATAGCACCAAGTGTAGATGACCAACGATGTTATAACGTGCTAAAAGATTTTAATGAGCGTGTTAGCGAGTTAAGCGACAATGTTGTTGCATTTATTACTGCATCGATGAAGCACCATCTGTGGAAGAACCTGATGCAAGTATTAACAATTTAGATGTGTACGATGATGTGATGTTGGACAAACAAACAAATCCTGCCAGAGTATTTTCCAGAGGTCGGCACAAAAACACGGATGTAATTTATGTAACCCAGCGATATACACAAATACCGAAAGTGATCAGAGATAACTGTAATATTCTCGCGGTATTTAACGGAGTTGACACACACACGTTACGAAATATACATCAGACTTGGTGCAACGGTGATATGGACCATAATCATTTTAAAAACTTTTTTAGCCATGCTCAGTCAACTCCACATGGATTTGTTACAATTAAATTACATGATCCTCGAACACGGTATCGAGTCGGGTTAGATAAAAAAAATAATTTATAGAAGAAGACCATGTGGGCCTCTCTCAATTTTCATAATTGTTGTTATCGTCGAAATCTCATCATTGTCAGTGAAAAGGATGAACCAATCAGAGACTGCATCTACTGAACAAGTTACAGCTGTCGTCAAAGAAGATCTTCTTCCGGTATCAAAACAAACAGCAGAACAAACTGAAAAAATAGCCAGAAGAACTAAACAGACAAAGAAGATTTTACGAGATCTTCCAGCTGATATAGCTGCGGCTCAACCTCCACCTGTTGGTGAGGAAATACTTGAAAGTATTGGAAAACTTCGTACTGAAGTCGCCGACGTGCAAAAAGAACATGCACCTGAACCCGAACTAGTAGAAAGAAACGTAGAATTGATTGCACAATTGAAAGAAGGAGTTGTTGAAGAAATTAGAAATACTAAAAGAGAACAATTACCCGAAAAAATATTAAATAGTATGTTTAATAAATCTGGTATTTTAAAACCCCGTCATGAAAAAGTAAATGATGATAATCTTATTAAATATATATATCGTGTATATTACAACATAAAACAAGCTAGAGGTCCAGAATATAAATCTTAATAAAGAAATAAAAAACTTAGAGAGAGACTGAAACAACTAGAACAAGAACAACTCTTCCAGTATCAACTTCCTCCACCTCTGCAACAAATAGAACAACAAAAATCTTCTTCACCGCTGTCAAAAATTAAAAAGCTATTTAGAACAACACCATCTAAGAAATCAGAAGAATTAGCAACTGGAAGTGGTCTGGGAGATGATTTTGTTTGTCCTGATAATATCATTAATGATGTGTCACGGTTAGAAGTTCTCATAGGAGGAAAACGTGCCGGAAATAATTCACCAGAAATAATTAATGAAGCAGCTGATATTTGTCGGCGATTATTTCAAGGTGGTATCATGGATATCGGAGTTTACCGAGAACTTATCGATGAACTTGTTGATGACTAGTTGTTAAATAAATGGTAAATTAAAAAAGATGATCATACATAATAATCATCGTAAACCCGTACAGGTCAGAGCAGTAAACTCACGATTACCAATCTACAGAGCTACTTACGGAGATGGACTTGGTGATGTTATTCAGGGATTATTTACAAGGATAGCTCCAAAAGCAGTACATGTTGCAAAACAATTATCGATGAAAGCTGTCGATATTGTTCGTGAAAAAGCTCCTGGAGCAATTGTCAATGTTGCTGGTAAGGCGTTCTCGGCGATCAAAGATAGACTAGCACGATTATTGCGACGAAAACGACAACCACCAGTGAAACTGGCAAGTACTGAAATGATGCCCGCAGACGTAAGTAAAATAATAAATCAGGCTGCAAATAAAAAACTAGCGGAATTATCTGAAGAAGCAGAAAAAATATAACAGCAAATTTAATAGCAGGAAGCGGTCTTCGTCGACGGTGATTGAGATCATCATTTGGAAAAATGGTAATTATAATAAAATGTTCAAGCGCGAATCAGACCCAGCATTTGATATGGAGGCACCTGTCCTTAAGTATGAATCTGTGCGTGATTATCAATTTTATTCCTATGACGCAAGACAACCAAATCAGCGGGGGAGAATCGAATTACAGGTTCATGATACAAGTAGATATTTCTTGCCCGCTGGGGCGTTTATTGAAGTAGAAGGTAGACTTGTAACGAATGTTATAGCTAATACGCCATATGCTGCTAATTTGCGTGTTGGTTTTGTCAACAACGGGATTATGGCGTTGTTTGATAGCGCCACATACATGATTGATGGAAAAAATATCGAATCGATTCAGAAGGATGTTGATGTTGCTACAACAATAATTGGTCTACCGAGATATTCTGACGACTTTACAAGATCAGCCGGTCCAACAATGATGTTTGCTAAAGATATTACTAACCACGCTAATCATGTTCAGTATATTAAAATACGGACACCACAAGATACTGCATCTGATCCACAACCGGCTGACTTTGAGCACGCAGACAGACCAGGTGCTGCTTTTGATATTATAGGAAGCGTTAATGCGACTTACAACTTAGGGTTTGCAACACGCCGAGCAGCGTTGTCAGGAAATGACAGAAATTTTTCATGTGCAATTCCATTATCTCACATCTTTGGATTTTGCAGAAATGTTAGAAAGGTCATCTTTGGAGCTAAACACACAATTGTGCTCGTAAGAAAAGGTGATGATAATGATGCAATCTGGCGAGGTGCTGGTGTTGCTGATGGTAAAGTAAATATATCAAAACTTTCATTATGGATGACAGTAATGACTCCATCTATTACTGAAGAACAAAAATTACTCTCTTTTAAGGATCAAGGCGGTAAATCATTGCTATCATGGTTAACAGTAACCACAGATGCTATTCAAAGTAATGTTAATGGTTTATTTACATGGCATATAGCATCACAACAGGGTGTTTCTTCACCACGACATATTTTTATTGCGCTGCAAAATAATGACCGGACAAATAATCAAGAACATTCACATATGATATTTGACAATCTTTGAGTTAATGAAGTTTCCTTACGAATAAATGGACATCAAGAACCAGCTGAAGATATATTGTTAAATTTTGATCAAAATTACGACATCGTTTAATGTCATTCATGGGACGTGATCAAAATATAGATACTGGTTTGCAAATATCACAACTAGATTTTACAGGTCTATATCCTATTTATTATTTTTCGCTGGAACATCTTGATTTGTCCAAACAGTCTGTCGTTGATATACACTTTCGAGCTCGTGTTACTAACCCACCAGGTGCTGGTGCCTTCTACAGAGCAATCGCGGTCATACTCAGCGATAAAGCCATGCTACTTGAAGGTGGTAGTGGTCAAATGAGGGTCTTTGATGCACCTGTGGAAAATTTTTAATTATTCAGAAAAATATTATTTATATAAAAATGTCGTATAGTCATGTTAATGTTACTCTGACTCCCGGTCAGGTCAAAAAGCTTCAATCAAAAACCACCAGCAAATGCGGAACTAAAATATCACTAAAACGAGATCAGATGGGTGGTGGTCCAAACAATTTATCGTTGACAAATAATCAGATTAAACATTTCAATAAAGCCCTAGAATCAAAACCTGGAGTTCAATTACGTCTTTCTCCGAGCGCCATCAAAGACATGGTTAAAATAGGTGGCATATTTCCACTTCTCGCGGCTATTCCAGCGTTAATAGCTGCTGCTGCTCCAGCCGTAGCAAAAGCAGCCGCGTTAGGTGCTGTTGGAACCGCTGCTGGAATGGCTGTAAAGAAAGCAACCGGAAATGGATGAAAAAAAAAAGGGACGCGGCCTAAGATTACCGGGACCTCGTTGGGGAAAAGGTCTAAGGCTTCCACGTGAAATGTTCCAGCATCAAATTTTGATTTATTAGATGTTGCTAAAAAATTAAAAATAAAAACTTTAGAGGTGTATTTATGCGAGATCAATTACCAAAATAACCAAACAAACTCGAAAAAGGTATTGTTAATCTCGACTCAAATTCAGGATCCGGTACCCATTGGGTATCATACGCGGTTGATCCACGTGGAATCGTTTATTTTGATTCGTACGGGTTAGCTCCACCTGTTGAATTTATCAAGTATGTCGCACCACTTCACGCAAGAACCTCTGGTTGTAAAGTTTGGTATTCAACGCTACCCACACAAACAATGACAGATCCGCCAATATGCGGCCGTGAAGTAATTAATGTACTCGACGCTATATCAAAATCATCCAAACCGCCACATAAAGTCGTGCATGATTATACAAGCAACCGATTCGTTGCACGTAAAGCGTTTTAAACAGATCTTGGATCTTAAAATATAATGGTTGATATTTACGGAAGAAGATCTTCTACTATTAAGAAAATAAAATCCGATGTTGATCTGTCAAAGTATGCGACTAAAGATGAACTCGCTGATATCATGAGCCTGGCTGGAGTTGACCCAGATGAGGTCGTTATTTTTCAAGATCGATATGGTAAACTAAAAACGAGCAATATCAGATGGTATGATATAGTTCGACGAGTACTTGGTGCAGTTACAGATAATATTCCTGTGTTTACTGACGGTGGTAGAATCAAAGATTCAAGTATATCGTTTACAACAATTAGAGATGAAATTGCAAGAAGCGTTGCTAATCGCGTGAAAAATACCGGTGACACAATGACGGGTGAACTCAGCATGAACGGAAATAAAATAGTAGTTTTAAGAGATCCAACATCCGACGAAGATGCAGCAACAAAAAAATACGTCGACACCGTAGATGGTAAATTATCCACGCTGCGGGCCGAGTATGACGTTCACGTGGGCGCTTTTGCAAGATTTCGCAGAAACCATCAAAGAACCGCAGAGGAATTCTTCGGCGCTCCCCACTCCGTTGACATAAAACTTTCTGATATCAAAACTAACCTAGACACGATCAAACGAACACAGCAAGACATCGTAGCGGGGATTCCTGATATCGTTAATAAAACCAATTTGATTAAAATGTCAGCCGGAATAACTCCCGGACATATCACAAACATCGTATACACAGTATCATCTGGATTCGCAACATGGTCGCAGCAAAATAAAACTATCAAATATACCGCAACAGTCACTGGCGTGTACAGGCTGTCTGTGTTCAGTGCTGCGCGATTTGAGATATTTACAACGAATCCATGGCGTCATTCAACGGATAGGTTTTCCGGGGTTGTATCTGTTATATTAAATAGCGGAACCGAAGAAATATTTATCCTGGAAGCAGATGATAAGAAATTAACCGCAACGTCTTACTGGTGGTGTTTGGAATTTGTAGCTGAAACACCTCAGCTGGTTACTGCATAAAAATATATGGACGGTGCACAATACAGGTACAATCAAGCGCGTGAATGGCAGGCGGCGCTAAAAGATCAAGGCGAACAATATACAGTAAAAGTAAAAAAATATCGACGACGATTGGTTATCGTTGATGTGATTGTTTATTCAGTATCCGCTGTTGTTGCTGGAGCAGGTGTTATATTATCAGCGGTGACAATGATGGCACCAGTAGCCGTAACTATTTGTATTTCAGCAGCAACAACGATTGCAGGTGTGCTCAATATCATCACAAAAAAATATGTACTTGCATGAATGAAAAATTATCCGATTACATGATAAGATTACATACAGCGACGGTCGCATACTCGAAATTGTCCTCGTTGTTA
The DNA here is from genome assembly GCA_028554795.2 of Sinohyriopsis cumingii. NCBI lineage: Eukaryota > Metazoa > Mollusca > Bivalvia > Unionida > Unionidae > Sinohyriopsis > Sinohyriopsis cumingii. The sequence continues at coordinate 40,165,536 of CM068834.1, read as the reverse complement.
TCAGCGAGTCTCAGTGATGGAATTATATCTGATTTCGAGTTTTCAATGATGACTAAAATATATGACAAAGGTATCGGTATTAAAGATACAAGTATTAATAATGACAGAATTACTCCAGCAGATCGTGACTAATACAACTCCGTCAAAGATAACGATGATCTCGGTAAGTTCAACTAATCCTGAATTTAGTATTAATTTTCCTACTGCAATTCCAGTAAAAGAAATAGCATTAGCTCAATTACGGGTATATTACAGCTGGCCAAATATCAGATCAAAATCATTTAATGGTACACCAGCAAATAATTCGCTTGTATTTGCTAACAAGAACAAACCAGATGGTACTCCTGACTGGATAGATGTTGGAATACCCACTGGTAGTTATGAGATCGAACAAATCAATGAGGAATTTCAACGTAGAATAAAATCAATAACAGGAAAAGAAGCAAAAATATCAATTAACGTTCATGAGCCGACGCTGTCCTCGACGGTTGAGATACATTCTCCTGATTATGCCGTTGATATTTATCAATCCACGATAAGATCCGTACTAGGTTGGCCTGAAATATCACCACCGATAACATCGATACCACCAGAACGAAATAGTCTGATTATGTCACGGACAATAAATCATACCACGGAGTTTTACCATCATACGAGGAAAATTTAATTGGGCTAAAAAACGCAGCGTTTGGTAGTATATTTGAATTTCACAGTAAGGATAATATTATATGGTTTTTTACTTATGAACGACCCCAAAGAGGAGGAACTAAATACTTTACTATACGCCTGGCTGATATCAATAATTACTTCAAATTAATTGATCAAGAGCATAAAGAACAACTAAAGCGACTACGGCAATTTTTCCAAGAACATCTTTTTGATATAACTTTACGCAGCGAAATTATTAAACAAACTGAGATATTAAATCAGCTCGCATACGACATGGAATATTTTAACCAGCGGTTAATTCAGGCGATAATTGATCATGTTGACAGCGATACAAATAAATCTAAGCAACAGTTTTTAGAATTCTTTAGAATACCAGAGGCGAATTTACCGAATTTTAAACTTCCTTGGTATAACGTAACCGAGTTAGGAAAATCTGTCAATGATGTCATTGATGAATATTTTCCTAAAATACTCGATGCGTGGAAAAAACTAGCCCGACCTCCAACTGTTCTAAGACATAATAATGATCCACATGGCGGCGGCAGACACGTATCTCCGGGAATCGTTAATATAACCAGCACGATCGTGGTCAATCTGGTTTGTAGCGTAGTCGATGGCAGCTATCAAATAGACCTCGGAAAATCAAATCAGGCTCAACAAGGATATATTTTATATACATTTACACCACAAGTTCCCCCTTGAAGTTTAATCGTGCAAGAACCAACTAATCCTGTGTATCTGCGGTGTCACAATAATATGTTAACACGAATAAATTTTAAGCTCACAGACCACCTTAATCGCTTAATTGACATGCGTGGAGAAGAGCTTGTGATAAATCTGTATGTGAAATCTTAATTAATCCAGTAAATATTATATAATGTACCAGCACGTAATTGTTTTTATACATGACAAAGAAGCACTTGAAAACGCCATCAGAACAGTGTTTTCACAAGACACAGAGCAATTTAGCGTTAATTTAGTTATTGATGAATACGGAAGCGAGGATTTCTTATTAACACAAGAACAGTTAGATGAGCTCCGCCGAGAACATATTATCGAGATCATCTGTAACAGAGATCAGATTCTAAATTATACACACTCCTGTATTAAACTCGATCAACTTAAAAAAATATTTCAGAATAAATAAATATAATCACTGATGGGATAAATTACACAAATTAATCAATTTTGTACAATCTGAAATAATTCTGAAATGAATCAATCTGATGGGGTAATTGGTACTGAAAATTATACAAATTAATCAGTTTTCCAAAAAATACTACCAAAAAAATATTGTATTATTATTCTGAAATATTTTTATTATTATTCTGAAATATTTTATTTTTTGTGAACCAATCTGATGGAGAAATTGGTACTGAAAATTATACAAATCAATCAGTTTGCTAATTCTGATGGGGTGGTTGCTACTCAAAAGTATACAGATCAATCAGTGTGCTAATTCTGATGGGGTGGTATAGAAATCAATCAGTTTTCCAAAAAATACTACAAAAAAATATTTTATTATTATTCTGAAATATTTTATTATTTATGTAAATTAATTAATTTATTAATTCTGATTGGGCGATTGCTACTTAAAAGTATGCAAATCAATTAATTTATTAATTCTGATGGGGTGATTGCCACTTAAAAGTATACAAATCAATCAGTTTTGTAATTTTGATGGGGTGGTTGCTACTCAAAAGTATACAAATTAATCAGTTTTCCAAAAAATATTTTATTATTATTCTGAAATATTTTATTTTTTCATGTAAATTAATTCTGATGTGATATACAGTGAGGGAAATTATACTACTACTCAGGGTTGCTTTGGTCGTTACCCGCTGGCATAATTTTTCTTAAGTATCTTATGCGGGTACTGATTGTTTTTTTTGTTTCGTATTCGCTGGATAATCCCGCCCTGATCTTTTCTACTGCGACAGAAAGAGGAATAAATTCATTTACTTGATCATCGTTCACCATAGCCAGTGACTGAAACATAGCTGCCTGAATCCGCTTTATGAACTTATATTGAGATGATAGAACATACTTATTTTCATTTTTAAGTTCTTGTTGTTGTTGTTGTTGTTGTTGTGGGGTTTAACGCCATTTTTCAGCACGATAGGCTATACATGGCGGCCAGTATTAATGGTGGAGGAAGAACCCGGAAAACCCCGGAAAGAACCACCGACCCACGAGAAGCTACTGGCAAGCTTTCTCACATGCCCACATTGGCTGAATCTTAGACTCGAACCGCCGCAGACAGAGGTGAGATGGCAGTGATCCGTAACGAAGAGCGCTTTAGACCACTCGGCCACTCGGGGCCCCCTTTTTTAAGTTCTTCTAACGTTTCAAAATCAGATATTATTTTTTCAGGATTTAGTTCATCAGATATATTAATTCCGTTTTCTTCTAGCCTTTTAATAGCAGAAATAATGTCTTTGATATTTTCATGGTTCATTATATAATATATAAATCTTTAAAATAAAAATAATTATCCCTAGAATCCCTATCGAGTCTTTAGCGAGTTCGTCGGGATGTTTTAATGAAGAGCCCCTATCGAGTCTTTAGCGAGCTCAGATTATGGATGAAGGACGGCACAAACATATATTATGAAATGAACTTCTATTCGAGTTTTTTTTAGCAAGTTCATTAGTATGAGATCAAATATATACAATGAATAATTGAATAAAGGACGGCACAAACATATACGCCCAGCAATATCCCACCCACAATAATCAAGCCCGTGGGTGATACGAAAATATGTATCAACCACCGGTTGATATGGTGGTTGAGTTTTGCTGAGCGGGGGGGGGGCTTTTTGCTGCCGCCCCCCAATTATTATAAAAATCGCAACTATGCGCACACCGCCGACATGTTGTCAGCCATGGGGATTCGATCCTGGACCGCGAGCGTCACAGTCCAATACGATACCGATTGAGCCATCGAAACTTGTTACAAACATATGTTTCGAAAGTTAATATATAGCTAATAATCATTGAAAAGGAACTAATTTCGAATATATTTACTCAAAATACAATTCTGAATTCAAGAAATACGTTTATATAATATATTCTCACCAAACAAAGCTGAATTAAGGAATTTCCTATTTATTATACCACGCCATCTATGATAGAACATCCGGTCCAGATCATCTAATTGCTAGATTTTTCCATCCATCCTACAACATAACTGCTAGATTTTTCCATCCTTCCTATGACTATTACGAGATTTTCCATCCTCTCTATAACTGTTCAATGGAGAAATATATATTACGAGATTTCCCACTCGTAAATCTGTATCATAGTCAAGGGAGTATTTAGTTGTTAATATTACTCGATAAACAAATAACCACACATAAGCATAAATACATAATCACACATACGTACACAATCTCGCATTATATTTCTGCACTGAACAAGGAAAATGCAACTGATTTTTAATTCCAAACACTATATACACGTATTTCTGTAATCGAGTAAATACATGCAGGATCCCTGTGCTGTACTGTAGATCTAAAATTAACCCGCCACGATCGATACAGACTAGACGCTGGATTCTGCACTCAGTAAGCTGGAATATACATGTCGGTTTTCTGTAGGTTAGATGTAATGTCTATGTGTTGCGCTGTTCTAAATGTTTCACGAAAAGAACAGAAAAATACACAAACTGTATATTGTTGTAAGTTAGAAATCATAAATCCTTTCTGTAATGCATACTGTTCAACTTGCTCCACCAGGCATCACAGACCTTGGATGTTGTATATGATTATGACAATATACCGAGGATCATAAAATTACCTCCCTTTCGTGAGTAAAAAAATAAGTAGTATAATAATGATAATTTCTGACCAAAAGAAAAAAACAACATAATTCGAGGTGGTGATGATAGTTAACAATACTGAAAGGTGATTCTCTGTTTATATTTTTTTGAGAAAGCGGTTTTATGTATATTTTCTGCTACTTTTTGTACTGAATATGAGTGAATATCAAAGTATTTCGTAGCAGAACATATCGAACGAAATATAATTACTTCGCCAGTTTCTGTGTTTGTGGAATTTACCGCCCTCTTTCCGATTGTTTTACATCTTCCAGTATTACCACATGCAGAGTTCACGCTTTGTGTGACAACACGAAGGTTGGATAAACTATTATTTTGAGGATCCCCGTCAACATGATCAATAACAAGATCATCTTTGATCACTCCGAAGAAACACCCATACGTAAATCGATGACACAGATATATTTTCTTCCCAACTGTAAATCTAAGATAGCCAGTATTAGAAACAACGCCAACCGGTCTCTTCAACCTGCAGTGTCTGATGACACCATTACGATCTGATTCATAGTTTGTTATTGTGGGATGTGGGACAAATATATTTTGCTCCATATATGCAATAATATTATTTGTTTAAATCATTGTTTGTCTGAAATCTTGATATATAATCCTCCACGGATTTTATAGCGTTTTCACTATTATTATTTTTTTTTTGTCATAATATCTTTTAAGTTCTCTGAACTGTTTTCCACCGCACTTTCCACATAATTCTGTTTTTCCTCGCACTCCAATACCACATCGCAGACACGGTATTGGTCCTAGACTTCCTCGCCGTATATTTTGTAAGTGCATCCAACAAAATTCACCTCTACAGGATTTGTTGCATCGATTTACTGAACCGATCATGAGCCATCTGCATTGAGACATTGTATATATATATATAATATTCTTTATTTAAATATTTGTTTTAATTATATGAATGAGTTTGAGAGATTATCCCAAACTAGGCCTGTTAAATATAAATTCAACCTCGACAGATTATCTCCAGACTTGCCAGTACGAGATTTGGTTGATCCGAAAAATAAAAGTTTGATCAATAAAATTCACGACGCCAAGAAAGAATTTTATACGGATGGTGCATCTCATACATGGTCAACGTTCAAGATTATACGCAATACTGTCAAGGACGCTACAATGAATGACAAGCGAGCGGCAACTATCATTAACTACATCGCTGAATACGAGGGCAATCAAAAATATTTCTTTAGAGTAAAATTTATTGTACTAACAGAAACAGGTAGTTGGATTATCCGTGACAAATATGATCCTGTCCTTGGTAATAATAAAATCGCCATATTAAGTAAAAATTCCAGACCGGGTCTGTTGACGGGTATTGACAAACCGTATTATGAGCGAGCGTATCCTGTAACAGCGGTTATTTATGGAATCTATGAGATAAATAAAAAACCCAACGTTGATAAACTGACACCCATGAAATTTTCAAGGTTAAGTTGTGTAGCCGAACGAGTAATAGAACACTTTACAAACGCGATGCGTGGAAATGGATTAACTGATTTAAGACGTAAAAAAATAAACTCGTGGGCTGATTCAGTTAAGGATACCGGTGCTACAATAAAAGATGTTGCTGAGTTAGGAAAACTATTAAAATTTCCAATAACCGTAGCGACAATAACGGGAGAAATACTGTATGAATCAAAATATAAATCAAAAGGAGCTTCAATAAATATTATTGATCATAACGCGCACGCATGGACCAGCGCAGTAACAATATTTCCACGTGATCGAACTATTAGATTTTACCCCCCAGATACGAGTATGCTTGATTTTATCAACGAAATAAGTAAAAACGGTCCTGTATCGGTATGGTTATTTAAAAGTAATGAGGAAGGTGGATTTGATCAGTTTGTTAGACCAAACGGTGAAATATATGGAACAGAATTTCTCCATGACGAGATGAAAAATATCGCGGAGAAGTTTTTAGAGTGCAAACACGCGGAAAATACTGACAAATTACTAACTAATTGCTTTACCGTTCCATCTGTTGCGGCTCATTTCGCTAGAGAAAGAAATTCATGGAAACCAACACGATTTGATTTACTCGAGGACGTACGCGCAAGTTGCATCGAATACGGACACGGTGGATTATGGAATACCAAATATAGTTACAACTATGTTATTTCGGTTGATATGGTTGCATGTTATCCGGGAAGTTTTCTAGGATACGGAGATTGTTCTGTATGCTTTAAAAGATTTGGTCACCCTACAAACGAGATGACGCGAGTGGCAATTAATGGACCATTACCTGATTTTGATCTGACTGGATTCGCTTGTATTGAATCATTCGAGCTTAACGAAAATCTTCACAAGATTTGTTATGTTTGGTTTGGCAGACATTTTTGTGAAAAACGTTTGGCACCTATAATTTTATTACGATATATGCTAGATTGTGCTGTACTGACATCGTTGGTGGTCAGTGAGGCAATTATATCATATCATGTACAGACCGAAGTTTGGTTGCCCATGTCAGATTCTATCATTGCTGATGAAGTTATTAGTGAGTTTAAGGAAAAATGTCCTGGTGTTTCCGAAGATGATATTATCAGAGAAGCTCCTAAAATTCTCGAGATTAAACTTAAAACCTCAAAAGATCTCGGTAGAAAAATTATAGATAAATTTACTCAAGGTGGTGCATATGATCATAAAAGACATCATGCACGATTAATTCTAGATGATGCCGAGTACGATTTTATAATCGCTGATACAACAGCGAGAAATATATTTGTAAATCGAGAAAGTGTTTATTTATCCGACAGAACAAAATTGGGTACGATCGTTAGTTACATAAATGATGTATCCCCACAGTATACTCATCTAAGATCTTCCATGTTGGCTTATGTTTCTATAAATTTATTATCGATGATTAATAGATTTCCTGAGACCGCAGTGAGATTCGCAACAGATTCGTTTTATATTTCGAGTAAATATTTAGAGTCTGTTATGAAATTTACAAGTAATGATGAACGATGGAGTTCGTGGAGAATAAAAAAGGAAATATTACACAATTATACAGAATCAGCAGATGTTCCGATGAGACATTTTTATCGTAAGGGTAATAAAATATCAGATTTGTCGAAAGCGCCGCCGGTGAGTGATCCAATAACTAGATATAAGACAGTATATCTCAATTTACCTGGTGGATGCGGCAAAACGACTCGAGCAATTGATGTTTTTAGAAATTCAGATATGATCGTGCTGACACCCACACATAGACTTGCACGGGAGATGAAACAATGGCAAGTACAATCGTGCACGTATCATAGTTTCTTTCGGTGACGCGGGGATACATGGACTCCTGAACGAATGGGAGAAAAATATATACCTAAAATAATTATTTGGGATGAGATATGCACGGTGTCATTAGATACATTAAAAATGTTTCTTGATTGGTTGTTGACGAAAAATACCGCTATAATAATGTGTGGCGATCATGGTCAACCGCCGCCTTTTGTTGGACCATCTCCACATGATTGGTTAAAAAATTTCGTCGATTATTACGAAGAAATAGATGATGATCATAGAGCTCTCGATGAAAATTTAAAGGAATTTAAAAAATTAATCAGATTACAATCAAACAATATTCAGTGTGAAATAATACGCGGAGTAATCTCAGAGACTTCAATGAGTGATTTTTTAAATTTATGGAGACCCAACGATTTGATAGTAGCAAGCAGAAAAATAATCAGAGACGATTTACAACAGCAGTTATTTCATCTGCATAAAGAAAAATATTCAGAATTACCCGTACCGTTGTGTTATAGACCATCAGATACACGAAAACAGAATATTAATGTTGATATTCCAGGACAGACTGAGAATCAAAAGCTCGTATTAAATGATATTGTCGCTGTTGATATCAGTGTGGTCGAAGATGCATTACGCGCTGACAAATCTCCATGGGTGCTGGGATACGCTATGACGATCCACTCGTCTCAGGGATTAACTATTTCTGACACACGAGTCTGGATTGTAGACGATCACATCGAGTGGTCAAATTTAGTTTATTTAGCGGTATCGAGGGTCAGAAAAATATCTCAATTACGGAGAATTATAATTCCTGAAATCGTTAATAAACTTAACGTCATCGATGATGATATAATGAGAAAAAAATTAATCGGATACAAACAGTCTGATAAAAAAAATAAACGCGACTTTGATCTTGATGTTGAATTTATTATTGAGTTAAAACAGCAGCAGAATAATCATTGCGCAAGTTGCAATTGTATAATGCTGTGGAGGTATTCGAGTAATGATTCAAGACAATTTACCGTAGACAGAAAAGATAATAGTCGCGGTCATACACGAGAAAATACCATGTTGACCTGTCTTGAGTGTAATCGACGTAGAGGCGCTAGTTAAGTGATCGCGGTGGTAGTTGTGTATCCTCGGGGATTATTTGTAGTTGTTCACGTGTAAATCCACGTTGAGGAGCAGCCGAATCTAGTCTGTAGATTGCAGGTCTACATGAGGATCTTGTCACGGTGGATATTTTGTGTGTGGTAACACTCCAAATAGGATCAGTCGCTCTCGCTTTACCACCTTCAAGTTCACCCGGTTCATATAAATATCTAACTGTAACATCACCCAATATTTTTTGTTTTTCAATATCTTTTCGTTGTGTTGGTATATGTTTTTTTTGTAATTGCATTAATGGGTTTCATGTTGGTTGTTCGTGTAATCTCATTATTTAATGCAGCTATCACGCTTGGTAATCTTGCAACCCATTCGCGAGATCTTTTATCTTGAATAAATTCCTTAGCGTATTGATATCGAAATAACCGCTCAGCAAGTGTTCGATTAAATCGCTCAACAATTGCCTGATCACGGTGAATTACAGTATGCCCTCGTCGTATTTTGGTATTATGTTGTTTCATCAACGATGATACTGGACCAAGAAATTCCTTACCAGGATCAACCTGTAGTAGCTGTGGCCATCGCAGACCACCTCGTTGATAAATTCGTTCAAACGCATCGGCTACTTCAGATGCTGTTTTCGTTGATAGCGAATCTGCCTCTTTATATCTACTTGCAACATCAACTACAGTTAACGCGTACTTGTATGTTTTTCCACGCACAGTATCATGTGGTAAAAACAGAATATCTGCTTGATGAACTTCATTAGGAACACTAACATCGAAATACGCGTACTGAATTCGTTTCGGTGGTGGTAGATAAATTTGCCATATTGCTTGTTTGGATAACCACGCTTTAGCAGTAGAATGTTTAACCGCTGCTGCATCAGCAAGTTTACCAATTGCTGCTTTACCTTTCCAGTATCCTCTTGGTGAATAATAAATTAATTCCATTATATATTACCAGACCCAAACGCTAATTTACCTTTCATCGCAGATCTTACTAACCAATTAGCTAATGATTCTCTAATTATTTTTTTTTTATGGCATTTAACCCGTGAATTAATTTCACATCTGCAATATGCCTATCTTGTAGATTTTTACTCTTATACGCAACATCATGAACATGACAAGTTTTATCAATAGCATTTACTGGTTCCTCGCCTGGTTTTGGTTGATCTTGATTATCGAGCCTGATATCGAGTCGAGTACCAGGACCGCAATAATTATATCCTTGTAGATGTCTTTCTCCTGGGTATTTAGCCCATGGAGTACCCGGAAACTTTGACATCAAATTAGCAATATCACCACCGCGCTTATTAGGTAAAAACGAAAATTTCTTTCTACCGCACACAGAACATTTTCCACCATACGCTATTTTTTATTTTTTGTTATAACTGTAGCTAAATCAGTAGTCGGAGTTTTAACTCTACAGCGTAAACAATATAAATTCATGTTATAATATATATGGATATAATTGATTTCTCAGCGACAAGAAAACGAGAACCTGTTAAGCATCATCCTGCGCTACCGAATTCCATCAGAATGATTATCATAGGACCATCTGGATCGGGTAAGACGCAGTTATTACTTAATCTGATAATGAGATGGTTGAAATGGGATAAATTATATTTAGTAGCACCATCCGTTGATGATCAACTATGTTATGAAGTATTAAAAGATTTTAACGAAAATGCAAGATTACTGGACGAAGATAATGATGTTACAGAGTTTATAACAGATATTGATGAAGCACCGTCCGTTGATGTCTTAGACGGATTTATTAATAATTTAGTTGTGTATGATGATGTGATGCTAGATAAACAATCAAATCCAGCCAGAATATTTTCTCGCGGCAGACATAAAAATACAGATGTGATCTATGTTACTCAACGGTATACACAAATACCAAAAGTGATCAGGGACAACTGTAATATTTTAGTTGTGTTTAATGGCGTAGACACACACACGCTGCGAAATATTCATCAAACCTGGTGCAGCGGTGACATGGATATAATTAAATTCAGAAATTTCTTCTCACGAGCGCAAGCTACTCCGCATGGATTTATAACAATAAATTTACATGATCCTAGAACAAGATATCGTGTGGGTCTTGATAAAATATTTGGATAGTAGGGGTGATGATAAAATTAAATTGAATTAAACAGATATCATTAATATAATGAACAATTGTACGTGGCTGCGTCAAGGAACAACAGATAAATGCAACAAAAGGTGTCGTGGAGAATATTGTAAAAAACATAATTATCTTATGAAGAAAAACCTTCATGCTGGTCCACGAAGTTGTGTTGGATGTAACAACGGCGTTAGAGGATTATATCAGATTTGCAAAAATTGCGGTGGAGATCGATACAGAAGTTTAATGATATATTACAGAAAAAGAAAGAACATAAATCCAAAAATAGAAAAACCACCATCAGAACTTGAATATTACTTGAAACATAGAACAAAAGATTCCCAGGATTCAGATGAAGATTCCCAGGATTATTCAGAATGACATAGCAGCAGAGAGGGTCCTGTCTACAATTCTGTTTGGGACAAACAATAGTCGTAGACGTGGCATTGACCTCTATGAAGGGTCACTATTTTTTTTGTCTAAAAACAAGGGTGACCATTCCCTAAAGTGGTCTGTTCACCCTCTCTGCTGCTAAAGACATCAGAGTAAATAAAGTCTGACTAAAACATTATGACTTTAATTGGAAGAAAATGTTACCAAGTTTTTGAGATATTCCTGAAAATTTGACTTTTCGTTCCGATGTTAATTGACATCGGAACACGCAACACACCACCCTTATTTGAGCAGGAAGACCCCGACCCCAAAATATAAATACTAAGGTCAATGTCTCACATTGTAGGACTGACATTACGAATGAATGCTTAACGTAGTGATAGTAATATGTCAAGTCACGAACTAGTTATAGAAAATAGTTTAGTATGCATTACTATTATTGTGTCATCTCAAGGACGAACTAAGCCTTTACCATCCCGAAAGAATAGTAGACTCGCCCATTGAACTTCGACATCTATTTGTAGTCGGATATATCGTAATGTACTTAGACCACTGCTTCAGCGTCGTGAACCGGTGATAATTTATCATGTTTCACAATATCTTAGCATATATAATCTGGGCACTGGAGTGGCTTCTTGTTGACTTGGTAAATACTAAAGATATCTTCCCTACACTCTGCGTACGAACAGATTTACGCAGAACAAACAATACTCCATTATTTTTTATGTTTGTTGTCTTTTTTGGTCATTAATGCACGATCTTTGAGAAACAAAGTTTGTCCGTTCTTCAATATGAAAATAGCGTGAAACGAAATGTTTTAGTGATGAATAAAACATTTCAGTACATGCTCACACGAAACATTTAATAAAGCATAATTTGTCATGTGTGTACAAATTAGGTTATCATTCCATACTATTACTTTGGTCTTAAACAGACCGAATAGATTACAGGTCAATCGTATATTTTCTGAAAGATTTAAATATATCCATAAATTATACGTGCATTATTTCGAGAATCAAAAACACAGAAGAACTGGGGGGGGGGGATATGCTATACTTAATTTCTATTTGTGTAGCTTTACGGGGTGCCAAATTTCAGTTTCAGATTTTATTCTCAATGAATACTTAACCTAGTGATAGTAGTATGATAAGTTACGAACTAGTTATGACAAATAGTTTGGTATGCACTCAGATTGATGTGTCAGCACAAGGACTAACGGACTCTGCATCCCCCCAGATCATAGTAGACTCGACCATTTAACCTCGACATCGTTTTGTAGTCAGATAATTATTAACGTTCTTAGACAACTGCTTCAACTTCATGAACCGATGACATTGGTAGATAGATAATCTGGGCAAACGAGTTGCGACTGGCTGACTTGGTCAGAATTAAATATATCTACCCGATCTGCGTACGATCTGCGTACGAACAGATTTACGTTGAACAATATTCCTTTTATTTTGTTGTTGTCTGTTTTGGTCAATAAGTACAGGTCTTAGACAGCCAAAGCTTCTGCATTCTTTAATAAATAAAGTATTTAAAAGGAATTGTTTTTGTGTGACTTAAGAATGCATTTTAGTTCATACACGTTCGAAACACTTAATAAAGAATAGTCTTAAAGTGTGCAAGTTATCATTTTCTATTATTAATACCCATAAATTATATTCTCTCTTACTGCATTTAGCGCATAATAGACCACGCAAAACCTCTTCTTCCCATCTTTTTTAGCCACTAATACCAGTGAGGCAGCCCAGGAACTTACTGACGGTTCTATAACCCCCTTTTTCAGTATGTCGTCCACTTGTATGCCAATTTCCTGTGGGAACTGGAACGGTAATCTTCTGGGTGGGACTCGAATTGGCGCGGCATTCCCTGTCTTGACAGCGTGCTTGACACGGTTTGTTCTGCCGAAGTCATCATCATCTTTAGCAAACACCGTGCAAAATTCTCTTAACTGTTTTCTTAGGGTGGCTGCTTGATTAGGAGTCAAATGGACGCTTGATCTCTCAAATGATTCAGACAAATTGAAAGGCAGACTGCTGTTCGAATCCTGTCTGGAACCGTCGATATTTTGTGTCGATAGGGCTGCACTGGCTTCAGTACAACAAACACCAGCCTGCATGTTTACCACCTCTTTAGTCGGGTTTAGCAATCGTATTGGCACTGTTCCGTCCGTCGTCTTAATAACAATGATAAAGGCTCCATCATTGACTCGGTAGCTAATTTCCACAACCAACATTCGCAACCCAACCTCGCGTGATAACTTACCTCTCTGCCGGGACAATGATGTTTTCAGCCAAGGTAATATGATGATAGCCCAAAGACCCCGCAAAGTAGCACGGGAACTTTAGTCCCTGCATTGCAGTGTAGACTGTGTAATACTAGTGTCGTAATTACACAGACCGAAAAATCTAACCCAAATCTTCCATCGGGCCTAATGTCAGCTACGACGAAAACATGTCGCCTTCTGACGCCTTTCCAAGAATCAAAAAGTCAGCCTGACCTTAAGTTTCAAATTTGTTCTTGAAGACACTGATTATTTGGCTATCCACATTGCTGAGTTTTGGTTTATACCGCCTCTTGCTGATAATAGAAACAGCAGCGCCTGCGTCTGCTAGCAAAGCGAGCTCCACTCCATTAACAAGACATTGTTGCGTGTACAGTCCCGGTTCTTCGTTTAGATAACGTACAGGCTTGGAATTTTCTGTACTTGTTATATTCTTAGAGTCTCTCTTTCGTTGGTCTATTTTTCTTCACTGTTCGTTGTATTTGTTTAAACGCTTGGTACATTCGCTTTGGTAATGACCCCAACCATTGCAATTCCAACACTGGACCCCTGATCGCCTTGAATCGCGTTGCTTATATTCCGACTGGTGCCAAATATATAATTCTTCTTGATGTTCTTCATTCAATTTCTTATTTTGTTCCATTAATTTTTCTACCTTTGCTTTAAGCTCTTCGATTACAGTTATATCTGTACTCTTCTCACACCAATCAAACCATCGCATATCCAATAGGTTGAATGCTTAGAAGTGAAACTGACAGTGACACACTCTCACTGTTAAACCTTTGACTGCATGACATCATACTGAACTTGTATATACATTTTGTGTTGAAAAATTGTGTTGCTTGATTCCAATATTCTATTTACTTTGAAGAACAGTTGCTCTTAGAATTAGTGTTGGTAAAAATTGAAATTAAAACATTTACTATTTATATAACAAAGAAAAGATTCCAGGGACTATTTTTTCGCGCAGCAAATGAAAGGCAGCGTCTGAGCAAAACGAACGAAATTATTTCTTCTTCTTTCACTGCTATTTAAGTAAAAACTATGTGATAAATAGAACTCAACATGCCAATGTTGATGGTTTGAGTCGCTTACCTTGCAACGGTTGCAAATACTGTAGCAAACGTCAGTAGTGAAGTGGGGCACTTTAGCGTCAATGGGAATTAGCATTACAGAGACCCCTGGGTCACTTTAGCGTCAAGGGAAAATTAACATGGAGAAAAATCGTGGGTCACTTTAGCGTCAAGGGGAATTGAACATGAGAATAAATCGTGGGTCAATCTAGCGTCAAGGGGAATTGAACATGGGAATAAATCGTGGGTCAATCTAGCGTCAAGGGGAATTGAACATGGGAATAAATCGTGGGTCAATCTAGCGTCAAGGGGAATTGAACATGGGAATAAATCGTGGGTCAATCTAGCGTCAAGGGGAATTGAACATGGGATTTTTTTTTAAAAATTTTTTTTAAAAAAAGGGGTAGGCAATTGAAAGTCATTCTCTTTTCGAGAAATATGGGTGGCCCTGAAAAGGGCCTCTGGGTTTCTTCTGCTTTCTTCTGCTTCTAATTTCTTCTTTTTCTCCACCAACTTCTTATTTTCTCTCCTACACTCTTTCTCTTCTTTTTTTCTCCTCCTCTTCTTTCTTCTCCTCCTCTTCTGTCTTCCTCTTCTCATTTTCTTCTTCTTTTTCAATTTTTTAATTCCATTCTCTTATCCTTATCCTTTCCTCTTCATCCTCCTTCTCCTCCTTTATTTCTTTCATGACACCACTTATTATGTCCTTTACTTTTCTTAAGTTGTTAATTTCCATCTTTACTCTATGCGGACTATAAGAATAATGGTCTTCATTGAGTCTTACTAACATCTGCTCCATTATTCCTAAATTGTCCAAAACGTCTTGCAATTTTTTCATTTTGTCAAGGTGGTTCGAAGCCATCTTCTTTTTTATTCTTTGTAGAATGGTGCGAACGACGAACCTTGTGGATTCTTATAGTGAAAGTGCGGACGTGAAGGAAAACATCCCCCTGAAACATAAAATTGATCTTACCTAGATCATGACCAAACAACGCGCGACGTGAAGGAAAACATCCACCTACTTTTCTCATTTCATATAATAAAACCCAAACTATACTTTCTTATTTCATATAATAAAACCCAAACTATACTCTCCACATACGCTAAGAAACCCATAATCTACTATTCACACAAATATACCTGAGCTCTTACAAACACTAACACACAAACACATACCCTCACACTATGAAAAGAAGAGTCAGTGTTTATATTCACACTACTCTACCTACAGACATTGGCAAATTGATGGTTATTTCTCTTCTAGAGTATTGGGTAGCCCTGAAAAGGGCTGTTGGTTTTCTTTTGAACTCCAGATGCACCTATCTAATGATGGCACCTTCCTGGCCTGGCGCCACACACGCATCTTCTTCCCCAGTCTCCTTTCACCTTTCTTCTTGGGAGTGCAGAGGCGGGATATGTGGCTTCAGAATCCCAATTTTCTGTCTCTGGGATTCTGAAATTTCCTCTCTCCTCTTCTTTGTTTCTTCTCTCCTCCTCTTCTTTTCTTCTTCTTTCCTCCTCCTCCTCTTTCATCCTTGCTTCTTCGACAATGGCCGCCGCGGTCAGTTCATTTAGTATGCGCCTGGCATATTCCAGGTGCATCTGGAGTTCTAGCAGTTTCACAATTCTGGTATTCATTGTTTTGTCAACGAATGAACAGGGTAGCTAGACTGTCCAGCGAGTTTCAATTTATAGTGAAAGCGCGGATGTGAAGGAAAACATCCCCCTAAAAACATAAAATTGATCTTACCTAGATCATGACCAAAGAAACAACGCGCGGACCTAAAAGAAACACTCACTCACTTTTTTATGCTACCCATTCCTATTCTAAAATTTTTTTTTCATTAATCACTTCAATAGACTATTCACATACTCAAAGCAATACAATCCAACCCCAAATCTACTCTCCCCACACCTTAAACAGCCAAAAAATCATCTTAATCTACTATCCACACCAACGTACGTGAGCGGTTACAAACACAAACACACAAACACATACCCTCACACTATGAAAAGAAGAGTCAGTGTTTATATTCACACTACTCTACTTACACACATTAGCAAATGGATGGTTATTTCTTTTCTAGAGTATTGGGGTAGCCCTGAAAAGGGCTGTTTTTTTTGGGTTTTTTTGTTTGCTATGGCAATCTTTTAGTTTCTAAGAATGCGATGTCCTCTGAGGATAGACTTTCTGGCGATAAGTCTGCTTCTTCGGAAAGAGAAGAAGAACTCTTTGGTGTCGATACGACAATCGACAAAGCCTCTGTCAGGTTCAGGTTGCTGCTGCTGCTGCTGTTGTTGTTGTTGCTGTTGCTGTTGCTGCTGCTGTCTCTGAAGTCTGTACTTCTCTGTCCATTCTTCTTTCTCCCTGTTCACTTCTTCTCTGAAGAGCTCTTCTATCAGGTCTTCAGTGACTTTTAACATTCTCACATTCTCTATTTCTTCTGGCTTCGATATCAGACTGTGTCTGACCCTATGCAAATTCACGTAGGCTTCGTTGAGCTTAGCTAGTTTGGAGCACATCTTCGTAGGAGGATGAGTCGACAATGGATGGTTAGACTGGAAACAACCCCGGTTCTTAAAGTCAAAGCACGGACGTGAAGGAAAACATCCCCCACACGGATTTCGAGTCGCAACGTTCAATGAGTGTCATGAGAGGGATAGTAAGAAATTAAAGAGCATCAATCAAACATTCTTATAGCTAAGACAAAGGCATTTTTTTCAAAACACAACATTTTTTATTCAAAAATCACTTAACACTAACCAACAACAACTCTAACATTTTTTAACAATAATCCAACATTATAACATCTAACATTTTTTCTTCAAAAAATGACAAACATTTTTTCTCAATTCACACTCTACTTTAAACAGGGCTGACAACGTTGTGAATGAATTGTGATTTCCACTGTTGGAAGTCATTAGGCCATTGATTGACACTACGTTTCCTAGCTTGAGACAAAAGATAAGCATAATGGTCACAAAACCATCGATCTACTTTCACATCGTTTCTTGTAGAAGAACGAGGATGAAAATGAGTCACTAAATGTTCTAAGGAATAACCCAGGCTCCGATGATGCAGAAAATACACACAGTACTGTCCGCACACCAAGGAATCTGTGCCTTGTAATTTCACATTATTGAATCGGGTGGTTTGAGCATTTCTTCTCATAAAGTCAATAATATCGTCTTCCAAAGGAGGCAATCCGTAAGAATCGAAATATTCCACACATCCTTCTTGAGGAAAGTAAACGGCTACCCAGTGGGTTCCTGGGAGATGACTGTCGTCCGTGTTGATCACGTAAGCTTGATGGTCTTGAGGTTTGCGATGAGGGAGTTCATCTTTAGCACAGACAACAGGATTCCAAGAAGCCGTATACGAACTGTGGTTCAAAAGGTAATAAAGTTCCCAGGTATCCATCTTTTGTGTGTTTTTTTCTTCTTCACAGGTAATAATAAGTCGTCAATTCGATCCTGACATTTTGCTTGAAAATGTCTGACAAATAACCGTTTCTTCGTTTCGTCTCCTCACTCTGATTCAGGAGAGTTTCGATACGATGGATCTCTTGAGTGGTTAATGGTGGACAAGAATGTTCACGCAAGTCTTTATACCACTGGTGCCACACGTCTTCGTCCGAGATGAGACTCCAAGCTTCGTCCAGATACTCGTCCAATTTTTCTTCTTGACTCAGCATCAGGCATTTATCGTGTTGAATTTGACTGGGATGATCGTTTTGACATCCATAGCAATTTTTCTTGATCAATTCCGTCATTTTTTCGGCCAAGTGTTTGGCAAAACAGCAGACTAAATGGGCTTCTTGTTCTGGCCATCTCGACTTCATCATGATATCTTCTTCGTCTTTGTCTTGGGATTCTCCTTCCACAGTTTCCTCACATTCCATCTTTAAAGCTTCTCCACTAGGTAAAGAGGGATAATAGTCTTCCATGGCTTCTAATAATCTAGAATGACTTCTCTCAAACTGTTGATTTCTATCGTATTATCGAATTCTGCATACAGGATGACGTTCACCGTTACATCAGGGTCTCGTTTTGCAAACTGAATTTCCAAACGAATCTGGCCAGATTTTATAAGGTGGAAATGTCCCTCGTCGCTGCCTTGGTCTGGAGTGAAATCAAAAGCCCACAAAGCATAATCTCTTGCGTAATCATCGTACGTAATGCCATGACTGGTGTTGGTTCCTAGCTGTCCGGTAGCTTCGTACAGGGGGACAAGTACGATCTCAAGTAATTCTTCTTCTCAAAGTCGGGTTCGAAAGGTCGGGTACACAAGGTCTTGCCATCGCGACTGACTTTGATCTTGGACACGCCAAAGGGTTGAAAGTAGAACGGAGTTTTAGCGACAGCTCCGTTGAAGGCTTCATTCTCGACCATACCAAGGATTAAACGTTTGGGTAGCTGTCCTTGGAACAGATGATCTTCGATCATGGATCGCTGTCCCCTAGGAATGGTGAAGGTTTTCACTTCCACGCGTCGTATGGGATACTTGGCGCTCGTTCTGCTCAACGTCTGACTGATGTCGTTACCTACTTTAGGTAACACTTCCACACGGCGTACGTAGAGTCTGGCTTCTTGGATTTTGGTTTTGTAATTATCGTCAGTATCAGCCAATAAATGGAAAGCGGTACTGCTCCGATTCAGTCTCAGGCGAACATCCACCCCGTTCAGCAAATACTTTTCTTGCAACCACATGTCCAAATGCAAACGATCCATCAGTTCTAAACTCTTTCCATCTTTGATTCTGTCTCTTCGTTCTACAAATCCATCATTGTTGTCTTTGGTTGTATTAGTTTCGAATGTTTCAAATTTGCCTGCTTCAGCTTCCCATACCACACAGGCATTGAGATGAGTGTTCTTGGCGTCTATTCCGTATGTCAAGAGATTTTCCAGGTAGGCACGATAAGGGTAAGTATCCATGCTGCTACTGACTAGTTTGTTATTCAAGTACAAGTCCACTCCGCTAAACAAGGAATGCATGAAATTGTTGACGGGAGCTACTGGCTCAGTGTCTATAGTATTTCCATCCTTATCTTGAACTTTGACTTTCAGGTACAAGTAACTGCTATTCAGATCGATGTAATCTTCGGGTTGTCCTTTGATTTCAAACTCGATGGGAGCGGAATCCGTCAAAGAGGAGACGGGGTGAAATTCCACCCATTGGGATTCTTGCATGGTCATCATGGTGGGTGGCATGGCAAACAGATCCAGTTCCGTCTTGGAACAGACGCAAGATTCTCGGTGCATCATTTTTTTCTCTTTCTCAATAATCGAAAACGTCTAAGTCTCGGACGGTTCTTCTTTTCTTGGCCTTTCTAGCTTGAAGTCTGGTGAAAGGGTGTTTTCTTCGTCGTCTCTTTCTGCCTTGTCCTTGCTGAATGCCTGACACGGTAGCGTGCAGGGTATTTATAGGTGTATCTCGTCGGCCTAAAATGTCTTTGCCCGTTTGCAGCAAGACGTTTTTGCCTGCCCTCATGAAGGCTTCTTTAGGATTTTGTTTGTCGATGATGACATTTTGGAGAAATTCTTTGCCTTACGTCAGTGCCGCATCTTTCAAGGCGTGCAATCCTCGTGTCACCATCGGTTTCAACACCGGAGCCACCGAACGAAAGGCCGATTTTAACATATCTCCTAAACCGTGTCCTCGCTGTCGAGCAACCCCTCGGTACACTGGATACATGATTTACGAGTCGTGAGAGAACCGTTTTCGAAAATGGAGTTTCACCGTGACTTTTCCTTTGGTGAATGGAACATTTTGTCCCAGATCTCTTTTTATAGCAATGTTGACCGTGTCCAAATACGACTTGCTGACCGGCAAATAGTGAGGATGTACAAATTCGCGGTGGACGTGGTAAGTGTTTCCACCTTCCTCGTCAGCGTTCGTGGCAGAATCCACTTTGAAAGGAATGACACGCAGTAACGGCACGGAGGTGTGTCCCACCACGTTGTACTCCACCACATCGGAATACACGAACATCAAATTCAGTCCTTGATTCAGTTCTACTGGGGTACGAAATAACTTGCTAAAAGAGTCGTTGTCATAAACGATGGGTAATTCGTTTTTGTTGATTATGGTCATTCTCATGTTCATGTCTCCGCCCAACATGTCAAAGAATTCTGGACAAAATAAGAAAGACATGATTTTACCCCCCTCAGGAAATTTTATCAGGAAGCGACGAGCTGTTTTGTGGTATTCCAGGGTGACGACACCTTTTTTGGCATCCTCCAAAGCTTTCAGAAACACGCCATTAAATCTGGTGGCTATGGTGTTGACCAAATGTTGACCACTAAAATAATAGCCTGGGGGAATGAAAAAGTGATAGGTAGTGTACTTTTGATTTTGTAAACGGGTTTTCTTGTCATATTTGCCATGGGTATCCAAGTACTGTTGCACTCGCTCGTCATAAACTTCCACATCAAATTTATTTTGATTGGGAAGGACATTGAGGACTTGGGTCGGGTGAATCATTTCTACTAAAGCCACTTCCCAATGGGCTTCGTGATCTGATGGGATGGCCTGAGGTAATTTGGCCGTGTAACAGCACAACGTGTTGTTGGGAAACACCTCCATGGAACTGTCACTGGGTAAGGTTAAGTAAAATTGGTTTTGGTGACTCATAATTCCAGAGTTCTGTGGCTCTCTGAGGGGTTACTGGAAGTCAGAGGCGTGTCTCCGCCCAAAATGGGGTCGTTGTGGTTGTTGTTTTTGGAGTGGTGACTGACACTGGCACTGGACACAAGGTTCCCGTGGTTCCCGTTCGAGGAGAATTTCAGGGAGGGATTGGGAAGGAGGTAACCGATGCAACTGCTCAATAAAATGGTCCACAATTGTTTGTCTCCTTGTTGCAAACTCAAATTGGCAATGGCTGCCCCGATGACACAATACACCACGAAGATTTGGCAGAAAAAGACGATTTGCGTTTTAGGCACACGTTCTCCACACCACACCCACAAGGGTTGTTTTTGTAAATCTTGCAGAGAAGAACTAGGGGAAGGAGTGGTCGACGTAGCTGCGTCTGTGTGAAAGGGCATGATGGTCACTTCTTTTTATAGTCGATGACTTGCGAAGCGTCGATCCAAGAATCAAAACTGAGTGGATATCCTTTCCAACGTACTTTGACTTCTTTGACAAGTCGTTTGCCCACTTTACGGGTTCTGCGTTCGAGAATGCTTTCGATGTCGTACACGTCGTCTTCTTTTTTGCTGAAACGTTGTAACTCGGGCAAATAAAACGTTCCTTTGAGTACTTGTCCGTTCATGTCTTCCAATTTATAGACGGCAGGATGACGGCCATGCACTCGTCCAGTGACGCGAAACAATTCGGTCGTCCAGTTAGGTAAGTAACCTTTGTCGAAAGTGCGTTTGGTTTTGCCAATGCGCACCCAATCTCCTACGGTCAACTCTCCACTTTTCTTGGGGACAGCCCTCGTCGGGGACGTACCAAACAGGCGCTCAAACACCAACACTTCGTTGTCGGGAGTCAAGTCTTGCGGGGCACGTCTGATGCTTCGATGGTAAGATTGGTTGTACGCTTGCACCAGGTGCGGTAAGATGTCGATGTACTTCAGAGTGTGGTGATGCGTAAAATATTTCCACATGCGTTCTTTCAAAGTACGTTGAAAACGTTCTACGATGCTGGCTTTGGTTTCGGGATTCTCGGTGGTAAAAAAATGAATGTCACGTTTCTTTAATTCTTTTTGGAAAGCTTGGTTCAGAAATTCGGTGCCTTTGTCCGTTTGCCATCGAAGAGGGTGACGACCGCTTTGTTTCAACACCCGTTGCAGGGCTCGCACTAACTCGCTGCTCGATTTGGAAGTCAAGGGCACGACCCAGGCAAATTTGGAAAAGACGTCGATGACACAAAACAAATATTTGTAGCCACGATTGTAGCTGGCCAAATGAGAGACATCGGCTAAATCGGCTTGCCATTGATGATCGATGCCTTCCACTCGGGTGCGACTTCTGGCAAACTTGCGTCGAATGGGTTTGTGTAAAGTGTAGGTAGCTTGTTCTTGTAACCATCGTTGCACTTGAGGTAAACGGAGACTTTTCAGTCGAGTTTTGGCAGCACGATACAATTTTTGAACTCCTGCGTAACCTGCAGGATGCCAGGGATCGTAGTAAATGCTGGCTAAGACTTTTTCCATTTTTTGTGTGTTAATAAGTCACCCACTCTTCGGTGATGCTACTTTGGGTGGGACGAAAGGGTGGTTTGGAAACGGATTTACGTGTCCGATGGGCTACGGGAGTAGAAGTCGAAGGTAGTGGTGGTGGAGGTGGCAATGGAATGGCTTTGGTTTTCTTTTCTTTTTTCACTTCTGGTTTCCCTTCTTTCTTTTTCACTTCTGTCGAAGGAGGAGTGGACATAATCATTTTAACCCAAGCTTTCATTTCTTCTCGTTGGGGTGTGGGGGACGGGGTCAACAAGGATGCTGCAATCTTACTCGAAATGGGAGCTGCTGACGGTGTTTGAAACACTTCTCGCATCTCTTCTTCCTCAGGCCTTCGTGGGGTAGCATCTCTGGTGACCCCTGGGGATGGTAGTAGTGGTGGTGGTGGTGGTAATGATGATGGTGCTGGAATTTTCATCAAGGTCTTAAAATCTTTCAGAGTGGGTAGAGCTGTTTCGTCTAAAGCTTTCTGGTGAAAGAGTTGCAGTTGTTGCAAGAGTTGACCGTACTTTTGCGATTTTTCTGTTTCGGACAAATCTTGGCGATCCATCAAGGACTGCAATTCGTGTTGGAACTGGGACATCTCGCTCATATTGGGATTGGGAGGTAAATGCGGGGTGCGTTGTTCTTGCCACCGATGGTATTCCATCCATCGTTTGTAAGGTACTAAAGCCAGTTTTCGTCCTTCCATGGGGTTGTCAGGGGTCGATTCTGAGATCTTGGGACTTCCGAGGGCCTTTTTATCTTGCTCCCACCAGTCCTCCCAACATGGTTCCCAAAACTCCTTTCAGTATGGGGCCTAACAAGAGAGGCAAAATGCCTCCACGTTAGACCAACATCTTCTTCTTTTGACGAATGGGAATTTTCTTTTGAACCATTTGGCGAAGAACGTGACGATGTTTGCTTAAGCATTGTTTCTGGTGTTTGGACAAAGGGATCGTGCCTTTCAAAACTTTCAAACAACATTCGCACACGGTATCTTTGGAGGCCGATTGAATGAGTTTTTTTCGTAGAGGTGGAGAAGCTTTGGACAGGACAGATAACATGTCCCCATGTTTGACTAAACGTGGTGGTAGTCCTTTCCTTTTCTTTCCTTGGGGTTTTCTAGAGGGTGACATCTTTGAGGCTTCAGGAGCACCAAAAAACACTGATACCCTACTTGGTCACACACATTTTTTTTACTGGAATGCGTCTACACTGATTATCTTTACGCCGTATTAATTTGAGGACAGGCATGACACGTAGTGCAGGGGTACGTAACGGACTAAATCGAGCCAGTTCTTGCTTGGACAAATCCAGTAAACTTTGTAACATGCCCGATCTTTCTTGGACTTTGATTTTGGGAGAAGGTACTTTGTGAGCAGCAGCCACTGCCACTAAATTGGAGGGTCCTGCCACTGGGGAAGTTCTTTTTGGGGTCATCAACGGAGAAGTTCTTGGTGTGATCAACGTCTCCAAGTACTCTTCAGTTCTTGGTGTCATCAACGGAGAAGTGGATGAACGTGAGGCTGCCGGAGACACAGTCACCGCCGTGGCAGGTCGTGGTTTGCGAGTGTAAGGTTGCGTCCTGGCCGAAGTGCCTCTCTTGCGACTAGTTTTCTTCTGTGGACTTTTCTTTTTCTGGGGACTTTTTCTCTGTTTCTTTTTCTTGGGGCTTCTTTTCTTTTTCCGGGGTGGTGGTGTCTGATCAGAGGAGGGTCCCGCCATTGGAGAAGTTCTCCTTGGGGACCTGGTCTTTTTCTTCTTCTTGGGGCTTTGTTGGACTTTTTTCTTGGGCATAACTTTGGGGGCATTAGGATCCCATCTTAAGAGAGAGTACCGCTCCCTCCAGGTTTCAAAATGATTTGTTTTTTGGTTTGAGTGTCGATGCGGGGATCGGCCAGTTGGACCAAAGCGACTTTGTTTCGATCGAAAAAGCGTTGGGTTTGATGAGGAATCTGAATGATTCCTTGGAGTATTTGACGTGCCGTCACCGTGAACCATCGTAAGACTTCTTTGAGACTAGCTTCTAAGACACGAGCTCGTATTTGTGGATTTTTTTCTCGACTGATTCCATACAAGGCACGAATCAATTTGACGGGAAGATGCGACTGAAGGGACGTCATGTTCAAAATGTGTGTGAGACAGACGAAAAGGGTCTGAGGTTTTTATAGATTTTTTTATGTGGAGTGAAATTAAGTCGTGTACAGGACAGGCCCTTCGTCTTGGCACCAGTGGTGAAACAAGTGGGTACGAAATCGCAAATCCTCGGGGGTCGTAGGTTTCAAATCGACGAGTAAATAGGCGTGTGGTGTTTGAGTGGCATCGTCGTACGCCTGAGTCAGCCAAGGCGTTCATAACTGTTTGGCTAAGACTTGCGCTTGCGATTTATCTCGAGGGCTTTTAAACAAGACCACGTAATGCGCATTGAGACTGATGGTGCGATGGGCTTTACTTTGTTGAAACAAATTTTAGGTGATGTAAACGACACTGGCATTACGATGATGCCCTTTGCGCGTGAACCACAGTTTAATTTCTTCTTCGTCTTCTCCTAACATGTCGTCGAAAATGACCAAATGGGTTTGACGGGAGTCAGAGACGATGCCGTCGTCTTCTTTCGGAATGCCTTCCACAAACACGATGGAATCGCCTTGACTTTCTCGCAAGAGGCTGTACGCCGATTGCCACTCTTTGTAACACCACACGATCCGTTGAGGTGGCCGATAGATCAAATGATGTTTATGTTCGATCAAACGTTTGATGAATTCGGTTTTGCCTGAACCGCTAGGTCCAGCAATGAGCATGTTAAAAGGATGGCGAAGATACAAAGCCTCCCAACTGGCACGATCTAAGTGTTCGTCGATGACTTTCACAGTAGAGGAAGAGGGAGCAGAGACAGCAGAGGTAGGCATAGTGTTAGAAATGTCACTTGTGACACGAAAACAAACAAGACAAGAGTTTATATACTTTTTTCAGAACACGTTTATTGAATGTTTCAAACATGAATACGAAAGACAAAAATACATAAAAGCCAAAGGCTTAAGTACAAGGATAAAAGGCACATGATAACCATTAACGTGGAATAGACACAAGTGTCTGTACAACATGTTTTGGGTAATGTTCTAACCAGTTCTATAGTAGGGGGTAAGGTCACACAAGTGTCCTCCCGAAAGGGTCTTTCAGGCCTGTCCACGACAGTCCCGTCCTGGGTGACGGGTTCTTCTGGCACCGTCACTAACACGGGTTGAAAAGTAACTTTTTTCCTTGAACAACTCTCGTGCATACTGGGCCACTTCTTGGGTCCAAGCCTCAAAATCCCATTCTTTCCAGGCACGGACATCTGTCCAATGGGGATGTAAGTCACAAGCTACACACACATCGTCATACACGTCTTGGGTAGCTAAAAGTTGACGAATCTTTTTTTCCTGTTGAGGTCGAGAAGTATCCAGATGAAAACGCAAGGCTTTGAGCAAAAGGAGTTTTTCGTGACCATTTAAGGCCATTGAGGTGGTAAGTACTGATCGTAAAGAGTCCACAAAGAATCGGCTGGTAAACGAAATCCCAGAAAACAAGTCACTAAGACACACACCACTTGTCGACCCAAATTGAATGGATACAGTTCTTGTAATAATCGATGGTAATGATCCACGGTTTGAATATGGTCATTGAGTTCCTTCCACGGAATCTGTTCAATAATATGTGACATAATCCGTGGCATGGCAACTTGATTTTATAGTGTCTTTGTTTCGGAAGCAATAAAGGTAATTTCTAACTAAACATGTTCGTTCTCCAGTAGGGAATTTAAATGTTACATACTGTAACTGAAACGTCAGAGTTTGTCTAGATGTTTCGTCTTTCTCTAAGCAGATTCCATGTAACAAATGTTGGTAATCCTTTAACTCGTCTTCCTCAATACGTTGCAGTAAGTGAATCTCGAAGTAACCAAAATTACGAACGTCTAGTTCATCATCATTCACAAACTGAAAGTGTTCAACAAGGTCTGACCACTGAAAAAATTTCTGACGAATCAGTCCTCTTATACCATTCAGGTACCAGTGGTTAAAGATCTGGTGACGTAACGGATGCAATTGTTCTTTACGTTTGACTTGTATTTTCACCAGCTCTCGGTGAATCCTTTCTCTCAACTCCTCAGGCAAGCCCAAAATGTGCTCTTGTAAAGTATCCATAAGTATATACACTGTTTTTGGAATCCTTGGGTGGTGGCCAATAGCCTCGTTTACCTTTGTGCCTGATGTAATATCCACTCATAATCAGTCTTCTTGTACTTTGGAACAGAGCATACTTTAGAAACGGTTGAATAACTTTGCGTTTGCGTTTCACTTGTATTTTGATCAGTTCTCGGTAAATGCGTTCTCTCAACTCCACAGGCAAAGCACGAATGTTCTTTAGCAAAGTATCCATGAATAGGTCATACTAAATCCTCTTTGGTCTGACACAAGAAATGTACTCTTTGCACAAACATGGTTTTACATCAGTGTCGAATTTAAATCGTTTAGTCACTAATCTACACATTACAATTCGTTCAGAAGTGTCCTCTTTCACTAAGTTGTTGACATTTTGTTCAAGATGTTGGTAATTCGTTAACTCTTGCTCTGGAATTCGATGCAGTACGTTTACAATGATGTAGTAGATAGAATCGTCCATAACAAACCAATCCTTTTCAAAACTAGGGGATCGTTGATCAATGTCTGTCCAATGGAACACTTTCAATTGAATCAATCCTTGTATAGCCTTCAGGTACCAGTGGTTCAAACACCGGTGACGTAACGGATGCAATTGTTCTTTACGTTTCACTTGTATTTTGACCAGCTCTCGGTAAATGCGTTCTCTCAACTCCACAGGCAAAGCACGAATGTTCTCTTGTAAAGTATCCATAAACAGATTATGGTAAGTTACTTCAATGTCTCTGTCCCACTAAGGGTAAGTAATAACAATTCGGTGACCATCGAGCATGTTCTACGTAGGCCGAATCTTGCGGTTCCCAGTAATGAAGTGACACACCGCAACTGAAGCACTTGACTTTATCTCCTTCGCCCAAGTAGAAAAATCCGGCTCTGGCTAATTCTTCGGGGGTCGGTCCTCCCAGATACTTAGGCCATTTTCCTTTGAACGATTGAAGACGATTTTCAAAGTCACAGTATTCCGACAAACGCACAGGAAACGAATATTCGTCTTTCACAGGTTCGTTTCGATGAGGATTGAGTGACATGGGCAGGAGTTTGCTCAGGGCTGGATGACATCCGTAGGGGGGTAGACGTGAAGGTGAACATTCCCCTTTAAAACGAAACCCAGTAAAATGTCCAAGAGGACGAGCGGCATCACTTTCGCATCCCTCAGGTTTGACACGCACAGCATCACTTTCCATGATAGGGGTAGTGAAAACAACGTTCCCATGATGCTTTACGGCATCGCTAAGGTTACAGCGAACAGCATCGTTCCCATCGCAAGGCTCACAATCGCACTCGTCTGCAAACTCCGTTACGCAGTTACAATGGTAACTACATGGACAATCGCAGTTTCCCTCCGGACATTTGCCGTCGCAATGCATGGGTCTTATCCATCCAATATTAGTCACACTAGAGGAAGATACAACTTTTTTACATTCCCCAAACTGGAACGATGTCTCTTTCAAAGTATTCATCTTGTTCGCTTGGTCTTGGTAGTCACAATGAACTATCGATCTTGCCTAGGGTTCCTTTTTATATACAGACCAATACCGACGTGTCCATACGGTAAGGTGAAATGATTGGGAAGTCGAACTCGCTTCTGGTACACGATTTGATAGACATTTTCCAAGGGCCGACTGACGATGTGGTGAGTGGGTAAACGTACAATCTTGTTCGGTTGATAGGTGGTCACTTTAAAGTTTGCATCCTCCCGATTGCAAGGCTTCTTTCAATACCCCAAAGTTGACCACACGACTGGTACGATAATTCAGAGTCAGTCCTTTCACTTTGCACGTCGTGTGCACTTCTCCTTGTTTGTCCCGGTATTCGTAGCCGTAATTTTTGGGACCGCCACTGACGAAACTTAGAATCTTGTCGTCGGGATGCTCGTCTGTCCAGGCTCCTAAACGGTCTCCTTCGATGTTAGGGTGCTGTTGACTCGGGTGATGGATGCAAATGCAACTGTCCGTGTCAAAGTACAGGACGCGTTCCCCTAACAGTTCTAAAGCTTCGTACAATTTTAAGCGAGCATGAGCTGACACGTAAGCCGCAATGATGACATTTCCAAAAGGGTCGTCTTGTACAAAGTCCAGTTCTTCTTCGTAATTGACCAAGATCAAATCCTCTCAAACGACGTCCACGTGTTTCATGTATTTGGTTTTGTCGTGAATCATCTGGAAGTAGCGGGAAGGTTCTGTCAAATATTCCGTCTTAGGTAAACACGGTCGTTGTGCCATTTTACCCCACAAGCAATTTAACATCACCTTGGCAAACGATCGCCTGCCTTCGTTTTTCTCGATGTGATCTAAAGAGATGCCTTCTTGTTCATAGTATTTCTCTTTGAATTGTATTTGGTCTTCGGGAGTGTGACACCAGGAAGGATAGCCGCTGGCTTCTTGTTTCAGTTTCAAAAAGGCATCCACGTAGTCGGCGAAAATGCCTTTCTGAAAGGGATCAACCTTGTGGTATTGTTGTGTCTTGGGAAAGTGGCAAATTTCGTACACTTCTAACAGTTGGTATCCCATGTCCAGAGCTTTGAACAATTCTACGCTGACCCAGGTTCCCGTCAAGGCACGTTCTTCCTGGGTGTGCTGACAAGGTTGGTCTTGGTTGCACGTTTCGGCACAAGTACGGCACAATGGAAACATCAGTTTGTCTTGACAGTGGTGAGGTAAGACGGGATGGTATAGGTTCGTGGGAGGCAAAACTTTGCACTTGATCAAGCCTTCGTATTGTCGAATGTTTTTCAGGTCGATGTGTTCCGTGAACAATTGCGGGTGCCCTGCAGGAAAGCGACAATATTTGCACACGTAGGGATACAGCAAACACACGTCCAAGTATTTGATTTCTTCTCCTATCTCTTCGTCGGCTTGGTACAGCAAACAGGTGGCATTGGTCCTTCCTCCGTACAAACTATCCCTCGGGTTCAGCGGGTCCATGAACTGGTAACTTTCCACGAGGCGTTTAAACTCGGGATCGGTTTTCATACGGTGATCGTACTCGTGTTCCCACATTTCCACCACTTGGTATCCTTCCTGTTCCAACTTTAGGCGTCGCTGACAAGTGTCCTGGTACAAGTCTTCCATGGTTCGTTGCAAAAACTGATTTTTAGTGCTACGATCAGGGTAACAGACGGGACATCCGTGAAATAAGCAACCGTTAAACTCGTACACGATCTTGGGGTTTTCTAAGTCCCAGCCATCTACCGAATACGTTCCGATGGTCTTTTCACCCCCTCCGTTGCGAGCATGCTGAATCCACTTGTCTTCCTTGTCGCACAAGTAATGTAACCAACGTAGGGCTTTGACCGAGTATTGACGTTTGACAAAGTTGGTCGTTTGAGGACTGATGACAGCTACGGTGTTTTCAGGCATGAATCGTTGTCGATACACTAAGGAACACGCTTTGGCAATGATACAAGCTTCTTTCAAAGGATCGACCCCTCCGTGTTCCATGAACAGTTCTCGAAATTTTCCACAGCAACGCCGTAAAATGTCCACGTCGGAACGACAATACTTTAGCATTTCTTCTTGAAAGTCGAAAGGGTCCGAGGCGTGAGTCTGGTACCAAGCGTAGAAAGCTTCTCGTTGTTCGGTACGCATGTTGTCGGGGTCGTAATAGTGAGCCTCAGGTAAATGGGGTAGAACGGCGTGTTGATTGGCTTCCGTATTGAAAAAGTGTGGAAAGTACCCTTTAGCCATTTCTGTCATTCCAAACGTTTTAGGCATTCGACTCAAAGGCATGGCCAAATAGCTCATCGAATCTTTAAACTGTACTTTTCCCACTTGTATGAAAATGATTTTGGCTCCGTTCAAAGTCACTTTAGGACGCTCGGTGCCTTGTTCCGTATAGTATCTCAAAAGAAACTGTCCATCGTATCCGGAGAAATTGTGAGCCATCACCGTGGCATGACGAGGACAATCTCCGTAACGTTCGATGTCCTCTTGGCTCCACGTCTTGTCGATGGGGTCTAAGACCCATTGAGCAAAATCGGCTAACGTGTTCGGTCCCCGAAAGATTTTTTCACGTCCTCCAGGAATCTTGCTGCAGTGAGGGCAATGACTGAAGATAGGTTTTTGAATGCACTTCTCGCACGCTCGATGAGCCACGCAGAAATTAGGAATGTGAATGTCGGTCTCTTGCATGCATTCGAAATCGAGAAAGATGAAACTGCCTTTCTTCTTGTGACCGTCCTCTTTCTCTGGTGGGGGTTGGTATTTTTGCACGTAGCATTGGTGTTCCAAGTCCACGATGTGGTGACAAATGTGTCATTTTTTCTTTCCTCGACATACGTGTGCCTTGGCATTATTGGTACGTATGCCTTGTCCACAGGTAGGGCACATTCTCAGCAGTTGACAAGCACATTTCTTCTGTGAACCTTGCGTCTTCAAATGTTGTTGGTAACAGGTAGGGCTGACAAACGTGCGCAGACAAGTTGAACAAGGCACTGGTTCTTCGCTCAGACAGGGTGGAGAGGCCAAACATCTTGAGCATTTCCATCCACAATGCTTGTGTTGCTCTCGATTGTTATAACCATAATCACATTTCTCACAATAACAAACATATCCCAGGAATCCGGTGATAGTGGTAATGGTATCGAAATGGTCATCGTGATAATAAACATGAATGTATTTTCCGTCCTTAAAATCTTGACCTCGAAACAACAGATGCCCGCGCATTTCTTAAGGGTGCACTTTCAAGGTCTATCGTGGAGCTAGGGCATCTTGCAATTTTTGCATCTCAGGAATGCCACAGGGTATGTCTTTGGACAGTCCGGCTTGTTGTAACAGGAGTTCTGCTTCGTTTCGTTGTTTGGCTCGGTCGGATTGTTGAATAGTTTTCCAGGTTCTTTTCCATTCTACCGTGTCGTTCTTGTTGGCATAGGTTCGTCCCACCACGATGGCACGGGCTAAACACATCTGGTCTTGAGGGTTGTTAATTCGGACGAGACTTGTTTTGGTGTTGCGAAGGTCGTCCACCAATAACATCTTTTTGCGTCCAGTCCCTTGAGGAGGAGAGACGTGGGTCATGTCCAGTGTGGCTTTTCCATCGGTGATGTCAAACTGATCATTAGATTGTTGTACGTGTTGAATCTTGTCCATGACTTTGGAAGCGGTCAATTTTGCAGGGGTGCTAAACTCGATCCAAACAGGGGATTTCAAACCGTCGTGTTGTATGGAAAGTCTCAAGCGATCGTCTTCTTTGGGTTGACATTGTCGCTTGAGTGCGGTGAGCAAAGAATCCCACACCCCAGTGATAAACACTTCTGCTTTCTCTAACGGTACTTCGGCCTTGAAATCTTTAAACTTCACCGTGTATTTGTAAGCCGTGGTTCTAAATTTTCTAGAGGAGCGCTTTTCCGTCTCTCGAATGGAATAGTATTTTTCAGGGTTGACTAAGGGTGGTGAACTTGGTTGAGAGGGTTCGGATTCTGGTTCACTCATGTCCTCTTCAAAATCACTGGCATGAATTTGTGCCAAGATTTCAGCCCTGGTACGAGGCGATAGATCACGTTTCTGCCTCTTACTTTCTTCTTCTTCTTTCTTCTCGAATGAATAGGATCGTTTCATCTTGAGTGCAAAACGTCAAATGACTCAAGTTTAAACACCATAGACTAATTTATAGTCATGGCAGACGAGCGTATATAAAAGGGTGTGTGTCTTGTCCTTTCACTATTCATTTCACTCTCAAGCCGAGCACAACGATGGAAGAGAATAGCCAAATCGAACGTTTCGTCAGAGCTTTGCGAGGGGTCATTAGAAAATTCTCTTCAGACCAGCCCACGGACTACTCTCCTTCCTTTCGAGATAAAAGTCAAGATACTTGCTATATCTGTCAGAAGAAAGGGCATTGGTCTTCAGAGTGTCCAGACCGTCAAAAAAACCCAAAAAAACAGGGACTAAAAAAGACAAAAGTAAAGATACCTGTTATTATTGTCAAGAAAAAGGACATTGGTCTCCAGATTGCCCAAAAAAGAAACAAGAGGAGTCAGAAGAAAAGAGGAATTCTTCAGAAGAAGAGAGGGATTCTTCAGAGGAAGAGAGGGATTCTTCAGAGGAAGAAAGCAGACAGGTGAAGAAAAAGAAACAGGAGAAGAAAAGAAGAAGGGAAGAAAGCGAGGAGGAAGAAGAAGAAGAGGAAAAGAGTGTGACGGTGAAGAAATTCAAAAAACAGAGAGACTAAACAAGGAGAAAGAAGAAGTCAATGAACTTTTTATTAAAGTGTTGTGTTGTGAATTGTGAATTGGATTGTAACAATGGATAAAAGAATAAATTAATTATATAAGGTAAGTGTCTTTGAGTTTTGATTTTAAAATAAGAACGTACACTCACGTACTCATACAAAGACACGTGCTATGGGGGTAAAATGGGTTGTTTTTTTTTGTTTTTTTGAGTTATTGGCAAATTGAAAGGCTATCTCTTTTCGAGAGAAGTGGGTGGCCCTGAAAAGGGCCTTTTTAGTTTGGTGCAGGGGTGAGTTCAAGCAATCAACTTTAACTGCCTTAAGCCTTTGCCACGGCCAAGGCCTACTTCTGGACTGCGTAATGTTGATGATGATTGGGTTGAAATCACTAAGGGTGGTACGGTAGGCTTAGTCACAGGGTTAACGTGTTTAGCTCGGGAAGGTCGTATTCTCTTCGGTCGTAATAAAGAAGTCTGATACATTTGTTTCAGACTTCTTAACTCCGCTAAAATGTCCAACAGTACCGTGACCGTTTCATTTTCACCCTCTTGTTTCTTTGCTGCTACTTCTTCTTGCTGTTGTTGCTGTAGGAGAAAAGCTTGTTCCGCTTCCTTTTGTCGTTGTATAAATTTCTCCAATTCTTCTTTCTGTCTCTGTTTAAAATTCTCCACTTGCGGTAATGAAGAAGGTAACGAAGGTTCCGGAACAAATTCTTGCGAGGTAAGAAAATCCACAAAATCCCAATTCACCTCTTCTGAAAGTAAATCCGGGTTCCCTTGGGCGGTCTCCCCTGCTGGTGCACCCCAATGAATCGTTTTCTGAGTTTCCGTCATGTTGAATCACTGTCGCATAAATTGACTGAACACAAGCGCTAGCGAATCTATATAGACCACGTGACGTCACAGACTGCTCTCTTCGGATTGGATGCGGGCTGACTGAATTTTGTAACGCGTGTTCGGATTCGTGAATGAACTCAATCCGTTTCAATCCTTCCTCTACCTATAAATAAGCGCAGTTCACTGCATTGATTCACCTGTTCTCGTCGCTTCAAGATGTGGACCACAGTCGAATCATCCACCCTTGTGTTTTCCATGATGTTTAGGACGGACATGCTCATGTATGTCCGGTCCAAGTGGACCGTTGTCGACAAGTCAGACACCAGTCTGTGGATACGAAGCGTGTACGTAGAAAGACAAGGTTGCCTCAAGAGGACACTGATTTATGGCCCTTGAGTAAGACGCAGCTTGAGAACAAGAAGATGCCACCGATGCCCTTTATGTTAATGGATACATTAACATAAACCCAAAGGCCCTTTTCAGGGCCACCCATATTTCTCGAAAAGAGAATGACTTTCAATTGCCTACCGCTTTTTTTAAAAAAATTAAAAAAAAAATATAAAAAAAATCCCATGTTCAATTCCCCTTGACGCTAGATTGACCCACGATTTATTCCCATGTTCAATTCCCCTTGACGCTAGATTGACCCACGATTTATTCCCATGTTCAATTCCCCTTGACGCTAGATTGACCCACGATTTATTCCCATGTTCAATTCCCCTTGACGCTAAAGTGACCCACGATTTTTCTCCATGTTAATTTTCCCTTGACGCTAAAGTGACCCAGGGGTCTCGGTAATGCTAATTCCCATTGACGCTAAAGTGCCCCACTTCACTACTAACGTCCCGTCGTGTTCGCTGCTATACGGCTAGACAGTGGGATACATTTTGGAGAGATACAGAGACAAGATGCTACTTTATCACGAGTTATTAGTTGGACTGAGGCACAGTAACGTCGTCCTCGGGAAGAAGTATCTGGGAATAGAGCAGACGCTAAGGCATTATAGGCGGCGTACAAATTATTAGAGAGGTCAGATCAGATGCTTGTGCGAGTTTGGCTAGATCGTTCCGGCAAGTCAATTAAAAGTTTCATCGTCGTACCATACAGCTGGCGGCGAGAAGTCCTAAAGCAATGCCATGATGGCGCCGCCGGAGGACATTTAGGTGTTGACAAAACCCTCAGTAAAGTGCACCAGTGTTACTATTGACCCGGTATGAGGGATGGTATTCGTGACCACGGTACTCCGTGCTCCGTTTGCACTCATCACAAAAGCCACAAGCAGAAGCTCTGATAAACTTCAGGGCATAACGGCTGAGGAAGCAGGAGAGCTTGAAGCCCTCGATATTGTGGGATCTCTTATGAAGACGGAGGAAGGAAATGCATACACCCTTGTAATTGGAGATCATTTCACGAATTGGATTGAGACAGTGCCTTTGCCTAAAATGGAAGCCACCATGGTCGCAAGAGCGTTGCTGGATAATTGTATTTGTAGATTTGGCGTACCACATGTACTGTTATCTGACCAAGGCTGACAGATTGAACGTAACGTATTCAAAGAGCTCTGTGTAATATTAGGGATTAAGAAGACGCGAACGTTTCCCTATCATCCAGAATGTAATGGGATCCTGGAACGGTATAACAGAACGTTAGGTCAGATGCTAGCAGCATATGTGGATGATAAACCAGAAAAGTGGGACCAGTACCTTTGTCTTACGAGCATTGTCTGTCGTGCATCTGAGCACACTTCCTCCGGATTCTCCCCGAACAAGCTGATACTGGATCGAAAAGTGATTCTGTCTACGGATATTCTATTTGGCAAAAGACCAAAACGACGCCCCAATGAATTTGCCTCGGTTTGTGTCGGATCATAGAAAAGCAAAATCGGAGGCCAACGATGAAGCATGAGAAAAACATAGGCACCTCTCTTCGGCATCAGAAATTGGCTTATGATCTCAAGGTTAATGGTCAGTCTTTCAGTGATGGTGATCTGATGTGGTTGCACCATACTGTAAGAAAGAAGGGAAATCACCTAAACTACAGATCAAATGGACTGGACCACAGTGGATTGTTAAGAAAGTAACGGATGTTACATATCTGATGGCAAGGAGCAATATAAGTTGACTAGGATTGTTCACTTTAACCGACTTAAACCATGTTTGGTGCGACCTGAGAGTGAACATAAACACACCGATAGCCAGGAAGAAATACACGATAGCGGGGATGAAACCAAGAAGAAACAAGTATCGCCATATTCAATTACAGCTCAAAGGACCAATTTAATGGAACGAAGAAGGACGCGGAGAAGAAATGCCACCGTGTTGTATTAAGTTACAGACATTATTTGAAACTGAGTTCAGTTATTTCATGTGCTTGTAGCACTGACCGGTGATAAAAAACAAATTGTAATGGGTGGGTAATAGTCGTTTTTATTAATTTTGGCTGGGTATAGGACAACGCGTCAAACGGGTTGTCATGCAAAAGCCGCACAGTTAAAATCAGATTGATCTGCCCACATCAGATGTATAAATAGTGTGATTCTAGTGAATTAATTATGTGATGACAGATGTCTATTTTTATGTTCGTATGTATAAGTTCTGATTGATTGTGTGCAGTGTTAGGTCGGAACAGTTTTTTTTAGAAGTTGTTTGCTGCTTGGTACCAAACTTTTATAAATTAGATATATGTTTGGTTTGTGCTGTGAGTAAATCAGAGCTAAATTTATAAGGGGGAAAGGTGGTGATATTATGTAGGATTGTTTGTAGGTTAGTGTACTTTTGTCTGTCCCTGTATAGTTAGTACTTTTGGTAAACAGTTGATTGACGGCAGTGTCAGGTCAGGTCTAGCATTGGTCTGTGGACGACAGTGTGTTTTCACACCAGTTTGGGCGTTGAAGTCATGGTTGACTTGTTGTTGACGTTCGTAAGAGACGTGTTATTCTTTGAAGAACGCATTCTCTAACCTCGTTCTAACATGAATGTTCCTGTGTGACATTGTCATTGACCTGCTAGCGACTTGCCGTTTGGAAATTGCTTCGTACAGTGTATTGTAAAAATTGGTAGCTACCATCTTGACAATCGTAATGGTCCAGTGTGGTTTTCATCATGCATAGTTTGAATGGTCTGCTTGGATGGAATGATGTCCTTTTGGGAAGTTATGAAGAACAATTCATAGCACTTAATCATTAATTAGCAGCATGAAGTAATGGTATTGAACTCCACACTATAGTTGAATTGAATACATGATGGTGTTCCAAATGTTTGCTTTTGGGAGTAGGTTCTCTTATGGCTATGTTTAGTCGCTGTAGCAATTGTAAAAAGATAGGATCGGCTGACCAAGACTGACTCAAAAAATATAAAAGGTCTATTGAAAGACGTGTATCCTGGTGGAAGCGAAAACTCCAGACCTGAGTTTTTGGGATAAACAGGAATAATCATGTGTTGCGTTTGTTGTCTTGTTAGAGAATTATGTGTAGACAAGTCTTTCATGCAGCGAATTCCGAGGATTGTTATGAGAGCTTGAACCCGAAGAACTTGTCAGAACAGTTTCATGTTGGATTCAGCTTGGTAAATTTGTGTTTATTGTTGACATTTCGGTTACTTATAAGAAATTAGTGATTCAGAAAACAGTTTTGTTGGGGATTTTGAGTGACAGGCTATTAGGGACAAGTCTATTGATTCAGACTTTTGTCTTATATAATCATGGTGGGAATCATTAATCGGGTTGGGGGTTGATTTTAGGGAAGTGATACATTTTTATTAAACCACATAAGTGTGACGTTTGTGACACTCGAGGACGAATGATTTTTGTAAAGGCGGGGGTAATGTAATACATTTGGAGTATTCGCATTTGTTTGTAGCGCCCCGTTTTAAGGAATTCTTAGATTTTTGTGATTACTTGTCTGAGTACTGGAATTCGGTGCAATGGAATTATTCCTTAGCCAGAAACAATTAGCCAATTACTAGGAGCAAACGTCACGGAGTGAAGCGTTAGTGAGTACACATGATGCCATGGTTCACTTTTACTGAATTCGGGTCAAAACCGCACGACAGTATCCCTGGAGTACCATAGTTCCTATTACAATCTAGTAGTGTACATTGGTGGTGTGAATGCAGTGGCGGTATTTACAGTAGGAAACCGGTAAATTACACGATGGAATCAACAAGAAGGGACTTAGCAGATACCGTTTTTATCACCATGATGGCAAATATGATGCAGTTGTACTGTCGAGATGTACCTGGAAACCATGGATTGACTGGCCTAAGGTGGCATAGCTAAAATAGTTCCCTGTGTTAGGGAATAGCTGTATAGTTTCTACGGGATGAACTGCTGGCGGTACGGAAACCAAACGACGAGAAACCATATAGATGTTCGGTTGATAGATATTTGGCAGGTTGTGAGATCTGTGGTCTTGCATTGATTAGAGTAAAATTTGTGTATAAAACGGACACGTCGGGCTTTCTAATTTACAACTGAAGCTGTAAGGAAGTCTTTGGAAATTTGGGGTAAACTTATGGCTTCTAGCGGGAATCGCGCCAGGGTTTGACACCGCTCGGTCAAGTAAAGACGCCTGGCTTGTAACAATATATTAGTAAGTTCTCTTATACACCTGATATATGTATGTATGTATGTATGTATGTATGTATGTATGTATGTATGTATGTGTATATGTATGTATGTATGTATGTATGTATGTATGTGTGTGTGTGTGTGTGTGTGTGTGTGTGTGTGTGCATGTATGTCTTTGCCATCCAGGTGAGTGCATTCTTGAACTGCTTAATACTTTATAAGTAGAATTGTGGCAAACTTCTGACTAAAAGATTTCTACTGAAAAGTCCTTTAAAAAAATTAATTTTCAGTAGAAATGTAATCCAGAACTTTAAAAAAATAGTTTCTCCAGTTGGACTCTGGTGCATGATTGCATTGACTTCTCCATGAAATGAAACTATCCTCCCAAGCTAGAAATACTTACACAGACTCCACAAACCTATATTCATTAGCTTCCTCTCCTCTCGTCGTCAGTGGGCAGCCTTGTCTTACAGCAGCAGAGGGGCTGTACAGACCGAAACTTTTTGCACAATAAACCCCTCCAGGAAACTATTCCTCGATAGAGGGCTTATTTCGACGAAATAAACCCTTCTATTCAGAATACAGGACAAAAAAAAATGTCCCCCGAAAACTCGAAGAGTTTCCAGGGACAAACTCGTTGAGTTTGCACTGACAACTTGGGTTACTTCAATAAATCTGAAACAGTTTCCGTGGCGGGGTCGTTATTGAAAAATCCATGGGTCGGGTCCATCCCCTCTGCTGCTCTGGGAAATGAGTTTCCAAGGAAAAACATTTTTATGTTGCAAATAGTGTATCAAGTCCAATACGGTATCTTGTTCTGGGATCGTGTAAATTTATTGTCACAAATCCGTGAGGTTTTCTTTGAGCATGACTGAAGAAATTTTTAAATTTATTTAAATCCATATCGCCACCACAC
This sequence comes from Sinohyriopsis cumingii, assembly GCA_028554795.2. Taxonomy (NCBI): domain Eukaryota; kingdom Metazoa; phylum Mollusca; class Bivalvia; order Unionida; family Unionidae; genus Sinohyriopsis; species Sinohyriopsis cumingii. The sequence continues at coordinate 40,125,920 of CM068834.1, read as the reverse complement.
CAGGTTTGATGAATATTTCTCAGTGTATGTGTATCAACTCCATTGAATATCGCAAGAAGATTACAATTATCCCTGATTACTTTAGGAATTTGTGTATAACGCTGAGTAACATAAATCACATCAGTGTTTTTGTGACGTCCCCGGGAAAATATTCTTGCGGGATTTTTTTGCTTGTCCAACATAACATCATCATACACTACTAGGTTGTTAATTGATTCATCAAGATCCTCGACGCTGGGGGCTTCTTCGATATCAGTGATAAATTCAACAACATCCTCACCGTCTTTACTCAGCGCGCTTGCACTCTCATTAAAATCTTTTATAACGTTATAGCATCGTTGATCATCTACAGATGGAGCTATCAAATACAGTTTATCCCATTTCATCCACTTCATTATCAAGTTCAGCAACAGCTGTGTTTTACCTGAACCGGATGGCCCAATCATAATCGCGCGGATAGAGTTTGGTAGCACTGAATTATGCTTAACTGGCTCTTTCTTTTTTGTCGCAGAAAAATCTGTAATTTCCATTTGTATATAAAGAATAATAATTATGGATCTATATTGTGTGAAGTGTAAGGCACGAACCCCTACGAATGATCTAACAACCATTACAACAAAAAATAACAGACAAGCACTTTCTGGTAAGTGTACGCGATGTGGCACAAAAAATTTAGATTTCAAAAAAAAAGCGAGAATTTAGCGGAGGTGACATTGCAGCCAAACTTGGAAAGCTCCCCGGAACTCCCTGGGCAAAGTATCCCGGAGAAAAACATCTCCCAGGATACAATTACTGCGGTCCAGGGACCCGACTAGATATCAGACTTGATGAACAATCTAAACCAAAACCGGGAGAGTATCCGATAAACGCTATCGACGCAGCGTGTCACATACATGATGTTGCTTATCGAAGTAAAGATCTACAAGACAGGCATATCGCGGATGTGAAATTAATTCATGCACTAAGCGCCATAAAAAATAAATCATTTAAGGAGTCACTCGCTAATTGGTTAGTAAGATCAGCGATGAAATCTAAATTAGTATTAGGCGCTGGATAATTAAATAAAAATGCAAGCGATTTATTATTCCCCAATCGGATACTGGAGAGGTAACTCAGCAATTAATAAACTCGCCAACGCGGCATCAGTAACACGCGAGGTTGCCAAAAATTGGCTATCAAAACAAGCAATATGGCAAATCTACTTACCACCACCTCGACAAATCAACTTTGCACATTTTGATGTTAGTGTGCCCAATGAAGTTCATCAGGCTGACATACTATTCCTGCCTCATGATACTGTCCGTAGAAAAATATACAAATACGCGCTAACAGTAGTTGATGTTGCCAGTAGATACAAAGAAGCAGAACCGTTAGCGACTAAAACAGCGTCCGAAGTCGCCTCTGCGTTTAAACGAATTTATCAACGAGGACCTCTAAACTGGCCACGATTATTACAAGTTGATCCTGGCAAGGAATTTCAGGGCGCGGTGTCATCACTGACAAAGCAGCATAACGTTACCATACGACGAGGACATACTGAAATTCATCGGGATCAGGCAATTGTTGAGCGATTTAATAGAACACTCGCTGAGAGATTATTCGGATACCAGTACGCGAGGGAATTCATTTACGATACGAGATCTCGTGAATGGGTTGCAAGACTGCCAAACGTGATAGCCGCACTGAATAATGAAATTACCAGAACAACAAACATGAGACCTGTAAATGCAATCACAAAAAAATATATACCCCGCGTCAGTGAACGCGGACAACAGCAACAAAATGTTTCAACGCAGCCAGGGACGCTAGCGTCCCCACTGCTGGGTAATGTCACCGTTAGGTATTTATACGAACCAGGCGAACTAGAAGGAGGAAAAAAAAGAGCAACCGATCCCACATGGAGTGTTACTACACATAAGATATCCAGCATAACCAGATCAACTGGGAGAAACGCAATCTACAGATTAGATTCGACTGCTCCTCAACGCGGATTTAAACGCGAGCAACTTCAGGTGATTCCCGAGGATACACAATTACCACCCCGATCACTAAAGTGATCCGCACTGAAGTGATTCAATCATTTAAATAACTGCAGCAACACCTCTGCGTCGGTTACACTCAAGACAGGTCAACATCACATTTTCACGTGTATGACCGCGACTGCTATCTATTCTATCTACGGTGAATTGCCTTGGGTCGTTTTTCGAATACTGCCACAGCAATAAACAATTACAACTCGCACAGTGATTATTCTGCTGTTGTTGTAATTGTATTACAAATTCAACATCCAAACTTTGTTTGGGATCAAACTCTCTACCATTTTTTTTGTCGCTCTGTTTGTAACCGGCTAATTTCTTTCTTATTGTGTCATCAGCGATTGAGCTGTCGTTGACAACATCATCTAATACAATTCTTCGTAACTGACCTATCCTTCTTACTCTTGACACGGCTAAATAAACTAAATTTGACCACTCGATGCGATCATCAACAATCCAAACTGTTGTATCTGAAATAGTTAGTCCCTGCGAACTGTGGATGGTCATAGCGTATCCTAGCGTCCACGGGGATTTGCTCATTTTCAGTGCCTGTTCAACAGCATCAACATCAACTGTGACAATATCATTTAATACTAAATTCTGTTTCTCCGGACCCGACGCAGTCAGGCGCCCTGGAATATCAACATCAATATTCTGCAATCGCGTATCAGCTGGTCTATAACACAACGGCACTGGCAACATGGGAAATTTCTTCTGATGTAACTGAAATAACCGCTGCTGAAGTGTGTCCCTGACTATCTTTCTACTTGCCACAATTAAATCACCTGGTTTCCACGTTTCCCAAAAGTCGCTCAGCGAAGTCTCTGGAATTATTTCACGCATTATCTCACACTGGACTTTATTGGTTTGTAGCCTGATCAGTGCCTTAAACTCTTTCAGCGTTTCATCGAGTGCTCTAACATCGTTAGTTATTTCCTCATAATAATCTACAAAAGTTTTCAGCCACTCGTGTGGAGATTCACCTGTAAATGGGGGTGGTTGACCATGATCGCCGCACATCACCACTGCGGTATTTTTCTTTAGCAGCCAATCCAGAAACTGTTTTAATGTATCCAACGGCACAGTGTCTATCTCATCCCAGATGATTTTCTCGGGAATATATTTCGTTCCCATTCGTTCAGGTGTCCACGTGCCGCCGCTGTATTTGAAAAAACTGTGATACGTGCACGCGTTAACATCCCGTTGTCTCATCTCCCTGGCAAGTCTGTGTGTGGGTGTTAGCACAATCATGTCAGAGTTTCTAAATAATTCAATCGCTCGAGTTGTTTTACCAGAACCACCAGGACCGTTCAGATAAACTGTTTTGTGTCTTGTAACAGGATCGTGCACCGGCGGCAACAACGAAGTTGCCCCCGACGAAACCATCGAAGATATTTCTGCGCTGCGATACTCATCCTCGATTTCAACATCAGCCGATTTACAATATCCGTGTAACATTTCATTCTTTATTCTCCACGAGCCCCACGATGGATCATCCGATATAACATTATCCAACAGCGCTGAGTGTTTTTTATCAATATAAAATGAATCCGTTGCAACTCTCACTGCGGCAACAGGGAATCTATTGATCATCGACAACAAATTTATGGATACATAAGCCAGCATCGAAGATCTCAAATGTATGTACTGAGATGATTCTCCGTCAATATAACTAAAAACAGTCCCTAGTTTTTCCCCGTTTGACAGAAACACATCTTTGCGGTTACAGAACATGTTGTTCGTGGCTGCATCAGCGACAATAAGATCCAATTCAGTCTTGTCCATGATTAATCGACTGTGATGTTGTTTATGATCATACGCTCCACCTTGAGTGAATTTCCCTATTATTCTTCGTCCTAGATCTTTTGCTGTGCTTTCATCATTTCTGAGTTTGCTTTTAAGTACTTCAGGAGCTTTCTTGATGATAGCGTCGATAGAAGTTTCTGGATATTCTCGTGACCAATCTTCGATGACTTCTTCTAACGTAACCGGCGTTGGAGTTGGCAACCAAACTTCGGTTTGACGACAATAACATATAATCGCTTCGCTGACCGTCAGCGACAACAGTATTCGACTGTCAAGCATGTATCGCAATAACACTATCGGTGCCCATCGCTTCTCAACGAAATGTCTGCCAAACCAAACATAACACACAGGATGTAAATCCTTAGCGAATTTAAACGACGACACACAAGCAAATCCGGTCAAGTCAAAATCGGGTAAAACACCGTTGACAGCTACTCTTGTCATGGTATTGCCAGCGTGGCCAAACCGTTTAAAATATTCGCTGCATTCTCCACGCCCAAGGAAACTTCCTGGATAACACGCCGTCATGTCCACGGATATCATACCGCGGTGATCATACTGAGTATTCCACAAACCGCCGTGTCCGTATTCGACACAGCTCTGCTGGATATCAGCAAGAAAACTTTTCGGAGTTGGTCTCCATGAATTTCGTTCCCGGGCTACATGCGCGACAACACCCGGGACAGTAAAACAGTGTGTCAGTAACGTATCAGTGTTGCCAGCATGATATTTTTCTGCGAGTTTTTTCATTTCCTGCTGTAACGCCATTGTTCTGTATATTTCCCCGTTGGGTCTCACAAACTGATCATATTCTCCATCTTCGCTACTTCTGAATAACCACACAGACACTGGATCGGTTTTACTTATCTGATAAATAAAATCAAACATGCTCCCAGAATTGCTTTGCAATTCCGGATAATACTTCACAACACGGTCTTGCGGAAATATCCTAACCGAGTCAGTCCAGGCGTGACTGTTATGATCGATAATAGTTATTGGTGTTCCACGGGAATTGTATTTACACTCATACAATACCTCACCGGTTAACGATGAAACCGTTATAGGAAATTTTAGTAATCGCTCTAGCTCAGCAACATCATTTATTGACGCTCCTTTATCCGCTACTCGTGTCGCCCACGCTGTTATTTTAGTTTGTCTTAGCGGTGTTAGGCCGTTTCCTCGCATTGCATTTTTAAAATGTTCCATTACTCGCTCAGCTACACAATTCAACACCGACACCTTCATCGGTTTGAGTTTATCAACGCGTGGTTTCTTCATCGGATAAATTCCATAAACAACTGCGGTCACAGGATACGCTCTGGCATAATATGGTATATCAATCCCAACAAGTACTCCCGGTTTTGAGTCTTTACTTAACAGAACGGTTTTTCCACGAACGCCTCTGGCATCAAGAACAGGGTCTAGTTTGTCTCTGATAATCCACGTTCCCTCGCCGACTCCAACAATAAATTTTATCTGTACGAAATATCTTCTATCGTCGAGATACCCAATTATGTTACGCGCGATTGTATCGTTCATGGTAGCATCAATGATACGGTCACGAGAAATGCTTTGCATTTCCCGAGAAACGCTCGCGTTTCCGAGGATAATTTTATACGAAGACCACGTGTGTGCGGCACCATCACGACGAAACTCTTCTTTGGCATTCTTGATAACACCAATTACCTCTGCTAACTCTCTTCGTCGTGGATCAGCGGTTAACCGGTCAAGATCGAATCTAGAACCTGATATGGGTTTTATTCTGGATAGTCTTTCAAAACCCATTATTATAATTAAGACAAATATTTAAATAGACAAATATATTATATGATGAACCAATGCAAGTGGATCAAACTAAATTCATCAGCGCCGTGTAGCAAACCCTGCAGAGGCGAATACTGTGGACAACATGCTCAACAGGTCCGCGGTGGGAGTCTAGGACCGATACCGTGTATCAGATGCGGCATTGGAGTACGAGGAAAAACGCAATTATGTTCAGCGTGTGGTGGAAAACGCTATCGAGAACTAAAACGGTATTATGATAAAAAAAATCCAGACTGTGATAACGCTCTCAAATGCGAGCGTGATTACATAAATAAGTTTTCAGACAAATTATGAATTAGACAATGATTTGCTTATAGTATAATGAATCAAGAATTCGTCCGACATCCAACTATTCCAAATTATGAGGCAAACCGAGATGGCATAGTGAGAAACTACAGGCTGAGGAAACAAGTTGGTACAGTTGATAATGCTGGTTATTTAAGATTTACTGTTAGGAAAGGGAGGTATTTATGTCATCGTTTCGTCTATGAGGTTTTTAACGGAGAGATCCCTAAAGGCCTTGTCATTGATCATATTAACGGGAACAGACTTGATAACAGTATTGAAAACCTTCAAGCGATCACTCAGAGCAAGAATACCATACGAGGAAGAGTTAAATGTAAAACAGCTATAAGAAGAGCAGTGAAATCTGTGAATGTTGAGACTCGTGAAGAAATAATATTTCAATCAATGAGCGCAGCCGGTAGGTATTTCGGTATTTGTCCACCTTCTGTACAGCATGTCGCAGATGGGATCTACAAAACAGCATTTTCAAAGAAGCTCAAACAGAAGATTTCATTCTGTTATATAACTCTTATCGTTGACACAAACGACGATAACTCCTCCGAGAGTGTGTAACGCTTTGCAGAGTTGTCGTTGCTGGTCAGAGGATTTGCTCCCCCTAAGAAAGCCACCTTGATAAAATATTTTATCGAGTTCATAACATGTAATCATTTATTTACCGTAGAATATATATTTTTTTACAAACAATATCCTCGTTTTACTGAATATATCCGACTGTTTTGCTCTTCTGTGCTTGTTATATGACCGCGCTTAAGAAAACATACAATTAAAATATTTTAAACAAGTCCCGCCCACTGCTAGAGCGAATTTCCAACTCGCAAGTAACAGTTGGGTTATATACGAAATCGCTCCCTAAGACCTTTGGGTCGATCGAAAGTCAGCACGCGCAAGCAAAACCATAAATTTAATCCGCCAATGGCGGGTGTCTTTTGTGCACCATCCAATGGTCGATTCAATGGATGGTTTTGCTCTGCTGCTGACCGTAGAAAATGACCCACCTGTGTATGTTTGTGTCGTCATAGGATAAGGTCTTAGGATAAGTTAGGATAAGATTACATGTTCATTGTGCCTTTACTTGCTGTCATACTCGAATCAGAGGTTAAAGGTTGTCTGTTCTGTACCGTCTCTTAGGATAAGATTACATGTTCATTGTACCTTTGCTTGCTGTGATACTCGAATCAGAGGTAAAGGTTGTCTGTTCTGTACCGTCTCTTAGGATAAGATTACATGTTCATTGTACCTTTGCTTGCTGTGATACTCGAATCAGAGGTAAAGGTTGTTTGTGTTGTCAAATAAATGTTTGCCGGGCCTGCTAGAGAACTCGATCCTAGAAGCCAGGGCTGTCTCGTCTTGTAAATAAATGTGCCTCTGAGTCACTTGGCAGTCAGAGGGGTCCGTCCTTAGGATAAGTTACGTGTTATATGTTTGTCCTTGTCAATTCACTAAACACGTCCTCTTGAGCCTATAGAACGTTATTTGACGATCTAGAGGCTCTTGCAGGGGATAAAGTGTTTCGTGTTACATGTTGTATTGTCATGTCGGAAGCAGTCCTCGTGGGGTTCTAGAACGTTATTTGACGATCTAGGCCCTTGCAGGGGATAAATGTTTCCGACTGTCTCGTTTTGTTTTGGAAAGCTAGCGTTTCTCATGCAAAGTGTTTCTATTAAAAATATAAAAATATATAATAATATGAATCACGAAAATATAAATACCATACTTGTTGAAATTAAAGAATTACAACAGCGAGGTTTTAATATTTTACTAGACACTGAAACAATTATGTCAGATTTTGAATCCTTGAATGAGCTATCACGCTTGGGGAAGAACAATCTCCCTGCTCGTTATAGGTTCATTAAGGGTTTGCAAGATCGTGTTTACAGATCACTTGCCGGGATAACTGAAAATCAGGTATCTGAATTTATTCCACTGTGCCGTGCAGTTGAGAAGATTCGTCTTGGATTGTCACAAGAGTATGAGACTCGAAAATTAATTAGCACCAGGGTGAGACGGTTAAAAGGTTATATAAAGAATCTAGACACGGAAATGCCTTGCATTTCTGACAAAAATACTAGTGTTTCTGACTACGAGGCCGACAAGGAAGTATAAACCGCATAGCGTGTGACTCACAGCACAAAGTGAAAGTAGAACCTGAGAACGCTAGCGCCCCCCCCCCCCCGCTTGGAGTGTAAAGCACATTTCCACGGGTAAAAAAAAAAGTGTATTATTTTTTTTGCCCTTGGAAACTCAAAGAGTTTCTCAAGTGAAGGGCGCTTTCAGATTTTCAGGATTTGCTTAAGCGTTTCAACATCAATACAGGAATGAGAATAGTTCATAATCTGTTCTCGTTGACACCAAACTATGATCATATGATTTTGCTGTAGCTCTGTTAATTGTGACGGAGTTAACAAGAAGTCTTCGTCACCATACACGTCAATAACTATTTTAACGGGGAAATACTGTTCTGGGAATGTCTGTATTTGAAATGCGGTTTTTATTGCCTCGTAAAGAATTTGCTTATCATGAATATGAACTCGTGCATGAATGTACTCGGGTTGATACATTATACACAACCGTTTTTTTTTAAATGCGTGCTAGCACTTTCAACGATAACTTATGCTGGTTTTGATAGGGTATTTGCACGATAAAATGACGAAAATGGATCAGTGCAGAAAAAAAAAACTATTATAAATATTATGGATCCCTTGACTTAGGACTTCACCAGTAAGTTTATACTAACAGTCTCGTCACGCAGGTCCAACAAATTCCCCCTCTGGTCGGTGAGTTTGAAATTTATCGTTGACAACCACGGGTTATGACACCGTAGATAGACCGGATTGATTGGTTCTTGCACAATCAGAAAACCAGGGGGGTCTCTTGGTGTGAACGTATACAGGATAAACCCCTGTTGTGCCGTCGTAGTATCTGATGCGCTGTAACTGCCATCGATGACGTCACATACAAGATTGACCGCAATAACATCTGTGATATTTACGATCCCGGGTGAGATGTGTCTGCCATCGGATGCTGTACTGTTGTCGTGCTTGAGAATAACAGGTTGTGGTTTTATTCGTTCGTACGCGGCAAGAATATCTTCGAAAGATTGATCGATGAGATCAGAGACTGATTTTCTCAGCTCGGGCACGTTATATCCAGGAAATTTAAAATCTGAAATATCATTCACTTGAATACCATATTTAATTGCAAAATCTGCTCTGGCTATCTGTCTATAATTATCATCGATATAGTCTTTAAGATCCAGTAAAGCCTGAATTATTCTTAGATTTATAGTTTCCATGGCCGATGCGAGTTTGTTTAGTTTTTCTATGGTTGTGATAATATTATCACGCGGACTTGTTAAATCAGAAATATAATCTTGGAAATATACTCGCAGGAGTTGTAGCTGTTGTTTATGTACTAGATTGATCGGAATAAATAATTCAGATTCTATATCATCTAGACGGTAAACACGGAGCTCCTGCCCCCCCTTAACACGTGGAGCTTCTATACTCCAAGTATCGGGCATTAAAGTACTTTTTCTTGCTAGTAATTGATCTGCAAGGAGTAAATAATAATTGTACTCGAGGTCGTGTAGTGCTTCTTTATAGGTCATAAAATCCGATTTTTCAGGTTTTGGTGGACGAGGTTTAACCTCGGGGGCCTTTGGCCATCCTAATAATGTTCGGATTGAGCTGTTATAAATATCCACGGCGTATCCTGGCGTTGAGATTTCAATGACCGCAGACAGCGTTGGTTCATGAGCTGTTATAGATATTTTGGCTTCCTTGCCGGTGATTCGTTTTATTTGGCGTTGTATCTCATTATTGATTTCTTCGATCTGATAACTCCCAGTGGGAAGTGTAATTGTATTCCAGTCAAGTTCACCCTGTTCGCCGGAGTCGGCTTTGCTTTTCCCGAACACGAATGAATTATTTGGCTGCAGACCACCAAATGATGCCGACCTAACATTGGGCCAGCTGTGATACACACTGAGCTTTGCTAACGCGATTTCACTCACTGGAATTGGAGTTCGAAAATTAATACCGAATTCTGGTGTCGTCGAGGACACTGAGATCATTGTGGTCCTTACCGGTGTTGTGTTTGTGACTATTTGTTGAAGCAGTTCTATTGACATTATTTATTTGTTTAGTTTTCAAATAGTCATTGTACGCATCTGACATTAGTTTGAATTCAGAATCTGATATCGTAGCGTCGCTACTTTGCACGTCTAACGATGATGATATCAGCGATGATAATTTCTGATATGCGGTCGTGGCTGTATTTAATTTTGTCGTGTAATCGTGTAATTTTGTGTTAGCACATGATGATATTTTTTTTGCTATGATGCCGAAAACTCCAGCTGTTGTTGTGGCCGCGGAAACACAGATCGTGGCGGCGACTGCTGCAGTTACCGGAGTGACCGCTGATAGTATTGCTCCGGCAGATGCAACAACGGCAGATACTGAATAAACCATAATATCCAGCACTGTTATGCGGCGCTTGTATTTTTTTACTTTTTGACTAGTTACTTCGATGACAGTTTTTAACTCAGATTGCCACTCACGGACTTGATTGTATCGATATTGTTGAGCATCTGGCGTCGTTGACATTATTCAATTACGCGGTAACCAATTGAGGCGTTGCAGCGACGAATTCCAAACAAAACCAGTAAGATGTTGCTGTTAAACTGTCGTCCTCGGCTTCAAGCATAAATGTTTCCTCGGTTCCGCTGTTTAGTATTACAGTGCAAACCCCGGAATACTTATCGGTGGAATGTCTCCAAGGATATGTTGTGAAGATTTCAAATTTAGCGGCTGAAAACACAGACAACCTGTAAACACCGGTGGCTGTTGCTGTATATTTGATAGTGTTATTTTGTCGTGACCATGTTGCGAATCCCGATGATACCGTGAATACGATGTTGGTGATATGCCCCGGAGTAACTCCAGTGGGAACTTTAATCAAACTGGTTTTGTTAACGATATCAGGAATACCCGATACGATATCCTGCTGTGTTTGTTTGATCGTGTTAATGTCGGTCTTTACATCAGCGAGTTTTACATCGACGACTGGAGGAGTCCCAAAGAACTTATCCACGACCTCATCAGTTTTTACGAAGTTTCTTCGAAATCTTGTAAACGCGCCCACGTGAACATCATGCTCTGCACGCAGCGTATTTAGTTTACCGTTGACGATGTCCACGTATTGTTTGTTTGACGCATCCTGGTCGGATTCGGGATTCGCTAACGCGGTTATTTTGTTGCCGCTCATGCTGAGTTCGCCTGTCATCGTGTCACCGGCTTTTTTCACACATTTATCAACACCTTTATCAATACTGTCTTTGATGCTTGCGATTGATATATTCGAGTCCTTGATCCGGCCGCCATCACTAAATGCAACGAAGTTATCCTTGGTAGCTCCAAGAACTCTGCGAATTATATCATTCCACTTAATGTTGCTCGTTCTTAGTTTTCCTTGCCTGTCTTGGAAAATAGCAACTTCATCTGGGTCAACTCCAGCTATATTCAAAAGATTATCGACTTCATCTTTGGTCGCATATTTTGAGAGATCAGCATCTGTGCTTGGTTTACCTCCTCGTGTGAAAGGTCTTCCGTAAATATCCACCATTATTCTTATTGCTGTTTTTCAAATGCTAGCATTTCTCGATGCGGTATATTCATACACTACTTTATGAGGAGGAGTTGCTGGATTTCTTGAGATTGCATCAAGAACATTTAAAACCTCCCTCCCACAAATGGGCGGATCAATTAATGTTTGTGTTGGTAACGTCGACTGCCACACTGGAACATTAGAAAATCTGCTGACATACTTGAGAAACTCAACTGGCGGTGCTAAACCGTACGAATCAAAATAGATAATTCCACGTGGATCGATCGCGTAAGCAACCCAGTGAGTTCCCGGACCATCTTTGTTGTCGAGATTGATAATGCCAGTTTCTGGATTATTCGGTCGTTGCGGTAATTGATCTCGCATAAATACGCCTCTGAAATGTTTTACACGCAATTTTTTAACAGCATCGAGTAAATCAAAATTGCTCAACGGCGTTAGAATTTTTTTGGATACCATGATGGTGGAGTTCCTGGTAGTCTTAGACCGCGTCCCTTTTTTTTCTTGTATCCTTTTCCCGTTGCCTTTTTTAGTGCCATTCCAGCTGCAGTTCCAACTGCACCGAGTGCTGCGGCTTTTGCTACGGCTGGTGCTGCCGCGGCAATCAACGCCGGTATTGCTGCGAGAAGAGGAAATATTCCACCGGTTTTAGTCATGTCCTTGATAGCTGCAGCAGAGAAATCAAGTCGGACACCGGTTTTTGCTGTTAGTGCCTTATTAAAATGTTTAAGCTGAGTATTAGTCAACGACAATTTGTTTGGACCACCAGTAATCTGATCTCGTTTTAGTGTTATTGATGTCCCGCACGTGCTTGCGTTCTTTGATTGCAATTTCTTCGTTTGACCGGAAGTCAAGGTGACATTAACATGACTGTATGACATTATATCCTAAGTTTGATTTTAATTGCGTTACATATTCTCGATTGGAGCGTCGATGACCCTCATTCGTCCGCCAACACCTTCAAGCAGCATTGCTTTATCGGAGAGTATGACAGCAATCGCTCTGTAACCACCAGCAGGAACACCTACACGAGCTCGGAAATGTAGGTCGACAACAGATTGTTTAACCAGATCAAGATGTTCCAGCGAAAAGTAATAAATCGGATATAAACTCATAAAGTCTCGCTGTGATATTTGCAGGCCAGTGTCTACATTAAGGTCGCGCCCCATAAATGACATCAGACGATGATACGCGCGTGCGACACGATGATGTTCGAAATCTATTAATATATCCTCAGATGGCTCCTGATGCCCATTTATTCTCAACGAAACTTCAGAAACTCCAAGTGTATCAAATACCATTGGATTTCTTTCCTGGCTATCTGTTCTAGCACGGTATTGAAATGCAATGAAAATATGTCGTGGTGCTGATACTCCTTGTTGCGATGATATATGCCATGTAAACAACCCACCATTATCACCCTGAATAACGTCTGTGGTTGTTGTTTTCCAGGATAGCAGTGATTTACCGCCCGTGTCCATGAAAGACAACAGTCGTTGTTCTTCGGTGATTGACGGAGACAACACTGGCATCCACAACCACAGTTTAGTTAGTATTACCTGACCAGGGGCAACAGCAGCATCTCGCCAGATAGCGTCATTATCATCAGGTTTTCGCACAAGTACAACTGTGTGTTTGGCACCGAATATGACCTTGTGGACATCTCTGCAGAATCCAAAGATGTGAGACAATGGAATCACACCTGAGAACTCTTCATCTCCACTTAACATCGATCTACGTGTTGCAAAACCCAAATTAAAATTTTCGTTCATCGATGCAACTGCGTCACCGGCATTATTCATTGTTACATTCCTGTTCTCGGGGCTGTCGGTTATATCCTTTGCAAACATCATTGATGGTCCGGCTGATCTGGTGTAATCATCCGAGTATCTCGCCAACCCGAGAATTGTTGTGGCAACGTCGACGTTATCATGAATTGTTTCAATTTCTTTTCCATCTATCATGTAAATAGCGGATTTAAATAACGCCATGATGCCGTTGTTAACAAATCCAACTCGGTCGCCGATTCCGTAGTTAGTGTTATCATTCTTTAAAAGCCTACCTTCAACTTCGATGAAGGCCTCAGCGGGCAAGAAGTATCTACTTGTATCCTGGACCTGTAGTTCAATTCTTCCGCGTTGGTTAGGATCACGTGCTTCATAAGAATAATATTGAAAATCACGTACAGAATCATCTTTAAGTACTGGTTTGGACATATCAAACGCGTCATTGGATTTTCGTGCAAACATTATTATTATTTGTGATGATCTAATTAAAATGTTATCGTCACCGGAAACCACTACCAGCTATCAAATTAGCAGTTACACTATCTTGCAACGCTTTGGAGGTAATTCCTGCTGTTGCGATCTCAGCTAATTTCTGATTTACGGCCTTATTTACTACGCTACTAACATTTGCCGGCATAGCTTTAGTGGATGGTAGTTTTACTGGCACCAACCTCTCGACTGGGTTTTTTTTTCGTATCAGCTGTGCTAGTCGATCCTTGATTGATTGAAATGCTTTCCCGGCAAGACTACCAACAGTGCCAATGGCTTTATCCTTGACAACATCAGCGGCTTTCATCGCGAATTGTTTTGCTAACGGTCCAGCTTTCGGAGCGATTCTTGTGACTAAATCCCTAACAACATCACCGACTCCATCTCCGTAAACAACCTCGTATACTGGTAATCGTGAGTTTACTACTCTGACACTTCTTGGTCTGCGAAAAGAATCGTGTAGTATCATTTTATTTAATTATTGTTTATCTAACTGAATTTGCTAGCAAATTTAATTATTAGTCGCTGTGGTAACCGTCTGCGAGTTCATCAATGAGCCCCCGGTAGATGCTGATATCCATGATGCCACGCTGAAATAGTCTCTGACAGATATCTGCGGCTTCATTTATAATTTCCGGAGAATTGTTTCCGGCACGTCTTCCTCCGATGAGAACTTCCAACCGTGATACATCATCGATGATATTATTAGGGCAGGCAATAAAACCGGATCCTAAACCCTCCCCTGTTGATGGTACAATTCTTGGGGATAAAATGTCTTGAGGCAAACTTTCAGAAGATGTTGTTAAGCTAATTATCGGCGACCTAGTTTGTTTGAATTTTTGGCCCCGCGGACTTCCTTCAGATGCAGCCTCGTATTCACTTAACGGAGTTAGGTCAGGATCTATTGCTCTTCGCCGTGAAGGATATTGTTGTCGTTCTGTGTGTTGCAACGGTGATTTTTCTTCTTGAGGTTGCGATGGTGGAATTTCAAGTTTACGTATAGCATCTACAAGTCTATCGTATTTTGTATCGTCCCTGCTGATTTGTTTTTTATTTTCACGTATACGATACGAATATTTGATAAAATTATCATCTGTCATAGAACCGTGTTCTGGGTTTAAAGACACATCTCTTCTAATCAATCCTAACAGTATTGTCTCAGGTAATTTCTCTTCTGGTACATTTTTAAGAAGTTCAATATAATCCGGCGTAAATCTTTTGGCGGGGTCAGTAATTCTCCCTGTTACTCGCTTACCAGCAGGTACTGACACAACAACTTCATCGGGTGGAGGCGGGGGTTTAAGTCCAGCTGAAATATCCTGTAAAATTTTCCTTTGCTCTATTAAAGCCTCTTTGGTAACAGCTGCGGATTTTTCAGTAGCTTTGGTCACGGGTTTAAATAATTCCTCCGTAGTCTCTGCAAAGCCTTCCCGTGCTTGCTGTCTTAGTTGTAATTTTTGTCTGACACTATCACGGACAGGAAGAAATTTCTGAATTGCTTCGAGACGTTCTCGAGCTAATCTAGTCGTATGTGCTTCTCCAATATTTGCCATTATTTATTTGTCAATGATTTAATTCCGCTAACATAAAAATGTTTTTCCTTGGAAACTCATTTCCCAGAGCAGCAGAGGGGATGGACCCGACCCATGGATTTTTCAATAACGACCCCGCCACGGAAACTGTTTCAGATTTATTGAAGTAACCCAAGTTGTCAGTGCAAACTCAACGAGTTTGTCCCTGGAAACTCTTCGAGTTTTCGGGGGACATTTTTTTTTGTCCTGTATTCTGAATAGAAGGGTTTATTTCGTCGAAATAAGCCCTCTATCGAGGAATAGTTTCCTGGAGGGGTTTATTGTGCAAAAAGTTTCGGTCTGTACAGCCCCTCTGCTGCTCTTACTGTAAAATGCTGGATATAAAATCATCCGACCATCCTGGATAAACCAAGTTGCCTTCCTTGTGAGAAGGCTCCTTCCTCACCGAACCTTCCTCCTCGGCACCGCCAGTCATTAAATTAATAAACGTGCATAGCACATATTAAATACATGAAGGGAGAGGCACTTTTTCCTCTCTTCATGAACAATTAATTAACCCGCCACATGGGGATAAAAACCTAGGTGTCCCGATGTGACGTCATAGTGGCGACCAGTCGCTACTGGCGTCACATATTGCTTGGTTGACACCTAGCGCAGCTAATGCAGACTGAATTGCTACCTTTAACTCGAGTGTGTACTGGGTCTATCCCCACTCGAGTATAGCCTTACAGTCAGGTCGCTAGGGTCTATGAAGCCAGTCATATTGACCCAAGACCTGACGGCTCAATTAAATAGTGCCTTTATCCACAGTAATGCCTAGGGAGATGAGGCTCTAATTCCTTCCCCCGGGATCAATTAAACAGTCCGCTTTTGGACATTAACCAGACGTACATGCCCGTATGGGCAAAAATGTCTATAATTTAAATGATGATGATCATTCGACCATACGAAGGTAGCTACTAGTTCCTTACACATTTATCGAGACAACCTGTCTCTAAAACCCGTCAGTTAATACATAACCTATATAGAAACAAAAAATTGCTTTGGAAAATTCAATTATGCAAATAAAACGCTTGCTTAATTTAGTCTTCACGTCCACATTAACCGCCTTTTACCGTACATACAATAGTGTATATAGTTCTAATCCAGCGAGATCAAATTATGCAAATCAAATCAAATGCAGGAGAACATTAGGTTCGGTGCTGTTCGGGAATATCTATGTCAGATAACAGTATACGATACTGCGACATAACGCTTGATGACGGATCTGTCCATGAGGTTTTTTTTTTTAGGATAGTGGTATGCACGGCTAATATTGCGGTGTGTCTACACGTGCGCAAATGGTAGATAAAAGGTAGATACGTTCATGATAAAAAGGCAGGGGCAAGTAGAAATTCGAGAACAGATAAAAGCGGACATCGCTGGGAGGATAGGACGTCATCTTATCGTCTTCAGTACATATAGCTGTAGCTCAAAGCTAATAGTAATTTAATTAAAAAATCAAAGCCATGCGAACGTACAGGTTGACCTACTTTGACTTCAGGGGAAAGGCCGAACTTTCCAGACTCGTTTTCGCTTCCGCGGGGGTAGAGTTTGAAGACAAAAGAGTCCAGAAAGAAGAAAGGCCGGATATAAAGAAAAGTAGGCATTTATTTTTATGTGTCTGTTTATTTATTTCAATATTAGAGTTGTATGTGATATGTGATTTCGCAAACAACATACAATTGTAGATACAAGATTATCTAACATTATTAAATTGTATTTAATAGTGTTCCTCTAAATAAATGGCTGTGTATGATTCATGGATATTTTAAATCTTGCACACAGAAAGTATACGATAGACCTGGAATCTATTCGCTCTATTTAATACGGAATTAATAATAGGAAATGATAACTTAACTTGCACACTTGACCGACCATTCTTTATTAAGTGTTTCTTGCGTATATGTACTAAAATGTATTCTTAAATCACACAAAAACAATTCCTTTTACATACTTTATTTATTAAAGAATGCAGAAGCTTTGGCTGTCTAAGACTTGTACTTATTGACCAAAAACAGACAACAACAAATATAAAGTAATGCTGTTCAATGTAAATCTGTTCGTAAGCAGGTCGGGTAGATATATTTTTAATTCTTACCAAGTCAGCCAGTCGCAGCTCGTTTGCTCAGATTATCTATCTACCGATGACATCGGTTCATGAAGTTGAAACATTTGTCTACGCACGTTACATAATTATCTGACTACAAAACGATGTCGAGGTTAAATGATCGAGTCTATTATGCTCTGGGGGGATACAGCTTCCGTTAGTCCTTGAGCTGACACATCGGCTCGAACATAACGATTTAAACAACTACCGCCCAGGTTCTAAGCTCCCATTCATATAAAAAAAATCATAGAAAAGGTTTTTCTATCCCAACTTGTAACTCATCTGAATTCAAACAGTATTTTTAGCAATGTACAATCTGCATATCGCCTTTGCCACAGTACTGAAACTACTCTTCTAAAAGTAGTTAATAACATTCTCTCTGCTTTGGATAGTGGAAAGATTGTAGTCCTTACCCTCCTTGATTTCTCTGCAGCATTTGACACAATATACCATGATATATTACTTCACCGTCTCCAGCATGTATTTGCCATTCATGATACAGCCTTACTGTGGTTCAAGTCCTACTTGGTCAACAGGACACAAATTGTGTCTGCAAATGTAATACATTCCAGCCCAGTTAATGTATGTTGTGATGTTCCACAGGGGTCTGTTCTTGGACCTGTTCTCTTCATTCTGTTCACTCAGCCGCTCTCAAGTGTCATAGATCATCATCCAGTTGTACTTGGATGTAATGTTAATTTCTCAGATCCTTATGACCTTGACCTTTGAATTGCATACCCTTAAACCAGTAGGCTTCCTTATATTCTAAATGTGAAACCCATCTGCCAACTTTGATGAAGTTTATCAAAACGAAACCAGCTTATTGCACGGAAACCTTTGCGCCATGGTCGGTTAACGTGACTTTGCCTTTCGACTCCAAAAACATTATGGTTTTTATTTTCCAAGAACAATTTACTTGAAATACCTGATAAAGGTATACGAAACACAACCCATGGTATTGCAAGAAAACAAAATTAAGTTCAATTGCTCAAGTGATCTTTACTTTTGACGTTTTTACCTGATCTTGAGAAAGAAATTATTTCTTGCTGTATAAACTCGCGTTCGTCAACGGAAGTGTTGGGCAGGAGCTTTGACGCCCTTTCATTCAACTTCGTACACTATGATGGGGCTACGTCGTATGTGAGCTTATGATCCTAATAAATATTAATGTTTGTAGTTTTAAATCGAACGCGAAGTTTTATCTCAGATGCTGTCTGAAGAACCGCAAGATCACAGATACACAGTGCAGGCTTAAGGCCTTCCAGGGCCTTAAGTACTGAAAATATTATGAAGCCCAACCCCCACCCCAAGTGAAATTCCAAAAACAATAACAAAAGCTATATAAGCTGGGAAAATACAAGTGTTGCCATCATTAGACATCAAAATAATTGTACATGCAGATCGAAATGGTCATATATAATTCATTCAATTTTTATCATCAACAATTAATTTCAATATTTTTCTGGTGCCCTTGTTGGGCTGGTGCCATAAGCACGTGCTTATTGTGCTTAATGGGTAATCCGGCAGATCAGGACTTCTTCAAACAAAATTGCCATGATACACAAGATTCCTAGAATGTGTGTTCTTATCGTCTTATTTTGCAGAAAGACCTTGAGCAGAAGCTTCTGGATGAGGTATTTCCGAGATTCATTGGGTTCTTCGTAAAATTGCTGAAGGACAATGGAGGACAATATTTTGTCGGCTCATTGGTACGTAACATAGAAAATACTGCTTCTCCACAATATTAAAAGCATCCGATTTTTTTAAAAATAAAATTATTTTATTTTACTAACTTATCGCAAGTAAAAAATTTCACAAGCTCATTTTTTCGTGAATTCAGCAAAACACGTTATTCGAGAAAATCTTTTATAGGAGTTGTGAACATAAGTGTAGAGGACATTAATTGGTGAGTCGCAATTTTAAAAAAAAAAGTCTCGAAAATATTTGAAAGCGCTCACTCCGGCTTTTTTTTAAAAATAAGCACAGAAGGAATAAGAAAATAGAGAACATTTTATGCCGCACTTAGTTTTTTGACAGAACGAGCAAAGAGACTAAGACGCTCGAGTATAATTTATAGAAAAATTAATTTCCCCTTTGACAAGGTCAAAAGAATTCAGTTCTGACTTGGTAAACCATATTTTTAGAATAGTGTTTGAATTTACCACGTGAAAGCGGTCTAGGTCTTTGCTTTCCATTTGTCTTGCATGGACCACCATAAATATTCATGTATATATTTTATAGTAATGTACCTTTCTTCACATAAAAGTTGACGCTGGCTGATCTGGCGGTATTAGCAGTTTTCGACACCCCTCTGCAAAAATATCCCAGTCTACTAGACAAATCACCCGCCCTACAGGCTCACCGGAAGCTAGTCGAATCTTTGCCCAAGATTGCCGATTATCTGAAAAACAGAAAGCACGCGGAAATATAACTGAAACTGAACAAACTCTAGCACTCACACTCTGGACATTCCTGAATAAAAAGCATTAATACATAGATTCCATGGTTTCAATTGTCGACCTTTTCGGATTTCCCTTAATTTATTTTGTAAAACTTCAATATAAATGTATGATGATCTCAACAGCACAAATCCTGAGTATCATCATCTTCGCTAGCCATGGTTCCGATATGTTAACCCGATCTACACCTACGCTGATCGAGCAGATATTTCAGTGCTTTTTCCTAGCGACGTCTATTGGATTTCGTGAGTTGCTTCTCTAAGTATGTAATGCTAACTAACCAATATTGTAGAACAGTGTTGCATTGTTACATTGGCCGAAAATGGTGGAGGCAATTGCTTCAAAATGATACTTTGTAAGTTTGACATCGGACGTGTGACTACGTACCACAGAGAAGCCATTATATGCGTATTTGAGTGAAAGGTATTTCTACAAACACGGACCAACAGTGGAAAATTGCATATTCATGAGTTCATTCAAGTTGTGTGCTTCCCTCGTTTCGATCATGTGGAACAGTGTTCAAATTTGAACAACTTAATTTTGATTGGATGCGGTGGCTTCGTCGCCGCATATAATAAACTTCACAGATACAAAACACAGAAATATCTGCTCGATCCGCCACGGTTTAGATAGAGGTTTTATAGTATAGGAACCATGGCTAGCGAAGATGGAGTAGCATAGCATGCTTGCCTGAAGAAAAATATTGTTCCATTTCTCTCTCAAGTAAAATACGGAGTTAAATATACGCATGAATGGATACTTTCACTCTTGTCGAATAAAAAGATATTTCTTGAATGTAGATGGACCAGAGTGATCTTCTCTTAAAAGAGAACTTTCATCCTAAAATTTATAATGGCGTTAATCAAGTACAGAAATGTGCATGCACAATAACTGACCGATATTACGAAATCTGCTGTCAAACACAACAAATTACCGTACATGCTATCGATCTAACGTTGGATATTCTTCCGAAACCAATGTAGATTGATATAGCAAACGTGCTTGTGTACCTCCAAAATAAAGTAATAGTCTTTCTACCGAAATCAGCTATGGTTGTCTAGTGGGTTTATTCCGTTCTTCTCTATTTTCTTTTGTTTTTTTACACGGTGGTGTGTTGGGATGCGGTGGGAGTGTCCACTGAGTGTAAATATAGGGACCTTTCCGCCTGACAGCTTTTGAAATTAATTTTTTATAATGAATTTGGCATTCTCATTACGTTTGCGAGCATAGTGTGTAGGCATTTCTGGCTCATACTGAATTTACTTCAACTGTATAACGTTTTGAGCGTGCCCCCTACCCACCACTACCACCACAACACGAATCCACGGAATCGGCATACATCCTAGGGATGAAAACTGGGGTGAAAAAAAAAAATGTCAATTCTGCAACCTACACAATACTGTCAAGTTACTACAACAACAAATATCATTAGACGAACTTATTAAACACACAGCAAACATAATAAACTAGTATGATTTCCTATTATGTTCTTCTAAAGACTTCCCGACCACATCCGTGGCAGTCATTTCTTTTTCTTCAAACTTTTACTGGCCAAAATATGAAATGTACGTACGATTTATATTAAATTTACTAATTCGATTTCATATTGGCCAGATCTAACCCTCGAACTCATGCGCACAGAGGTGATACGACAGTCGTTGGTATATGCGAGCGCTTTAGACCAATTGACCACTTGAGACTCGCCAAAATTGGAAGATACGTACTGATAATTACAGAAAGAACTCCTTAGAACTGGAAGAAAAACTACGAAAGAAAAGGTACATCGAAGAACAAAGCGACAAATTATTGTCCAGGTTCATTAGGATTATTATAAATTATATAAGAGAAGCCTTCTAGTGAAAACGCCATGTTGATTAGACCAGCCGTTTAGGAGGAGTGGCGATAACAAGGATTTCAAGATGGAAGCCATATTAGCATCAGTTTTTAGTGAAAACCCAACTACAAGTCTTCTTGTGAAAACCCCATTCCGTTTGTAAGGAGAGTCAAATACACGATCTTCAATATGACTGGATATAACTAGTTCTTTTTTTATACTGTTCAGAGCAAGACATTTTTTTCTTCAAACTATTTGCAATCCCGAAATTGTTCTTACAAACTTTCCCACGCAAATCTTCCCAATCCAAACAACCCCCAAAACAATTAATGCATAGTTCCTAATACAAGTGAACCTGTCTTCAATTCTTTTAACAAATAAATTGCAAGTGGATATTGATATCAATGATATTAACAGCGCACATCGTATGGGACGATTTTCCCCAGGCGGGAATTGACACCAAATCTTATGATCATATAATTGCCAAACATTACACAATATTTTTAAAAGAAATGACAATATATACGTATTTAAAGCAGGTCAAAACAGAAGACACTTCAATGACTGTTCGTGTTGTTTATTCTATTTGGGGTATAGCCTCGGACACAATTTTGTTACATTATTACAAAAGCATTACATGCAGACAGTATTTACACATATAGTTAAAAAAGGAATTTATTTATTGGAACATAGCTCATACGATACCTTTATGCGTGAATATGTATATCATATAGTTCTACATGCTCGAGCTCTTTCTTATTTATACGACCAATCTCTCTCTCTCTCTCTCTCTCTCTCTCTCTCTCTCTGGGCCGCCTTTGTTACATTTTAATTCACAAAAACAGATACTATTTGCATGGCACGCCAAATCGTTCAAAATGGATGTGCTGGAGTTCTCTGACAAGGAGACAAGATCAAGACAGCGCGATTCAAGGAAATTAATTTAGAAGGAAATAAGTAAAACTTCTTTGCATAATAATAATAATAATAATGAGGACTTTGTATAGCGCCTAATCTTTATATGCTCTAAGCGCTTTACAACATTAGACAACACCTATAAGATAAGAAACATACAAATATAATTACAAAAACAAACAACATGAAATTAGAAAAACATTAAAAAATAAAAAAACATGCTGAGAATATTTCAGGTAGGAAACATTATTAGGTCTTTAAGTTTGTTCTTGCAGTCGAAATAAATGAGTTTTGAGAGCTCTCTTGAATGTGATCACTGTGTCTTTGTGTCTAAGTTCAGTGGGCAATTCATTCCACGTTGCTGGGCCCTGGTATGCAAAAGAACGCTGTCCATATGACTTTGTTTTCATAGTGGGAATAATGAGTATACGATTGTCAGAAGAGGAGCGTAAGTATCTTGCTGGTGTGTACACATGGGTGAGGTCAAATAGGTATGTTGGACTGGAGTCCGACAGTGAAATGTAGCACAGAGAACAAATTTTGTGTTTGATTCTGGATCGAATGGATAGCCAGTGTAGGGTACAGCGCAGCGGGGAGGTGTGCTCTGATCGTGGTACTCTAAGTATGATCCGAGCAGCTGTGTTTTGAACTTTTTGAAGTTTCTGGAGTAGATATTGAGATGAACCAGATAGAACTGAGTTACAATAGTCCAGTCTTGAAATTACTAATGAACACACAAGTAATTTAGTGGCATCAGCTGAAAGATATTTGCGAATTGAGCTGATGCGTCTCAGCTCAAGATATGCAGCCTTGCATATGTTCATGACATGTTGGTGCAATGTGAGAGTACTGTCCAGAGTAACACCTAGGTTTCATACTGACTGTGTGAATTTAATGTTGGCGTTGCTGATATTTATTGTTTGAGGTAAAGGATGTGAATGAGAAAGTCTTTGTGTTGTGATCGGAATGGTCTCAGTTTTATCATCATTCATCTGCAGCTTGTTACAAGTCATCCATGATTTCACATCAGAAATGCACCTCTCTACACCTTGGATGGTAGCATCAACTTCAGTTGGGTGGCTTGATTTGTATATTTGGGTGTCATCAGCGTACAGTTGTATTATGTGTGTCTCTTAAAATATGTGTGACCTAGTCTTGAAATAAGTCTTTTGTCTAGGAGCATATAGGTCTATTTTTGTTTTCTTTATATAAATAAAGTCGTCCAGCTCATAAATATTACTACGGTCAATGAACGAGGAGTGGGGTATGGTATTTGTGTAGTTGAAACCATCGAGAGGTCGACAAATGTTCTCGTATATGGTAAGAGATTTTTTTTTACAACTTTATAACTTATAATATTTTAAGAGTGTTCCAGAAGGAATAGTACCTAACTATCAGTAAATAAAACCTTTGCATAAAAGAAAAAAAAAAGCATATTAGCTAATCTATATTCAATGGACTCATCGTTTAATGTCATTGCTTGTAAGGGAAATCACGCATACATCCACAAAGTGTGCCCTGTTAAACCCATCAATATACTGATTCTAGTCACGTGGCAGATCATGCTTGTATTTTTTAATGATCCAATCCAAAAATATGGGCGGATCCAGAAATACCGTTGGACGGGGTGGGGGTGGGGTGGGGTATCCAAGTTGCCAAGGGCTCTATTCAATGAAACCATTTTGTTGTGGTCCAAGGTACATAAAAAAAACAATTCCAAGTTTTCGCATTTTAAGTGTTTCAAGTGTATAATTTTGACCTTTTGATTGTCGAGAAGAGTTACTCTAGAAACCCTTCCGGTTGTTTTGGCGCTCATTTTTATAGAAGAGTAAAAACAGGGGTGGGACGCTGGCTCCGCCCCCGTTCCTCGGATCAGCCACTGAATAAGTGGAAAATTACGAAGGTAGCAATGTATATCGATTACTTAGTGTTGGCAGTGTCTACTGTTTTTGTTTTGTTTTGTTTTGTTTTTGTTATTTTCTTCTTTTTTATTTTGTGTGTGTGTGAGTGTGTATGTTTTGTTTTAATTCAAGATAAACACATGAACAAATAATTCTTCATCTGACACAAAGTGGCACATGCGCAATTGTGCGCACACCATTATAATTAAACACAACAACAACAAAAATCTGACACAGTATTCAACATATTCAACTTTAACATGGCTTGACAGCCAATAGAGGAATAATTATTTGCTTTATAAAAGGATACTAAGCTTTTGCACACCGTATTATCTACTGCATTAATTAAAAATAAACGGTGTAACAAACCTTGCTAAATATTCTTACGTAAAATAACCACAAATGGCCCTCCGCGGTGCTTTAATATATCATGGGCTACATCAAACCGGCGAAATGAGAGCCTAGTTCTTCTCCCAAGGACATACTGTGGCACCTGATCCGGGCTTTGTCTGGGCGAGTATCGATCCATCGACACTTGGATCACGAGTTGGACTCTACGAACTGAGCTCCCGTTTCATTTATTTATTTATTGCTTTTTTTCAAGGCCACTGAAAAACATAATTGGTTATATCAAGCAGAGAAAAAGAAAGCTTCGTGCCTTTCTCAAGGACACACTGAAGCAGAGAGCTAGTTGTATATTTGTGGTGAAGAATCTCCTTTAGCTCTTTTTTTATGTAGCCTTGTATACATAAAGTTAAACCTCGAACAATTAAACTTGGTAAGAATATGCCGCTTGCTGAGTTACTACAACTTCATCACAAATATATATGCTACTATGACCAATCAATATTTCATGTTTCACAGACATGGTTTAAATTTTGTTGTGAGGTTAGGCTTCAAAAACTGTTCATGTTAGAATCATCAAATGTGCGATATTATGCATCTCTATTAGTAGAATACCCTTACAATAGGGGACCAGTGTGGCCGAGTGGTCTAAAGTGCTCGTCTTTACCGATCACTGCCGCCTCGCCTCTCTGCGTGAGTTCTAGTCTCGGGCTCGGCCAATATGGGTATGTGAAGTAATCGTAGGGTGAGCTGGAGTAATCTTAAGGTGGGCGGTAGAAAACGTTCACAATGGATACGTTTCCGTTTGGAGTTTAGATTAATCTCCCTTTGTGACTTTCGATCTTACTTTAAGCGTGCTTTTTGATTGAGTTGGAAGAACATGTTTCCTTCAATGAGTAATTATGGAGAGAAATGAAATTTACGACTTCTTAATAGACCACGATTCTTGTCTGCAAAATATTGATAGATTTTAGTTGACACAAGATTTGTTAGGAATCGAATACCAGATTAGAAAACTGGAGGACTGCATCGTGTTATTAGCTATCATCTAGGTGCAAGAAGAGAAGTGTTACACGTTTTACAGGGACTTGACTATTCCATCCGCAGAGTACTTTCGGGTCTATAAAATCTGCTAGACAGTTCACAGAGGCAGTCGTTTTCATATGAATGCCCATCTGAGGTGAGAACTCGACATGGTCATCCACGTTATAGCGTTTCATTCGATCAGATAGAATCCTTAGGTGAAACTGACATGACATGGGACAAAATTGTCTCATTTCGGGCAATTTAGTATCTCAGCTATATCTAAAGGACATAACTATGGATATAAATGACCGTGACATTAACAGTCAAGTTCGCGATATATTGCATAGTACGCCTAACGTTGGCGAGTCCTGGATGTGTGTGTGTGTGTGTGTGTGTGTGTGTTTGTGTGTGTGTGATTGAGATGAAGGCTAGAGTTATATTTTTTCAAACAAGCGAATCCAAGGAGTCCTCTACTTTTCTTAGGTTGTTATGGAGATATGCTTTGATATTTGGTCTGCTTAAATCATAGTACAAGGTACATGTATGATTACCTCTAGAACATTAAAGTCATAATATATAACACCCATTATCAAATTAAGTTTAAGTTCATTTTTTTAAATAAGGTAAGGTAATGTATGCAGTAAAACTGCATATATTTTGAGTATCAAAAAAAGGAGGCTGTAACGTACTAAGTCTACTATGACTAACCATCCTTAAAATTAAACCCATCCTAGTCCTGTTAACTATTAAAATGCACACCAAAATGTCCTAAATACAACAGTGTCTCTTATGGAGACAAATTGGGAACATTGATCAGAATACATAATTATATCCAAGAATGACAGAACGCTGAAAGTAACACTTAAATTCTAGCTATGCATGCCAAACTTAGGTAGAACCGTTGGTCTAAGAACGCCTCAAAATGATGACGCGAATTGTTCAAATTTTATCTTATGTACGACGTTATCCAAGTAAAGGTGCAGGAGAAAACTGGTGATAATAATAAATATCGTTATCATGCAGAAATGAAATTGATTTATTGGAATTGGATACAATGCCAACATAAAACTTCTACCGAATTCTTATATATTTAAATCTGCGCACCGTTTTTGAAAATCCAGTTTTAATTAAGGAGAGTGTTTGTACAGAAGCGAACGTGAGGCAGACTCAGGGAAGAATGATGGATGGTCATGGAAAAGGAAAGGATGGAATAAAAGTCTCATTTTATTACATTCCGTCCCCCCCCCAGAAAGCAGGAATTAAAAATGCATGATATTGGCGTTTGCAATGGAGCCATCAAAGTAGCTTTTTCCCCCCTCATTTTTGTAAAAGAATATACCGCTGAATACACTGTATAGTCAAATAAAATCAAGTTTATGTTATATGTGTTATATT
This sequence comes from Sinohyriopsis cumingii, assembly GCA_028554795.2. Taxonomy (NCBI): domain Eukaryota; kingdom Metazoa; phylum Mollusca; class Bivalvia; order Unionida; family Unionidae; genus Sinohyriopsis; species Sinohyriopsis cumingii. The sequence continues at coordinate 40,098,494 of CM068834.1, read as the reverse complement.
TCCTTCAAGTACTTGCCTGCCAAACCTTAACATTAGTTATAATTATTTTTCGCTCTTTTCGAACTTAGAATTAAACTCTGCCATTGTTAAAAAAACACAACAACAACAACAACACTCTCCCCCCATAAAAAATACTCCCCGAAGTGCAAAACAATACAAGTAAACAACAGCATGAACCATTTCATTTGTATTAACAATAATACATATTAGATAACGTTCTTATATTTCAAAGTGATTTATTCATCTCACCCTATGATCTCGTCAAATTCACCCTACGATTGCACCAGCTCATTGTTGGTTTCCTAATTAAGTTTATTCCATTACAGGCATACAGTCACTGTTTTTGCGTACTTTGGTATCGCATTATTCGAGGCTTTTGCTAATGTCCTGCATAGTGTCACCTACTGTGTTCTTGTCTGGCATACAGTGGAGACCATAAGTTACTAGTTCCGTATCACCAGTTTTATTTCGGGAAAATGTCGAAAGTGCTGGCGAGTACACTATATACAAATGCATCCGTGAATTTAATTTTTTCTAAACATGGCCGTATCCTTTGTTCGCAAATAAAATCTATTTCTTCTTAAAATCTATACCACTTGTCACAGAATTAGGCAAAGAAATAACTTGGTTTTGCCTTAGAACTATTCGACAATTTCTCATTGTACATGCGTACAACGTTATCTAGGGTGAATACGTGTTTTTCCCGGTAAGCGACTGTATTAACATGTACCTCGCCAGAAATTACTTGTGACGAAGTAACATTACTAACATGATATGCACGGGTATTTTACACTGACCTTTGCTCACTCTCCTATGGATTTAAGCAAGATCAATTTCTAAAACCAGACTGGTCGTTTTGGATCACGTCAAGAAGTGTACGCTCTCCATTGTTCTCCAGCCATAGGGCTGATTGTGTCTGTCGCTGTGATTGTGTCTGTCACTGTGATTGCGACTGTGAATATGACTAGAGCTGTCTGAAGCTGTCTAAAGTTGTTTAGAGCTGTCTGGAGTTTCCAGAGTATTTAAGGCTGCGTGCTGTCGATACGTATATATGTATGTACGTATGTCTGTGCCACGGACGTAGACGTAGCAAATTAAAAAGGGTGCTGTATGCTGTCTGTAAGTGTGTATACGTATGACTGTACACGTGGTGGATCTATAAAGGGTGCGAGCGGCCGATAAGAGTGTGGGCCAACCCAAGGAATCGTGCGACTGTACAAGGGGTTTAGAAGCATACGTTTGGATCAATTGTTGTTCCATTGCATTTTTATATTTATAAGATTATTTTGAATCTTCGTTTTGTTCATAAGATTATTTTGAATCTTAGTTGTGTTCATAAGATTATTTTGAATCTTAATAGAGTTCATATTCGAGATTATGTGAATCTCTCTTACAGTGTAAAATACTGTTTGAAGCGTATCTGCAGTCCATGAGGTTTCTTGGATCTGTACTTCATATTGATTTAATATTTTGGTTTATTTTCAATGTGTGAATGTTGTGTAGAGTGATTCGAGTCAATCGTATATCGAGAGCATGAGAGAATCATTGTATTTTAACATCATATATTTTTCTTTATCAATTCATTTCATAAATTTCCATCTTTCTCACACTGTGTTTGTCTCATTCATTTAGTCCAAAAACCCACTCCGTTTCTATTCTGCGACGCCAATGCAACGAGTCGGTTAACCAATTTTTCATTTGATAATGCCCAACGATTTTATGAAGGATGTTAATGTTGTTTTTTTTTTCTAGTGGCTTTCGCAATTGACAGGTGTTAACCTAAAAAACTTTGTTGTACATGATTTTCGTTTTAACACCAGGTTTTTTTTAACAGTCTATGGTCGACATAACCTTTCATGTTAACGTTGGTGTGCCCATTCTCACCGACAATCCTGGAGTCATCCCTCGTCACAAGTGGTTACATATGCGTTGTTTTAATTATCTTAGAAAAAATTTCTTTTCTTGGAAGGTCCTTTTGAAAGAATGAGGGCTTTTGAAGTAGCATCCAATTTTCAAACTAATATACAATTTGTGCAGCATGTACATGAAGATCCTAACTTTAGGACAAGTATGTCCCATCGTAAAAATATTTCCTTTTCGTTATTACCGCAATATCAGAGTAACTCCCCTTGCATTTGGAATCTACATGGCGTCTATTTATCGATCGTTACCTGCAATCATCTGATTAAAACTGGAAATTAAATGTATGTTAATTGAGAGCAAAGAACACCAAATAGACATACATAAGAAGTAGTGAAGTGGGATACCCTAGCGACAATGGAAATTAGCATTACAGACCCCCTTGGGACAATCTGGCGACAATGGAAAATTAACATGGAGAAAAATCGTGGGACAATCTGGCGACAAGGGAAATTAACATGGAGAAAAATCGTGGGACAATCTGGCGACAAGGGAAATTAACATGGAGAAAAAATCGTGGGACTGTTGAGCGACAAGGGAAATTGAACATAGGATTTTTGTTTTAAAAAAAAATAAAAAATTTTTTTAAAAAGGGGTAGGCAATTCAAAGACTATCTCTTTTCGAGAAATATGGCTGGCCCTGAAAAGGGCCTTTGGGTTTTCTTCTAATTTCTTCTTTTCCTCCACCAAGTTCTTATTTTATCTCCTACACTCTTCTTCTCTTTCTTTTTTTTCTTCTCCTCTTCTTTCTTCTCTTCCTCCTCTTCTTTCTTCTTCTTTTCATTTTCTTCTTCTTTTTCAATTTTTTCGTTCCAATTGCGTATTCTTATTCTTTCCTCTTCATCTTCCTTCTCCTCCTTGATCTCTTTCATGACACCACTAATCTTGTCCTTTGCTTTCCTTAAGTTATTAATTTCCATCTTCACACGATGGGGACTATAGGAATAATGGTCTTCAACCAGTCTTAATAGCATCTGTTCCATTATTCCTAAGTTGTCTAAAACGTCTTGCAAGGTTTGTAATTTGTCCATTTGGTTTGACGCCATCTTCTTTGTATTCTTTGCAGAATGGTTTGAACAACTAATACTGTGGGTTCTTATACGAAAAGCGCGAACGTGAAGGAAAACATCCCCCTAAAACATAAAATGGATCTTACCTAGATGATGACCAAACATCGCGCGGACGTGAAGGAAAACGTCCCCCTACTTTCTCATTTCATATAATATAACCCTAACTATACTCTCCACATTTGCTAAAAAACCCATAATCTACTATTCACACAAACATACCTGAGCTCTTACAAACACACAAACACATACACTTCCACTATTAATAAAGAGTTAGTGTTTATATACACACTACTCTACCTACACACATTGGCAAATCTATCGTTATTTCTTTTCTAGAGTATTGGGTAGCCCTGAAAAGGGCTGTTTTTTAAACTCCAGATGCACCTATCTAATGGTTGCACCTTCCTGGCCTGGCGCCGCACACGCATCTTCTTCCCCAGTCTTCTTTCACCTTTCTTCTGGGGAGCGCAGAGGGAGGATGATTCGCTTCATCACCCCAATCCTCTGTTTCAGAAATATTAAACGACATCCTCTCTTCTCTTTTCTTTTCCTCCTCTTCCCTCTGTCTTCTCTCCTCTTCTTCCTTCTTTATTCTTGCTTCTTCTACTATAGCCTCCGCTGATAGTTCGTTTACTATCCGCCTGGCATATTCCAGGTGCATCTGGAGTTCTAACAGTTTCACTATTCTGCTAGTCATTCTTCTGACTGTGTTGATCAATCAACAAGGGTAGCTGGACTGCCGAACGAGTTTCAATTTATACTGAAAGCGCGGACGTGAAGGAAAACATCCCCCTAAAAACATAAAATTCATCTTACCTAGATCATGACCAAAAAAAAACAACAACGCGCGGACCTAAAAGAAACACTCGCTCACTTTTTTATGCTACCCATCACTTCAATAGACTATCCACATACGCAAAGCAATCCAATCTAACCCAAAATATACACCTCAAACAGCCCAAAAAACTAACATCATTTTAATCTACTACCCCTACCAACTTACGTTAGCTCTTACTAACACAAACACACAAACACATACCCTCACATTTTTTATAAAAGAGTTAGTGTTTATTTTCACACTACTCTACCTACACACATTGGCAAATCGATCGTTATTTCTTTTCTAGAGTATTGGGTAGCCCTGAAAAGGGCTGTTTTTTTTGTTTTGCTATGGCATTCTTTTTTAGTTTCTAAGAATGCGATGTCCTCTGAGGATAGACTTTCTGGCGATAGGTCTGCTTCTTCGGAAAGAGAAGAAGAATTCTTTGGTGTCGATACGACAATCGACAAAGCCTCTGTCAGCTTCAGGTTGTTGCTGCTGTTGTTGCTGTTGTTGCTGCTGTTGCTGCTGTCTCTGAAGTCTGTACTTCTCTGTCCATTCTTCTTTCTCCCTGTTCATTTCTTCTCTGAAGAGCTCTTCTATCAGGTCTTCAGTGATTTTTAACATTCTCACGTTCTCTATTTCTTCTGGTTTCGGTATCAGACTGTGTCTGACCCTATGTAAATTCACGTAGGCTTCGTTGAGCTTAGCTAGTTTGGAGCACATCTTCTTAGGAGGATGAGTCGACAATGGATGGTTAGACTGGGAACAACCCGGTTCTTAAAGTTAAAGCGCGGACGTGAAGGAAAACATCCCCCACACGGTTTTCGAGCCGCAACGTTCATGAGAGGGATAGTAAGAAATGAAAGAGCATCAATCCAACATTCTTATAGCTAAACAAAAGACAAAGGCATTTTTTCTAAACGCAACATTTTTTATTCAAAAATCACTTAACACTAAACAACAACATTTTTAACAATAATCCAACACTATAACATCAAACAATTTTTTTCAAATCACAAACATTTTTTTCTTCAAATTCAATCTACTTTAAACAAGGCTGACAACGTTGTGAATGAAATTGTGATTTCCACTGTTGGAAATCATTAGGCCATTGATGGACACTACGTTTCCTAGCTTGAGACAAAAGATAAGCATAATGGTCACAGAACCATCGATCTACTTTCACATCGTTTCTAGCAGAAGAACGAGGATCGAAATGAGTCACTAAATGTTCTAAGGAATAGCCCAGGCTGCGATGATGCAAAAAATACACACAGTACTGTCCACACACCAAGGAATCTGTGCCTTGTAATTTCACGTTATTGAATCAGGTGGTTTGAGCATTTCTTCTCATAAAGTCGATGATATCGTCTTCCAAAGGGGGCAATCCGTACGAATCGAAATATTCCACACATCCTTCTTGAGGAAAGTAGACGGCTACCCAGTGGGTTCCTGGGAGATGACTGTCGTCCGTGTTGATCACGTAAGCTTGATGGTCTTTAGGTTTGCGATGAGGGAGTTCATCTTTAGCACAGACGACAGGATTCCAAGAAGACGTATACGAACTGTGGTTCAAAAGGTAATAAAGTTCCCAGGTATCCATTGTTTTGTGTGTTTTTTTCTTCTTCACAGGTAATAATACGTCGTCAATTCGATCCTGACTTTTTGCTTGAAAATGTCTGACGAATAAATGGTTATTCGTTCTGTTTCCTCACTCTGATTCAGGAGAGCTTCGATACGATGGATCTCTTGAGTGGTTAATGGTGGACAAGAATGTTCACGCAAGTCTTTATACCACTGGTGCAACACGTCTTTGTTCGAGATGAGACTCCAAGCTTCGTCCAGATACTCGTCCAATTTTTCTTCTTGACTTAACATCAGGCATTTATCGTGTTGAATTTGACTGGGATGATCGTTTTGACATCCATGGCAATTTTTCTTGATCAATTCCGTCATTTTGTCGACCAAGTGTTTGGCAAAACAGGAGACTAAATGGGCTTCTTGTTCTGGCCATCTCGACTTCATCATGATCACTTCTTCTTCCACAGTTTCCTCACATTCCATCTCCAAAGTTTCTCCACTAGGTAAAGAGGGATAACAGTCTTCCATAGCTTCTAATAATCTAGAATGACTTCTCTCAAACTGTTGATTTCTATGGTATTATCGAATTCTGCATACAGGATGACGTTCACTGTCTGTTTCAGTTGTTCTGCAAACTGAAGTTCCACACGAATCTGGCCAGATTATATAGGGTGGAAATGTCCCTCGTCGCTGCCTTGGTCTGGAGTGAAATCGAAAGCCCACAAAGCATAGCCTTTGTCATAATCGTCGTACTCAATGCCGTGACTGGTGTTGGTTCCTAACTGGCCGGTGGCTTCGTACAAGGACAAGTACGATCTCAAGTAATTCTTCTCTTTAAAGTCAGGTTCGAAAGGTCGGGTACACAAGGTCTTGCCATCCCGACTGACTTCGATTTTCTTCACAAAAAAGTGATGAAAGTGGAAAGGATTTTTACCCAAAGTTCCGTTGAAGGCTGAATTTTCGACCATACCAAGGATTAAACGCTTGGGTAGCTGTCCTTGAAACAGATGATCTTCGGTTATGGATTGCAGTCCACTGGGAATGGTGAACGTTTTCACTTCCACACGTCGTATGGGATACTTGGCGGTCGTTCTGCTCAACGTTTGACTGATGTCGTTACCCACTTTGGGTAACACTTCCACGCGTCGTACGTAGAGCCTGGCTACCTCGATGTCAGTTTTGCAAGTGGTACTACCTATCAAATGGAAAGCGGCACTGCTCCGATTCAGTCTCAGGCGAACATTCACTCCGTTTAGCAAATATTTCTCTTGCAACCACATGTCCAAATGCAAACGATCCATCAGTTCTAAACTTTTGTTTTCTATGGTTCTGTTTCTTCGTTCTATAAATCCATCATTGTTTTTTTTGGCTGTTGCATCAGTTTCGAATGTTTCAAACTCGCCTGCTTCGTCAGCTTCCCATAGCACACAGGCATTGAGATGAGTGTTCTTGGCGTCTATTCCGTACGTCAAGAGATTTTCCAGGTACGCTCGATAAGGGTAAGTATCCATGCTGCTACTGACTAGTTTGTTGTTCAAGTACAAGTCCACTCCACTGAACAAGGGATGCATGAAATTGTTGACGGGAGCTATTACCTCATCTCCATCTAGGGTCGTATTATCCTCATCGACAACTTTGACTTTCAGGTACAAGTAACTGCTATTCAGATCGATGTAATCTTCGGGCTGTCCTTTGATTTCAAACTCGATGGGAGCTGAGGCTATCAATGAGGAGACGGGGTGAAATTCCACCCATTGGGATTCTTGCATCGTCATCATGGTGGGGGGCATGGCAAACAGATCCAGTTCCGTCTTGGAACAAGCGCAAGACTCTCGGTGCATCATTTTTTGTTGCTGTGTCTCAATAATCGAAAACGTCTAAGTCTCGAACGGTTCTTCTTTTCTTGGCCTTTCTCGCTTGAAGTCTGGTGAAAGGGTGTTTTCTTATTCGTCGTCTCTTTCTGCCTTGTCCTTGCTGAATGCCTGATTCGGTAGCGTGCAGGGCATTTATAGGTGTGTCTCGTCGACCCAAAATGTCTTTACCCGTTTGCAACAAGACATTTTTGCCAGCCCTCATGAAGGCTTCTTTAGGGTTTTGTTTGTCGATGATGACATTTTGGAGAAATTCTTTGCCTTGCGTCAGTGCCGCATCTTTCAAGGCGTGCAATCCACGTGTCACCATCGGTTTCAAGACTGGGGCCACCGAACGAAAGGCCGATTTTAACATGTCTCCTAAACCGTGTCCTCGCTGTCGTGCAACCCCTCGGTACACTGGATACATGACTTACTTACGAGTCGTGAGAGAACCGTTTTCGAAAATGGAGTTTCACCGTGACTTTTCCTTTGGTGAATGGAATATTTTGTCCCAGATCTCCTTTTATAGCAATGTTGACCGTGTCCAAATAAGACTTGCTGACGGGCAAATAGTGAGGATGGACAAATTCGCGGTGGATGTGGTAAGTGTTTCCACCTTCCTCGTCAGTGACCGTGGCAGAATTTACTTTGAAAGGAATGACACGTAGTAACGGTACGGAGGTGTGTCCCACCACGTTGTACTCCACCACATCGGAGTACACGAAGATCAAATTCAGTCCTTGGTTCAGTTCTACCGGGTAACGAAAATACCTTGCAAAATGCATGTCGTTGTCAATCTCTGCCATTTTAATAATTTTTTTGGTCTGCTTATCCGTGACCATATTGAGGTCTCCACCCAAAATGTCATACAATTCAGGGCAAAATTTAATACGTATACTTCTTTCCTCACTTTCAAATTTGATGAGTAGACGGTGAGACTGTTTGTGGTACTCGATGGTGACACGTTTTTTTGCTGTGGTCAGAACTTTGTCAAAGGTTGCATAGAATTTGTCAGCGATGGCTTCCACCAGATGTTGACCACTAAAATAATGGCCTGAATTAATTTTAAAGTGATAAACGAAAAGAGGAGGAGAAGAGTCACTGCTGCGGGGTAATAGGTCCTTTGCAAGATGTGATTTATGTTGAGGACTGCCCGTTATCTGTTGCTGCAGTGCTGGGTCCAGAATTTCGACGTCAAAAGTGTTTTGAGTTTCAGTGATGTTTTTGATTTGTGTTGGGTGAATCATTTCCACTAAAGCCACTTCCCAATGGGCTTCGTTATCTAAGGGGATGGCTTGAGGTAATTTGGCCGTGTAACAGCACAACGTGTTGTGGGGAAACACCTCCATGGAACTGTCACTGGGTAAGGTTAAGTAAAATTGGTTTTGGTGACTCATAATTCCAGAGTTCTGTGGCTGTCCGAGGGGATATTACTGGACGTCAGAGGTGTGTCTCCGCCCAAAATAGGGTTCTGGTTGTGGTTGTTGTTGGAGTGGTGACTGGCACTGGCACTGGACACAACGTTCCCGTTCGAGGAGAATTTCAGGGAGGGATTGGGAAGCAGGTAACCGATGCAACTACTCAATAAAATGGTCCACAATTGTTTGTCTCCTTGTTGCAAACTCAAATTGGCGATGGCTGCCCCGATGACACAATACACCACGAAGATTTGGCAGAAAAAGACGATTTGCGTTTTAGGCACACGTTCTCCACACCACACCCACAAGGGTTGTTTTTGTAAATCTTGCACAGAAGAACTAGGGGAAGAAGGACTGGTCGACGTAGCTGCGTCTGATGTGTGAAAGGGCATGATGGTCACTTCTTCTTTTTATAGTCGATGACTTGCGAAGCGTCGATCCAAGAATCGAAACTGAGTGGATATCCTTTCCAACGTACTTTGACTTCTTTGACACGTCGTTTGCCCACTTTACGGGTTCTGCGTTCGAGAATGCTTTCGATGTCGTACACGTCGTCTTCTTTTTTGGTGACACGTTGTAACTCGGGCAAATAAAACGTTCCTTTGAGTACTTCTCCGTTCATGTCTTCCAATTTATAGACGGCAGGATGACGGCCATGTACTCGTCCAGTGACGCGAAACAATTCGGTCGTCCAGTTAGGTAAGTAACCTTTGTCGAAAGTGCGTTTGGTTTTGCCAATGCGCACCCAATCTCCTACGGTCAACTCTCCACTTTTCTTGGGGACAGCCCTCGTCGGGGACGTACCGAACAGGCGCTCAAACACCAGCACTTCGTTGTCGGGAGTCACGTCTTGCGGGGCACGTCCGATGCTTCGATGGTAAGATTGGTTGTACGCTTGCACCAGGTGCGGTAAGATGTCGATGTACTTCAGAGTGTGGTGATGCGTAAAATATTTCCACATGCGTTCTTTCAAAGTGCGTTGAAAACGTTCCACGATGCTGGCTTTGGTTTCGGGATTCTCGGTGGTAAAAAAATGAATGTCACGTTTCTTTAATTCTTTTTGGAAAGCTTGGTTCAGAAATTCGGTGCCTTTGTCCGTTTGCCATCGAAGAGGGCGACGACCGCTTTGTTTCAACACCCGTTGCAGGGCTCGCACTAACTCGCTGCTGGATTTGGAAGTCAAGGGCACGACCCAGGCAAATTTGGAAAAGACGTCGATGACACAAAACAAATATTTGTAACCACGATTGTAGCTGGCCAAATGAGAGACATCGGCTAAATCGGCTTGCCATTGATGATCGATGCCTTCCACTCGGGTGCGACTTCTGGCAAACTTGCGTCGAATGGGTTTGTGCAAAGTGTAGGTAGCTTGTTCTTGTAACCATCGTTGCACTTGAGGTAAACGGAGACTTTTCAGTCGCGTTTTGGCAGCACGATACAATTTTTGAACTCCTGCGTAACCTGCAGGATGGGAGGGATCGTAGTAAATGCTAGCTAAGACTTTTTCCATTTTTTTGTGTTGATTGGTGTCTTAATAAGGCACCCACTCTTGGAAGAGGCTACTCTTTTTCTCTTGGGGTATTTTCTTGGATTGCAAGGCTTTGCGTGTGCGACCGGCAATAGGTGTCGAAGAGGAGGATGTCTGAGCAGGGGATATCGGTTCTTGTTTCACTTCTGTCTTCACTTTCTTTTTCTCTTGTGATGAAGAAGGGGTGGCCATCATCTTTTTAATCCATCCAATTCTGGAGGTAGGTGGTGTTGTTAACTTGCGTACTTTTTCTGGTGGAGTTTGAAACCCTTCTTCTTCTTCTTCTTTTCCTTTTTCTTTCTTGACCACTGGTACCGGTACTGGTACTGGTACTGGTGATGGTGCTGGACTTTTCATCAAGGTCTTAAAATCTTTCAAAGTGGGTAGAGCTGTTTCGTCTAAAGCTTTCTGGTGAAAGAGTTGCAGTCGTTGCAAGAGTTGACCGTACTTTTGCGATTTTTCTGTTTCGGACAAATCTTGGCGATCCATCAAGGACTGCAATTCGTGTTGTAACTGGGACATCTCGCTCAAATTGGGATTGGGAGGTAAATGCGGGGTGCGTTGTTCTTGCCACCGATGGTATTCCATCCATCGTTTGTAAGGCACTAAAGCTAGTTTTCGTCCTTCCATGGGGTTGTCAGGGGTGAATTCTGAGATCTTGGGACTTTCGAGGGCCTTTTTATCTTGCTCCCACTAGTCCTCCCAACATGGTTCCCAAGACTCCTTTCAGTATGGGGCCTAACAAGAGGGGCAAAATGCCTCCACGTTGCACTAACATCTTCTTTTTTTGACGAATGGGAATTTTCTTTCGAACCATTTGGCGAAGAACGTGACGATGTTTGCTTAAGCATTGTTTCTGGTGTTTGGACAAAGGGATCGTGCCTTTCAAAACGTTCAAACAACATTCGCACACGGTATCGATGACCTCTTTGGAGGCCGTTTGAATGAGTTTTTTTTCGTAGGGGTGGAGAAGCTTTGGACAGGACAGATAACATGTCCCCATGTTTGGCTAAACGTGGTGGCAGTCCTTTCCTTTTCTTTCCTTGGGGTTTTCTGGAGGGTGACATCTTTGAGTCTTCAGGAGCACCAAAAAACACTGATACCCTACTCGGTCACAGGCCTTTTTTATACTGGAACACGTCGCCATTGATTGTCTTTACGTCGTATCAGTTTGAGGACAGGCATGACACGTCGTGCAGGGGTACGTAACGGACTAAATCGAGCCAGTTCTTGCTTGGACAAATCCAGTAAACTTTGTAACATGCCCGATCTTTCATGGACTTTGATTTTGGGAGAAGGTACTTTGTGAGCAGCAGCCACTGCCGCTAAATGGGAAGGTCCTGCCACTGGGGAAGTTCTTTTGGGGGTCATCAACGGAGAAGTTCTTAGTGTGATCAACGTCTCCAAGTACTCTTCAGTTCCTGGTGACATCAACGGAGAAGTGGACAAACGTGAGGCTGCCGGAGACGCTGTGGCAGGTCGTGGCTTGCGAGTGTAAGGTTGCGTCCTGGCCGAAGTGCCTCTCTTGCGACTAGTTTTCTTCTGTGGACTTTTCTTTTTTTGAGGACTTTTTCTCTGTTTCTTTTTCTGGGGGCTTCTTTTCTTTTTCCGGGGTGATGGTGGTGGTGTCTGGTAAGAGGAGGGTCCCGCCACTGGAGAAGTTATTCTTCTTGGGGACTTGGTCTTTTTCTTTTTCTTCTTGGGGCTTCGTTGAACTTTTGTCTTGGGGATAACTTTGGGGGCATTAGGATCCCATCTTAAGAGTGAGCGAATGATGACCCCTCCTAGAGTACCGCTCCCTCCAGGTTTCAAAATGATTTGTTTTTTGGTTTGAGTGTCGATGCGGGGATCGGCCAGTTGGACCAAAGCGACTTTGTTTCGATCGAAAAAGCGTTGGGTTTGATGAGGAATCTGAATGATTCCTTGGAGTAATTGACGTGCCGTCACCGTGAACCATCGTAAGACTTCTTTGAGGCTAGCTTCTAAGACACGAGCTCGTGTTTGTGGATCTTTTTCTCGACTGATGCCATACAAGGCACGAATCAATTTGACGGGAAGATGCGACTGAAGGGACGTCATGTTCACACTGTGTGAGACAGACGAAAAAGGGTCTGAGGTTTTTATAGATTTTTTTCATGGGGAGTGAAATGAAGTCGAGGACGGAGACGTGTACAGAACAGGCCCTCCGTCTTGGCACCAGTGGTGAAACAAGTGGGTACGAAATCGCAAATCCTCGGGAGTCGTAGGTTTCAAATCGACGAGTAAATAGGCGTGTGGCGTTTGAGTGGCATCGTCGTACGCCTGAGTCAGCCAAGGCGTTCCTAACTGTTTGGCTAAGACTTGCACTTGCGATTTATCTCGAGGGCTTTTAAACAAGACCACGTAATGCGCATTGAGACTGATTGTGCGATGGGCTTTACTTTGTTGAAACAAATTTTGGGTGATGTAAACGACACTGGCATTACGGTGATGCCCTTTGCGCGTGAACCACAATTTAATTTCTTCTTCGTCTTCTCCTAACATGTCGTCGAAAATGACCAAATGGGTTAGACGGGAGTCAGAGACGATGCCATCGTCTTCTTTAGGAATGCCTTCCACAAACACGATGGAATCGCCTTGACTTTCACGCAAGAGGTTGTACGCCGATTGCCACTCTTTGTAACACCACACGATCCGTTGAGGGGGCCGATCGATCAAATGATGTTTATGTTCGATCAAACGTTTGACGAATTCGGTTTTGCCTGGTCCAGCAATGAGCATGTTAAAGGGATGGCGAAGATACAAAGCCTCCCAACTGGCACGATCTAAGTGTTCGTCGATGACTTTGACAGTAGAGGAAGAGGGAGCAGAGACAGTAGAGGCAGCCATGGTGTGAGAAATGTCACTTGTGACACGAAAAAACAAACAAGACAAGAGTTTATATACTTTTTTCAGAACACGTTTATTGAATGTTTCAAATATGAACACGAAAGACAAAAATACATACAACCCAAATAGTGATGTACAGGAATATAAAACACAGCAAAGCGATCAAAGTGGAATATAAACAAGTGTCTGTACAACATGTTTTGGGTAACCAAGATGTCCTAGGGACAGTGTGTAATGTTCTTACAGTCTCTACATGAGGTATTGTCACACAAGTGTCCTCCCGGAATGACCTTTCAGGAATGTCCATGACAGTCCTGTCCTGAAGCGAGTGGTTGTTCTCGGTGACGGGTTCTTCTGGCACCGTCACTAACACAGGTTGAAAAGTAACTTTTTTCCTTGAACAACTCTTGTGCATACTGGGCCACTTCTTGGGTCCAAGCCTCAAAACCCCCCTTTTTCCAGTCACGAACATCTGTCCAATGAGGGTGTAAGTCACAAGCTACACACACATCGTCATACACGTCTTGGGTCGCTAAAAGTTGACGAATCTTTTTTTCCTGTTGAGGTCGAGAAGTATCCAGATGAAAACGCAAGGCTTTGAGCAAAAGGAGTTTTTCGTGACCATTTAAGGCCATGGAGGTGGTAAGTACTGATCGTAAAGAGTCCACAAAGAATCGGCTGGTAAACGAAATCCCAGAAAACAAGTCACTAAGACACACACCACTTGTCGTCCCAAATTGAGTGGATACAGTTCTTATAACAATCGATGGTAATGATCCACGGTTTGAATATGGTCATTGAGTTCCTTCCACGGAATCTGTTGGATGACATGTGACATAAGTCGTGGCATGGCAACCTGTTTTTATAGTCTCTTTGTTTCGGAAACAATACACGTACTTTCTAGCCAGAGATCTTCGTTCTCCAGTAGGGAATCTAAATCTTGCATACTGTAACCGAAACTTCAGAGTTCGTTTAGAAGTTTCCTCTTCCTCTAAGTAGATTCCACGTAAAATATGTTGATAATCCTTTACCTCGTCTTCCTCAATGGGTTGCTCTAGGTGAATCTCGAAGTAACCAAAATAATGAACATTTCGATCATTCACTAACTCAAAGTGTTGAACAAGGTCTGACCACTGAAACAATTTCTGACGAATCAGTTCTCTTATACCCTTCAGGTACCAGTGGTTAAAGATCTGGTGACTTAACGGATGCAATTGTTCTTTACGTTTCACTTGTATTTTCACCAGCTCTCGGTAAATGCGTTCTCTCAACTCCACAGGCAAAGCACGAATGTTCTCTAGCAAAGTATCCATGAATAGGTCATACTAAATCCTCTTTGGTCTGACACAAGAAATGTACTCTTTGCACAAACATGGTTTCACTTCAGTGTCGAATTTAAATCGTTGAGTCACTAATCTACACATTACAATTCGTTCAGAAGTTTCCTCTTTCACCAAGTTGACATTGTGTTCAAGATGTTGGTAATTCGTTAACTCTTCCTCTGGAATTCGATGCAGTACGTTTACAATGTAGTAGATAAAATCGTCAATACCAAACCATTCCTTTTGAAAACTAGAGGATCGTTGATCAATGTCTGTCCAATGGAACACTTTCAATTGAATCAGTCCTTGTATAGCCTTCAGGTACCAGTGGTTCAAACACCGGTGACGTATCGGATGCAATTGTTCTTTACGTTTCACTTGTATTTTGACCAGTTCTCGATAAATGCGTTCTCTCAACTCCACAGGCAAAGCACGAATGTTCTCTTGTAAAGTATCCATGAACAGATTATTATGGTAAAAAGTTACTTCAATGTCTCGGTCCCACTAAAGGTAAGTAATGACAATTCGGTGACCATCGAGCATGTTCTACGTAGGCCGAATCTTGCGGTTCCCAGTGGTGAAGTGACACACCGCAACTGAAGCACTTGACTTTATCCCCTTCGCCCAAGTAGAAAAATCCGGCTCTGGCTAATTCTTCGGGGGTCGGTCCTCCCAGATACTTAGGCCATTTTCCTTTGAACGATTGAAGACGATTTTCAAAGTCGCAGTATTCCGACAAACGCACAGGAAACGAATATTCGTTTTTCACAGGTTCGTTTCGATGAGGGTTGAGTGAAATGGGCAGGAGTTTGCTCAGGGCTGGATGACATCCGTAGGGAGGTAAACGTGAAGGTGAACATTCCCCTTTAAAACGAAGCCCAGTAAAATGTCCAAGAGGACGAGCGGCATCACTTTCGCATCCCACAGGTTTGACACGCACAGCATCACTTTCCATGATAGGGGTAGGGGCACTAAAGTTCCCATGATGCTTCACGGCATCGCTCAGGTCACAAGGTACAGCATCGGTCCCATCGCAAGGCTCACAATCGCATTCCACTTCCGAAGCCTCACACTTGAATTGTGCCCTTCTAAACAACTTGTTCTGTGTTTCTCTGAAAGTATTCATCTTATTCGCTCAGTCTTGGTAGTCACAATGACCTATCGATTTTGCCTAGGGTTCCTTTTTATATACAGACCAATACCGACGTGACCGTACGGTAAGGTGAAATGATTGGGAAGTCGAACTCGCTTCTGGTATACAATTTGATAGATTTTTTCCAAGGGTCGACTGACGATGTGGTGAGTGGGTAAACGTACAATCTTGTTCGGTTGGTGAGTAGTCACTTTAAAGTTTCCATCCTCTCCCGATTGCAAGGCTTCTTTCAATACCCCAAAGTTGACCACTCGACTGGTACGATAATTCAGAGTCAGTCCTTTCACTTTGCACGTCGTGTGCACTTCTCCTTGTTTGTCACGGTATTCGTAGCCGTAATTTTTGGGACCGCCACTGACGAAACTTAAAATCTTGTCGTCGGGATGCTCGTCTGTCCAGGCTCCTAAACGGTCTCCTTCGGTGTTAGGGTGATGTTGAATCGGGTGATGGATGTAAATGCAACTGTCCGTGTCAAAGTACAGGACGCGTTCCCCTAACAGTTCTAAAGCCTCGTACAATTTTAAGCGAGCATGGGCTGTCACGTAAGCCGCAATGATGACATTTCCAAAAGGGTAGTCTTGTACAAAGTCCAGATCTTCTTCGTAATTGACCAAGATCAAATTCTCTCGAACGACGTCCACGTGTTTCATGTATTTGGTTTTGCCGTGAATCATCTGGAAGTAGCGGGAAGGTTCTGTCAAATATTCCGTCTTGGGTAAACACGGTCGTTGTGCCATTTTACCCCACAAGCAATTTAACATCACTTTGGCAAACGATCGCCTGCCTTCGTTTTTCTCGATGTGGTCTAAAGTGATGCCTTCTTGTTCGTAATATTTCTCTTTGAATTTTATTTGGTCTTCGGGAGTGTGACACCAGGAAGGATAGCCGCTGGCTTCTTGTTTCAGTTTCAAAAAGGCATCCACGTAGTCGGCGAAAATGCCTTTCTGACTGGGGTCACCCTTGCGGTATTGTTGTGTCTTGGGAAAGTGGCAAATTTCGTACACTTCTAACAGTTGGTATCCCATGTCCAGAGCTTTGAACAATTCTACGCTGACCCAGGTTCCCGTCAAGGCCCGTTCTTCCTGGCTGTGATGGCAAGGTTGGTCTTGGTTGCACGTTTCGGCACAAGTACGGCACAAGGGAAACATCAGTTTGCCTTGACAATGGTGAGGTAAGACGGGATGGTAGAGGTTCGTGGGAGGCAAAACTTTGCACTTGATCAAGCCTTCGTATTGTCGAATGTTGACCAGGTCGATGTGTTCCGTTAACAATTGCGGGTGCCCTACAGGAAAGAGACAATATTTGCACACGTAGGGATACAGCGAGCACACGTCCAAGTATTTGATTTCTTCTCCTTTCTCTTCGTCGGCTTGGTACAGCAAACAGGTGGCATTGGTCCTTCCTCCGTACAAACTATCCCTCGGGTTCAGCGGGTCCATGAACTGGTAACTTTCCACGAGGCGTTTAAACTCGGGATCGGTTTTCATGCGGTGATCGTACTCGTGTTCCCACATTTCCACCACTTGGTATCCTTGCTGTTCTAACTTTAGGCGTCGCTGACAAGTGTCCTGGTACAAGTCTTCCATGGTTCGTTGTAAAAACTGATTTTTAGTGCCACGGTCAGGGTAACAGACGGGACATCCGTGAAATAAGCAACCGTTAAACTCGTACACGATCTTGGGGTTTTCTAAGTCCCAGCCATCGACCGAATACGTTCCGATGGTCTTTTCGCCCCCTCCGTTGCGAGCATGCTGAATCCACTTGTCTTCCTTGTCGCACAAGTAATGTAACAAGCGTAGGGCTTTGACCGAGTATTGACGCTTGACAAAGTGGGTCGTTTGAGGACTGATGACAGCCACGGTGTTTTCAGGCATGAATCGTTGTCGATACACTAAGGAACACGCTTTGGCAATGGTGCAAGCTTCTTTCAAAGGATCGACCCCTCCGTGTTCCATGAACAGTTCTCGAAATTTTCCACAGCAACGCCGTAAAATGTCCACGTCGGAACGACAATACTTTAACATTTCTTCCTGAAAGTCGAAGGGGTCAGAGGCGTGAGCCTGGTACCAAGCGTAGAAAGCTTCTCGTTGTTCGGTACGCATGTTGTCGGGGTCGTAATAGTGAGCCTCGGGTAAATGGGGTAGAACGGCGTGTTGATTGGCTTCCGTATTGAAAAAGTGTGGAAAGTACCCTTTAGCCATTTCTGTCATTCCAAACGTTTTAGGCATTCGACTCAAAGGCATGGCCAAATAGCTCATCGAATCTTTAAACTGTACTTGTCCCACTTGCATGAAAATGATTTTGGCTCCGTTCAAAGTCACTTTAGGACGCTCGGTGCCTTGTTCTGTATAGTATCTGAGAAGAAACTGTCCATCGTATCCGGAGAAATTGTGAGCCATCACCGTGATATGACGATGACAATCTCCGTAACGTTCGATGTCCTCTTGGCTCCACGTCTTGTCGACGGGGTCTAAGACCCATTGGGCAAAATCGGCTAACGTGTTTGGCCCCCGAAAGATTTTTTCACGCCCTCCGGGAATCTTGCTGCAGTGAGGGCAATGACTGAAGATAGGTTCTTGAATGCACTTCTCGCACGCTCGATGAGCCACGCAGAAATTAGGGATGTGAATGCCAGTCTCTTGCATGCATTCGAAATCGAAAAAGATGAAATTGCCTTTCTTCTTGTGACCGTCCTCTTTCTCTGGTGGGGGTTGGTATTTTTGCACGTAACGTTGGTGTTCCAAGTCCACGATGTGGTGACAAATGTGACATTTTTTCTTTCCTCGACATACATGTGCCTTGGCATTGTTGGTAAGTATGCCTTGTCCACACGTAGAGCACAATCTCAGGAGTTGACAAGCACATTTCTTCTGTGAACCTTGTGTTTTCAAATGTTGTTGGTAACAGGTAGGGCTGACAAACGTGCGCAGACAAGTTGAACAAGGCACTGGTTCTTCGCTCAGACAGGGTGGAGAGGCCAAACATCCTGGGCATTTCGATCCACAATGCTTGTGTTGCTCTCGATTGTTATAACCATAATCACATTTCTCACAATAATAAGCGTATCCTAGGAATCCAGTGATACTGGTAATGGTATCGAAATGGCCATCGTTATAATAGACATGAATGTATTTTCCGTCCTTAAATTCTTGGCCTCGAAACAACAGAGACCCGCGCATTTCTTGAGGGTGCACTTTCAAAGTGTAGCGTGGAGCTAGGACATCTTGCAATTTTTGCATTTCAGGAATGCCACAGGGTGTGTCTTTGGACAGTCCGGCTTGTTGTAACAGGAGTTCTGCTTCGTTTCGTTGTTTGGCTCGGTCGGATCGTTGAATAGTTTTCCAGGTTCTTTTCCATTCTACCGTGTCGTTCTTGTTGGCATAGGTTCGTCCCACCACGATGGCACGGGCTAAACACATCTGGTCATGAGAGTTGTGAATTCGGACGAGACTTGTTTTGGTGTTGCGAAGGTCGTCCACCAATAACATCTTTTTGCGTCCTGTCCCTTGAGGAGGAGAGACGTGGGTCATGTCCAGTGTGGCTTTTCCATCGGTGATGTCAAACTGGTCATTAGATTGTTGCACGTGTTGAATCTTGTCCATGACTTTGGAAGCGGTCAATTCTGCCGGGGTGCTAAACTCGATCCAAACAGGGGATTTCAAACCGTCGTGTTGTATGGAAAGTCTCAAGCGATCGTCTTCTTTGGGTTGACATTGTTGCTTGAGTGCAGTGAGCAAAGAATCCCACACCTCGGTGATGAACACTTCTGCTTTCTCTAACGGCACTTCAGACTTGAAATCTTTAAACTTCACTGTGTATTTGTAAGCCGTGGTTCTAAATTTTCTAGAGGAGCGCTTTTCCGTCTCTCGAATGGAATAGTACTTTTCAGGGTTGACTAAGGGTGGTGAACTTGGTTTAGAGGGTTCGGATTCTGGTTCACTCATGTCCTCTTCAAAATCACTGGCATGAATTTGTGCCAAGATTTCAGCCCTGGTACGAGGCGATAGATCACGTTTCTGCCTCTTACTTTCTTCTTCTTTCTTCTCGAATGAATTAGATCGTTTCATCTTGAAAGCAAAAAGTCAAATGACTTAAGTTCAAACACCATAAACTACTTTATAGTCATAGCAGACCAGCGTATATAAAAGGGTGTGTGTCTTGTCCTTTCACTATTCATTTCACTCTCAAGCCGAGCACAACGATGGAAGAGACTAACCAGATGGAACGTTTCGTCAGAGCTTTGCGAGGGGTCATTAGAAAATTCTCTTCAGACCAGCCTACGGACTACTCTCCTTCCTTTAGAGATAAAAGTCAAGATACTTGCTATATCTGTCAGAAGAAAGGGCATTGGTCTTCAGAGTGTCCAGACCGTCAAAAAAGAAAAAAAACAGGGGATAAAAAAGACAAAAGTCAAGATACCTGTTATTATTGTAAAGAAAAAGGACATTGGTCTCCAGATTGCCCAAAAAAGAAACAAGAGGAGTCAGAAGAAAAGAGGAATTCTTCAGAAGAAGAGAGGGGTTCTTCAGAGGAAGAGAGGGATTCTTCTGAGGAAGAAAGCAGACAGGTGAAGAAAAAGAAACAGGAGAAGAAAAGAAGAAGGGAAGAAAGTGAGGAGGAAGAAGAAGAAAAGAGTGTGACAGTGAAGAAATTCAAAAAACAGAGAGACTAAACAAGGAGAAAAGAAGAAATCAATGAACTTTTTATTAAAGTGTTGTGTTGTGAATTGTGAATTGGATTGTAAAAAATGGAGAAAAGAATAAATGAATGATATAAGGTAAGAGTCTTTGAGTTTTGATTTTAAAATAAGAAGCTACACTCACGCACTCATACACAGACACGTACTATAAGGGTAAAATGGGTGGGTTTTTTTTTGAGTTATTGGCAAATTGAAATTGTATTTCTTTTCGAGAAATGTGGGTGGCCCTGAAAAGGGCCTTTTTTTCTTTATGGTGCAGGGGTGAGTTTAAGCAATCAATTTTAACTGCCTTAAGCCTTTGCCACGGCCAAGGCCTACTTCTGGACTGCGTAATGATGATAATGATTGGGTTGAAATCACTAAGGGTGGTACGGTAGGCTTAGTCACAGGGTTGACATGTTTGGCTCGGGAAGGTCGTATTCTCTTCGGTCGTGATAAAGAAGTCTGATACATTTGTTTCAGACTTCTTAACTCCGCTAAAATGTCCAACAGTACCGTGACCGTTTGATTTTCACCCTCTTGTTTCTTTGCTGCTACTTCTTCTTGCTGTTGTTTTTTTCTTACCTCTTCTTCTTGTTGCTGTTGCTGTAGGAGAAAAGCCTGTTCCGCTTCCTTTTGTCGTTGTATAAATTTCTCCAATTCTTCTTTCTGTCTCTGTCTAAAATTCTCCACTTGCGGTAATGAAGAAGGTAACGAAGGTTCCGGAACAAATTCTTGCGAGGAGAGAAAATCCACAAAATCCCAATTCACCTCTTCTGAAAGTAAGTCCGGGTTCCCTTGGGCGGTCTCCCCTGCTGGTGCACCCCACTGGATCGTTTTCTGAGTTTCCGTCATGTTGAATCACTATCGCATAGATTGACTGCACACAAGCGTTAGCGAATCTATATTGACTACGTGACGTCACAGACTGCTCTCTTCGGATTGGATGCGGGCTGACTGAATTCTGTAACGCGTGTTCGGATTGGTGAATGAACTCAATCCGTTTCAATCCTTTCTGTCCCTATAAATAAGCGCCGTTCACTACATTGATTCACCTATTGTCGGAGCCTCAACATGTGGACCGACGTTGAATCTTCAACCCTTGTGTCAACAATGATGTTCAGGACGGACATGCTCATGTATGTCCGATCCAAGTGGACCGTTGTCTACAGGACCAACAGCAGTCTGTGGATAAGAAGAGTCTATATAGAGAGACAAGGTTGCCTCAAGAGGACTCTGATGTATGGCCCTGCTGTAAGACGAAGTTTGAGGAAAAGAAGATGTCGCAAATGCCCTCTATGTTAAGGGCATGTTAACATAAACCAAAGGCCCTTTTCAGGGCCAGCCATATTTCTCGAAAAGAGATAGTCTTTGAATTGCCTACCCCTTTTTAAAAAAATTTTTTATTTTTTTTTAAAACAAAAATCCTATGTTCAATTTCCCTTGTCGTTCAACAGTCCCACGATTTTTTCTCCATGTTAATTTCCCTTGTCGCCAGATTGTCCCACGATTTTTCTCCATGTTAATTTCCCTTGTCGCCAGATTGTCCCACGATTTTTCTCCATGTTAATTTTCCATTGTCGCCAGATTGTCCCAAGGGGGTCTGTAATGCTAATTTCCATTGTCGCTAGGGTATCCCACTTCACTACTATAAGATCTTGAAGTTCGGTTTTTTGTTGACTTATTCGCCGATCGTTAACATTAACTTGTTTATATTTTCCTTCTCCCTGACTTGACTTGTTGAGTACTATCCTTCTCCCTGAATTGACTTGTTTGTATTATCCTTCTCTCTGACAAAACTTTTGATATTTTCCTTATCCCTGACTACTAGTTTGCATTATCATTCTCCAGGACTTGTATTATCCTACTCTTTGACTTGACTTGTTTATATTAACCTTCGCTCTGACTTGACTTGCATCCTTCTCCCCGACTTGACTTGTTTTTATTATCCTTTTGGGCATTCCATTCGACTGTATTTGTAATATTCACCGAGAACTCAGTAGCATTTTAATATTTTCAAGGTACATAAGTTAATCATAACGTAAAAGTTATTGTTTACTCACATAAATATGGTTTCATATTCTTCTGCTTCGCGCGAACCACAATATTATACTTCCGTGATTATTAATTGATGTACGGCGACGACGATACCGACAATGATGATGATGAATAACTGTTTTTGTTGTAGTAATAGGGATAAAAATTCCGCTAATACTTTTCGTATGAGTTACATTGTTTACTGCAAATCACATCACATCTTATTCGTGTTTTTTTTTTCCAGTCACAAATTAACATTTAAACAGGTTTCATAAACAGACTTTGCATATGTTGATATCTCCCACCGATTTCAAATGTGTTCAGCCTAAACAAATTATGGAACTGCATGTTTTAATTTAACAGGTGTGCATTTTAACAGCAGAATGATGAATCTTAATTTTAGAAGCAATGACATAGTAGACAAATGATGTCAGTTAAGAAAAATGAAGTCATGAAAAAAAAGCTTTTCTATGCCATACTTTTTACATTTCAATCTTTATGTTTGAATAATTGTGCAACAAAGAGTTGTCGAGGTTAGTGCAGACTAAATGAAATACATTTTTATATTGAGCTTCACCTTTGTAATAATTTAAAGAGTTATCAAAATTCACATGAACAATCAACTGCGTATATACTTAAATCCAAATGAGACTTAAATTACTTTTATTTTATGCATATTTTGGTTTTAAAAGAAAGTGAAAAACAAAGTCTCTTCTAAGAAATGAAATTATACTCGTTATACACGATTTCTTGTGATATCAGCTTCCAGTATATGTGATGTTTAAATTATACTCGTTATACACGATTTCTTGCGATATCAGCTTCCAGTATATGTGATGTTTAAATTATACTCGTTATACACGATTTCTTGTGATATCAGCTTCCAGTATATGTGATGTTTAAATTATGCTCGTTATACACGATTTCTTGCGATATCAGCTTCCAGTATATGTGATGTTTAAATTATACTCGTTATACACGATTTCTTGCGATATCAGCTTCCAGTATATGTGATGTTTAAATTATACTCGTTATACACGATTTCTTGTGATATCAGCTTCCAGTATATGTGATGTTTAAATTATGCTCGTTATACACGATTTCTTGCGATATCAGCTTCCAGTATATGTGATGTTTAAATTATGCTCGTTATACACGATTTCTTGCGATATCAGCTTCCAGTATATGTGATGTTTAAATTATGCTCGTTATACACGATTTCTTGCGATATCAGCTTCCAGTATATGTGATGTTTAAATTATGCTCGTTATACACGATTTCTTGCGATATCAGCTTCCAGTATATGTGATGTTTAAATTATGCTCGTTATACACGATTTCTTGTGATATCAGCTTCCAGTATATGTGATGTTTAAATTATGCTCGTTATACACGATTTCTTGCGATATCAGCTTCCAGTATATGTGATGTTTAAATTATACTCGTTATACACGATTTCTTGCGATATCAGCTTCCAGTATATGTGATGTTTAAATTATACTCGTTATACACGATTTCTTGCGATATCAGCTTCCAGTATATGTGATGTTTAAATTATACTCGTTATACACGATTTCTTGCGATATCAGCTTCCAGTATATGTGATGTTTAAATTATACTCGTTATACACGATTTCTTGCGATATCAGCTTCCAGTATATGTGATGTTTAAATTATACTCGTTATACTCGATTTCTTGCGATATCAGCTTCCAGTATATGTGATATTTAAATTAGACTGGTTATACTAAATTTTTTGTAACATCAGTTTCCTGTATATGTGATATTTAGATTATGCTCGTTATACTTTCTAGCAATATCAGCTTACTGTACATGTGATATTTACCGTACATAAATGCTAGTTGTTGCAGTTCTTAAGAGAAGGCACAAATTTAGGGAGACCAATCTTTAGCAAAGTCTTCCAAAGAAAATGACTTTGGAATTGATGTTGGCGAGCACAGTAAAGCTGACTAAAATTCCAGCACACACACTAAATATCAATAAAAACAACTAACACAGGTGTTGTCCACCAGTGAAATTATTAGTCCAAAATTCAGAATATATTTAGGCGCTTGTCAATGTTGGATTGATGCCTCGTGTAAAGTGTTCCTTGTGTTGTTTATGAAAACAAGTGTGCAGATTCATACTTGACGCAATAGTATAGTGTTTCCATGCAATCATTATTCAGCAAAGAAAGAAAATGTTCAGAGGAGAGAAACAATTTGTTTCTTCTAATTTTTAAAATGGATGACAAATTTTACCAGAAGGGGCCCCGAGTGGTCTAAAGCGCTCTCCGTTACGGATCACTGCCATCTCATCTTTGTCTGCGTGGGTTCGAGTCTCGGAGTCAGCCAATGTGGGTATGTGAGAAAGCTTGCCAGTAGCTTCTCGTGGGTCGGTGGTTCTTTCCGGGCTTTTCCCGGGTTCTTCCTCCACCATTAATACTGGCCGCCATGTATACCCTATCGTGTGCTGAAAAATGGCGTTAAACCCTACAACAACAACAACCAGAAAGGTTGCACGAAGTGTTTTTACTATATATTCAAAATTATTCACAATAGAACACGGTAGAGGTAACATATTCTATACTATCAATCATGTATCTATATTTGCTTTTTACAAAAAGCAAGACTTATTTTTATCCAATTTGTTTCAAAAAGTCTAAATGTTGCCCTAAATCACTCATTATCCACACTCTATGATCGTTCCTTTTTAGATGAATTCTTTGTGAAGCTCCGAGTCTGAACTTAATTAAACTCCTTGCCTAAACAATATTGTCATAATTTCTTTCCAAATCCTGCAGTATATTATGGGTTGTGTAGTACTGAACTGTCAGACTGGTTGATCACTCTGGTCTATATTCACGAAAGAAGAATCACAGACTGGTTGATCTCTGGTATGTATTTGGATAGGAGAATCACAGACTGGTTGATCACTCTGGGCTGTATTCACAAAAGAAAAATCATAGTTTGGTTGATTATTCTGGTCTGTATTCACGAAAGAAGAATAACAGACTGGTTAATCACTCTGGTATGTATTCATGAAAGAAGAATCTTCTCTGCACCATAAAATATGTACCTGTGTCATTTTTTCCCCCAGTAATCGGTGCGTCTACGGTTGATATGTGCGCCTAATTTTGTCTCATGTCGGTGCACTTTCGGGCTGATGTGTGTTACTGATGTTAATGTTGTGCAAACTTCTTTCGTTTATTTTCCAACAGACTTTCAATAAGACACTAAAAAGTTATAGCCAATCAGCCAAAAGCAAGACAATTCATTCGCACGGATTCCGATACTGTGAACTCCTCATGTTTGTTGAGGAGGAAGATGAGAGAAAAGATTGTTTCACTTAAAGATATCTTTCATTTCCTTGCCTTTTACTTAAGCTTATATATATATATATATATATATATATATATATATATATATATATATATATATATATATATATATATATATATATATATATATATATATATATATAATACCTCGAACATTCGCGAGGTTAGGTTCCAGAACCAGTCGCGGATCAGGAGGAATCGCGAATGTTTGGTACGAGTCACTAAAAATGCTAATAAATGCTCATTTCTAGGGTTTAAACCCTAAATATGACCCAAATCATGCTCCCAAAGCACTTTCATTTCATTTAAAAGTTAGCTTAATACATTACCCTTAAAAAGAGAAATAAATGGTTGACGTAAAAATAGAGTACAGTAACGCCTAATGGGTATTTGCCACACTAGCGCATTTACAGTACGGTACATGTATACATGAACTAATATTATCCCTATACTAATTCATTGGCTGCCGTTTTCTTTTGCACTCACAGTAAGGTAAAATCAAGTAACGAATGGGACTGTAAACTTAATGACTGACGTTTTCTTTGTCATTGTCAGGAAGGTAAACTAGGTAAACTTCATATGTCACAGAAGTCATATAACGAAGGTACAATTCAATAAAATAAAGAAAACATGTACGTAGAGGGTACAAATGAAAATTTCGCGATTCCGTGAATTCGCGAATCCAGAAACGCGAATGCACGAGGTATTACTGTATATATATATATATATATATATATATATATATATATATATATATATATATATATATATATATATAGCTTACTAACTGGGGTGGGGGACAGAGGTCTTTGGGCGCCAAAACCCTATTACCACTTCAGGCCTTAAGTGTCTCGCCCAGGGCGCTTTTACTCATAGTATGCTACTATATATATATATATATATATATATATATATATATATATATATATATATATATATATATATATATATATATATATAGTAGAGTACGAATTAAAAATTCTCTAACCTGTATAATAGTATTATTTGTATTAAACATTCTCCATTAGAATCCAGGGGTAGCAATTTCCGTTCTGTATGGTATATATATATATATATATATATATATATATATATATATATATATATATATATATATATATGTGTGTGTGTGTGTGTGTGTGTGTGTGTGTGTGTGTGTTTTAAAGAGAAAAACACATAAAGAAATACATTCATAAAGGTATGTTTAATTCACAGATGTTCAAGAAAACTAATATTATCTAAAATCAAATGTCCGTCTTCTTTCTGCTCTTCAGATATTCGTCCAGCTTTGGCGAAGATTCGAGGAGCTTCCGGTGGGCCTGGAGGGCGGGTGATTTGTCCAGGAGGCTTGGATACATCTGCAGGGGTGTGTCGAAAAGGTCTAGTACAGCCAGGTCAGCCAAGGATAACTGGTATAAAAACAATAATGCATCAATATGGTATGTCTGTATATTATGCGATTTCAACAAGATGGCGAGGATAACGGACATAATGAAAAGCAAATATTGTATTCCATGGTAAATTTGGTCACATGACCTTGTAAATTTAACTGTAGTCCCCATATTGTTAATTGCATATCTAGAATATTTCCAGATTTTAAAACGAACAAATTCCCATCTGTCGTCTGCCTTGACTAATAAATACTCAAATTCGTCATTCTCATTTCAAAACGAGTTATGTGAGTGGCCGAAGTTAATAAAATCTCTCTGTCTCTGTATTGATCAGTTTGTCTTACAAATTCAGGCAACGTTATTGAGCAGTTGCAAAGCTAATACGTAAATCACACACACACACACGCTAAAACAAAATAGGTGCACGTTTTTGTCGCAAATTTTGAACTTGGCAGCTATGACCGGTGTATACAGTAGAACGTTTACAGTTTGTATAGATGCCAACAACTTCACGTAAAAGAAGAGACATTTTTATTGATCAATCAAAGGAACTACTTCAGTCATTTGTCGGTATATTTTAAATTGGAATTCTCTTCCAGAACACTTTTACTCAATAATGGAAGCAACGGTCATAATTATTATAAACACGGCAACAACGTGGCATGTTTGTCAATTTACGTCTAAGATTGACAGGTCCTGAATTTCATATTTCATCTGATAATATATATATATATATATATATATATATATATATATATATATATATATATATATATATATATATATATAGAGAGAGAGAGAGAGAGAGAGAGAGAGAGAGAGAGAGAGACAGGCAGAGAGAGACAGAGAAAGAGAGAGTTGTCTCTCAGAATTCTTTTAGCAATATTTCCTGTGATAGCATGTAATCCGAATGAGAAATGTTTGAAGTAACGAAAGTAGATAGTTTGATAGGTAAATGATACGTTTTATAGATCATCTCAAGAATACACGTAGAAAGGACTCGAACGTTTTTACAAAAATATTGGGTGACCTTTTGTTTATTTTCAGATCTGTTGGTAACATCGGTTATTTTTAGAAGAAAGGATTGTTTTCTAAATTTTGGCAGAGTGGTGGTTTAAGTCCATGCATAATTCTGACCATAAACATGAGAACTCACCCATGAATGCAGTGTTTTTTCACTTATCGCTTAATCTGAGACCGCGCGGGGGTTTTTGGTTAGCAACGATCTTGAAGAGTAAAGAGGCATTTTCAGCTTTTACTATTATTAAATAAATATTTCCAGATATCAGTGATGTACACTACTTCCTTGTGTATCTCTAATTTGTAAATGTAATTAGATGTAGATGAAAAGACATGCCGGTATATTCACAATTCCAAAACTATTTACTATTTCCAGGCAATTACTGAGGCAGAGCATACAGAAATGGCCGATGATTAAAGGTAAACATATTCTAAACGAAGTCACGTAAATGCTTGACTAAAATGGCAATTACCGCACCGTTTAGCGTCGGAGTGACATTGATCATCCCTTTGGGGGTGCTTATCTTTGTTTATGGTAAAAAAAAATAATCGAAAAAAAGCTAAATTTAATTTGCTAAGGTAAAAAAAAATAAAAAATAAAAAAATAAATAAAAAATAATAATAAAAAAACAACAACATGCATGTTAATAAAATACTTGTGGCCATGATCTTTCTTGGGCCGAATCATACCCGCCAAATTCATCATCCTAATTCACATGAATAGGCTGGCCTCCTAACCTGCAACGGGGAACCAGTAAATTCTAAAGATATAAGACCACACAATGAATAGTTTCGTCTCTTCCTGGATCCTCATAATTAGAATAGTACATTATTAGCAGAGTCCGTATGTTGTTTTATATATATATATATATATATATATATATATATATATATATATATATATATATATATATATATATATATATATATATATATATATATATATATATATCGGGATCAGCGATTGCAAATTATCTTTGAGAAAAATTCCATATTCGTTTACGTACAGATGATCCCACAAAGTATTGACCTCCATTGTTTTCCAGCAATTTTTGGAAGAACACGATGAATTTAGGGAATACCTCATCTTGAAGCTTTTGTTCCAGGTCTTTCTGCAAAGTAATAGGTCAAATACAAACTTATTAGTTCAGCGAAATGTTTTATGATGGCAAGACCTATCTCATATTGTTCATGTTGCATGTATAATTGTTGAATTTGAATCATTACAGAATGCAAAAATCTCATCCGTACATAGCAACACCTCTCTTCCCGATAGTTACCCCTTATAATGATCCAGCCGGTGTCCGATCCTATTGTTTTCCACTGCTCTTATTTTAAAATTCGATGTATGCTTGCCAGTGAACATAGGTTACACTGTACCCCAGAACGTCTTGGAAAAGAGTTACTCTGTTTGATGATTCTACGAACCAACTGTTGTTATTTTAAGATGATGATGATGTCCAATTGCACATGATTACATGAAAGGTTATATTGTGCCAAAGTGATTGAAGTAAAATTCTTTGTCCAAAAACATACTGAGGTGGCCGAGCCAACCTAGTTCGGGCAGGATTAAAACTAGCATCCTTCTAGATCGCTAATCCTGCATGCTAACCACTAAGCCGCTGCGGTTTCTGTCTAAGTAATAAACAGTTGGCACTGTTAAAATTACTCGATACATCTTGTGAAATAATGATACATTATGATTTCATGTCCTTGACAAATTAGTCAATTTGTGATAAGAATAAAAAGGCCCATGCCTAAGTCGTATAAGACTAAGCTTTACTAATGGAACACAGTAATGGACATAGATGCATCCATTTCCGTATTCTGACATAAATCCAACACAAACTATTCATTATGGTTTGCTCTTCCATATTCTGAAGGAAACTCTCATCATGGTTCCGATGTTTGCTTTATATACAGGGTTGAAGGTATATAAAAAAAAATGGTGGAGGCGGGGGAGGAGGCTGATGTCTACAGACCGAAATTCACGCACATGCTTATCATATTTTATTGCGACATTTATTCAAAATATACTATGATATAGCTTCACATTGAAATAAAAAATTTCATCGGTGCTGGTTTCGGGTGGAATCGCGACTGGTATCTGGCGTTGTCATTCGGACCACCTCGGCCATTTCCGTGAAACAAACATGCCTCACGTGCGTGTCAGCACAATACATTATATTTTGTTCTCCGAAATTTCTTGTCAGAAAGAAACAGCAATCTGTTTGCACTACTTTGGCTGTTTCTGTGATTGGCTTAACCGTAAGATTGACCGAGAAATTGCTAAGTAAAAGTTCGTTCGATGCATTCGCATCTTCTCTGTCAAACCATATTAGGTAAATAATCCAGGTGCTCCGAATAGCAGCTCTAGGCAAACAATCGAGGTATGGTCCGTATAACTGACCTCGAAGTTGCAAATGTTGGTGATTCGTCAAACAAATAATTCGTGGAAACAGCCTGAACAAATGTTTTCGTGGTTGGTTTTTAACGGCACTTTAATGGATAGAAAGAGTTTGTTTTAAATGAGCTTCTGTTATTTCATTTTTTGTTTTTTGTTTTTTGTTTCGTTCATGATTCAACCACGTAGTTTTAGACTTCGTGATGTGCATTTCTAGCACCTGGAAAGATTGACGAGAAGCTGGCATAACACTAGAGGGGTGTCACACTTGGGTATTGTCGTAGTACTGCAGCTTACATCTTAATTTGCAATCATGATGTTCCTAACATAACTAATGGATGATGGTTTCTCAAAACGATAACTTGTGTTAAAACTAAATAAAGTGTTTAAAATCAAATTGCTGAAATATTATTTGGCAGGAAATAGCAGGAAATCTCGAAGCCTGCACACCCTGCAAAACAAAACAGTGGGACAATATTGCTCTAGATTTTGCAACATGAGCGCCTTGAGGTTTAGAAGATTATATGAGCGCATACCATACGCATTAAATGAGGAATGAATGGTATGGAATCATCAAAGCTTGTGTAAGAGGAACTTTCTTTATCCATTTTCTGAGGCTGTTTCATTATTATATTTTTATACAGCACCAGATGCCATCCGTTATGCCATTCGAAAACAGCTAAGGTATCCTATACCCACACCCCGCCCTCCTATCACTTGATAGATGATGATATACACACTATAAGTCAAAGAGTCACAAGCGTCCGTCCTAATAAACAGAACATTTTGCACAGACAAAATCATTTTTCAACACAGATTGTCCAATGCATGTGATGTCACATTGTTTGATGCGGTACACAGTACCGGTTAGAACAGGCCTACAAAACGCGATTCAAGTTTACCCTAAAATGTCACTTTCGCAACTTCACATTACATTGTTGCGATATTCGTGTGAAATATTTAATGGATACAGAAATTCCAGTATTTACTGTAATATATTTGTGACTGGATATTTGCAGTATTTAATTTGGAACAGTAGACTGTACAAACGATGTAAACAAATTTCTTATTGAGTCGGATTTGCATCACATATTGACCGCGTAAATACGCTGTGGTTGAGTAAAGTTCTGTATTTTGGGATACCGGCTTATGTCCGTATTCTTCTGTGAACAGAGGTAACTTTATGTACTTCTGTAAGTTAACATTTAAACCACGCTTGTATTTAGGGTTGATTAGATACCGATCTGCCCCTGTCCATCCCCACCCCACATATCCGATCAACCGAAAAATACTGTTAACTTTTACTCTTTGTTTTTGTTCTTGCCTTTGAGGTTTTACGCCACATTTTATATGATGATATTATTATACATGGCATAACAAATCCATGTGGGGGTAAATTTGCCATATTCAGACATACAAGACCATATTTTCCAATTCCCTTTCGTGGCTCGAGTCTAAAAATGGCCATCAAAATGTTCACTGAAAACAAAAAATTCCGAAAGGTGGAGTTAAAAAGGCTTTACCACGATCGCAGCCAGTCAGTAAAGAGAATACTGCACAATAATTTCCAGGGCTTAGTTGGACCAATCAGAATCACGTAATGTGACATGTGGCATGTTGTGGTATCAAAAATAAGAAACTGCACATGTTATTAGAAAACTACCGACTATGTGATAATTCACGATATTGCACTTTCGTGACACAATACCGCTTTTTAACGGTTAATGTTATTACTTTTATTTTTTGATAACATTTACATATTATACATTAAGTGAAGTTTATTACATTACGTGTTTCATAGGCATGCAGGTAGAGATCGATGTAGATATCATTGTCGATATATTACCAACCTTCTTGTCAGGTTCCTTTTCAAAGATTACTTTTAGTAATTCTCTCCTGAGATCCTCTACTAGGTCCATAACTTGGTCGATCTGGGCTGATTCCCAATTAGAACTCCCTGCTAAACCTATTAAAGACAAAATAGTTTGGAAATATTTCTTTACTGATTGCACTACTTGACTGAGATACTGACCTAGCATGGAATTCAATCGATTGATCCATCAGGCACCTTGTATTTTATGGAAGCAACTTCTGGTTGCCTCATAAAATAGGACACCCACACCCACACCCACACACACACGTGTGTGTAAATGTGTGTATATCATATTTGAATATTAATCATCATAACACAGTGGCATTACAATTATTGCTTTTAAAAGAATCAGCATAAGGTACTCATGTCTGCTACCAATTAAAGTAGTTGACACAAAACAAACTTCTGTAACCATTGACTTCACACGCCATATACAACTACAAACCAGTTTGGTGTCTGATCAAGGTGTGTGTTGGTGGGGTGGGAGGGGTAAATGAATTCATGAATCTGGCATGCTAACAGCTCTGTCACCGAAGCTCCTAGAAAGGGAGAGGTGGATGGGGGCAATCAGTAGAAAAGCGATGAGGAGAAGAAGGAAGAGAATTACCAAATTCACGACCCAGGAAGCGGGCAATTGCGTAACTTTGTGCCAGTGGCTTGCCATCCACTTCTAATACAGGAATCTGCCCAAAAGGTGTTTCTGTCAAACAATAATAATAATAATAATAATAATAATAATAATAAACCTTGAACTAAGTAGCCTCTCTGGTCTGAACTGGAATTAAATAGACATTCAAGACTAAATCCGAGAATTCAATCACAACTGAGCAGTATCTATATAAAACATAATGACGATATTAGGGTGAAATTCTCAGTGATGAATAAATAGTTTTCCACTTAAAATATTTCTGTCAAGTTTGACGGTTTTTTCCCTAGGGTTCAGATATGATTTATAGCGATGCGGACTGACTAAAAGAAAGATGGTTTTATGATACAAGTAGCAATACCAGAACTATTACGGGTGAGTTGGAGTTGCACTATGTTAAACACACACTATGCCTATACACGTACGTACAAACGAACGGTTTCACATAGTTATCATATTTCTGACATAAGATGCGACATACAAAATAATGAGTCTAAAAGCCTGTTTTATAAAGATATAATTTATGTGGCTTCAGTAGGAATCCGAATCTATAATTCGGTTTATTTGCCTTTAATCGCATCAAACGTGGCTGGTAATACAACCATGTTCAGTTTTCAGGCAATTGGCCAATCGTCATATGACAGTCTGGCATTTACATATTCACAACACTACCGCCAGCAAGCAGCAAGGCATTGCGCCGTAACTAGGCACATTGAAAGTGAAAGCTTGTCGGAACATTCTTGTGTTTTTTTTCGTTTTTTTTTTTTTGATAACTTG
This sequence comes from Sinohyriopsis cumingii, assembly GCA_028554795.2. NCBI lineage: Eukaryota > Metazoa > Mollusca > Bivalvia > Unionida > Unionidae > Sinohyriopsis > Sinohyriopsis cumingii. The sequence continues at coordinate 40,064,795 of CM068834.1, read as the reverse complement.
ACGCTAGTACGTCTATGTATATCATATTCAAACGTCGACATTTTCCAATACGCTTTTTTTAAAATAAAAAAAATGTTCAGTATTTAAGTAAATTTTCAATTTTAATTTTATTAACATATAAGTATAAAACGAAAAAAATTTGATTTTGACCTCTAATGGGTGAATGCCAGGCTAAATATTCTTGAAATGTTTGGAGCAAGAAAAATTTAAACTATAGCACACAAAAAAAAAAGATTTTTTTTTACGTGTTTAGAGTAAGCCTACGTAGTTGGTTTTTGGCATGCCAGCGAAGGAACTAGTGATACTAACTAAAATCCTTAACATTTGGTATTTCTAACTGCATTCAAATCAAAGTTATAGAATGTCGAATTATATGGACTTTAGCTGGGGTCTGGGCCTCCAAAAGTTTTGAGACTAGAAAGCCAGGAAAGTTTATATGATTGTTCTAGTTCGTCGTTTGGCATTCATTAACATGTGTTTGTTATCTATACTCATGCTAAACGAAACGGAGAATAGCCATGAAACAGGGCACACGGTAACACCATGGAGTCAAGTTGGCCCTGATCAAAAATGAATCCCGCCTCTGACATCCATTATGGCCGCCAAGGCTGCTATTTTGACAACATTGTTCTCCATAATTATCTTAAACGGACGGCCATAACATCATGCGGTTTTCACTTAATACATTTTTATGACATGAAGATGGTCAAAAATGAAAATTATGCCTGTCTAATGACCATCATGCACGTGCGTCCATCTTGAAAATCTTACTGCTACCTCTACCGTATGGATGGTCATATTGTCATGGTGATTGAGGATGCGGTGAGAGCTCAGTCGGTTGCGCCAGACGCGTTCAGCGTTTGTAACGGCTTTTGCAACCATTCGGCAGACCGTTCCCGTTCTGAACATTTTCCATACAGGTTCTGATCGCTTCAATTGCCTATTGAACCATTCCCGTTTCGTACCGTTTCTGACAGTTCATCAATATTCTCTTCGTTTCAGTACGGAATCGTAAGGATCACATGTTCGATACCCACCCGGGTCAATCTGGGTCGGTTGACTCATTGACTTCTTTGGGAAGGTAAAGGCACTTAGATCCCATTTCATTAACCATTTCGTAACGTTTGAAAGTAGTTTCCAAACATCTCGAAACTTGTAGTTACTGAAATTTGGTTTTCGACTTTAATTCAAGTTTAGTCAAGTTTAATCAACTACCCTAAAATTTTGTGAAAACAAGTATAAGTTCGAAACATTAAAAACAACCATTCAACTAATTTCTTTGTGGTCATATCAACATATCGTTTCGCACCGTTCCGCAGTTTTAAACGGTCTACCTAATCGTACATTGTCGTCGTCATACCATGTTCAGTCGTTTTCGTACCGTATCTGTTAGTTTGCATACCATTCTGTCTTCGTACCTTATCTTTTAGTTTGCATACCGTACTGTCTTCGTACCGTATCTTTTAGTTTGCATACCGTACTGTCTTCGTACCGTATCTTTTAGTTTGCATACCGTTCTGTCTTTGTACCATATCTTTTAGTTCGCATACCGTTCTGTCTTCGTACCGTATCCTTTAGTTTGCATACCGTTCTGTTTTCGTACCGTATCTTTTAGTTTAGATACCTTACTGTCTTCGTACAGGTTCCATTACTCCAAAAGACGTTATAAGTTCTTTAATCCAAGGGTCGCGGTTTCAGCCGGTTGCCTTAGTGTTTCCTTAGGAAGGGCGAATGGCTCCCACTTCTTTGCAATGAACGTGCTGAAAGTGCCATTTAAATCAACCAACCAAACGGTATGGAGTTTTCACTACAACATTTCTAATGCTGTTTAGTGCTATGTAGATGGCGTTAGATAAAATATTCCGAATTAACGTCAAACATAGCCGCCATGCTAGCTATATTAAAATTTTTCCCTTCCTTATTCTGTACAAATGGTCTATTTGCATGGGAATTTCAACAAAATACTTGTTATGATGTGCATTTGGTCTCAGATGGAAACAGTGAAAATCTAAAGTTTAATATGGTGGCCATCTTGAATATTTTGCTATCGCTATTCCATTTGAATGAATTGTCATAACGACATGGGAATTTCACTAAAACACTTCTTATAATTATTAGGTAGTCTTAAATAAATATGGCGTTGATCCGAACTTGAACATGGCCGCCACGGCAGACATCTTGAAAATCTTGATGTTGCTATTCTTTCTGAACGGATGTTTGTATTGACATCCGGTGTTCACTAAAAGATTTCCTTTGAATCAAGTTGGTTGTAATTGAAAATGTTTCCTTATCGAACCGCTAACGTAGCTGCCATATTGAAAATGATGTGCATTCAGCTTCAACCAATGGTCGTATTAACTTAGGATATTTTCACTAAAACTCTTAAAACTACATGATGCCGATGTGACCCCAAAACATGGCTAGTATAGTAGAAATTGTAACATCTTGCAATAGTTACCCCCCCCAGTGATAAACTAGAAATTTTCTTATGAGATGCAATTTACCCCCCCCCCAAAAAAAATCTCAAAATGTTGCGTATCTGACATGACAACAATGCTGACATGGCATCCATCTTTAAAATCCTGTTATCTCTTCTTCTCATGAACAGATTCGTATCGATATGGAGTTTACACAATAACACTTCCTGCAAGAGACAGTCTATCCGAAATGTGTTATCGCAGCTCCTGGAAGATATAGTATATCCGAAATGTGTTATCGCAGCTCCTGGAAGATATAGTATATCCGAAATGTGTTATCGCGGAACAAACAAAAATTGATTAGATTAAATTTATGTCTGACACAAAACTGATCAGTCAAATTTTCTAGTTTTATTTTTGAGACTAATTTTACGATGAGTGAATTTGAACCGTCCTGTTAACTGAGTACCTTGTGCTTGGAAAACAAATTTTCCAACACCCTATCCCCTCAAAACATCAGGCTTACGACTTATATCGCTGTCATCTATTATTTGCTTTTGTTCCATGTAAACACCGTCCTATATGAAATTTTCTCTGGTAGATATTTTACGAAGGATAGAAATTGAAGATCTCGAAGATTTTTGCAGAATATAAGTATTAGTTATTCATTACCAGTCTCGCGAGAATCCGGTTAAACGAGAGTAAATGAGGACGTACTCTTTGCTTCAAGAAATAAAAACAGCCCCAACTAACTCATACGTAATACGAAAACACTGCTTTGTCGCATGAGATTTACGAGCACGAAATAATTAGATGCAAACAATCTTGTCTGTTAACCCGTAGCAAGTGCAACAATCATATATGCCTGTCCGTCCGTACCGGACCTTCGACTTTATTACACTGTCAGGGTCGACATGAGGGAGGGCAACCGGGGATATATCCGAACAACACTTTTTAATTTTATAAAACATTTTTTTTGTTTAAACAAGAACGGAGAGGCCAGGGTGTTTCTTACCCCAGGGCCCGTGATCGCTCTCTACGGCCCTGTGTTGCTGTGTCATTATTTTTAGCAAGGCCTATAGTGTACTTATATATACTTACATATTAATGGTTTTGAACATGCTTGCAGCATGTTTTAAGTGAATGTGTTATAACATCATCTTTGACGTACTGTGGTGTATTTCTGTTAGGGGATAACTGTTCAAATTAAGTATTACATTCCAACTTTACCGGGATTTTCTTCTCTGCAATTAGTATCATTTATAAATTTGGATTTTTCTTTAAAATAGTACACTTGATGAAAGTTCAAAGTAAAATAAAAAGAAAATGAACTTTTCTCAAGTTCACGTTCAGTCAATTTACAAATATGATAGTTTAAAACGTGTCAGGTAAGAACACCACATTAGCATAGGGCCGTCGTAGATTCATATTATGTATGCTATACATCATAGGTGTCTGACGCGAGCTTATTGTTAAAAAAAGCAATAACCTGAAGGGAAAGAAATGATACTGAGTAGCAAGAATACCTCTGCACCCATGACCGGTTCTGACAAAGGACTTTGTCTATTCATCCTGTAAAAGAGACAAGGTAAGTCACTTCCAAAAACTTCATTCCACTACTGACCATCGATCTCCTTCTGCTCTTTCCGTCTTTGAAGGAACACGACCATAATCTATGGCTTGTTTTACTCCTGCGATATTTTTCAAGTCATCATCGACCTTTCTGCGTTCCACCAAATTGAAGTTACTGGCTGCAAAACTTAGGAATTGCGCGAATTTTGCACACCGGGGCGAAGTTAAGATATTTACTGAGATAGGTGTTTGCGACTGTACGATACATTCTTTAAGTAATTTGGGAACAATTAAAGATGCAGAAGTAAGATATACTTTATATTATTTTAATTCAGCCTGGGGGCCAGGCGTGGAACGAAGTGTTTGGAAGTTACTTACCTTGTTTCTGTTATAATATGATAGACAAGGTCCTCTGTCAGAAAGGGTCATAGGCGTAATCGGAGGTAATTTTGTCACTCGGTATGATATTTTTTCCTTCAGGTTATTGCTTTTTTTAGGAACATTAAACTCGCATCAGCCACCTGGACTATAGCACAGTATGTCTGAATCCTGTACACTATATATCGGCTTTTTTTTTTAATTACCTTAATAGTGTGATATATCAAAGTCGTTTATGGAACTCATAAACGCAATACTTTCTATTACCAGCATCTGCTTCTGAAGAAAAAATAGTATCCAGAAATCTAAATATATGTCAATACGATTACGACTGGTCATTTATGCTGGGCTAAAAGGCACAGAGACACGGGTGGGGATGGGGGTGCCGTGTGATCCGAAGGGCATAATAACTTGCAAATATTCCTAATTTTTCGATTGCATTCGACTATTCCATTGTTTATTAGTGCAGAGTTTTAAAGCAGCTTGCATGAAATCTCATCATTACAGATATTATTTGCAGTACGTATAAAATGTTCAGAAAATAGGCAGAAACTTTGGCCCCTAACACACTGGTCCTTACCTTTCTTGAGCTCTGCCCATTCTTCTCTAGACACCCTTCTATCCTCAAAGCTTTCTCCAGCGGCCACAAAAACCAGTCTGGCTAGCTCCGCACGGCCTCTGACATCAAAATAGGTTAATCTGTACGTCCTCATGGTGTCAATGGTGCCTTAATTCACTGGCAGTGTGGAGGCGGTTTTCTGTCCTATCGGCGTAAAGATGGTGATCTCTCTTACCAAAGCTGTTCACTTCAATCAGTCCCTGGAGGAAGGAAGTTTATCTCTACATTAGCCGACCTCTGTTGCGCTTTATATATATATACACCATGTTTATCTACTCGGTATACATGTGTACACACTGATATATAGGTCAATACGATTATGACTGGTCAAATATGCTGGGCTAAAAGGCACAGAGACACGGGTGTGTGTGTGTGTGTGTGTGTGTGTGTGTGATCCGAAGGGCATAATAACTTGCAAATATTCCTAAATTGTCCATTCGAATGTTCCATTTTTTATTGGCACAGAGTTTAAAAGCAACTTCATTTAATTTTGAGAACTGATTTCTTATATAGTTTATTCTGCCCCCGCCCACCTAGAAGATTGGTTGGATATATATATATATATATATATATATATATATATATATATATATATATATATATTGTACGCTGTATCAGTGATGTACCACGAGATGTATACATATTTCATTAAATAAAAAGTAGGGATGCCATGTTTTCCTTTAATAAAAAATTATTCAACGAATGGCATATCATTGATACATCGTACGTACTATATTTTATTTATATCATATACAAATACACATATTTGCACTTTGAATGGAGTTACGATATGCTCCGGGTAACTGTGTATTGACCGAGTCAATGAACTCCTCACATCCCTGCGAGTGTGTCCGCTTCAAAATGTAGTTCTTTCTTGTTGTTTACAATCACATATGCAAATTCATAAGTTGATTGTTTTCTTTCTGAGTTTGTATTTTTATTCAGCTTTATTAAATTAATAGAAGACACACTCCTGATTTAAACAGGAAATATGTCTTTTATGAAGAAAGTAGTGCACTGCAAACTCGGTTAGCTACTTGTACACTGAACCTGAACTGTCAGGCATTCACGTACTGGCGTATGGAAATTTAGCGTGGAATAGAAACCAAACGAAATGACGAACCAACAAAAGAGGTAATTAAAACATTTTAATATATTACAGTTCATCTAAGTTATTATTCTGCTTTAATTAACATTTCTAAAGACTATACAACTCTCTCTATCTCTCGTCTTATGACACAAGCGAAAATCCACAACGCTCGTATTTTCATGGATTTTCGCTCTTATCTAGCTACGATAATCCAGAGGGGGGGGGGGGAGGAGGGAGGGACGGGGCTACAATTTTGATATTTTTGTATTTAACAATTAATAATCGATTTTTAGAACATTATAATAGGTTTAAGAAACAACAACAAAGGTTTAAAACACATTACATTATGGGTGCCTCGTAACCGACAAATTAAACATATAGGCCTAGTGTCACTGACTGTTGCAACTATGTATCATTGATATTATGAACACAGTGTGTGTGTGTGTGTGTGTGTGTGTGTGTGTGTGTGTGCTTTTTCTTTTGAATTTCAAAGGCATGTGCATTATTTGAACCTGAAATATGTTACCAGGGGAAGTGTGAGACTTGTTTTTACTAACCCAACCCCCCCCCACCGTACTGTACAAGCTGTGAGCATTAGCTGGGTAGTTATAACAGTAACTAAACAAACCTGCAACCACATGTGTGTTTCTTGTGAGTTATCAAGTTCCCCATGGGAAAGTATGAGTCCCTGACTAGGTATATATAGAATAAACATGTTCTCAGCCAGCACCGCAGAAATAATTCAGCTGTTTTTGAGCACTAAAAGGAATAGTGTTGCGGCAAGGAGTAATATAAGAGTGAGTTGACTCAAACTAATATTACACAAGACGTATTACACCATCTGATCTTGCTGTGTTGGCTCACACTGGTATTACACAAGACGTATTACACCAGCCGATCTTGCTATGTTGGCTCACACTGGTATTACACAATACGCATCACACCAGCCGATCTTGATATGTTGGCTCACACCTGTATTACACAATACGCATTACACCAGCCGATCTTGCTATGTTGGCTCACACTGGTATTACACAAGACGCATTACACCAGCCGATCTTGCTATGTTGGCTCACACTGGTTATTACACTAGACGCACTACACCATCCGATCTTGCTATGTTGGCTCACACTGGTATTACACACGACGCACTACACCATCCGATCTTGCTATGTTGGCTCACACCTGTATTACACAATACGCATTACACCAGCCGATCTTGCTATGTTGGCTCACACTGGTATTACACAATACGCATTACACCAGCCGATCTTGCTATGTTGGCTCACACTGGTATTACACAATACGCATTACACCAGCCGATCTTGCTATGTTGGCTCACACTGGTATTACGCTAGACACACTACACCATCCGATCTTGCTATGATGGCTCACACTGGTATTACACAAGATGCATTACACCTGCCGATCTGGCTATGTTGGCTCACACTGGTATTACACATGACACACTACACCATCCGATCTTGCCATGTTGGCTCACACTGGTATTACACGAGATGCATTACACCTGCCGCTCTGGCTATGTTGGCTCACACTGGTATTACACACGACGCATTACACCATCCGATCTCGCTATGCTGGCTCATACCGATAATTATAACCAGCGTTCAAGCTTATGTTTTTGGAGTATCATCTTTAGTAACTCAGAACTGTGTCCTACATTCGGGTGGGTACTGTAAAATGTGTCTGATATAGTGTTGTACTAAATTTAAGCCAGTGAGCATCGTATTCTAGTACAAACATGTTTTATTTGCATTCCAGAGTTCATTTGATTTAAAAGGACTTTTGCCAGTCAAGTTTGTTTTCTGGAACTCTAACAAGTTCTTAACAAATTCCAGTGTTTTGGAGATCAGCTTTTTGCCCTCAGCAGAATGCAAACATTTAAGGCACCTAAAATTCTGGGCACATCTTTGAATAAATTTCTAACAATATGGGACAGTGCCTGGAATCTACTAAAAAGTAATAAATTACAATGTGCAATTCTTTGGACAAATAACCCAATTTTAATTTACTTGGACGCGAATCGAATTATTTACCAATTTATCAATGGAGATTAATGTTTTGAGGACAGTAGGAATCAAAATATTTGTGTGTGAAGAGTTACTAAGAACAATTAAACAGAGAATCACTCCTGCCATCTTGATTTTGGGAGGCGTACGTCTACATTACATATTTTTGCTTATATAATGCAGATAGTTTTATCTGCATATCTAAACGATTCGAAAAAGGCCCAAAAGTACCGTATAAAAATTATTCTTAAAGTTGTTACCATAATTTACTCCCCACCCCAACAAACATAAAACACAAATTGTGAACTATGATGGCAAAATATCTGAGAGTGTATCATGAATTTAACTCCTCAAATATTTGACTGCTTAAAAAAAAAACAGGCGTTTCATTTGATCGTTAAAACCAGGAAGCGAACTTACCTCAATATTTAATAAGGCAAATATTAACCGCGAGTATACTATTTAAGAATCTTCAGTTTATTTTGTTTTCCTCTTTTGCTGTTTGATTTTTATGACTTTTAGGTTGCGCTCTACAGTTTCGTATTTTACTTCAAGTTTGATTTTTAAGCAAAATAACGTCCCAGGATTTCCTCACTGGTTATACTGGCTATTTAGAAAAGACCTCGTATATCTTAGGCGTTGTAAAAGAAGTTCAAATTCCTTTAATTTCGATGTTTGAATGATTGGAGTAATTTAGGTTGTAGAGTATAAATCTTGGTCTTACTTCAGATATATACCTATCAAAAATGTAGATACTACGCTTGGTCATTTTCACTTCCTGAACTTAAAGGTAAATTATTAAAAAGATAATTTTTTTTATTTTATATATATTTTGTGATTCAGTCACTGAACTTTTAGAATCTGATATTGTCTAGTCTGGCAAAATTTGTTTCAAGCATATGGGGTCAGCCATTTTGATTAGCTGTGTAAGATCATGGAAAATATCCATAAGTACAATATTCAAAGAAATTTCAGCCACAGTACATGAGAGTAACTTAAGGGTATGCCAATATTCTCTATATTTTTCGTGTTACAATGCAAACCACTTCACCTTACACCTGTCACTCTTTCAGAAGTACATACTATCTGTAGAGCGCTCCCCCACCCCATTAACGCACGACAGGGGCAGTGTATGGTGGATGCGTAGCAATGTCGTATTCACGGTCTATGATTACAATTCAATGACAATATTGACGTTGGTTGGGACAATGTATATTGGTTATCGTCGTCGTAAGACACATCAGTATTCTTTAAATTGATGATCTTCCTTTAACAGACGTGAATAAAGAAATTTGACAAATAATCAAAATCACTAAGTGACTAAAAAGGTGAAGTTAAAGAAAACGCCTGGACACAAAAAATATTTAATGTACAAATTACAGTATCAATATTGAAGTACTTTTGAGTTAGAAAATTAGAGTTTTTGCCATTATATTTATCTATTCTCATATCTGAAATGTTCGTTTTCTTCGGTTTTCTCCGTTTTAATATATATATATATATATATATATATATATATATATATATATATATATATATATATATATATATATATATATATATATATATATATATATATATATATATATAATGAAGAGAATTTGCAAAATGAAAACTATGACATTTATGAATAGCCGTTTACCCTTACAAACGCTAAAAGGAAAACTCTTCTCAGTTAAAAATAAAAATGAAAAACAATGAAGGATTAGTAATTATAAGTGTCATTTTCTAAGTCAACAAAAAAGAAATAGAGGTGATAATAATTGAATTTACCAGTATTAAAATATTAATTGTTATGTTCGTGGCAATTGAAAAATATTGATATTTTGCATAAACGTTGACAGTCTTTCAAAATCATGTAACATGTGAAATGAAAGCTAACATGGTGTGTAATTCACATGAGTTTATTTACATGCCATAATGGCCTGTATGTTCTGGTTTTTGTCCGTTCTTATCTACACGGAGGGTGTAAATCACAAGGCTATATTTCACGTAAATACCTTGATAACTACTTTATGATGGTACTGAGTATAATCTTGACTTTGATAATGGGTTCTGAATTATAACCCATTGTATCGGAGGACTATCCCCATGACTAGCACAGTTTCATTGTCGATAGTATGGTTGATCAAGATAAACACTTTAGATATGTTGGGCATCATATATACAATACACGCCTTAATGAATGAACTTCTCTCAAGTTAGAGTATGACAAACGATAGACGAAACAGTAAAAATTAAGAGTGGCGAATGAAAAACATGTACATTTTATGACAATACTCGTTTTATTGTACAGGTCCAAGGTGAAGACTTGCATTGATCTTTTTATTGTACAGGTCCAAGGTGAAGACTTGCATTGATCTTTTTATTGTACAGGTCCAAGGTCAAGACTTGTATTGATTTTTTTATTGTACAGGTCAAAGATCAAGATTTGTTTTGATTTTTTTTTATTGTACAGGTCAAAGATCAAGACTTGTTTTGATTTTTGTTATTGTATAGGTCTAAGGTCAAGACTTGTACTAATTCTTAATTTAATAAGTTCAAGTGACTTTTGATGTAAAAACAGAATGATTCCAAACTGGTATATCTTTTTCCATTTATTTTGCATTCTATAAATACATACAGACACTCCGCTTGCCATCAGCGTTCTTATCACTTATAACTTGAATAATTTCCTCCGTTCCAGTTGCATTTAAAGTCGAGACTGCTACGAACACTCCACGGCATCGGTAAAATGGCCCTTAAACGCTAAAATATTACAGAGGGGTGTGTGTGTGTGTGATTTGGATTTTTAACGTAGCTTTAACAATTTTTCAGTCATACCGATACGATGTATGCAGTGTGGCAGTTTATAGTCTTGTCTAGCACCAGGAGCAGCAGGGAAGTCGTACAGACCAGGTGGCTCAGATAAATTTAAGCCTCCCACACAACATTTCTCCGTAGAAGCCTCAGAAAGCAGAAATAACGCCTCCTACGCAAATTAATCCGCAAAATTTCAACCCAAAGTGCATTTTTAGGCATAAAAAAAACAGCATTTTTTTTGGGGGGGGGTATTGTAAAATTTGTTTGTGATTGCAAATTTGGGTTGCGGATATTAATTTTATTTCACAATAAAACAATATAGTTGAAAATAAGATGAGTCGGAAAACTAGCACAGTTGGAGAACCTCAATCTGCTAGATTAGCGCGAGAGCAATTAGCGGCATTAAAGAAGTTCATTCCGACGAAGCGATTATTTAAGAGAAATGTTCGTGGTTACGAAGATATGCAGCATGGAATTTCCGAAACTTCGGCAAAATGGTTGAAGCCAGTGACCGGAACAATTGAGCAGGTTGTATATGGTGACGAAAAAGATCCAGATACCAGAAAACGTGGAATTTTTCGTGCGTTGAAAGGTATTGAGGATCAATCACAAACATTACCCGAGCGATTAGCAATAGCAGCAGCGGCGCAACAACTTGCAATTGCTGATGGAGGACAACCTGGAGGAAAAAAACCTGGAGGAGGAAAACCTTTAATGATAAAAGGAAAGTTTAATATTGAGAATTTAAGAGAAAATTTTACCGAGGAGGGATGGGAGATGATATCGCGACCTCTCTCGGCACTGTATACTATAGAACAAATTGGTGATTTTGCGGAAAATTATTTTAGCGATCGAAATGAATATTTGACTCCAATAGGAAAAAAAAGATATGGGACTCGTGATAATTGGTACAGCATGGTATATAAAGTTTATACGGGAAAAACACATGTGAGTGTAGTAACGGATCCACGTTACAGAAGATTTTTAGAAGCGGCAAGAGATACACAAAGATTTAATAAGCAAGTGGCGGAAGAAAGAAAACAACAGGAGAAGGAAGAAAAAAATCTAGAGAAAGAAAGAAAACAACTGGAGAAGAAGGAAAAAACTAAAACACGAGGAAAAAAAGTAGTACCACAGGAAGATATTCAACCACAGGAGCCAATATTTCAACCAGAGGAATTAGGAGTTAGACCAAAAGAAAAAACTAAAACACGAGGAAGAAAAGTAATACCACAGGAAGATATTCAACCGCAGGAACCAATAATTCAACCAGAGGAATTAGGAGCTAGACCAAAAGAAAAAATTCCACCTCATAAAAAGGAAAGAAAATCGAAAAAGAAAAAAGATCAAAGTGATGAACCGATAATTGTACCCGAATATAAATCATCACCGGCTAGTAGTGTGTTTAAAATTGATCCTAGTGTAACAGCGGATAATTATTTGAATCCAAGTAGGTTTTATTTACTTAGCCACTATGATTCATTAGTTCAAATGACTGCGAATGATTCTACGGAAAATAAAAGATTCTTTTTACGAAAAGAAATTAATGCTGATAAAGTTAACATACTTGATTGGTATGCGATAATGTATTTTGGTAGTTTAGGAAAACCAGTAAGATATTCTGATGAAGGTTTTGCGAAATTTTCATCGGATGTTGGTAATTACAGAATAGAGTTATCAGAGGGAAAAGCAATAGCATTATCTTTAATAAAATCTAAACAAGATATTCCTATAGGGGATTTGCCACCAAGGTCATTGTCAGGGACATCTTCATCGCCGTCAGATGAAGTATTCTACGTAACGCCATTGGAATCTCCAGAAACAAAAAAAACAGGAAGTGGATATTCAGTTTGCCCTGACAGTGTTGTCAACGATGTATCTCGCCTTGAAGTATTAATCGGAGGAAAGCGAGCCGGAAATAATTCTCGTGAGATAGTCAACGAAGCATCAGATATTTGTCAGCGATTATTCCGTGGTGGTATCATCGATTCTCACATTTACAAGGAGTTTGTCGATGAACTCATCGATTAAATCAACACAATTGAAATAATATGATTATTCATAAACATCAGCGCAGACCTAATCAGGTCCGCATAGTAAACTCTCGATTGCCAGTATACAAATATATTCACGGTAATGGATTCGGCGATATCGTTGGAAGTCTTGTCACGCGAGTAATACCTAAAATTGGACCCGTGATTAAGCAATTTGGGTTGAAAGCGATAGGAAAGATCGGTGAGACTGCTGTTTCTGGTATCGGTAATTTGGCCAGTAAAGGCTTCAACGCTATCAAAAATAAAATATTAAGTTTAGTACGTAAAAAGCAACCCGTCAAATTACCCATTACCAGCGAAATGCCACCTGAAGTCAGTAAGGCCATAAATGATGCGGCAAATAAAAAAATAAATGATCTAGCACAGGAAGCTGCTATAACAAATCTAGTGCAGGAAGTTGCTAATACAAATCTAGCACAGGATGTTGCTAAGAAAAATCTTGTAAATACAAGTTTTGTTTCAGGTAGTGGTCTTCGTTTTAGACGATATTATTAGTAATAAATGTTCGCACAAGTGTCAAATGAAGTATTTGATATGGACGAGCCAGTAGGTAGGGACACATCAGTGCGAGATTTTCAGTATTTCTCGTACGATGTAGTTGAGCCAGATTCAAGAAATCGGAAGGAAATTCAAGTCCACGATACAACAAGATATTTTCTTCCATCTGAGGCGTATATCGAATTTGTTGGTAAAATTGTAAAGGCAGCTGATGGTACCAACTACGATGCGGATTTTGGTGTTGGGTTTGTCAATAATGGTATCATGGCATTATTCAAGAATGCCACTTACATGATTGATGGAAGAGAGATTGAATCAATTACGAACAACGTTGATATAGCAACGACTATCATAGGTCTAGCGAGATACTCGGATGATTTTACTAGATCAGCCGGTCCTAGTATGATGTTTGCCAAGGATAATTCCAACTACCCTGAACATTTACCATTTGATATCGGTAGACCGGTAGACCCCAATGGCCAACCCGCTGATGTTCGTTCAGCGATGATTGCCCCCAATGGCAATTACAATCTTGGATTTGCCATAAGAAAAAATATGTTAAAGGGAGATGAACGAAAATTCTCCTGTGCAATTCCATTATCTCATATTTTTGGATTTTGCAGACATTTCAGAAAAGTTATTTACGGAGCGAAGCATACGATATCTTTCGTTCGAGATGCCAATGATGACAGAGCCATTTGGAGAGATCCTGGTGATCCTGGTAAAGTTGTCCTTGAAAAAATTACCTTGTGGATGCCAGCAATAGTTCCATCGATGATCATAGAAGAAAAATTATTATCATTTATGAATCAAGGTGGAAAATCCATTATGTCTTGGCTGACAACAATGACTGACTCCTACGAAAATGTTAATATGGACGGAATATTTACTTGGCGAATTGCGTCACAGCAGGGCTCTTCCGCACCCAGACATATCTTTGTTGCTCTGCAAAGCATGATCAGAGACGATCAAAATCACAGTAACATGATATTCGATCGATTCGAGGCAACAAACGTATCATTAAGAATAAATGGCCAACAGGAGCCATCCGAGGAAATAGCCATCGATTTTGAGAACAATTCGACGGCACGTGCATATCATCGATTACTAAGTTTTATGGGACGCGATCAAAATATTGATACCGGATTGCAAATATCACAGTTAGATTTTAATACTCTCTATCCCATCTATTACTTTTCCCTGGAACATCTCGATTTAGTAAAGCAGTCGGTTGTCGATATTCATTTCAAAGCCAGAATTAACACGGGAGGACCAGCAAGAGCAATCGCGGTTATTCTTAGTGATAGAACGATGATCCTGGAAGGCATCAGTGGTAGAATGAGAGTTATCGACGCACCCGTAGAGAACATGTGATAAATTCTAAATTTAGATTAAGTGATTATTAATATGCCATATGATCACGTCAGCGTAACTCTGACCCCCGGTCAGGTGAAAAAACTTCATGCAGCAACAACAGCGCGACGAGGTTTAAGTTTAACCTTAAAAAGTAATCAACTTCACGGTGGACCTAACAAACTATCGTTAACTAAAAATCAACACGGACATTTCACCAGAGCCAGATCAGCAAATACTGGTATTCGCCTGAATCTCTCAATAGGTGCAATCAGAGATATGATCAAAGTAGGTGGTATTTTTCCTTTATTCGCAGCTATTCCAGGATTAATAGCTGCAGCGGCACCCATGATTGCAAAGGCAGTAGGATTAGGTGCACTTGGTGGGATAGGTTCCGCATTAGGAAAAAAGGTCGTTGGAGGAAGATATCGCAAAAAAAAGGGAGGGATATTCCCTCTTCTTCCTCTTCTCGCAAAATTGATACAGCCGCAACAAGGATCAGGACTTTACCTAAGACGACCCCCGTACGGATCCGGTCTAAGTCGAGCCTACCAGCCTCAAATTTAGATTTAATCAGTGAAGCAAAAAAAAAGAAAATAAAATTTTTCAGAGGCGTATTTATGCGAGATCAACTACCAGATAAACCAAATCTCACCGAGACAGGAATAATAAATCTTGATAAAAATTCTGGTCCTGGCACTCACTGGGTTGCTTACGCGATTAATCCTCGCGAAGTTATTTACTTCGACTCATATGGATTAGCACCGCCAAATGAATTTATCAAATATGTGTCAAAACTAAAACTTCCGGTTTGGTATTCAACACTTCCAACACAAACATTAGCAGATCCACCAATATGCGGCCCGGAGTCAATTAATGTCCTTGATGCAATTTCAAAATCATCCAATCCTTATCGCAAAATTTTATTTGAATATACCGTAGATAAATATCATGGTTGACATTTACGGTAGATCTCTCTTCAGAAAAGAAAAAAAGGGAGCAGTCGACATCGATACATCAAAGTTTGCAACCAAGAGTGATATTAACAATCTTTTATCGCTGTCAGAAGTGGATCCCGGCGAAGTTGCTGTATTTCAAAATGCAGAAGGGCGATTACAAACTAGCAACGTCAAAATAACTGATATAATCAAGCGAGACGAATACCGCGATCACATTAGTCAATTTACTCGCCAATCGGAGATGGTATTAAAATCTGTTGCTGATATCGCCGATATTATAGCAAAGTTACCCCTGAAGGCCGATAAAGCATTACACGACGATCTTCAGGACAGAATGACAAAAAGACTTAATAGGCTAAATAACGACCTTAAAAAACTTGACGATGTTTTAGATAAATTTAGCAAAAAATTTGACGAGAATATAAAAACATCCAGTGATACTTCCTCCGTATCAGATAAAAAAGCCGATCAAGCATCACATGACGATCTTAGCGAGAAAATAAAAAAAATCAACGAGGAAATTACTAATATTCTTGCCGAAATTAACGAAGTAAATATCTCGATGAGTCAGAAAATCGATAAAACATCAATCGACGATCTCAACAAAAAAATAAAAAAAATCAACGAGGAAATTACTAATATTCTTGCCGAAATTAACGAAGTAAATATCTCGATGAGTCAGAAACCATCCATCGACGATCTCAACAAAAAAATCAACGAGGAAATTATTAAACTCGGCAATGTTGTTGTTCCTGAATTTACCAAGGGGATTAACGTGATGCAAGGACAAATAAAATCCATCAACGATGAAATTAACGCGGTACGTGAATTGGCGCGTCAAAAGTTAGATACATCAACGTACGACGAAAAAATTCGAGATTTAAACACGAAACTTCTTGCTGCAACAGCAAAGATTGACCAATCCGTCGATAAAACTGGTCACGCCACTGACGTAAAACAATTAGGTAGGGAAATTATCGAAACAACCACAAAAATTAACAATATCAACACAAAAATATCATCGTTGGATATCCCAATATTGAAGAAATTACATATACCAAATAAATTGATAGATGTAATTACACAATTCGATCCAACATTTGTGTTAATCATAAATGATTCTATCTGGACACCCGATAATGATTCTTTTGAATTTACCGCGCCAATTGCTGGCATATATCGAGCACATATTATCTCCGATATAAAATTTAAGGTACAACCGGATCAGAATAATAAAATTTATGAATTCTGCCCTGGATTTTTTATTATTATTTCGTTAAGTGAATATAGCAAAACAACATTCACGCTAGAACCGCCAGACAGATCAATATTCACGCCAAGAACCAGCATGGGAATTGTGCATTATTCTATAATGTTCGAATATTTATCCGAACATACGCCATATTATCTGCAATTGTTATCGTAAGATACTAATAAATGACCGCATCGGATTACCGCTACAATCAGGCGCGATCATGGCAGGATTCGTTGCGAAAACAACTTGACGATTATCAGATAAAAATAAATAAATACCAGCGCAAATTAGTTATCATTGATGTTGCAGTGTACGCGGTATCTGCTGTGGTCGCTGGTGCAGGAATAATTCTATCCGCGGTAACAATGATAACGCCAATCGTTGCAACAATAATAATCTCGTCAACAACAGCAATCGCGGGTGTTCTTAATATCATTGCAAAAAAGATATCCTCGTGCACAAGTGAAAAGTTATCTTCGTACAAAAGTAAACTTGCTAAAATCAATGATGCGTACTCGAAGTTATCATTGTTACTTTCTGAAAGTCTCAACGATGGTATTATATCCGATCTAGAATTTTCTTCAATGATTAGTATTTACTCGGAGATTGAACAAATGAATATTAATAATGTCCGAGTTAGCCCAGATCGTGACAAACACGACGCCGCCGACAACAACGTTAATATCGTTAAGTTCAACGAAACCCGAGTTTAGTATTAATTTCTCAACACCAATTAACGTTAACGAAATTGCATTAACACAATTACGCGTCTACAATAGCTGGCCTAATGTTAGATCAAAATCATTCGGTAATTTGATGCCAAATAATTCAATTGTTTTTGCAAATAAAAATAAACCCGATGGAACACCCGATTGGATCGTCGTTGGTATACCAACGGGCAGTTATGAAATTGATCAGCTGAATAATGAGTTTACCACTAGAATATCAAATTTAACCGGCGATGCTACTCCGGGAATAAAGATATCTTCACATGATCCAACACTATCGTCAATGATAGAAGTGAAATCACCGTACGTGGTAGATATTTACCAATCATCGATTAGAACCGTATTAGGTTGGCCCGAGGTCGCACCTCTGGTAGAACCAAAGAAATCGGATGTTATTATTCCAGGTTGGTATGAGGAGGCAATTCCAGAAATACCGGAACCAAAAAAGGAAGATTTTACCACCAACGAAGGATGGTATGGAGATATCAAACACAAGCCTCTGATCCACAGCGCCATCAATCTCATGAATAACCACAAATTTAACCTAGTAATATTCGCTTTCACTTTTATTAACGAAAGAATTCTCTCATGGCTGCCTCTTCCTAAAATCCCCCCAGATGTGAAAATCTTCGACGCTACCCACATTAACAGGATAATAGCCCCCATAGACGGTATCTTGGTAAGAAGAACACTAGACGAGTTTATTCAAGAACATGAATTACAATTAAATTTATTGCGCGGATCATTTCATGAATGCATCCTAAATAAATCTGGTTCATGTAGCGAAATTATAAAGCACGTGAAAATTTTAAATCAACTTGCGAATGATATTGAATATTATCATGATATGTTTATTCGGGCGATAGTCGACGATATATCAATTGCCGAGTATGTTCTTCCTATTAGCAAATTCGAGTTGATCAAGAACTCGGGTGAGAAACAAAAATTCATGAGAGTATTTGAATTAACCGAGGAAACACTGCCAAATTTCAAATTTCCCAATTCTGATTTTGATGCGATGAGAAAATCCGTCACTGATACCATTGATGATTTATTTCCGAAATTACATGCCGCATGGACCAAAAAAATACATTCAGAATTAATTCTTAAACACAATAACGATCCTGACAAAGGTGGACGACATATATCGCCGGATATCGTTAATATAACGGAAGTTATCGCGATTTATCTTCACGCGGATGTTGTCGAGGGTAGCTATAATGTTGATTCGTCAGTGTCGAATCAAGCGAATCAGGGATTTGTATTGTATTCGTTTTCACCTAGCGCATCCCCGGGTTATTTGATAATCAAGGAACCAATGAATCCGTTTTACCTGCGATGTCATAATCGATTATTGACAAGAATAAATTTCAAACTAACGGATCAGAAAGGAAATTTACTTGATATACGAGGAGAAACTGTAAGTATCAATCTTTTGGTGAAATCATAGATTTTTAAATCGCAAGTGAGATTTTCCAAATCTGTCTCCGTGGGAAAAATGGGCGAAAAAAATAAATAAAATCCAGGGAAATTTTCAAAATTAATCTTTTTTTTTGTTTTGCGGAGATATTCAATTATTCTTCGTCACTCTCCGAATCAAATATTATTGGTACATAGGAGAATTTGATCCACGAATCAGCATCATAAGAAAATGTTGCGTTATATTTTCCTTCTGCCACAAATTGTACTGATCGTGGTTCAATAAAGAAATGTTTTGCTGCTGCACTCATCGATGTAAACGCGATTTCCTCACCTGTTGCCTGATTCACTGATTTAACAGTCTTCGAATAATTAGGAAATCCACGGTTATTACCAAATCTTGAATTTTCACTCTGGGTTACCGCGCGCAGATTGGAAAGTTTATTGTTAAGTTTATTACCGTCAATGTGGTCGATAACAAGTCCGATCTCTATTGGTCCTTTGTAGCATTCGAACACAAATCTATGATTCGAATAACATTCTGTTCTTTCATTTCTTTTATGGACTGTAAATTTGAGATATCCCGAATTACAAATACTACCAACACGTTTCTTTGTTTTGATGTTTCTGACATTACCATCCTCAGATGCTTCGTAACCTTCGATGATGGGATGCGATTTATACTCGCATGTGATTTTCATTGTGGGAATCGCTGATTTCATTTCCATATATGATATTCTCTTTGTTTAAATCGAAATTTGCTTTGAAACGATTAATATAATCTTCTTCGCATTTTATCACTGACGAGGATCTTTTTTCATAATATCTCCGTAACTCACGATATTTTTTCCCTCCACAAGAGAAACATAATCGAGTCCTTCCTCGAATGCCAACTTGACAAATTAAACATCGCTGTGGTCCTTTGTTACCTCGTCGAATTTCGTATATGTGAGCGCCACAATATTCACCTCTACAGGATTTGTTACATGATTTTGTTGATCCGACTGTTATCCATTTGCATTGCATTATATAATTTAAACATTTGTCTAAAATATAATAATGGATTTATTTGATCTCGATGAGGCAGAATATATCATTCCTGAAGTTGATAGTGCGAAGAAGGAATTTTTTGATGATGGAGCGATTCATGTTTGGTCGACATGGAAAACTAACTTTGTTGATGCTACGATGAATTTGGAGCGAGCGAAAAAGATAATCGAACATATAAAAAACTCACACAAAGAAGAGAGATTTATTTTCGGAATAAAATTTATTGCACAAATGCCCGATGACATTTGGATTATTCGTGATAAACGAGATCCGGTACGCGGCGGTAAGAAAAATGTTGTTCTTGATAAAAATTCGAAACCAGGATTGTTATTAGGGATTGATGGTCCTTATTATGCTAGGGCGTATCCTTCTAGTGCTGTTGTTTATGGAATTTATCGGCTGAATAATAATCCTGATGTTAAAAATCTACCTGCGATGAGGGAATCTCCGAAAATAAACTGCGTAGCTGAGCGCGTTATCGAACACATGAGGAATGCTCGTCGCGGATCTGGTCTAACTCAATTGAGATTGAATAAAATTAATTCATGGGCAAAGACAGTTGCTGATGGCGCATCAATCGATGATGTTGCTGCGTTAAGTAAGAAACTTAAATTTCCTATTACGGTTAAAACACTATCGGGAGAAATATTATATTCATCGCCGTATAATTCTCGAGGAACACCAATCGAAATTGTTGATCATAATTCACATGCGTGGAGTCAGTCGGTAATGATATTCCCGCGAGATCGTGTTGTTAAGTTTTATCCCGTGGAATCTGGGAAAGATAGTTCCGATGCAATGTTTAGATATATCAAACTATTAGCCAAGTCCGATCCAATATCGATTTGGTTATTTTCTAGCGAAGAAAGATACGATCAATTTATCTTACCACGCGGAGATATTTACCGAGATGAAATATTACATGAATCGATGAAAAATATCGCGGAGAAGTATTCGTCAAATCCAGATCAGTTACTGACAAATTGCTTTACTGTTCCGTCTGTTGCTGCTCACGCTGCTAGAGAAAGAAATTCGTGGAAACCTACAAGAAATGAATTTCTTAATGATATTCAACTTAGCTGTATCGAATACGGCCATGGAGGATTATGGAATACTAAGTATTATTTCGAAGATATGATTTCCGTTGATATGAGCGCATGCTATCCTGGAAGTTTCCTTGGGTATGGCGATTGTGCAAATTACTTTGCTAAATTCGGCCATCCCACCAACGAAATGACGAGAGTGGCAATTAACGGACCGTTACCTGATTTTGTCATGACAGGATTCGCTCATGTTACTTCATTCGAACTTGCTGAAAATTTGCATAAAATTTGTTATATTTGGTTTGGTCGGCATTTATCTCAGCGAAGATGGGTCCCTACGGTATTGTTGAGATATATGCTGGATTCGTCGATGTTAATATCATTGACGGTAAGTGAAGCGATTATATCGTATAGAAAGCAGACCGAGGTGTGGTTACCCACGGATTGTGAGAACGCGAAAGATATTGGAAGAAAAATAATTGGTAAATTTACTCAAGGAGGATCAGTTGATCATAAACATCGCCACGCTAGGTTATTTATCAATGATGCCGAGATGGATTTTATTATTGCTGATACAGTATCGCGTGGAATATTTTGCAACAGAGAAAATATTATTATTGATGGAACGAAGTTAGGTACCGTGATCACTTATCTCGATGGAGAATCCGCGCAGTATACTCATTTAAGATCATCAATGCTCGCTTATGTGAGTATTAATTTGCTGTCAATGATAAATAAATTTTCTGATATCGCGGTAAGGGTTGCAACGGATTCATTTTATATCAATAAGAAATTTCAATGTAGGTTGGAAAATTTAATCACCGATGGTTCCTGGGGAACTTGGAGAATAAAAAACGAGGATATTCTAGATTATTGTGAGGACGCGGATGTAGAAGATTGCGATAAATTTCATAAAGATAAATGCGATGAAGTATCAACAGCAGTATCAGTGTTTGATCCAATTTCACGAAACAAATTCGTTTACCTAAATGGTCCTGGCGGCAGTGGTAAAACAACACGAGCAATAAACTTATTTTCAAATTCTGATATGATCGTATTGACTCCAACTCATAGATTAGCGCGAGAAATAAAACAGCGTGGCGTTAATTCTTGTACTTATCACAGTTATTTCAAATATAGTGGTGGATTGTGGGATCCGGCTCGAATGGGAAACAAGTACGTTAATAAGATTATAATATTTGATGAAATTTGCACAGTAAATTTAGTTATACTAAAATCATTCCTAAGTTGGTTGGAAGAGAAAAACACCGCAGTAATAATGTGCGGCGATCACGGCCAACCTGATCCTATTGATGGCGAATCTCCTCATAGATGGCTTAGAAATTTTGTGGATTATTATGAAGAGATTGATGCTGATTATAGATCTAATGATATTTTACTGACCGAGTTTAAAAAAATGATTCGGTTGCAACCTAATAAGTTTCAATGTGATGTGATGAGAAAAATAATTGATGAGACTCCGATGGATAATTTTCTAACTTTGTGGCGTCCAGATCATTTGATTGTTGCTAGCAGAAAAATTATTCGCGATACTATTCAGGAAATACTATTCAAACTTCATTGTGAGAAATTTCCAACATTGCAGGTTCCGTTGTGCTACAGGCCAGCTGATACTAGGAAACAAAATATTAATGTTACTTTGCCATGTGGAGAAGAAAAAATAATGGTTTTAAATGATATTATTTTCGTTGATATTAATCTTGTCAATGATGCGATAAATGCCGAAAAATCACCATGGAAACTCGGATACGCAGCAACGATACATTCATCACAAGGATTAACAGTAGATGGTCAAGTCTGGATTGTCGATGATAGAATTTCCTGGTCAAATTTAGTTTATCTGGCCGTGTCTCGAGTAAGAAAATTATCTCAGTTAGGTAGAATTAAATTTCACATTAACGACGATGGTGGTAATTGAGTATCCTTTGGTATTATTTGTAATTCTTCTTTGGTAAATCCGCGTTGTGGCGCTAGTGAATCTAGAAAATAAATCGCTGGCCTTCCTGATGATCTTGTTACAGCTGATATTTTATGTGTCGTAACACTCCAGTTTGGATCAGTTGCTCTTTTTCTGCCACCCTCGGCTTCTCCTTCCTTATACAAATACCTTACAATAACGCTACCTAGCACAGGTGGAATAGTAGAATCTCGCTTTAGTGGTATTTTTGTCTTTGTAATTGCAATTGCGGGTTTCATTGATATTGTTCGTGTTACTTCGTTATTTAGCGCATTAATCACGTGAGGTAATCTTGTTACCCAATCGTGAGATCGTTTATCTTGAATAAATTCTCTCGCGTACTGATATCCGAATAATCGTTCTGCAAGAGTTTTATTGAATCTCTCAACGATAGCTTGATTGTGATGAACACCTACAATACCGCGACGGATTTTAACATTATTCTTTTTCATCAGTGAAGTAACCGCGCCAAGAAATTCTCGACCTGGATCAACCTGGAGAAGCTTCGGCCATGTTAATGGAGATCGTGAATAAATTTTCTCAAATGCTTTTGCTATTTCCGTTGCTGTTTTATTCGATAATGGTTCTGCTTCCTTGTACCTACTTGCAATATCAACAACCGTCAGAACATATTTGTATATAACTCCGTCAACGGTATCGTAAGGAAGAAACATAAGATCAGCCTGATGGACTTCATTAGGGACACTGACAGAGAAACTCGCATATGATATTTTCTTAGGCGGAGGAAGATAAATTTGCCAAACTGCTTGTCTCGATAGCCACGATTCAGCGACAGATTGCTTTACTTTTGCTGCCTTAACAAGTTTGGCTATTGCTGATTTTCCTCGCCAAAATCCTCGCGGAGAATAATATATTTGCTCCATTATAAATTACCAGCACCTAGTACTAATTTACCTTTCATTGCTCCTTTTATCAACCAAGTTGCCAATTTATCTTTGAAATTTTTATCAGGAATAGCATCTATTGCGTGAATTAATTTAATATCAGCGAGATGTCTTTGTTGTAAATCTCCGCTGCGATATGCAAGATCGTGATAGTAGCATGCGTTATCGATAGCGTTTACTGGATCCTCGCCAGGATTTGGTTGATTATTATCGTTAAGTCTTATATCTAGCCTTGTACCAGGTCCGCAGTAGTTGTATCCTGGTAAATGTTTCTCTCCGGGATATTTTGCCCAAGGAGCTCCAGGCAGATTTGTTAAGGAGGCAGCGATGTCTCCTCCGGTTCTACTTTTTTTTTTACAAATCTAAACTTGATTGTCTTGCAAACTTCACATTCACCTTTGATTGCATTCCTGTTGTTGCGCGTAACGACTTCGATTGGATTTAGCGTAGCAGTTCGAGTGCGACACTTAACACAATATGAATCCATAATATTCTAATAACATGAATGTAATTGATTTTTCAGCCACGAAAAAACGCGAGCAAGTAAAGCACACCGAGGCATTACCGAATTCGATTAGAATGATAATCATTGGACCATCTGGTTCTGGAAAAACGCAATTGTTGTTGAATTTGATAATGAGATGGCTAAAATGGGACAAATTGTATTTGGTTGCACCGTCCGTTGATGATCAGCGATGTTATAAAGTACTAAAGGAATTTAGCGATAATACTGAGGATGGCACAATAGAATTTATAACGGATATCAATGAATCTCCATCAGTGGAAAGTTTAGACGGTGATGCTAATAATCTTGTTGTTTTCGATGATGTGATGCTGGACAAACAAACTAACCCAGCTAGGATATTCTCGCGTGGCCGACACAAGAACACCGATGTGATTTACGTGACACAGCGATATACGCAAATTCCGAAGGTAATTAGAGATAATTGTAATATTTTATCAGTTTTCAATGGCGTTGATACTCACACACTAAGAAATATCCATCAAACTTGGTGCAATGGCGACATGGACATAAATAAGTTTAAAAATTTCTTCAGTCACGCTCAGGCAACACCACACGGTTTTGTCACGATTAATCTTCATGATCCACGTAGTAGGTATCGAATCGGTCTTGATCAAATTTACTCATAAAATTGCAACCCACCATAATTCATTATGGCACAAACAAATTTTACAATACCCCCCCAAAAAAAATGCTGTTTTTTTTATGCCTAAAAATGCACTTTGGGTTGAAATTTTGCGGATTAATTTGCGTAGGAGGCGTTATTTCTGCTTTCTGAGGCTTCTACGGAGAAATGTTGTGTGGGAGGCTTAAATTTATCTGAGCCACCTGGTCTGTACGACTTCCCTGCTGCTCACCAGGGCATCGTACAGCAGACACCAGACAAACCTGTCCTAACACAGACCTCTTAATGTTGAGCGCCAAGCGAGGCACCTGTTATTACCATTATTGTAAGTCTTTGATGTGACTCGGCCGGGGATCGAACCCACGACCTCTCGCATCCGAGTCGGACGCTCTAATCACTAGGCCACCGGAGCGGGCGGTATATTACAGAAGTATAGCTTCGCAAAATCATGAGTGTGATCAATGATAACTACAATTTTTAGCAGTCTCTTATGGCCACTGTAAACATTTATTATCATTCAGAAAATAAATACAATACACAGTTAACCTGCTGAGATTAACTATCACTATACAATGTGTTATCATCATAGAAAGTTTACCACTGAATAAGCGTACGTATTCATACGTCATAGTACACTGGACGTAAATGGCTTAGAGACTCTTAAACCTATGTTAGTAAAAGCATCAAGTGTTCATCACTGTGACCTCCGGTTGCGACATAGTAGTACTAAGAGAGATGCATCCAGCTATTGGTAATGCACAATTCAACACAGGTGGGTGGGGGATGGTACTTTGTTCTGACGAAATGGCTAAAACAGATTATGGTAATAATGATGACCCATTTCTATTAGTTAAGTATCATGTACCATTTAGCAGTGAGTGTGTGAAAAAAAAATAGCTTACAAAAAACATTGTCCACAGAATTTGATGCAGTCAGTGTACATCAGTATGAGTACGTATGTAATGAATATGAAGTGCCAGTGTCACTTTTGAATAACCCATGTAGTGGCAAGGAGAAGTGGATTTTGAATAATCCATGTAGTGGCAAGGAGAAGTGGATTTTGAATAATCCATGAAGTGGCAAGGATAAGTGGATTTTGAATAATCCATGTAGTGGCAAGGATAAGTGGATTTTGAATAATCCATGAAGTGGCAAGGAGAAGTGGAGTTTGAATAATCCATGAAGGGGCAAGGATAAGTGGATTTTGAATAATCCATGAAGTGGCAAGGATAAGTGGATTTTGAATAATCCATGTAGTGGCAAGGATAAGTGGATTTTGAATAATCCATGTAGTGGCAAGGATAAGTGGATTTTGAATAATCCATGAAGTGGCAAGGATAAGTGGATTTTGAATAATCCATGAAGTGGCAAGGATAAGTGGATTTTGAATAATCCATGTAGTGGCAAGGATAAGTGGATTTTGAATAATCCATGTAGTGGCAAGGATAAGTGGATTTTGAATAATCCATGAAGTGGCAAGGATAAGTGGATTTTGAATAATCCATGAAGTGGCAAGGATAAGTGGATTTTGAATAATCCATGTAGTGGCAAGGAGAAGTGGATTTTGAATAATCCATGTAGTGGCAAGGAGAAGTGGATTTTGAATAATCCATGTAGTGGCAAGGAGAAGTGGATTTTGAATAATCCATGAAGTGGCAAGGATAAGTGGATTTTGAATAAAACTTGGAGAGAGAACACATGGGCTGTTTTTCTACACATACTGTTTGCAAATAAAATGGATTCCAGTAAGTCCTCAACAACCTTGGCCATTATTAGCATTTTATGAAAAAGACAATATAACAATTCTCCATGTATTTCGATAATAATAATAATAATAATAATGACATCATGCTAGTCCCAAACATTATGCTGTACCCAAAATTAAGAGTTAGAATCACAATTCTAGAGAACTAATTCACCGCTAACATGTACATAACAAACTGTACAAATAAGTGTCCCTTTCCCAATACGTGGCCTATTCCACACACCGTAGAATCCAGTGTAGAAAAGTACATTGATATATACATGAATAAGTGTCATATTCATTGTCATTAAGCATGTTACGCCATACTTCGTTTAACAGTCACCATTTGTGACGATCATGACAGCAACCAGAACTTGTACGAAATGCCATATTGTAAAGTATAAAATGCTGACATATCTTACCTGATTTGTTTGTAATTTTGCTATAATTTGTATTTTCTTAATTTGATTCACACGCGAAAAGGCATACCACAAATTAGAATAGGTCTCCTACTTGCTATTAAATTCAATATACATCTTATTTATGTATTCATATAAATATTTATTTAGAACAAGTAGCTAATGGCACGTATTTTTCATTATCAAGACCGAAAGACTGATGATACCTGAAGATATAAAGTTTGGTGGATTAATACTTATAGAAGTACACGCGCTGAAAGTTGAGAAGTGTGTGTGTGTGTGTGTGTGTGTGTGTGTGTGTGATTTGGAATTTTAATGTATCTTTAACATTTTTTTCTCAGTCATATCACAAAAAGGTTTGCAGTGTGGCAGTATTTTATAGTGATGACTGGGGTATCATGCCGTAGACATGTGGGGCCCCGAGTGGCCGAGTGGTCTAAAGCGCTCTCCGTTACGGATCACTGCCATCTCACCTCTGTCTGCGTGGGTTTGAGTCTAGGATTCGGCCAATGTGGGTATTAGTAAAAACTGTCTACGGCTGAATATATTTCTCCACTGAGATCGCCTGTGACAACATTGTCTGGCTGCTTGGGGTTGTACATATATAATTTGATGAGCAGATCAATGAAATACGTAGGAAAGCTTCACGACAACAAGTCTGTCAAAGGGTCAAAGGGCATTGGTAGGTATAAAACTTAAATAGGAAATTGAGTAGCTATCTTTTAATCTTTTATTATTTCTGTCTTTAACTACTGTCCTTTAGAATGACACTTTTGTGACAAAGAGCCAACTTTGAAGCTAGAAATGAAAATACATCTACGCAGTTTATAAGAACATATATGGCATTACACCGATATATTTCTCAAACCTTGTTTAAAGAATATAAAATATAATCTTGTTATAATTTCAGGTACAGTAAAACTTAGAGAGGAGATTCTAAGGAAAGACAAAGCTTCGAAACGTTCGGTAAGTTATTTGATCGATTTTTGCAGAATATTATGGCATTTTAATTGTAATTACTTGGAATATGTATACTTAATTATTAGGATCGTTTAGTATGTAGAATCACCTTTGTAGTGTTTCATTTACATGCGTATTTGAGAAATGGGCTTGAGTTTTACGTAGAGAATTATGTAGATTGTAGATTGTTAGCTTGTGGTTAGAATTAATTTTGTAATTCGCTATTGGGTTAATTCGTAGTAAACTAGTGAATTTATTAATGTTTATGTTAGAATTTACACATGCTTGAATTGTGAGTTGGGAAAATGGTTGAAGCATGCAAGATTAGTTACTGTGGACTTATTTATATACTAAAGCATGGATATTTGAATATTTGTATACTTTGGATGAGTTGTAATGTAAAGAAATGCGCCTGATTGTTGTGACATTGTTTAGTATAATGGGATTAGGAATATGTACTGATGCGTTACGTAATTTATTGATGTATGTATGAGAAGTAATTGTTACCGTGCTTTTATTACTTTTATTACGACGTTGTTTTACCATACAAGCACGTATGTGTATTTCGATGGAAATAAATGCGTGACCGATGAAATTTAACAGCCGTTATCTGATGATAGGCTGTGTGTAGTGTGAGATGAGAGGGCTACGGAAAATATTATAACGTCCTTGTGTTTTCACAGGAAGCTTTTTAGGGGACTGAACTTCCGGTTCAGTTGAGTCCTGAGTCTCCAAGAGGTGGAGACGGATGTGTGGCTAGCAGAGCAGTCGGAGTGGACCACAGTCTAGTCGGTGAAGAGAAGGTCTGAGAGAAGCTGTATAGAAAGTTGAGCATGAGGAAAAGGTGGATAAGGAGGAGGAGTATAGAGACTCGAGGAGGAGAAGGAATGTGGAGAAAGTCGAGAGGAAGAGAACAAGGAATTGAGAGGAATAGAAGATATAAGGATGAGTAGAATACAAGGACAGTTGGAAATCTATCTCACACTACTAATCACGTGATGCAGTAGGCTATTACAGGGTCGATAGGAAGGAGAGTACTTGGGAAATGTGAATCATTTGTTATTAAATTGTTATTAGTTGAAATTCACTTTTTGTACATTCAATCATTTAACCGTCGGCATTGCTGACTGGGGGCTCGGAGCGTTACATCAATATTTCACTAATTTGACGTCCAATATTGGGAGCACCCCACCCCAACCATAACATCCCTCACAGTGGGGTATGCTAATTATATGCGGTCTCGCGAGTATATGAAGCGTGACGCCTTTAACAAAGGGCAAAAGACAGGTCATGATGGCCTAGTTATATTTAGTGTTACATGTGACAAGGTCTCCGACTCCAGTAGTATAGTTTTACACACAATTATTTTTAATTGCAAACAGAATGACACTGAAATTAAACTTCAACCGGACCTCTCGCAGGGGTTATGTGAGGGACCCAGATATGGAAAAGATCTCAAAAATCCGCGCAGGAGTGTTAAAGAAGGTACTTATGACACAAAAACACATTGACCGATAAAGATTGAGTTTTTCATTTATGTGTGAGCTTTTTACGTTGTCTTTGCCGGATGATACAGAATGACCTCTACAATATACTAATTTAAAATATAAACTTTTTTAATGAGATAAGTTTTTATCTTTAAAATGTGTATGCGAAACGAATCTCGCAAATAACTGGATATTTATCCTTACTATAAGTTATCATTAAGAAACTTTAAGGTGTTGACGTCACGGCTAGAAAGTGTGTCAGAGATGCAGGTGCAGCATTGTTCTTATTGCACGTGCTTAGGCTCGAATAAATAGTAAAACAAGAAAGAGAGAAAACAACAAGCTTTGATAAAATACAATAATTTATTTCCCTGGAAAAATTCTGTAAAAGTTATACGGGTTTATAGAATCAAATTCAAAAATAATCCAAGAATAATCCACGAATAATATTTTAGAAGTCCTAATAACAAAATGTTCTACTGATTTCAAGTTCTAATCCCGACGAAGAATCCAAGATGGAAGACGATGACGTATGAAGCAATCTGTAGTGTTGAAGTCTACAGTTCCTTATAGAAAGAAGAATTATCATTCCGATTTCGGATATTTAAATAAATTTTTATTAACAAAACTGTCCTTGTTCAACAATTTCACATGAACACACGTATGTTCCAGACAAATAGCAGAATTAATCTTTCTGAATGCAAATAATTTTAAATAACTCCAAACAGCATAACATACAAATTCCAGTGTAAGAGAACGCCTAGCTGCAAATGAGAATATCTCTTCAAAACAGAGGTTATATCGTCTCCTAAAACGTAAACAAGGGGTTACGTGATCATGTTCTAGAAGCTTATAGAAATTAGATACATGCTAAGTTCACGTCCACCCAGTATGGCCCTGACGAAAACCAATTATTTTACTCTAAGAAATAAATAAAAATATATAAAAATTGTTTACGTGGTTGCTAAAAATTTTTAAGCAAGGTCCTGATTTATATCAACACCTGGTGTTTATAAAACGAACAGTTATGGTCAAACTATTTTCTGAAAAAAGTATCGTCTCTAGTGAATAAATTTACATTACAGTAGCATGTAATGAAAAATGTAAAAAAATTGAACTGACAAACAATTAAATTGAAATAAATATATATTAAATCCTATATAATTAAATCAAATCTACATAACAATTGTGCATAAAGAAAATGCGAAGAACTGCCATGTTCTCAGTTCTGAGAAAACTAAATGTTATGAGCCAATGCAGCTGTGACTTTCATTTCACCTTGTCTTTTGTGTTGGGGGTGGGGGTGAAGGAGAGCAAACTTGCTTGGTTTACATGACTTAATTAAGCATGAAGTTCTGCTCTGAATACAATAGGTAAAAATCTTCATTGTGAGTTTATTAGCCTAAACAAACTAGCTGCAACTCTCCCTCTTGTGCAAACGGTAAAAAGGACGGCTTACACCACCTAGCTCATAGTAGTCCGGTATGATCACTTGTCCGATATTTCAATAAGGCACGTACGACCTAGATAAAGAAAAAATATTTTGCACTGAAAAAATTAACATTTATAGCAATAATTAATAACTCTTTATTTTTAATTTAATACACATAAATTTATAAAGATCATAAAGATTATACAGATTATTATTATTATTATTATCATTATTATTATTATTATTATTCACGAATACCTTTTCTTTAAAGAATAGCCCATGTATGAGAATATCAAGTGTAGGAGAATAATGCTTCTTAGCCGTTTTTCTCAGTATAGAAGTCAAGGAGTTTATCAACTCTTGAAAATCTACTATTGGGGAAATGACCGGAAGTGACGATATATGGTCTAATATTTGTTAGTCTGAATATTATCTCTACTCACTGAACTGTGGTTATTCAGACATGATAGTTGACTAACAGTTCTCCTTAAATTATGTAGCAATTATTACATTTTGTCTTGCTGCAAGCAGGATACCAGTGAAGCTACAAAAAAGACAAATATTCATAAAAAGTTTTGGCGATAAAAGTTTAATTTGTTTTGGGCGAGTCAATTAACTATTGTTGCCTCTGCAATTAAAAAAAATATCATCAAGCAATCAGACAAGCATGATTTCGTCACCAGTATAAGGAAGTACGGATTAAAGTTTATCTTAGGTGTCCAAACTAACTTGGACGAAAAATGTGGGAAACACATTAAATGTGTATCCGATATCCAGAAAAGGTCGGGTAGAACCATCCTGCGGCTGTATTGGAATAAATTCCATTTCCCTTGGAAACGCCTATCCACACAGCATCTGAAGTGTTTAGTCGGAGAACGGCCGAGTTACCTCCCATATTGAAAGACATTTCGACGCCAATCCAAACATGGACCATGTATTCCCCGTTGACCACAAGACCTGTCACAAGATATGTATCAGGAAGGGAATAACCCTTGGCATGTGCAGTTGTCCATGTAAAGAAGTAGGTCCCCTGAACAGGAACTGTAAAAATCCCCGTCGTCGCAGAGTATCCATTCCCCTCATTTGTAGCAACCTTGTCGAAGATTAGCTTCTGGTTAACTCCTAGATTCGTCAAGACTGTTTTGCGATAAGCCATAAAGGCAATGCTTGGTGCTGTGGTGGATAGGGAAGTTGAGGAACCTATAATAAAAAGATGCTATTCATACGTAGGCTATTAAAGCAAAATGCTTCTCTCCCTTCCTTACAAGTTGGAAAACACACGTACAACGTGAGCTGGTAAGAGTTTATTGAGTAAACATAAATACTTTGTTAAACATAGTATTGTAATATATTGAATTTAAAGAGTAGTGTGATGACCATTAACCCCAGATTTCAATTAGACTGAACACAATTTTTCTTCCAGGATTTGCCAAAATGTGTTTATCTCCTTATGCAAGTGTCTCAGATTTACAGTTATATATTTTCTTGTCTTCTCTGAATTCATGTTTTCTTTTCCTATCCTTTGCTTTTCCTTGCATTTTCTTTGGATTCATGTAGGTTGTTCTTTATAAAGTTTTCTATCATTTTATTGTGCCTGTTCTTTTCACGTCGTTCTGTTACATTTACAGTTGATTTGTCGTTTGTATATTTTGCTTTTTGAAACTTCAAAACTTCCTGATATCGCTCTAAACGAGTGACTTGGCACAAGCGCATTTTGCTGTTATTCGTCAAGTTAGAAACCCATACTCGATTATTTTCTTATTTTTACTTTTGAAACTCGAAGAGACTGTGCACACTTGTAAACCTCCTTATTTTTTAAATTATCACTTTTTTAAAATTAGGTTTGTATTTCATATGTTGGAAAACTATACTCACTGGAGAGAACGAAATGAAATGGTGGGGGGCAGGGGACAGGAGAGAAACGAGATGGTGTGTACAGAAAGCATAACAGAATCATTTCGATTATCAGATACACTCATTTTTGCTAAGACAGCGAGCTCTTTGTTGTTTATGGCACACCAAAAATACATCATTTCTTAATCTTAAAGCCAGAATAAATTTGGTAATGTTGTGGTAAACATATATTTTATGCTGCAAGATGTTATGCGGATGAATCTGTTGGTATATGTATTTTATAATAGTCATGCTTCCATTATTTGCAGGCGGTTTAGGTCGTACTCCTGTTGTACAGATAATAATTAGAGTAAACTATTCCAAACATCCCCTGGCGTCAAATGGTTGTGTTTCAGAACAAATCCAGCGATACAGGTGACTAAAATGTCTTAACACTGGGAAAGTCATCAGCTATGGAACACGAACGTTGAGGGAAATCAGTAACCTCAAAGACAACTCAAGGATGAGGGAAATCAGTAACCTCAAAGACAGCTCAAAGATGAGGGAAATCAGTAACTTCAAAGACAGCTCAAGGATCCACATTCTGAAATGTGCAACTGAATGAAAAGTTTGGCTTCCCAGCATAAAGAGGAGGCATCTTCAGCCTCCGTTGTTTACACGTTTTTATTTTCGGGGAGGAAAACGACAAAGGTATAGATCAACTAGGGCGCCAACAACCCTTTGTGTATGTTGCTTTTTTGAAACTTCATAACTTCTTGACGCCAAAGTTGTAGTTCAACTAGGGCACCAAAAACCCGTGGTCCGACCCTAGGTAAAATGTATATAATTTAATGTTTTTTTTTTCTGTTGTGTGTGATGAGATATTGAGTCACAGAAAAGATTAATTTGAAATCTGAAAATGAAGAGTTGAAAATTGATTTACAGTTCGTGAAAATGTAAATGTTCAACTGGATGCAGGACTGACCATTCTCTTGTAAAAATGAAGATAGCTTTCAAAAAGGAATTTAAAAGGAAAAATTCAAAAAATTTAATAATTCAAGATTAGAAGACCTGGAAAATGTTATAAGAGTAAAATAAGCCATCTTAAAAGATAAACGTTAATAGGTTTGTACTGAACAACTGGACAATTTTGAGCCTGTATCTTCATCGGATTTTGAATGTGTAACAAATGATCAACATCTATTTAAAATGCTTCTATTACAATTTATTGGAACAACAATTTCGTATGCATCTTGTATGAAAAGAAAACTCAAGATCGACAGGAACATCAACTAATTGCAGTTATAAAATTTTAGACGAGAGTTTTTAGTGAAGCATGACAACTTGTGGAAAAAATAAAAGAGTTAGAAGATTTTAGGAAGGTAAAGTTGGATGGAATGAGGGTGCGGTCTAGAGCTATGTAGACTGAAAGAAAGTAACTAAATTTCTCTGTCATTTGGAAAATAGAAATTATACGAGTAAATTGCCGCATCTTGCAACAAGCAATGTTTTTAACACAGAGTCAAGAAGACATTTGAGGTTGAGCAAAACAAATTTATATGAGTTTATATAAAATTCGTGAAAGTGATTCTGTTTCTCTTGAAATGCTACTTAATTGCGCAGACATTCAAGTACAGAAACATTACTTTAATGGTATCGTATCACATACAGAAGCTGCACATTTTTTAAAAATGCCATGAAAAATCCCAGGATTTGGTGGATTATTTTGGAAAGATGTTGGATAGTGTCTAGCGAGGGTCATTAATTTTAGGTATGAATTGGTGAATTATCTTCCCTCAGGAGTTATTACATGTGTACCACAATGTGATAAACCCAAGTGGTACATTTCAAACTGGAGACCCATTTCACTTCCAACTGTATCATACAAAGTTGCTTATGCAATTATTGCAAGTAGGGTTGATACTTTGTTTCCCATAGTTTTGCATATGGATGAAGCAAGGTTTCTACAAGAACAGGAAACTATAGATAACACAAGAAACCAAAAAAGCTCACTATTTCTTTACTATATATTTTGATTCGTTTTGAAAAGATTTTGTTTGTGTGGTTGTGTGTGATTTTAATTTTTGACGTAGCTTTAAAACTTTTTAAGTCATATCGCTACGATGTCTGCAGTGTGGGATAAACTACTTTAAAATCTGCGTTGACCTTCAGATTTTGCCATCATATTTATAATCCATGTAAGTGTCGCAATGAATGACCAATGAATATGTCATACTCCAGCTGCAAAAAAGCACTTGTCAAAATAATGTATTTCCTGTTCAGTTCAAAATTTTGGTCACTTGTACTGACTTTTATGCAGAATAGACCTTTAGGACCTGTCAGTCAACCTTGCTGAGTAACTGCTTATCTAATTACCTAGTCAATGTGAGAGCAATATGAATCACCACAGGTCAGGTGGGAATACATGTCCTTAATTTGTATTGCACAATGAAGGACAACCTGTGGGAAATGTTGCCACAACATGACTAAAACCTGGAAGCAGAAGTTACTTTCTTTTACGTAATATAGGACAACCTGTGCAAATGTTGCCACAATCTGGACTGAAATATTCAAAATGTATAGTAACCCTAACCCAAAGTATCTCATTTTACGCAAATGTTTTAAAATTTTCTTATTGTTGCATTAAAAAAGATTTTTTTTTTTGCAAATGAGCACAAAATATAAAAAAGTGGAATTTTTATACAAAGTAAGATTTTTACAAAAATCTAAATTTGTGCGTGTGTGTGTGATTTGGATTTTTAATGTAGCTTTAAAACAATTTCAGTCCTATCGATACGCTGTCTGAAGTGTAACAGTTCATAGTGATGTCTAGCACTAGGACATCATGCCGCAGACGCGTAACATGATGTCTCACCCAGTCACATTATATTGAAACCAGTCCGACCAGTCATTAACTAACCTCTTAATGCTGAATGCCTAGCGAGTGAGAAGATTTTGACTAAGATGCATGGTCATATATATATATATATATATATATATATATATATATATATATATATATATATATATATATATATATATAATTGTATGCAACTTTAATGTCGAAACAACAAATGTTTTCGAATTAGTTTGGTATTGATACAGGGCGTTAACAGGGATATCCATTCTCCTCATGTCTTTTATGCTGTGTGTGTTCTTGACCGTTCAGAGAAATCTCTAATATCTGCTTTACATCTTTCATATCAATATTCCAAAGCTTCCAAAAACGATAAAAACCAATAGTAGTACAGGATTGGAAGTATAATATGATTCTTTGATTGTTTACCTGAAAGTCCTATAAACTGGATAGTAGTAGATATTGATAAATTGTATATTGACCCTAATAAACGATCTGAATCAAAATTGGAAGCATATAATAAAATGGCAAACGTTTTTTTTTTTTTAAAGGAAGAATGTGGACCATAATTTTATTGATCTAATAATGAAAACATGGAATAGTAAAAAGAATTTAGCGACAAAGCATTGAACATTTTCAAACAATTATATAACTTATTTGGGTTAGCAACGGAAAGAACAGACCAAAAAGTCCACCTTTATTAGTAAGCGACATAT
Source organism: Sinohyriopsis cumingii (assembly GCA_028554795.2). Classification (NCBI taxonomy): domain Eukaryota; kingdom Metazoa; phylum Mollusca; class Bivalvia; order Unionida; family Unionidae; genus Sinohyriopsis; species Sinohyriopsis cumingii. Next base: position 40,028,049 of record CM068834.1, on the reverse strand, counting down.
TGGTATCGCTACGTAAGTTATATAATTTAAATAAGCGCACTCCTGGTTACATTTTATTCATATTGAATATTTTAAAATGTAAACCTTAGGATGAAAACTCGTCTGATTTTATACGATTTTGATGAATATATTGTGTCTTAAATTACTACCAATGGTATACTTTGAAATATCAATTTTGGCGAATAATAATAACCACAAAAAATAATAAGCTATTTTCTCCATATTAATCGATGTTTACCTATGACGATTTTCTGTACGTTAGTAAGATGCTTACCTGTTGCAAATTTTTCCACAGTCCTTGTAAGGTTTGCTACTTTCAACATCAGGATTTCCATATCATTTTCCAATTAAAGACGTTTCTCCTTTTCTTCTTCAAGACGAAACCTGACGGCGCTGACGTCACGGCTAACCATGCTGTCTAAAATGCCGAGAGAAGACTGTGCGAATAGAAAATGTAGAGCAATACAGAAAACCTCCATTTTCTTCCAACCTTTCTAAAATTATTGGTGGCAAAAGCAAACTCAGAATGTGACTAACATTAATTTGTTTACAGACTTTGCTAAAACCAGTAAATAGAACACGCAATTCAGCATCATTATCTATATACCAGATGGAATTCCGGAAGCTGTTTAAGCGTTTCTGCTACAATTTAATGAGACTAATTTGAATTCCTTGATATGCATGACATCATATATAGGGTCACAATGTCAAAGTCATCTTTGATTAGCCTGTTTTTCGTTATCTCAATGAATTGCTTAAACAGATACTGTCACAAACCACTACTATTAGCTGGCTTGAATCTTTCGACGATCTGTAACATTTAATAAGCCTCATTTCGTCCTCATAAAGAGGTACATCATATTAAATACAGTGATAGATTTTTTGTCCTATTTAAATCCACTTCTCTGACATAAATGTGTCAAGCATTTTTTTATACCATTAAGATACGTGAACCAAGAATGGGAAAACCACAGCAACCTAACCAACATATTGGTAATGTAGTGTCACGCTCACTACCTAGAGACTTCAATCTTTTGTAATATTTACGAATTAACAATATAATTATACAGAGAAGAGAATTTTCAATTCGTACTCAACGGTACCCATCGCCTTGCCTGCAAGCACGGACCTCTATACCATCTCAATCATGCACAAATCACCAAACCTTATGCTATAAAGTCGCTGCCGTTGTTGCCGTTGTAGGTTTTAACGCCATTTTCCAGCACAAGATAGGCTATACATGGCGGCCAGTATCAAAGGTGGAGGAAGAGCTTTCTTACATACCCACATTGGTATATTAGATGAGAATAATCATTGGATTGATATGCAGGTGTGTCTTCTGAGAACGTGTATTTAACATTAGTATCGACTATACTTGCTGAGAATTTAGAAACTCGCCAAACCAGACATCGATAAGAAAATATGTACCTAACAAAGTAAAAATGAAAATGAATAGGAAGAAATGAAAGAAGGAAGAAATAACATAAAGAAAAAGAAAACAAATGTAAATAGTTCAATAATCTGGATTTACCTAGAATAAAGAGGGGCTTAACCGTTATATTCAAGAATTGTATCCTCACAGCATTCGAAAGTTTCCATTCACTTGTGTTGTGGCTAAATAATAATAATAATAATAATAATCAGAAGAAGAAGAAAAAGAGAAAATTACACGATTGGTGGGCAAAATGCTCACGCAAATATACATTCTACTTTGCTGCATCCAACCAAAATTGTCGGACTAGTTGCCTCAGATACAATCCAAAAGGGTGATAACTCTTACTAAAGTCATGGAAGCAGTGATTAGTATGCACATATTCGTATGACGATCATGCAACGCATTGCACGCCAAGCATCAGAAACGTCTCTCAGCAACTACGAGACAAGCTTCAGTCCCAGAATTATGTCATACAGAGCAACCTGTTTTAAGCCAAAAGGGCAATAACTCAATGTACAAGCACAAGTGCACAGTGATCGAGTGGTTTCATGGATTAAACATATTTTATTGTCGCAAAAAAATACAATAAGATTGGACACAATTTAAATATTAGCCCTCTCTCTTTATACTGCAAGTATCACAACATATTCAACATGAATGCAGTCACTAATAATGACAAATGATTGGAGAGAGAGAGAGAGAATAAAAAAGAGAGAGCACAACGACAGTAATCACATTTTGAGTAAGTTATTGCAGTCGTCAGGGAAAGGTTATGTATTTAAATACATGTATAATTCTATATTTTTCATTTGCACCGCCCTATCCCCAAAGCAGTAAATCTAAACTATCAGTTGCATATATGACTGAGTAATTTTCTCATAAGCTCAGTTTGTTGTCAACTAATCTTGGGACAGAACAAGAAATGCATGGTCGTTTCAGTTCTATCGCAGGAACAAAAGGGGTGTCTGCAAGCTGAACACGATAAAGATCAGCTTTTAATGAACTTACAATATGTCGTAATTCAGTACGGATAATATCTAAGGTTAGAATAATAAAACGTGGCTCTTTCCAAGATACGATTTTTGGACACAAACACTTTTTTCAAAGCAGTAAGACATGCAACACAAGGTATCCTGTAAAGCAACAGCTCTTTCCCCCAATTTTTCTGAATCCGTCAACGTGCATCCATCCTAGACTACACTGGCATATTAAAAAATGTGCCTTATATTAGTTTTATAAAGTTTTGATAAAATTTGCCTACTAAGTTGGTATTTAAGTTTTCGAAAAGAGGCTATTCGAAATAATGCTGTTTTTAAAATGCTATAAATGCTACCAATGTGAAAAGTCAATTTGATATTTGCTGAAGGTAGTAATCCAAAATGGCGATGAAGATTCATATATTTGAGATGAATATTTTCAAAAACAGCTTCAGGAATATTTTTTCAGTTTATATTCTTGAAAAACATAGCCGTTCTTTTTTTCCTGGATTAAGAATGGAAGTGGTGGAATAAAAGTTGAATGATTTATCATTTCAAAACTGATCTTGTAATTTTCCAAAATGTTTTTGGAGCATTTTTGTTTAGAATCTGTAATATGTGTATCAAATATATTGATTTTTAGCATGCATTTTAATGTTGCTTACTTTATTTCTGATATGTTTGAATGTATTCCAGTCGATTATCTACCACGATTCAGGTCAAATATGCGTGCTCTGTCCCATTTCATTATCATTTTTCTTAATTGGCAACCAAACCACGGTTCATTGCACGGGCGAACTGCTGCAGATTTAAAAGGAAAACACAAAGCTGTCAATTGTAATAATTTGGTTTTGAATACATATGTTGGAACATCATTATCCGTTGGTGTTAGCAAAAGATCTGCCCAGTTAGTTCCTGTTATCAGAGCTTTTCATTAGCTAAAATCAACTTTGCTGTAAACCCAGACAGGGTAGGCCGTTTGGTTAATGTTAAATTTCCATTGTCGCTAGGGTGACCCCATTCACTACTACCCAGACAGGGTAGGCCGTTTGGAGGTACACGTTAAACACTGATTGCTGTAGTAGAAGCATCACGGTCACTAAATTCTTTATCAATTTTTAAAATGTATATATGAATATAGTTGTAGCATTATTTACAAAGATTGGATCAAGCAAAATTCTATTAGGAGAAGTGACTCGTGTAGGATATGCTATCACATTTCGTCGACTATATATTTCCATTAAATTAACTAAACTTGCAGAGATAGAAGGTACAAGTAAATCAGTGTTATAGTCCCTGATATTAATACTACGTTTGTAGTGTCACTAACGATATCAATAGAAGTTTCAAAATTTTGCCTGAAACTTGTAGGAGAGAAGATTGATCTGTGCATTGCCCCTAAGTATAATTTATCTGAGGGTAACGTAATCGGTTAATGTGCACATTTTTCTACACAATACTAGGATTCAAACTAGCGTATCAAGAAACTAAAGAAAACTGTAACATTAACCTGTGTTAACCTCGAGATTAGTTACATGTGTATTTATATATCAAATGTAAATGAAATACGGGATCCAATCATCCATATTTATCTGCGTCATGGTTTGCATCAGGAATTTGAAAGCACATTTGATATATGTTGCCTCTGTTGATTGTCTGGATTATGCGCCTTGTTGCTGTAATAATTTGTCTGGATTATGCGCCTTGTTGCTGTGATAATTAGGAGACTCTCCCCAAAAACAAATCGACAAACGCTATTCTTTTTGTAACGGCAATGTGTAGCGCTTGCCTTTTTTTCTGTACATAAGCATGTGATTTCATCTGACATCCAGGCATTTTGTCACGATATCAAGAAGAAAGCAAAAATACATAATGGAAACTTGACATGATTTAACATTTGACATTATATATATATATATATATATATATATATATATATATATATATATATATATATATATATATATATATATATAATTGACTCAAAGGAAACTCATGCATAACATGCATAAATTGGCCTAAACGGATAAAAAACAAAAATAAAAGCCTGTATCATGACAAATGAATAAGATATATATTTTTATGCTGTGAAATCTGTTTTACAAACACATTGTCATAATGAAGATAGACCATACAAATACAATTTAGATTGCTGCAGAAAATAACCCTATACAGCATTAACTATCTTAACTATGTTTTTCAAACGACTTTTATTTGATTTTGACGTTTATTTACTTCGTGGATGTTAAATGTGCATTGTAAATTCCGTACAAACATTATTATCTGGTTTGACTTATTGTTGCTTTCTTGTGCGATTGCAAGTGCGCGTAAATTCAGCTTAATTGTTCTCGTAGCAACATAAATAATAGCAATAACTTACAACATGTACTTGTTTAATCAGGATGATGAGAGAAACACAATTTGGTATATTGCATACAATTAACATACCATTCCTATGGAATGACACTTGTTACACTTCCATCAATATTATTCAGTCTCTGGCAAACAAGCTTCCGCCCAACAGTAACTGGGGCCAAAATAACAAGCATTAATAAATGATACAATGAAGAAAGAAACAAAAAGCGATGGTTAGCAGCAAATACTTACATCAGCCTTCAACAACGTCTATATGCCTGCCTTTGATACAAAAGTCAAGAATTAACAAGCTACATAAATGTGGTTCTTGTGCATTTGTATAATCTCTGTACAACTGTGTCACGGCATATTGGACGGAATGACATGCAGTGACGTCGGTGCCGTAAAGTTGCGTCTGGAGGAGGAAAAGGAGAAACGTCTCCTGTTGCAAAATGACGTCGAGATTTTGATGCTGAAAGTAGCAAATCTTGAGAGGAAGTTAGAGAAAGACGCTGACGGTAAGACGATTATTTTGATACAACATTTCACATTATAAATTTTTTATCCTTCTCAGTAAAGAGAATAACAGAATTGTCATGTTCTATAAAAATTTCGGGTGGGTCTCTATCATTATCAAAATTGAAACCTAGATAAAAATGCTAATATAAAATTAGAAGTCAGATCTTAAAAGAATATTTTCATTATTTCCCATTCTCAAATACAGCACGTATTCAACTGACCTGCAATTCCTTAAAAGCTACTGGACCGGATGTTGTTAAGAATCAAATAGTGAAAGTATTTTTGCAAACATATGTTCTGCGGTCGGGTAGACTCACTGGAAACATTTCATTAAAAACAGTAACCTATTTTGCATTTATTTCATAAAGGTTCATCGTCCAGATCCAGAAATGTTGCCTTTATGGCTTATCGAGACACATCTATGACAAATCTCGGACTGAAACAGAAACTAGTGTTCGACAAGGTAGCAACGAATGAAGGTAAAGGATATTCTGCGATCACAGGCATGTTTACTGCCCCCGTTTCTGGCATCTACTTCTTTACCTGGATGACTGCCCACGTGAAGGGTGTTGCTTCTCCTGACACCGACCTTGTAACTGGGATCGTGGTGAACGGCGAGTACAAAGTTCACGCGGGTATTGACATTACACATGGTTTCCATATGGGAGGTAACTCTGCAGTGTTCCGACTCAATGCAGCCGACATTGTGTGGATAGGAGTTTCCCTTGGAAGTGGGATGTTTTCTAATTCTGGTGAACGCTGGTACTACCCAGCATTTTCCGGATTTCTTGTACAGGCTTAAGGATTAATACTTTTATCCTTAGTCCGAGTTTCCTCTGACCCTTGCCACCCCAAAATGTCCAAACGTCAAAAATGGGGTGGCAAGGGTCAGAGGAAATTTGGACTACTGTATCCTATACTGTGCATATAACGTTAGACAAGTTCAGTCAGTACTTATCGATATAACCGGGATGTAAATTTGTCAGTCTCAGTCCTTCATTGTACGACATCGACTCCGATATTAATGTCGGGGGGAGGGGTCGAGGTCTTACTGCCTAACGACGCTGTGTAGCGTGTTCTGATATAGATTATAGTCTGACTCTACGTCCCCGTTTGTTTGTACCCTCCTACCGATTTCAAAAAGGAGAACGTTTAATGTGATAAAAAGTGCACAGAACTAAGTCAATTGAATCACTGATTTGTATTTCTAACCTGACTGTGACCAGAATGGCACTAATGGTGTCATCCCCTGCACCATTTTATGCTTAACGGACTTTCCATACTAACACGGCGCCATATTGCGTACACTATAGGCTAGTTTATTTCCATCAGACAACATAATGACGTAGTTGATCCTGTTCGGTAACTGCTGAATAATTGCGTAAATTACATAACGTCGAGAATTTGGAATTATATTCCTCTGCATATATGAACATAGAAATTAAACCGCTTGTTTAATCCACATGAAAAGCATATTTGTAGTTGTTATTATTTTCATTTGCTTGATTCGACACTGTAAATATCAGAAGCAGACGACTTATGTATGTACATCTATAGTCGTGGTACACCACTTTGCTGAAAATGGACTTGCCCAGAAACTGGAAATAGATCCGAGCATGTCCGTCTATTACACTGAAAACTTCTGATATGCATGAAACGCGCATATGATGACGGTGTTAGGGCCACTCTACTCAGAGTCAGGTTAGAAACTATAAATCAATGAATGAATTTACCAAGTTCCTTGCACCTTTTATCACATTAAAGGTTTCCATTATTTAAATCAGTGTTTTTTTTTTATTGTTTTTTTTTACAAACAAACGGTTTGTATTATCAGACTATAGCATGGAAATGAGAAGTATATTTCACACACTTGGCAACCCTTATCGACGCTTTTCTACAAATTAATGTCATAATGTTTTAGTCAGACGTTTCTTTCTCTGATGTCTTTTTTTCTAATAAATTCAAATTCTCACAAGCAAATGAATGTGTTTGCAAATCCGTTGTCCTACAGTTCAGTTGACTGAAATGCGATGGAAGCCGGGAAGCGGGGTAAATTGACCGTATTCAGACAGACTAGACAATTTTTCCACAATTCCCTTTCGCGAAGTCGACTCGAAAAATGCTAGCCAAATTGTTAATTGCAAACAAAACATTCTAGAAGGTACAGTTGAAAAAGCTTTCCCACGATCGCAGCCAATCAGTAACGAGAACATTGCGTCATAATTTCCAGGGCTTATTTGGACCAATCAGAACCACATAAAGTGATAGGTAACACGTTGTGTTATTTAAAAAAATATATGAAACTGCACATACTGTAGGAAAACTATACCGACCATGTGATAATACACAAAAAGAAATGCCTTTATGTCACAAAGAGTCGACGTCGTAGCATCAAGAGTACATGCATAAACAGAAGTCGCTATTATTATAATCGAATGAGTTCGTCAAAGTTTTTAATATCAAATTGCAGGAATAACACCAGAGTTTGAAAATACAGGTATTTCATTGATAGTTGAAACGTCGTCGAGTGTTATTTTCAACACCTGTCATTGTATAGGTATATATTCTTTGCTTATGAATCCGAATGTACGTCCGCCAAAAATTTAGTAATTTGAGAAATATTGCTGTGATTACCTGGGAGTTTCTTTTATCGTCGCAAGCCTCAGACGACAATCCGCTACACTCTGTATTGAGATTTCTCATGACTATGCATAAACCTACTTAACCAATCACTCGCCATTGTGATCAGACATGGCCAGCCTTAAGGCAAGGCGGTTGCCTTGGGCCCCGCCCCTTCGGGGCACTGTCCTTGAAGTTAGAAGAAAACAATTACTCATAGCACAGTAATCCACCGGCTGGGCCCGCTGCTAGCGTGACGCCTTGGGCATCGCCAACTATACGGCCGGGTCTTCCAACATCATGCTGTTGGAATGAGCCAATTGTTTATTTTCCAAATACAAGCCTTCTTCTGTTTATTACACGGGCGCTTTCATTGATGTGTAAGCGTCAGCTACACTGTGTTTTTGGTGACGTATTTTTTGTTCATGCGTACTCATCGGAAGCGGGAAATTCTAAGCACAGGCAGCCACGTTTGATAAAGGAGCGTAGCGAATCGATGTCCGTGGCTTGCAACCATGAGACTACTTCGGAGAATCGAAGTTATTTCAACTTGATAGGAAGGAGACGAGGATGTTCCTGTAGAGTCTGGCAGAAGACATATAATCAAACCCTTCCACTGGGATTTCTTTGTCTCGGTGCCCACCACATTATTGATTCCATTATTCTCCACACATACGACAGCATCAAGATTGTGTCTATGCTGAGATATATAGGTTTAATAAAACTTGTTTATAAATCTCAAGTGACTGAATTTTTATATTATTATGTTGTTTCCATAATTTTACTATAGAAGTAAAATTAGTACTCTTAGTTATGAAAACGAATCGGCGTAAAGTAGACAAACCGAAAAGGGAGAGGTCTACTATACACGCTGATACGTAATACGTGACGCAGCCATTTGTACATGCAAACGAAAAATCATTTATTTATCATCTATGCTGCACGCAAGTTACCACCGCTACAACGGCTCCAATTAAAATAAGAAAATGCAGACGAAACCACGGAAATATCCTGTAAGTATGTAAGAAAAGTTAGACTTTGATCCTTGTTTTTTGTTTGTTTTGTACATGCCAAGCAATCCAAAACAAACGTAGTCTGGATAAATGTGGCTTTACCTGGACAATTGGTCTGAGTCATATTACATGGTATTTAAGACGTTAGCAAACTGACAAACTTTCAAATGTTAGTAATGTATATTATTATTATTATTATTATTATAGTTTGACAAAAATGGTTCCTAAAACTATTACAAAACTTACAAAATTAGTACAAAACTAATACAAAATTAATACAAAATTAATATCTAAAAGAATGTTAATAGCTATAGTAGTAGTATACTAAACTAATTTATTGATTACAAAATGATGAAAAGTGACTTAATTGTAAATTATGATACAAAATTTGTTTGAAATATAGTTTCTATTTTTCCTTTAAATCTTTTATTAAATTTTGTGCTGTCACCTGTTAGACTCTAATTAGAAGCGAGTATGTACGGTACTGTTTTACCAGCTAGTGTATACTCGTGCGCTTACATATATGGTACAGTATTTTTTGTGTTGTTGTTTGTTTTTTGGCAAGAAATAACAAAACCACATTGATCATATATACGTACAGCTTCAGGCCCGTCGACCATATACAAATATATGCGGACTAGGCGGTCGCCTATGGTTCCAGGTTTTAAGCGACGCCAAATTAGACTGAAGTGATTTTTTTGCGAAGGGGGAAAGTTGGGAGCGCCAAAGTCAAAGGTCGTCAGGGGCGCCTAAAACCCTTCGGCCGACCTTGTACATCATTATTAACGATGTGTTTTATCATGTATGGTAATATAAAACCACGTCACTGCCCAACACATGAGCAAATAAGTCATGGTTATTCTTGATAATATTATATGACACAATGATTTATATCACACGTGGAGTTTGTGTCACTGAAACAAGGTGGTGTAGGTACTAATCCATCACAAAACGGAGAAAGAGAACGAGTGGTATACTTACAAATGCGTGTAAACACACACACACACACACACACACACACACACACACAGAGGTGGAAACCCGCCATGAACCATCAACTCACAGGAAACTGCTAGTAGGCTCTCTCGCATACCTGGAATCAGATCAAAATTAATTTCTCTTTATATTCTCTACATTTGTTTCTCAGTACTGAACTTTCCGTTGTGTCCAAAAGATAATACATCCCATATTATTCTAATGTACTTTCAAAGATGAACTCATGATACAGGTCTTGTCATATGTCGTCCGACATTTTTTTGAGAGGCTGAGCTATAACAAAGCACCGTAGATTGCTTACAGATTCCACTACCGGATTATTATCAATGCCTCATTACTCAGTGTGCACTGTCGCCGAAATGCACACAGACAAGCACGTCATATCGCTCAAAATTCTAAAGAAAAATCAGTTACCTTTAAATCAACACCAAGAATTCCTAACTTTTACTCTTGGATCTCCACTAAAAGGAGACAGGAAAAAATACTCTAAAAACAGACTGGGACTACATTCGTGGGTTCTGAATTGGAACTTACAACTGTGATCCGATTCCACCTATGTTGGTCAGGCCGAGACCCGAACTCACGTGGACAGAGAGTTGAGATGTGTTTTCTGTTACTGCAAGCGCCTACTATCATTCGGCCACGGGGTCCTCTGAGGGAGAAAAAGAAATCCCCATTTACCTGTCAGGAAACAAATATGCACAGGTACAATTATTCTATATAGTGTTTTGTGAAAACCCCTATATCCATTTAGAGTAACAACTTTTTAATCGTATAAAAGATTAAAAACAATTGATGTTAATAAGAAAAACAGAAGTCACCTGTTTTATTCCATGTAACTATGCTGAGAAAGTTCAGTTTAAGTCACGCCTCAACCATGCAAGAGAATCAAACCAGGTTATATGACGGACTAACGTTGCAGAGCTATGTGTATCAAGTATAGATTTTAGTACAGCTTTTGGACAAGATTGCTACGATGATCGACAGGATAGATTCTAAATCAATTTGCCCAGTGCTAAATGTCATAATACTCGACCAGACACCGTGTTGAACCTAGCTCGTAAATATTGAACATACATTTCAAAAAGGGGGTGGGGTGGCGGTAGTGACTTAAACTAGTACTATGTCAACTAAAAGATTTCATAGTCAGAAGCAGAGAAACACAATATAGATATATTGCTGGTGTTTTGGACATAGATTAAAAAAATAAATATTAACGGCACTAGCAATATTATATATAGTTTTAGTATATAGATTAATACACTTGAAATAATAGCTTTACTTTGTTCATACTTTATTCTTGGAACTTCCGCTCATATTAAAAATGAAGATATTTTATGTGAACTTTTAAACATTTATCCTGCTAAATACACTGATAAAGTGACAATTGATAAAATGTAACCTTTGATTTTCTTGTTTAAAAAAGGAAAACTCTCTTCAATTCGAAACAAACTTCCTCATGGTTCTAACACGGGACAAAACGAAACACTGTCGACCTGCACTAGACGAAGAGTGTAAGCTGTTCGATACAAAATTACGGCATATTTTCCACGTAAATTACCGAACAAGATTCCGGTTTTAATCTTATGTCAAAGGAAACAACAGCTTTCTCATCGTGTACGACAATAAAGGTCAATGCTCAAATGGTGTTGACAAAATCCCTCCAGGTGCAAAATTACTTTAAATTTATGGTTTGAGGTACTAAACATAAATCGTAAGATATTAGATTATACTTTTAGGACAAAACTTTCTATTTTAAAAAATGAAATTGGAGTAAATGCCCCAAAAAACCACTTTATTCTCCTTGGTGAAGCATTCGTGTTCTGTACTATGCCTAAAGAAATATATGTTTGGAAAACGTTCATTATGTGGGATACCAAAATTATGTCATTTTGTGTATTGCTAGAGGTCTCCATAACTTGCTTGCTTGCATTTTTATTTATTACTTTTTTGTTACTAATTTTTTAGGGGGCGTCACCCGCGCAACCTTATATACAATTCATGAAGGTGATGTGTATCTAAATTCCCACAGTCGATATAGTTATGGTAAGCATTTACATTAATTTGTTTATTTGCTAAATGTTCTATAAGCAACCCTATATATAAACCATAAAAAGGCCGCCATGTATAGCCTGGCATGTGCTGAAAAATAGCGCCACGTCCACAACAACAACAAGACATATACTAGGTTTTTAATAACTTTTACTGATTGGCAACACTTCCAAAACTCAACATACACCGTCTCCGTTCTAGAATTGACTCGACGATACAGAGAAATGCGATTCGTTTGAGTTCGTCTTTTTTTTTTCCTTCTTCTATTTGTTTGTGGGGTTAGGCGGTATGTCATGCAGAGACATCAGGCCGTTATGTTTCAGCAATCATTCTAATTAAAATGCAGCGATTCTCGTCCGGAAGACATGATCTTTATATTTAAATTTATTTTTGCACGTCATTTTTGATGTTCTTTGATTTTGTATACCAAACTCTCCTGTAAGAAAGTAATTAAAGGCCCCTATCAAACAACAGAGCAACTACATCTGAGAATTTTAAACTGTTTGAGTTCGAGCAATTTTTTTAAAACTGTGTCTGAGTTAGAGCAGGAATTTTAAACTGTGAGTTAGAGCAAGAGAATATCTCTCTAACATCGAGTCAGTCTCATTAAAGTTAACTATAACACATTCACGAGAATTTCATTTTATTCATATTATCTGAAAATGGTAAATTCAAGACAATTACATTTTGCGTTAAATTAGTTAAAACATTTATGAAACACATAAACACACACCCATAAACACACACACACACACACACACACACACACACTAAATATGGTACATACTGAAGCATTCTAATGCATATAATAGACGATGCCGTAAAACTTAAAAAGTTCAAACACCAGTCACCCAAATACTCAGCACCATTCGAATATTCGAATTACTAGCTCAATCACAGTGTATCACCTTTTCATTTTGTGCGACTTCCGAAACTCAAGACTTAAATACTTAACAAAAAAAGAAAGGAAGAAACAAAAATTTGTAGGTAGCTATTGATGTTTTACACGAAGTATTTTTGTTCTCTTGTTTTGGCTCGATCTTTTTATTTATTGCTGATAATACAAAACCTTCTTCTGACACTATCAGTAGTAATGGATTTAATGTTCCTCCTGCTGATACAATTCCTGATGTTGTTAGTATCATTGGAATGTAGTTCAGCATGCCTATTATTTTAGTGTGTAATTTTCTAGCTTGTCTGATGCAGTAAAGTTTTTTTTAATGGTAATATTTATAGTATTTGATGAACTCATCCCTATCATTGTCTGACAGGCCTGATAATATATGGTTGAAATCAATAATTTCTTTTTCTTTGCCATTCTGAAACTGTTTCCGTAATTATTTCAATTGCTGTAGTGAAGGTATTTCAGCATCAGCCTTATCGATCGGAACACTAAATTTACTATTAACAGGATTAGCAAGAAAATATCTCTACTTATCATACACTTCATACACTTCAGACGAGATCTCATTATATTTGCTATCAATTAAAACTTTACGATCTGAGGATGAAAATGGGGGGTCAAAATTTGTATTTCAGTAATAGAATTGACTCTATCACGATAAATATCATCTATTTCATCGAGATAACTAACAACATAACATAAATGTCCCAGTTTAAATTTGTTAAAATACTCGATATTGCCTGAGAATCGCATGTGCTGTTGTAAGACTCAAAAGACCGCAAATATCTGCTTGGTCTATATTTATGTCGCTGACGGGCAGGTTTAGGTATTTAGTAATCAGCTCTTTGATATTTCTGTATTTTGCTTCTGTGAGTAACTTTCCAGCTTCTTTTTTTAAAGTTTTTCAATGCAATTTTTAAAAACTATTATATATTTCATAATCTTCATCAATACTTGATTCTACAATTAAAATATCAAACTCCTGATAAAATATATCTCGTTCGACATCATCATACGACTATCCTGGACTAAAGTATCTGATATTGCGTTTAGTGCTGCATTAATATGATATACGTTATACTTTTGTATAGCCGGTGAGAGACTCTATTAGAACTAGATATGCTGTTGTCAGCAGGTTAGTGTCAGTATTATTATCTACCATTTCCAACAGTGTCTTTTTGTCATAGTAGTCCATGCGTAGCACACTAAATACTCGACGTTTAACAAATGTGTATTTGAGTTTACGCTTTTTAAGAAACTTGTGTTTTCTAGTTTGTCAAACTCGTCGTGAATCTTCGCTCTTGCTCTAGCTTTTACCACCATTAATTTATAAAAAAATAAGGTTAGATTTGTCGATCGTCAGAACATTTACTTCATTTAGCCCAAACAGTGTATTTATCAACAACATTTCAATTTTTACTCGTCGCTCCTCACAGTCACTCACAGGACAGTATTTGCTAATTATATCGAAGTCTCTGATCGCGTATCTCATGTGAGGGCCTCTCATTCCAGCAGCTCTAGCAAAGTTGTCACTATTCTCATTTAAACCCGTTGAATATAAAGTTAATTTTTTTATTCGAGCATTTGTATTTACCGCTTTGCTTCCTCAACATTTTCTGGATCTAGCTGATCAACATCAGCTATATTGATTTCGATCATCGACGCAATAGATCTGAAGCATCATCAAACCTGGATATGGACCCTCAACGTCGACAACATAAATCCGAAAATACGAGTACTTATTTGTGGTTACTGCGAATCAAATGTAAATTGCAGAGAAGCACTAACATAAACATTCGATGCCTTATGCAGCGCAGTCCATTCCGAATCATTATTCGATCCTCGTAATTGCCATATATAAATTCTTCCGACATTGGCATTTATTAGACCTCGTAGTTGAAATTTCCATATTGAAACGGCTGGTAAACACTTTATTTTGATCCAAAAGTTAAAACTTTCTGTGTTTGTGACCACTCTAATTATATATATATATATATATATATATATATATATATATATATATATATATATATATATATATATATATATATATATATATATATATATATATATATATATATATATATATATATATATATAGCTGTTGAACGCAAATGCATAACTTGGATTATTCTCCCAATAATATCTTGACAAAACCCGATTGATTATTTCTAGCATCAGCGACATATAGAATATGACCTACGCTATTTTAATTCTTTTTGTACTACCACAAATCGCATGCGATTGGGTAACACTATGCTGTTTATTGACAAACTCAACTGTCGAAACGGGTACATACGTAGAAGTTATCTTGTTGGCAGCCATATCGATCGCACCTGTAACTGTTCCTCTGGATTTTTTAAAAACATAATTAGCATTCACAGCAGTAATTGTTCTTGCAGATGCTACATTTATTTCAGAGTCAATATACCATTTATTTATAATCTCAGACGGGGCGACTGGATTATAAGTTGTTATTTTGTTAGCACCCATATTAAACTTTTTTCCCGCTCATATTGATATTTCCCGTCATATTTCCACCTGTCAATGATAACTTGCTATTACTGCCCGCGAAGTTGGGCAAAACCTATTGATGGTAAGTTATCTACGTGGATACGTGGATATGTTGTTTCAAGGTCTAGCACTTGCTGACCTGAGATACTTAAGTTACCAGCCATTTTTCCACCTGTCAATGATAACTTACTATTTTCGATCGTCTTTTGTTAGGCAAAGCTTACTGCTTGTGAGTTATCTGGGTTGACAGGTGGATATGTTGTTTCAAGGTGTAGCGCTCGCTGACCTGACATATTTAAGTTACCTGTCATTGTATCTACAGATTTTTTTGGGAAATAGTTTGCTAAATCTGCTCCAGCCACGGTAGTTTATATTGCTGCTGTTGTTTCTGTTGAGCTTTCGATTATCGTACCAACTTTTGTGTAATAGCTCATTCTTATTATTACTGTGAGATAAAATTTGTGAATACTTGGTACAGAATGAGCATAATCACCTTTTACACGGAGCGCTTAATGACATGAGCATAACCACGGCCTACCGGACTGTCATTATCTGATAGTAGGACGAACTGGATCGGACAAAACTAATCTTCTGATGAATCTGTTACACAACGACCGCTTCAACTACGATCGAGGTTATACACGATCAGTCCACAGCAGGATAAAAATAAGCTGCTTAGCGAATACAATGGAAAGCTAAAAACAATGAACTTGGCGCCGGTGATGATATATTTATCATAAAACAATACGGAAAATATGATTTCTGTTGCTGAGCTAGATTCTGATGAGCATACAGTTATTCTGTTGGATGACATCCTGATAAGCAGTGCCGAAATGGATAAGATTGTATCTTTTTTTTCACTATCGCGCAACAGAAAATGTAATGCAGTTTATCTGGTACAAGGATTTTATAATGTCGATCGATTTATCATGCGAAATACATGTTATTTTATACTATTCGCTGCATTTGACAAAATATAGGTCGAGAGCAATGGGGATGTGTATCAGAAGATAAAATTGCCGAGCTTTATCATAACGCTACTGGCAGGTTGCCTGCGTCGGACCAGCCTGCTGCTCAGGGAAATCACAGTTTCTATTTATTTGATAAACTAGCACGAGATCGAAATCGTATGTTCAAATGCGGAATAGACACGTTTTTGGTCAGATACTTAAAGAAATGGATGAGAAACGAATTGAAAGTTCTACAGAAATTTGTTGTAACAAGGGCCGCATTTAAGAAAAAAGTCGAACAGGAATGAAGAGAACAACAGCACACTACAGAAGAAACTGGTAGACTTTTTAGACCAGTGAGTGGAGCTGTACTTGGCAAATAAACTAATATTTCCGCGGTATCACTAGCAGATAATAAAAAAACAGCATTACTAAAGAAAGGACTACTTCGTCTAGTTGAAGAAGTACAGAAAAAGCTGCAGCACAAAAATTATTGAAAAAATAGGGGATCCGGTTGTATGACAGGGTGAGATTTTACGCGAAATTGGAAGAGTCGATCGAGTTGAAGAAGAAAGATCAAAAATAAAACGAGATAAAAAGAATGACTAAAACAGGAGAAACTGAACATTAGAAAAGAACAAAATCGATTAAGCAACATTGAAAAAGCAATAAAATTAATTAGAAACGAATTTCTAGATAGCGAAATAGTGAATCTGGAAAACGATGTGTTGGAATCAGAAAAACGCATTACAGTAGGTAATATCAGAAAACTGGATGATGCAAAAATTGATGAATATATCGAGTTATTAACAGATATATAAAACTCAATGAATCTGAATACTGTAATAATATCAATAATTCTGATGATTTTTGGGAAGCGTACAATCTTGTTAAAAATTACCGAAAAAGTATTATACATGAGATATACATTACAATTTTGGAAAATACAAAAATTCGACAAAAAAGTATAATTGGAATACTAAATTACTTACTCTAGCAAAAATATAAAGTATAAATATGTACGATTATGTCGTGATCTTAAGATCTATAACTCTCAAGCTGAAATAGTTGACCGGTTGATGCTATTAATATTATCAAAGAAAACAGGAAATGTGAGCACAGAAACTGACAACGTAATTGTTGAAATTTTAGATAATTTCAGATCAAACGATTATCTAACATCCGACGAATATTAGATTTTACATAGTGATTTGATTCACTAACAGCAAAGCACAAACTGTCAACAGTTCAGTGTTAGATATCAGATAAAATAAGAATGTTATCAACTACATTACTGCTTGATTCATCGCAGACTGCATCAGACAGTGCAAACTTCTCTGTTATTTATAATCCACCAATCGAACTTGACAGCAATAAACAATACGAAATTGGACTAGTATCAGCTTCTGATGGACACGCTATGTCAAATGTATGAACTAAGGTGAATGACGATTTCACATTTCAATCGATCCAGCCAGCTGTGGTCCAGTTTGGATTTCTGTTAAAATATCGCAAGGCTCTCATAAAGTTACTGATCTAAATAAAGCATTAACGTTCAGACAATTTTGAGCTTATTCCAAACTATAACACACTGCGTGCCAGAATTACTTTGAAGAACATTTTTTCAAATTAGATTTTATTACCGCCAACATCATCGGGTTGTTAGGTTTGCTCGAAAACAGTACGGTTCTGGATCGAAAAGTGCTTCAATTTCATAATATGGCGAATCACCGGTGGACATAACAAAAATAAATTCGATTTTAGTGAACTGCTTAACTGCCAGCGGATCCTATACGGCACATGGTAGTCAAGGACAAACAATTTATTCTTTTAATATTAATGTCCCAGCAGGTTCTTTAATGCAAGTAACACCACATCAAATAATCTACAATCCTGTTAGTGTCGAAAATCAAATATCTTCTGTCACGATGACACTGACCGATCAATCCGGCCGGCAGCTAAATCTCAAAAACGAAATTGTAACATATTATCTGCATTTGAGGTCGATAGATTAACCGATCGCAGCTAGCTGACCAGGATAAAATTTAGCAAAATCACTGGCATGAATTTGTGCCAAGACTTCAGCCCTGGTACGAGGCGATAGATCACGTTTCTGCCTCTTACTTTCTTCTTCTTTCTTCTCAAATGAATTGGATCGTTTCATCTTGATAGCAAACAGTCAAACGACTAAAGTTTAAACACCATGGACTAATTTATAGTCATATCAGACCAGCGTATATAAAAGGGTATGTGTCTTGTCCTTTCACTATTCATTTCACTCTCAAACCGAGCACAACGATGGAAGAGACTACCCAGATCGAACGTTTCATCAGAGCTTTGCGAGGGGTCATTAGAAACTTCTCTTCAGACCAGCCGACGGACTACTCTTCTTCTTTTCGAGATAAAAGTCAAGATACTTGCTATATCTGTCAGAAGAAAGGGCATTGGTCTTCAGAGTGTCCAGACCGTCAAAAAAGAAAAAAAGCGGTTAGAAGAGACAAAAGTCATGATACCTGTTATTATTGTCAAGAAAAAGGACATTGGTCTCCAGATTGCCCAAAAAAGAAACAAGAGGAGTCAGAAGAAGAGAGGGATTCTTCAGAGGAAGAAGAAGAGGAAGAAAACAGACAGGTGGAGAAAAAGAAACAGGAGAAGAAAAGAAGAAGGGAAGAAAGTGAGGAGGAAGAGGAGGAAAAGACTGTGATGGTGAAGAAATTAAAAAACAGAGAGAGTGAACAATGAGACAGAAGAAGTTTATGAACTTTTTAAAGTGCTCTTGTGAATTGTGAATTGGATTGTAAATATTTATAAAAGAATAAATTAGGTATAAAAAGGTAAGTGTCTTTGGGTTTTGATTTTAAAATAAGAAGCTACACTCACGCACTCATACACAGACACGTACTATAGGGGTAAAATGGCTTCTTTTGAGTTTGAATGGATGTTGAGAATTGAAAGTCTATCTCTTTTCGATAGACGTGGGTGGCCCTGAAAAGGGCCTTTTTTTGGTGTAGGGGTGAGATTAAGCAATCAACTTTAACTGTCTTAAGCCTTTGCCACGGCCAAGGCCTATTTCTGGACTGCGTACTGTTGATGATGATGATTTGGTTGAAATCACTAAGGGTGGCACGGTAGGCTTAGTCACAGGGTTGGAGTGTTTAGCTCGGGAAGGTCGTATTCTCCTCGGTCGTAATAAAGAAGTCTGATACATTTGTTTCAGACTTCTTAACTCCACTAAAATGTCTAACAGTACCGTGACCGTTTGATTTTCACACCCTTGTTTCTTTGCTGTTGCTTCTTGTTGTTGTTGTTTTTTTTCTTACCTCTTCTTCTTGATGTTGTTGCTGTAGGAAAAAAAGCTTGTTCCGCTTCCTTTTGCTGTTGTATAAATTTCTCCAATTGTTCTTTCTGTCTCTGTCTAAAATTCTCCGGTAATGAAGGAGAAGGTGACGAAGGTTCCGGAACAAATTCTTGCGAGGTAAGAAAATCCACAAAATCCCAATTCACCTCTTCTGAAAGTAAGTCCGGGTTCCCTTGGGTAGTCTCCACGGCTGGTGCACCCCAATTTATCGTTTTCTGAGTTTCCGTCATGTTGAAAAACTGTCGCATGAATTGACTGCGCACAGGCGCTAGCGAATCTATATAGACCACGTGACGTCACAGACTGCTGTCTTAGGATTGGATGTGGGCTGACTGAATTTTGTAACGCCTGTTTGGATTGGTCAACGAACTCAATCCATTTCAATCCTTCCTCTCCCTATAAATAAACGCAGTTCACTGAATTCCTTCACCTGTTCTCGGCACCCCCAACATGTGGACCGACGTACAATCTTCCACGCTTGTGTCTTCGATGATGTTCCGGACGGACATATCAATGTATGTCCGACCCAACTGGACAGTTATCCACAGGACAGACACCAGCCTGTGGATGCGAAGAATCTATGTGGAGAGGCAAGGATGCCTCAAAAGAGTGTTAATCTATGGTCCTACAGTTAGGTGCAGGCTAAGGACAAGAAGAAGATGTCACAGATGCCCTTTATGTTAAGGGTATATTAACATAAACCCAAAGGCCCTTTTCAGGGCCACTCATAGGTCTCGAAAAGATCTTGACTTTCATTGCCTAGACCTCATTTTTTTACTTTTTTTGTCTTAAAAAAAATAGAGACCCTCCCTATTTCAATTTTCCCCTGTTCCATTTTTATAGGCCCCATCAGGTCGGGACCGTATTAAAATAGGGTCCCGACCCTGTTCCATTTCCCCTATTCCCTAGACAGTCCCACGATTTATTCCCATGTTAAATTCCCCTTGTCGCTAGAATGGATATTTTCTGGAAAATATCAAATTCCTTGTAAGCAAAATTACATTACGTTCACATGTAAATAAAATAAAAGATTCCAAAACGCACAAACAAATCAAATCAAACACAAATTAAATCAAATCAAATATACGTAACATGGTAAATCCAGACCCTGCCCTAGGGCAAGGCGAACGAGGCAACCGCCTTAGGCCCCCAGCTTTCAGGCAAATGCAATGTTTTTGTTTGGGGCCCCGTGCTCATCGCTTGTTGTATTAGGCCCCGCACATCCTGGGGTCTAGCTTGAGTAAATCCTCAAAATGCTCCTTAGATGAGTCCACATCAAAAACCTTCTGCTTCATCCATTCAGAAACAGGCGACATCGGGGTAACTTCGGCTGCTTTGTCTGATCTGTAATTGTCGTTAATACCAATGTGGCTACACATACAATAGTACAGAATGCATTTGCCAGGTTGTATGAGTAAATCATGTTTGGGGCAATCCATTTAGTACGTACGCAAAACTCTGGCAAGGCTTAACCCTTCCTCCGTCCCTGTACACATGTGTACTTTTTTTAACCCCCACCTGGGTACGTACGCTCAACGCCCCCGACCCAATTCTATAGAACGGCCTTTATTTAATCCACGCAGAAACCATAAAGGATTAATAATATTAACATGTTTAATAAAACAGATAGTCCACCGACGTTGAATGTCTGGCTGCACCAAAGAAATAAGCCGCGTAACTTTAAACAGTTTGCCTAGTGTCCGCTAAAATTCAAACCCCGCCTGAACCCAGTCGAACAGGTTACGTATTAGACAAATTATTATTGAAGTTTCACCCACCCCCGTTTCCTAAGCGTACGTACATTATCAGTAGACACCCCCCCCATACCAAAGTGTATGCATTTGGGTTACCCCCTCCCCCTCCATGCGTACGTACTAAATGGACGGCCCCTTTTCGTTAGAAACGGGACATCAGTGGGTTGTCGAAACATAAGGTTTTGCACAGGAAATGGAATCCAAAAAAATGATGAAATTTCTTTCTTTGAGATGTTTCAGTGTAGTTCAAAGATTTAAGTATGAATGTAGTCTTTACGCGGTAACCAGATTTAAGTATGAATGTAGTCTTTATCCGGTAACCGGATCCATATAGTGACATGGATGTTGCAGCATTGACTCCATCTTTCGAATCGTCTAGTGACGACATAGACCTAAAATAATGGCATAATTATCACGGTTCACATGAATACATAAGCAATCGAAACTTTTCGATTCTAAAAGTAGTACAGAAGAGCCGACATTACATGCAGTTGCTCTTGACAAGGCTTTGCTTAGCCACGGGATACTAAACACACAACCAATATCCAGCAAAATTTGTAGTTTTTCGAGTTATCTCCCTTAGAGCATGAACCTAAACTCGATTTCGGCTTGTGTATATTATTTCTACTTAGTATAATATTATGGACACACACACACACACACACACACACACACACACACATACATACATACATATATATATATATATATATATATATATATATATATATATATATATATATATATATATATATATATATATATATATATATATATATATATATATATATATATATATATATATATATATATATATATATATAAAATTTGCACATCATACAACTACAACGGAGGATGCATTGTCTCCATCTTTCTAATCATCCTTATACAGGGACGCATGACCACGATAGAGGATTCGGAATTCATTGTATCTAGATAGGTGATTCGGAATTCATTGTATCTACTCCGAAAAGCGAGACAGCAGGTAGCCTTTCCGCAAAAGCAAAGATCAAAGATGTAATTAGTACAGCACTTGTTAATAATGACGTGAGTCAAATATGGGGTTTTATTTTAATCAACCTGACAATTTAGGGATAGAGATATTTGCAGTATTGTTGCTTTTAGAAGAGGACGAATTCATTTGCTAAATGATTTGATGAAATTTGGCTTTTGATCGTACAAATGTGTATAAAAGATGACGTCACACTCGGGATTAGACTGATTAGAAGACAGTTTTGTAGTATACTGAAATAAAGTCATGGTTCATTTGCCTCAGCGTAGATGCATTTTTCCTTCCGAAGTCTCAAATCCCTGCCTATGACTAATCTTGCCTCTGCTGGTAGATTTACGAGATGATCCGTACACAGTCTAGCTGATCCGTACACAGTCTAGCTGATCCGTACACAGTCTGGCTGATCCGAACACAGTCTAGCTGATCCGTACACAGTCGAGCCATTATCAAGTTTAGATTTTTACTAAAGTCCTGTATAACTGGAGTAAAATCTTCTGGACTGGTAACCAATCTGTGTTTGATATGACAAGTATTATAAGCAGGGGTTTTGAGGTATCTAATATACTGAAGAGGATGCTCTTTGATTGTTTCAAAACTGAAGAAATAACACTAAATTGGACAATTACAAAATTCAAATGAATAAAAGGTAAGAAAGCTAAAAGGAGAGGTATAAGTATAATTCAGTATCAAACATTGTCTATTCAATAAGGCCAAAATTAATGATCATACAATAATTCGAATGGAATGAAGCATGCTCGTATCTGACCAACTTTTTTGTATGCTCAACTTTTTCCGGCGGCCTAGTGGTTAGAGCTTCCGCCTCAGGTAACGATTAACAAGTATGCAAATGATAGCACTCTTTCTTTTACACACGCATACATTGTCTACTTTAAGGATTTGTTTCAGCGGGAGAGTGAAGCCATCGTTGACTGGTTTGCCTAGAATTTAAATAAAACCAAACCAGACAAGTTAGATACCATCTGCATTAGTAAAAACTGTCTACGGCTGAATATATTTCTCCACTGAGATCGCCTGTGACAACATTGTCTGGCTGCTTGGGGTTGTCATTGGCTGACTTATAAAGTTTGATGAGCAGATCAATGAAATACGTAGGAAAGCTTCACGACAACCAGTTTGTCAAAGGGTCAAAGGGCATTGGTAGGTATAAAACTTTGAAATAGGAAATTGAGTAGCTATCTTTTAATCTTTTATTCTTTCTGTCTTTAACTAGTGTCCTTTAGAATGACACTTTTGTGACAAAGAGCCAACTTTGAAGCTAGAAATGAAAATACATCTACGCAGTTTATAAGAACATATATGGCATTACACCGATATATTTCTCAAACCTTGTTTAAAGAATATAAAATATAATCTTGTTATAATTTCAGGTACAGTAAAACTTAGAGAGGAGTTTCTAAGGAAAGACAAAGCTTCGAAACGTTCAGTAAGTTATTTGATCGATTTTTGCAGAATATTATGGCATCTTAATTATAAATACTTGGAATATGTATACTTAATTATTAGGATCGTTTAGTATGTAGAATCACCTTTGTAGTGTTTCATTTACATGCGTATTTGAGAAATGAGCTTGAGTTTTACGTAGAGAATTATGTAGATTGTAGATTGTTAGCTTGTGGTTAGAATTAATATTGTAATTCGCTATTAGGTTAATTCGTAGTAAACTAGTGAATGTATTAATGTTTATGTTAGAAGTTACACATGCTTGAATTGTGAGTTGGGAAAATGGTTGAAGCATGCAAGATTAGTTATTGTGGACGTATTTATATACTAGAGCATGGATACTTGAATATTTGTATACTTTGGATGAGTTGTAATGTAAAGAAATGCGCCTGATTGTTGTGACATTGTTTAGTATAATGGGATTAGGAATATGTACTGATGCGTGACGTAATTTATTGATGTATGTATGAGAAGTAATTGTTACCGTGCTTTTATTACTTTTATTACGACGTTGTTTTACCATACAAGCACGTATGTGTATTTCGATGGAAATAAATGCGTGACCGATGAAATTTAACAGCCGTTTTCTGATGATAGGCTGTGTGTAGTGTGAGATGAGAGGGCTACGGAAAAATTTTATAGCGTCCTTGTGTTTTCAGCGCAGTCGGAGTGGACCACAGTCTAGTCGGTGAAGAGAAGGTGTGAGAGAAGCTGTATAGAAAGTGGAGCATGAGGTAAAGGTGGATAAGGAAGATGAGTATAGAGAGTCGAGGAGGAGAAGGAATGTGGAGAAAGTCGAGAGGAAGAGAACAAGGAATTGAGAGGAATAGAAGATATACCGATGAGTAGAATACAAGGACAGTTGGAAATCTATCTCACACTACTAATCACGTGATGCAGTAGGCTATTACAGGGTCGATAGGAAGGAGAGTACTTGGGAAATGTGAATCATTTATTATTAAATTGTTATTAGTTGAAATTCACTTTTTGTATATTCAATCATTTAACCGTCGGCATTGCTGACTGGGGGCTCGGAGCGTTACATCAATATTTCACTAATTTGACGTCCAATATTGGGAGCACCCCACCCCAACCATAACATCCCTCACAGTGGGCTATGCTAATTATATGCGGTGACGCCTTTAACAAAGGGCAAAAGACAGGTCATGATGGTCTAGTTATATTTAGTGTTGCATGTGACAAGGTCTCCGACTCCAGTAGTATAGTTTTACACACAATTTTTGTAATTGCAAACAGAATGACACTGAAATTAAACTTCAACCAGACCTCTCGCAGGGGTTATGTGAGGGACCCAGATAAGGAAAAGATCTCAAAAATCCGCGCAGGAGTGTTAAAGAAGGTACTTATGACACAAAAACACACTGACCGATAAAGATTGAGTTTTTCATTTATGTGTGAGCTTTTTACGTTGTCTTTGCCGGATGATACAGAATGACCTCTACAATATACTAATTTAAAATATAAACTTTTTTAATGAGATAAGTTTATATCTTTAAAATGTGTATGCGAAACGAATCTCGCAAATAACTGGATATTTATCCTTACTATAAGTTATCATTAATAACTTTAAGGCGTTGACATCACGGCTAGAAAGGTTGTCATTGATGCAGTGCAGCATTGTTCTTATTGCACGTGCTTAGGCTCGAATAAATAGTAAAACAAGAAAGAGAGTAAACAACAAGCTTTGATAAAATACAATAATTTATTTCCCAGGAAAAATTCTGTAAAAGTTATTACGGTTTTATAGAATCAAATCCAAAAATAATCGAAGAAAAATCCACGAATAATATTTTAGAAGTCCTAATAACAAAATGTTCTTCTGATTTCAAGTTCTAATTCCGACGACGAATCCAAGATGGAAGACGATGACGTATGATGCAATCTGTAGTGTTGAAGTCTACAGTTCCTTATAGAAAGAAGAATTATCACTCCGATTTCGGATATTTAAATAAATTTTTATTAACAAAACTGTCCTTGTTCAACAATTTCACATGAACACACGTATGTTCCAGACAAATAGCAGAATTAATCTTTCTGAATGCAACTAATTTGAAATAACTTCAAACAGCACAAAATACAACTTCCAGTGTAAGAGAACGCCCAGCTGCAAATGAGAATATCTCTTCAAAACAGAGGTTATATCCTCTCCTAAAACGTAAACAAGGGGTCACGTGATCATGTTCTAGAAGCTTATAGAAATTAGATACATGCTAAGTTCACGTCCACCCAGTATGGCCCTGACGAAAACCAATTATCTTACTCTAATAAATAAATAAAAATATTTAAAAATTGTTTACGTCGTGGCTAAAAATTTTGAAGCAAGGTCCTGATTTACATCAACACCTGGTGTTTATGAAAACGAACAGTCATGGTCAAACTATTTTCTGAAAAAAGTATCATCTCTAGTGAATAAATTTACATTACAGTAGCATGTAATGAAAAATATAAAAAAATTAAACTGACAAACAATTAAATTGAAATAAATATATATTAAATCCTATATAATTAAATCAAATCTACATAACAATTGTGCATAAAGAAAATGCGAAGAACTGCCATGTTCCCAGTTCTGAGAAAACTAAATGTTATGAGCCAATGCAGCTGTGACTTTTTTTCACCTTGTCTTTTGTGTTGGGGGTGGGGGTGGAGGAGAGCAAACTTGCTTGGTTTACATGATTTAATTAAGCATGAAGTTCTGCTCTGAATGCAATAGGTAAAAATCTTCATTGTGATTTTATTAGCCTAAACCAACTAGCTGCAACTCTCTCTCTTGTGCAAACGGTAAAAAGGAGGGCTTACACCACCTAGCTCATAGTAGACCGGTATGATCACTTGTCCGATATTTCAATAAGGCACGTACGACCTAGATAAAGAAAAATAAATATTTTGCACTGAAAAAATTAACATTTATAGCAATAATTAATAACTCTTTATTTTTAATTTAATACACATAAAATTATAAAGATTATACAGATTATTATTATTATTATTATTATTATTATTATTATTCACGAATACCTTTTCTTTAAAGAATAGCCCATGTATGAGAATATCAAGTGTAGGAGAATAATGCTTCTTAGCCGTTTTTCTCAGTATAGAAGTCAAGGAGTTTATCAGCTCTTGAAAATCTACTATTGGGGAAATGACCGGAAGTGACGATATATGGTCTAATATTTGTTAGTCTGAATATTATCTCTACTCACTGAACTGTGGTTATTCAGACATGACAGTTGACTAACAGTTCTCCTTAAATTATGTAGCAATTATTAATTTATCTCTTGCTGCAAGCAGGATACCAGTGAAGCTACAAAAAAGACAAATATTCATAAAAAGTTTTGGCGATAAAAGTTTAATTTGTTTTGGGCGAGTCAATTAACTATTGTTGCCTCTGCAATTAAAAAAAATATCATCAAGCAATCAGACAAGCATGATTTCGTCACCAGTATAAGGAAGCATGGATTAAAGTTTATCTTAGGTGTCCAAACTAACTTGGACGAAAAATGTGGGAAACACATTAAATGTGTATCCGATATCCAGAAAAGGTCGGGTAGAACCATCCTGCGGCTGTATTGGAATAAACTCCATTTCCCTTGGAAACGCCTATCCACACAGCATCTGAAGTGTTTAGTCGAAGAACGGCCGAGTTACCTCCCATATTGAAAGCCATTTCGACGCCAATCCAAACATGGACCATGTACTCCCCGTTGACCACAAGACCTGTCACAAGATATGTATCAGGAAAGGAACAACCTTTGGCATGTGCAGTTGTCCATGTAAAGAAGTAGGTCCCCTGAACAGGAACTGTAAAAATCCCCGTCGTCGCAGAGTATCCATTCCCCTCATTTGTAGCAACCTTGTCGAAGATTAGCTTCTGGTTAACTCCTAGATTCGTCAAGACTGTTTTGCGATAAGCCATAAAGGCAATGCTTGGTGCTGTGGTGGATGGGGAAGTTGAGGAACCTATAATAAAAAGATGCTATTCATACGTAGGCTATTAAAGCAAAATGCTTCTCTCCCTTCCTTACAAGTTGGAAAACACACGTACAACGTGAGCTGGTAAGAGTTTATTGAGTAAACATAAATACTTTGTTAAACATAGTATTGTAATATATTGAATTTAAAGAGTAGTGTGATGACCATTAACCCCAGATTTCAATTAGACTGAACACAATTTTTCTTCCAGGATTTGCCAAAATGTGGCTATCTCCTTATGCAAGTGTCTCAGATTTACAGTTATATATTTTCTTGTCTTCTCTGAATTCATGTTTTCTTTTCCTATCCTTTGCTTTTCCTTGCGTTTTCTTTGGATTCATGTAGGTTGTTCTTTATAATGTTTTCTATCATTTTATTGTGCCTGTTCTTTTCACGTCGTTCTGTTACATTTACAGTTGATTTGTCCTTTGTATATTTTGCTTTTTTGAAAGTTCAGAACTTCCTGATATCGCTCTAAACGAGTGACTTGGCACAAGCGCATTTTGCTGTTACTCGTCAAGTTAGAAACCCATACTCGATTATTTTCTTATTTTTACTTTTGAAACTCGAAGAGACTGTGCACACTTGTAAACCTCCTTATTTTTTAAATTATCACTTTTTTAAAATTAGGTTTGTATTTCATATGTTGGAAAACTATACTCACTGGAGAGAACGAAATGAAATGGAGGGGGGGGGGGAGGGAAGCGAGATGGTGTGTACAGAAAGGATAAAATAATCATTTCGATTATCAGATACACTCATTTTTGCTAAGACAGCGAGCTCTTTGTTGTTTATGGCACACCAAAAATACATCATTTCTTAATCTTAAAGCCAGAATAAATTTGGTAATGTTGTGGTAAACATATATTTTATGCTGCAAGATGTTATGTGGATGAATCTGTTGGTATATGTATTTTATAATAGTCATGCTTCCGTTATTTGCAGGCGGTTTAGGTCGTACTCCTGTTGTACAGATAATAATTAGAGTAAACTATTCCAAACATCCCCTGGCGTCAAATGGATGTGTTTCAGAGCAAATCCCGCGATACAGGTTACTAAAATGTCTTAACACTGGGAAATTCATCAGCTATGGAACACGAACGTTGAGGGAAATCAGTAACCTCAAAGACAACTCAAGGATGAGGGAAATCAGTAACCTCAAAGATAGCTCAAAGATGAGGGAAATCAGTAACCTCAAAGACAGCTCAAGGATGAGGGAAATCAGTAACTTCAAAGACAGCTCAAGGATCCACATTCTGAAATGTGCAACTGAATGAAAAGATTGGCTTCCCAGCATAAAGAGGAGGCATCTTCAGCCTCCATTGTTTACACGTTTTTATTTTCAGGGAGGAAAACGACAAAGGTATAGCTCAACTAGGGCGCCAACAACCCTTTGTGTATCTTGCTTTTTTGAAACTTCATAACTTCTTGACGCCAAAGTTGTAGTTCAGCTAGGGCACCAAAAACCCGTGGTCCGACCCTAGGTAAAATGTATATAGTTTAATGGGCTTTTTTTCCTGTTGTGTGTGATGAGAAATTGAGCCACAGAAAAGATTAATTTGAAATCTGAAAATGAAGAGTTGAAAATTGATTTACAGTTCGTGAAAATGTAAATGTTCAACTTGATGCAGGACTGACCATTCTCTTGTAAAAATGATGATAGCTTTCAAAAAGGAATTTAAAAGGAAAAATTCAAGAAATTTAATAATTCAAGATTAGAAGACCTGGAAAATGTTATAAGAGTAAAATAAGCCATCTTAAAAGATAAACATTAATAGGTTTGTACTGAACAACTGGACAATTTTGAGCCTGTATCTTCATCGGATTCTGAATGTATAACAAATGATCAACATCTATTTAAAATGCTTCTATTACAATTTATTGGAACAACAATTTCGTATGCATCTTGTATGAAAAGAAAACTCAAGATGGACAGGAACATCAACTAATTGCAGTTATAAAATTTTAGACGAGAGTTTTTAGTGAAGCATGACAACTTGTGGAAAAAATAAAAGAGTTAGAAGATTTTAGGAAGGTAAAGTTGGATGGAATGAGGGTGCGGTCTAGAGCTATGTAGACGGAAAGAAAGTAACTAAATTTCTCTGTCATTTGGAAAATAGAAATTATACGAGTAAATTGCCGCATCTTGCAACAAGCAATGTTTTTAACACAGAGTCAACAAGACATCTGAGGTTGAGCAAAACAAGTTTATATGAGTTTATATAAAATTCGTGAAGGTGATTCTGTTTCTCTTGAAATGCTACTTAATTGCGCAGACATTCAAGTACAGAAACATTACTTTAATGGTATCGTATCACATACAGAAGCTGCACATTTTTTAAAAATGCCATGAAAAATCCCAGGATCTGGTGGATTATTTTGGAAAGATGTTGGATAGTGTCTAGCGAGGGTCATTAATTTTAGGTATGAATTGGTGAATTATCTTCCCTCAGGAGTTATTACATGTGTACCACAATGTGATAAACCCAAGTGGTACATTTCAAACTGGAGACCCATTTCACTTCCAACTGTATCATACAAGGTTGCTTCTGCAATTATTGCAAGTAGGGTTGATACTTTGTTTCCCATAGTTTTTCATATGGAATAAGCAAAGTTTCTATAAGAACAAGAAACTGTAGATAACACAAGAAACCAAAAAAGCTCACTTTTTCTTTACTATATATATTTTGATTCGTTTTGAAAAGATTTTGTTTGTGTGGTTGTGTGTGATTTTAATTTTTGACGTAGCTTTAAAACTTTTTAAGTCATATCGCTACGATGTCTGCAGTGTGGGATAAACTACTTTAAGATCTGCGTTGACCTTCAGATTTTGCCATCATATTTATAATCCATGTAAGTGTCACAATGAATGAACAATGAATGTATCATACCCCAGCTGCAAAAAAGCACTTCTCAAAATAATGTATTTCCTGTTCAGTTCAAAATTTTGGTCACTTGTACTGACTTTTATGCAGAATAGACCTTTAGGACCTGTCAGTCAACCTTGCTGAGTAACTGCTTATCTAATTACCTAGTCAATGTGGGAGCAATATGAATCACCACAGGTCAGTTGGGAGTACATGTACTTAATTTGTATTGCACAATGTAGGACAACCTGTGGGAAATGTTGCCACAACATGACTAAAACCTGGAAGCAGGAGTTACTTTCTTTTACGTAATATAGGACAACCTGTGCAAATGTTGCCACAATCTGGACTGAAATATTCAAAATGTATAGTAACCCTAACCCAAAGTATCTCATTTTACGCAAATGTTTTAAAATTATCTTATTGTTGCATGAAAAAAGATTTTTTTTGCAAATGAGCACAAAATATAAAAAGGTGGAATTTTTATATAAAGTATGATTTTTACAAAATCAAAATTTGTGCGTGTGTGTGTGATTTGGATTTTTAATGTAGCTTTAAAACAATTTCAGTCCTATCGCTACGCTGTCTGAAGTGTAACAGTTCATAGTGATGTGTAGCACTAGGACATCATGCCGCAGACGCGTAACATGATGCCTCACCCAGTCACATTATATTGAAACCAGTCCGACCAGTCCTTAATTAACCTCTTAATGCTGAATGCCTAGCGAGTGAGAAGATTTTGACTAAGATGTATGGTCATATATATATATATATATATATATATATATATATATATATATATATATATATATATATATATATATATATATATATATAATTGTATGCAACTTTAATGTCGAAACAACAAATGTTTTCGAATTAGTTTGGTATCGATAGAGGGCGTTGACAGGGATATCCATTCTCCTCATGTCTTTTATGCTATGTGCGTTCTTGACCGTTCAGAGAAATCTCTAATATCTGCTTTACATCTTTCATATCAATATTCCAAAGTTTCCAAAAACGATAAAAACCAATAGTAGTACAGGACTGGAAATATAATATGATTCTTTGATTGTTTACCTGAAAGTCCTATAAACTGAATAGTAGTTGATATTGATAAATTGTATATTGACCCTAATAAACGATCTGAATCAAAATTGGAAGCATATAATAAAATGGCAAACGTTTTTTTTTTTTTAAAGGAAGAATGTGGACCATAATTTTATTGATCTAATAATGAAAATATGGAATAGTAAAAAGAATTTTAGCGACAAAGCATTGAACATTTTCAAACAATTATATAACTTATTTGGGTTAGCAACGAAAATAACAGACCAAAAAGTACACCTTTATTAGTAAGCGACATATTGGTATCGCTACGTAAGTTATATAATTTAACTAAGCGCACTCCTGGTTACATTTTATTCATATTGAATATTTTAAAATGTAAACCTTAGGATGAAAACTCGTCTGATTTTATACGATTTTGATGAATATATTGTGTCTTAAATTACTACCAATGGTATACTTTGAAATATCAATTTTGGCGAATAATAATAACCACAAAAAATAATAAGCTATTTTCTCCATATTAATCGATGTTTACCTGTGACGATTTTCTGTACGTTAGTAAGATGCTTACCTGTTGCAAATTTCTCCACAGTCCTTGTAAGGTTTGCTACTTTCAACATCAGGATTTCCATATCATTTTCCAATAAAAGACGTTTCTCCTTTTCTTCTTCAAGACGAAACTTGACGGCGCTGACGTCACTGCTAATCATGCTGTCTAAAATGCCGAAAGAAGATTGGGCGAACAGAAAATGTAGAGCAATACAGAAAACCTCCATTTTCTTCCAACCTTTCTAAAATTATTGGTGGCAAAAGCAAACTCAGAATGTAACTAACATTAATTTGTTTACAGACTTTGCTAAACCCAGTAAATAGAACACGCAATTCAGCATCATTATCTATATACCAGATGGAATTCCGGAAGCTGTTTAAGCGTTTCTGCTACAATTTAATGAGACTAATTTGAATTCCTTGATATGCATGACATCATACATTAGGTCACAAAATCAAGGTCATCTTTGATTATCCTGTTTTTCGTTATCTCGACGAACTGCTTAAACAAGTACTGTCACAAACCATTACTATTAGCTGGCTAGAATCTTTCGACGATTTGTAACATTTAACAAGCCTCATTTCGTCCTCATAAAGGGGTACATCATATTAAACACAGTGATAGATTTGTCCTATTTAAACCCACTTCTCTGACATAAAAGTGTCAAGCATTTATATTTTAATATTAAGAGACGTAAACCAAGAATGGGAAAACCATGGCAACCTAACCAACACATTGGTAATATAGTGTCACGTTCTCTACCTAGAGACTTCAAACATTTGTGATACTTACGAATTAACAACATAATTATACAGATAAGAGAATTTTTAATTCGTATTCAACTGCACCCATCGCCTTACCTGGAAGCACGGACCTGTATACCATCTCAGTCATGCACACATCACCACAAATTACGCTATAAAGTCGCTGCCGTTGTAGGTTTTAAAACCCCGGAAAGAACCACTGACCCACGAGAAGCTATCAGCAAGTTTTCTTACATATACATACCCGCATTGGTCGAATATATATATATATATATATATATATATATATATATATATATATATATATATATATATATATATATATATATATATATATATATATATATATATATATATATATATATATATATATATATTAGATGAGAATAATTATTGGATTGATATGCAGATGTGTCTTCTGAGAACGTGTATTTAACATTAGTATCGATTATACTTGCTGAGAATTTAGAAACTCGCCAAACCAGACATCGATAAGAAAATATGTATCTAGTAAAAAAAGAATGAAAATGAATAAGAATAATGAACGAAAGGAGAAATAACATAAAGAAAAAGAAAACAAATGTAAATAGTTCAATAATCTGGATTTACTTAGAATAAAGAGGGCCTTAACCGTTGTATTCAAGAATTGTATCCTCACAGCATTCGAAAGTTTCCATTCACTTGTGTTGTGGTTAAATAATAATAATGATAATAATAATAATAATAATAATAATAATAAGAAGAAGAAGAAGAAGAAGAAGAAGAAAAATAGAAAATTACACGAATGATGAGCAAAATGCTCAGCAAATATATATTCTACTTTGCTGCATCCAACCAAAATTATTGGACTATTTGCCTCAAGATACAATCCAAAAGGGTCATAACTCTTACTAAAGTCATGATGATCATGCAAAGTATTGTATACCAAGTATCAGAGACGTCTCTCAGCAACTACGAGACAAGCTTTAGTCCCAGGATTATGACAAATAGAGCAACCAGTTTTAAGCCAAAAGGGCAATAACTCAGTCTACAAGCACAAGTGCACAGTGATCTAGTGGTTTCATGGATTAAACATATTTTATTGTCGCAAAAAATACAATAAGATTGGACACAATTTAAATATTTGCCCTCTCTCTTTATACTACAAGTATCACAACATATTCAACATGAATACAGTGACTAATAATGACACGTGATTGGAGAGAGAGAAAAAGAGACAGTAATCGCATTTTGAGTAAGTTATTGCAGTCGTCAGGCAAAGGTTATATATTTAAATGCATGTATAGTTCTATATTTTTCAGCTTGCATCGCCCTATCCCCAAAGCAGTAAATCTAAACTATCAGTTGCATTTGGCAATGAGTAATTTCTCATTAGCTCAGTTTTTTGTCAACTATACCTGGGACAGAACAAGAAATGCATGGTGGTTTCAGTTCTATGGCAAGAAGAAAAAGGGGTGTCAGCAAGCTGAACACGATAAAAATCAGCATTTAATGAACTTACAATATGTCGTAATCCAGTATGGATAATATCTAGGGTTCGAATAAGAAAACTTCGCTTTTTCCAAGATACGATTTTTGGACACAAACACTTTTTTCAAAGCAGAAAGACATGCAACACAAGGTATCCTATTCCACAAGGCAACCAATGAGTCTGTAAAAGATGATTTGGTAGAATTTAGCCTGAACTTGACAATGACCATATTGTTTGAATGTCGAAGGTTATAATTTGTTTGTTCTGACACGGGGCGGGGAGAAATTCACTGAGATAGAACGGAGTTTGTTTCCTTTTAATGTGGTACAGTTTTAATTTTTGTCTCATTCTTCTAGACCGCAGACTTTCCCACTCTGTTTGAAAATAGAGATATTGCTTACTAATGTTTAGTTTTGTTGAAGTACTGTAACTATGTGGAAGTCCTGTAACTATGTTGAAGTCCTGTAACTATGTTGAAGTCCTGTAACTATGTTGAAGTCCTGTAACTATTCTTGTCGCTTAAAGCAGTAGTTTTTTCAATTTTTCTGAATCCGTCAACGTGCATAAGTCCTAGACTGCACTGGCATATTAAAAGATGGGCCTTATATTAGTTTCATAAAGTTTTGATAAAATTACCTACTAAGTTGGTATTTAAGTTTTCGAAGAGAGGCTATTCGAAATGATGTTGTTTTTAAAATGCTATAAATGCTACCAATGTGAAAAGTCAGTTTGATATTTGCTGAAGGTAGTAATCCAAAATGGCGAAGAGGATTCACATACTTGAGATGAATATTTTCAAAAACAGCTTCAGGAATATTTTTTCAGTTTATATTCTTGAAAAACATAGCCGTTCTTTTTTTCCTGGATTAAGAATGGAAGTGGTGGAATAAAAGTTGAATGATTTATCATTTCAAAACTGATCTTGTAATTTTCCAAAATGTTTTTGGAGCATTTTTGTTTAGAATCTGTAATATGTGTATCAAATATATTGATTTTTAGCATGCATTTTAATGTTGCTTACCTTATTTCTTATTTGTTTGAATTTATTCCAGTCGATTAGCTACCACGATTCAGGGCAAATTTGCGTGCTCTGTCCCATTTCCTTGTCATTTTTCTTAATTGGCAACCAAATCACGGTTCATTGCACGGGCGAACTGCTGCAGATTTAAAAGGAAAACACAAAGCTGTCAATTGTAATAATTTGGTTTTGAATACATATGTTGGAACATCATTATCCGTTGGTGTTAGCAAAAGATCTGCCCAGTTAGTTCCTGTTATCAGAGCTTTTCATTAGCTAAAATCAACTTTGCTGTAAACCCAGACAGGGTAGGCCGTTTGGAGGTAGACGTTAAACACTGATTGCTGTAGTAGAAGCATCACGGTCACTAAATTATTTATCAATTTTTAAAATGTATGCATGAATATAGTTGTAGCATTATTTACAAAGATTGGATCAAGCAAAATTCTAGTAGTGGAAGTGACTCGTGTAGGATATGCTATCACATTTCGTCGACTATATATTTCCATTAAATGAACTAAAGTTGCAGAGATAGAAGGTACAAGTAAATCAGTATTATAGTCCTTGATAGTAATAATATGTTTGTACGTGTCACTAACGATATCAATCGAAGATTCAAAATTTTGCCTGAAACTTGTAGGAGAGAAGTTGGCTCTGTGCCCTGCCCCAAAGTATAATGTATCTGAGGGTAACGTAATCGGTTAATGTGCACATTTTTCTACATAATACTAGGATTTAAACTAGCCTATCAAGAAACTAAAGAAGACTGTATCATTAACTTGTGTTAACCTCGAGATTAGTCACGTGTGTATTTATATACCACATGTAAATGAAATACGGGATCCAGTCATCCATATTTATCTGCGTCATGGTTTGCATCAGGAATTTGAAAGCACATTTGATATCTGTTGCCTCTGTTGATTGTCTGGATTATGCGCCTTGTTGCTGTGATAATTTGTCTGGATTATGCGCCTTGTTGCTGTGATAATTTGTCTGGAATATGCGCCTTGTTGCTGTGATAATTTTCTGGATTATGCGCCTTGTTGCTGTGATAATTCGTCCGGATTACGCGCCTTGTTGCTGTGATAATTAGGAGACTCTCCCCAAAAATAAAATCGACAAACGCTCTTCTTTTTATAACGGCAATGTGTAGCATTGCCTTTTTTCTGTACACAAGCGTGAGATTTCACCTGACAATCAGGTATTTTGTCACGATATCAATAAGTAAGCAAAAATACATAATGGAAGCTTGACGGGATTTAATATTTGACATTATATATATATATATATATATATATATATATATATATATATATATATATATATATATATATATATATATATATATATATATATATATATATATATATATATACTCTCTAAGGAAACTCATATATAGATTGGCCTAGACGGATATAGAACAAAAATAAAAGCCTGTATCATGACAAACAAATAAGGTATAGATTTTTATGCTGTGAAATCTGTTTTACAAACACCTTGTCATAATGAAGATAGACCATAAAAATACAATTTAGATTGCTGCAGAAAATAACCCTGTACGGCATTAACTATCTTAACTATGTTTTTCAAACGACTTTTATTTGATTTTGACCTTTATTTACTTCGTGGATGTTAAATGTACTTTGTAAATTCCATACAAGCATAATTATATGGTGTGACTTATTGTTGCTTTCGGGTGTGATTGCAAGTGCGCGTAAATTCAGCTTAATTGTTCTCGTAGCAACATAAATAATAGCTATTACTTACAACATGTACTTGTTTAATCAGGATGATGAGAGAAACACAATTTGGTATATTGCATACAATTAACATACCATTCCTATGGAATGACACTTGTTACACTTCCATCAATATTATTCAGTCTCTGGCAAACAAGCTTCGGCCCAACAGTAACTGGGGCCAAAATAACAAGCATTAATAAATGATACAATGAATAAAGAAACAAAAAGCGATGGTTAGCAGCAAATACTTACATCAGCCTTCAACAACGTCTATATGCCTGCCTTTGATACAAAAGTCAAGAATTAACAAGCTACATAAATGTGGTTCTTGTGCATTTGTATAATCTCTGTACAACTGTGTCACGGCATATTGGACGGAATGACATGCAGTGACGTCGGTGCCGTAAAGTTGCGTCTGGAGGAGGAAAAGGAGAAACGTCTCCTGTTGCAAAATGACGTCGAGATTTTGATGCTGAAAGTAGCAAATCTTGAAAGGAAACTAGAGAAAGACGCTGACGGTAAGACGATTATTTTGATACAACATTTCACTTTATAAATATTTTATCCTTCTGAGTAAGGCAATGAGTTCTTTCTGAACAACTCAAAAATGACATGTTCAAATATAAATACACAGTAAAACAGTAACATTGGAAAAATCACACACCTGTTTGGCATTGTTTTGTCGACTAAAGACAGCGTTTATTTGGCAAATTACTATGTAGTCAAGACTTTTTACTCACACAGCTCCTCCCCACGCTAAATTTACGAGAAAGAATGAATATATGAAAATAAAAATACTCGGAATTTCGATTATTTCCTTTAAAATCTAGTCACAGTCAGATTTTCATCTAAAACGAGAATAACAGAATTGTCATGTTCTATAAAAAAAAATTCTGGTGGGTCTCTATCATTAGCAAACCTGAAACCTAGATAAAAATGCTAATTTAAAATTAGAAGTCAGGTCTTAAAAGAATATTTTCATAATTCCCCATTCTCAAATACAGCACGTATTCAACTGACCTGCACTTTCTTAAAAGCTACTGGACCGGATGTTGTTAAGAATCAAATAGTGAAAGTACTTTTGCAGACATATGTTCTGCGGTGGAGTAGAGTCATTGGAAACATTTCATTAAAAACAGTAACCTAGCCGCATAATAATAATATTTTGCATTTATTTCATAAAGGTTCATCGTCCAGGTGCAGAAATGTTGCCTTTATGGCTTATCGAGACACATCTATGACAAATCTCGGACTGAAACAGAAGCTAGTGTTCGACAAGGTAGCTACGAATGAAGGTAACGGATATTCTGCGATCACAGGCATATTTACTGCCCCCGTTTCTGGCATCTACTTCTTTACCTGGATGACTTCCCACGCAATGGGTATTGCTTCTCCTGACACCGACCTTGTAACCGGGATCGTCGTGAACGGCGAGTACAAAGTTCATGCGGGTATTGCCATTACACATGGTTTCCATATGGGAGGTAACTCTGCAGTGTTCCGACTCAATGCAGCCGACATTGTGTGGATAGGTGTTTCCCACGGAAATGGGATGTTTTCTAATTCATTTGAACGCTGGTACTACCCAGCATTTTCCGGATTTCTTGTGCAGCCTTAAGGATTAATACCCGTATCCTTAGTCCGAGTTTCCTCTGACCCTTGCCACCCCAAAATGTCCAAACGTCAAAAATGGGGTGGCAAGGGTCAGAGGAAACTCGGACCACTGTATCCTATACCGTGCATATAAAGTTAGACAAGTTCCATCAGTACTTATTGATATAACCGGGATGTACAGTTGTCAGTCTCAGTCCTAAAATGTACGACATCGACCCCGATATTAATGTCTGGAGGTGGGGTCGAGGTCTTACTGCCCAAGAACGCTGTGTAGCGTGTTCTGATATCGACTAGCATGGAAACATGAAGTCGCATTTTCAGGAATATTTCACACACTTGGCAGCCCTTATCGACGCTTTTCTACAAATTAATGTCATAATGTTTTAGTCAGACGGTTCTTTCTCTGATGTCTATATTTCTAATACATTCAAATTCTCACACAAGCAAATGAACGTGTTTGCAAATCCGTTGTCCTACAGTTCAGCTGTCTGAAATGCGACGGAAGCCGGGAATGCTGAAATTGGATTAAGCTGAGCTATGTTTCTTTAAAGAAACTAATAAAAATACACTTAAAACGTGTTCATTAAAAATAATTATTATATTTTTAACCGATTTCGGCATTTCCGGCTTCCATCGCTTGCAAGTTAAAGAGTGGGAGATATTTCTGAAAATTTGGGAGAGATTTTTTTTTCTTCTGCTTCTTATAGTAAGTTGTTGACTTACCTCGCTTCAGAGTAGGAAATGGTTCTACTAGAGCTTTTTTGAAAGTTATTTGGTTTCTCACAGTTTATTTCTTCGAGTTACTTCCAATACTGTCATGCAATTCTTGTGGTTTTTATTTGAGTGTTTGGATTAATAGTTACATATATAAAGTTCACATTATTGTTAGTATTATGTATTTCATATATATATATATATATATATATATATATATATATATATATATATATATATATATATATATATATATATATATATATATATATATATATATATATATATATATATATATATATAAAACATAGTCGGTATACTTTACCTACAGTGTGTGCAATGTAATAATTTTGGTATTATAACATGTTAACATAACACTTTATAGATTGTAAGAAAAGTATAATCTACTTTTAAACGTCTAAAAGTAGATTATGCTTTTCTTACAAACTATAAATCAAAGAATAAGCGTCCTTCCGAATAAATAGAACATTTTACATAGTCATTTTTGAACACAGAATGTTCAATGTGTGTGATGTCGCATTGTTTGATGCAGTACCCGTTTGAGTACTGTTGACACTCAATGTTTACGCAACCTTAAGTGTCATCTTCACAACTAAACATTACATTGTTGCGATATCCATGTGAAAGAAGGTTTACTAGATCGAAATTTCCATATTTACTGTAATGTAGTCGTGACCGGATATTTACAGTATTTGATTTGGAACAAAAGGCTACCGAATATGAGAGTCGGAATTGCATCACAAATGTACAGCATAAATATGCTGTGTTTGGATAAAGTTCTGTCAGATGGGAAACCGGTTTATGACCACTGTCTTCTGTGAAAAAAGGTGAGTTTATTTACTTCTGTAAGTTAATATTTAAACCACGCTTTAAAAAAGGGTGGATATATACCGAACCCTCAACCCCCACCCCACAGACCCACTATCAAATGTGCAATACCTTTAGTTTTACTTCTTGTTTTTGTTCTTGCCTTGGGATTTTACGTCATGTTTCATATGATGATATTGTTATTCATGGCGTCATAAACCACTGTGTGTGTGTGTGTGTGGGGGGAATTGACCGTATTCAGACAGACTAGACCATTTTTCCTCAATTCCCTTTCGTGAGTCGACTCGAAAAATGGTAGCCAAATTGTTAATTGAAAACAAAACATTCTAGAAGGTGCAGTTGAAAAAGCTTTCCCACGATCGCAGCCAATCAGTAACGAGAATATTGCATCATAATTTCCAGGGCTTATTTGGACCAATCAGAATCACATAAAGTGATAGGTAACACGTTGTGATATTTAAAAAAAATATGAAACTGCACATACTGTAGGAAAACTATACCGACCATGTGATAATACACAAAAAGAAGTGCCTTGATGTCACAAAGAGTCGACGTCGTAACATCAAGAATACTAGAATAAAAAGTTGCTATTATAATCGAATGATTTCGTCAAACTTTTTCATCTCAAATTGCAGGAATAACACCAGAGTTTGAAAATACAGGTATTTCATTGATAGTTGAAACATCGTCGAGTGTTATTTTCAACACCTGTCATTTTATAGGTATATATTCTTTGCATATGAATCCGAATGTACGTCCGCCAAAAATTTAGTAATTTTTCGAAGTATTACTGTGATTACATAGGAGTTTCGTTATCGTCGCAAGCCTCAGACGACAATCCACTACGCTCCGTATTGAGATTTCTCATGACTATGCATAAACCTGCTTAACCAATCACTCGCCATTGTGATCAGACAGGGCCGGCCTTAAGGCAAGGCGGTTGCCTTGGGCCCCGCCCCTTCGGGGTCCTGTGCTCGAAGTTACAATTTTTTTTTATTTTACGCATAGTACAGTAATGCACCGGCTGGGCCCGCTGCTAGCGTGACTCCTTGGGCATCGCCAACTATACGACCGGGTCTTCCAACATCATGCTGTTGGAATGAGCCAATTGTTTCTTTTCCAAATACAAGCCTTCTTCTGTTGGTTACACGGGAGCTTTCACTGATGTGTAGGTGTCAGCTACACTGTGTTTTTGGTGACGTATTTTTGTTCATGTGTACTCATCGGAAGCGGGAAATTCTAAGCACAGGCAGCCACGTTTGATAAAGGAGCGTAGTGGATCGATGTCCGTGGCTTGCAACCATGAGACTACTTCAGAGAATCGAAGTCATTTCAACTTGATAGGAAGGAGACGAGGATGTTCCTGTAGAGTCTGGCAGAAGACATATAATGTAACCCTTCCATTGGGATTTCTTTGTCTCGGTGCCCACCACATTATTGATTCCATTATTCTCCACACATACGACAGCATCAAGATTGTGTCTATGCTGAGATATATAGGTGTAATAAAACTTGTTTATAAATCTCAAGTGACTGAATTTTTTATATTATTATGTTGTTTTCATACTTTTACTATAGAAGTAAAATTAGTACTTTTAGTTATGAAAACGAATCGGCGTAAAGTAGACAAACCGAAAAGGGAGAGCTCTAATATACGCGACTAACGTAATACGTGACGCAGCCATTTGTATATGCAAAGGAAAAATTATTTATTTTATCATCCATGCTACACGCAAGTTACCACCGCTACAACAGCTCCAATTAAAATAAGAAAATGCAGACGAAACCACGGAAATATCCTGTAAGTATGTAAGAAAAGTTAGACTTTGATCCTTGTTTTTTGTTTGTTTTGTACATGCCAGACAATCCAAAACAAACGTAGTCTGGATAAATGTGGCTTTACCTGGACAATTGGTCTGAGTCATATTACATGGTATTTAAGACGTTAGCAAACTGAGAAAATTTTAAATGAAGTAATGTAGATATTATTATTATTATTATTATTATTATAGTTTGACAAAAATGGTTCCTAAAACTATTACAAAACTTACAAAATTAGTACAAAACTAATACAAAATTAATACAAAATTAATATCTAAAAGAATGTTAATAACTATAGTAGTATTCTAAAATAATTTATTGATTACAAAATGATGAAAAGTGACTTAATTGTAAATTATGATAAAATAATTTGCTTGAAATATAGTTTCAATTTTTCCTTTAAATCTTTTATTAAATTTTGTGCTTTTTTACTGTTAGACTCCAATTATAAGCCTGTATGTACGGTACTGTTTTACCAGCTAGTGTATACTCGTGCGCTTACAGATATCGTACAGTATTTTTTTAATTTTTTTTGGTTGTTTGTTTTTGGCAAGAGATAGCAAAACAACACTGATCATATATACGTACAGCTTCAGGCCCGTCGACCATATACAAATATATGCGGACTAGGCGGTCGCCTAGGGTTCCAGGTTTAAGCGACGCCAAATTAGACTGAAGTGATTTTTCGCGGAGGGGGAAAGTTGGGAGCGCCAAAGTCAAAGGTCGTCAGGTGCGCCTAAAACCCCTAGGCCGACATTGTACATCATTATTAGCGATGTGTTTTATCATATATGGTAATATAAAACCACGTCACTGCCCAACAACAACTGAGCAAATATGTCAAGGTTATTCTTGAGAATATTATATGACACAATGATTTATATCACATGTGGAGTTTGTGTCACTGAAACAAGGTGGTTAAGTTACTAATCCATCTAAAAACGGAGAAAGAGAACGAGTGGTATACTTACAAATGCGTCTAAACACACACACACACACACACACACACACACACGTGCAAACCCGCGATGAACCATCAACTCGCAGGAAACTGCTAGTAGGCTCTCTCTAGCATATCTGGAATGGGATTAAAATTAATTTCTCTTTATATTCTCTACATTTGTTTCTCAGTACTGAACTTTCCGTTGTGTCCAAAAGATAATAAATCGCATCTTATTCTAAGGTACTTTCAAAGATAAACTCATGATACAGGTCTTGTCATATGTCGTCCGACATTTGTTTTGAGAAGCTGAGCTATAAACAAAGCATCATAGATTGGTTACAGATTCCACTACCGGATCATTATCAATGCCTCATTACTCAGTGTGCACTGTCGCCGAAATGCACACAGACAAGCACGTCATACTGCTCATAATTCTAAATAATAAACAATTACCTTTAAATCAACAGCAAGAATGCCTAAATCTTACTCTTGGATCTCCACCAAAAGGAGACA
Source organism: Sinohyriopsis cumingii (assembly GCA_028554795.2). NCBI lineage: Eukaryota > Metazoa > Mollusca > Bivalvia > Unionida > Unionidae > Sinohyriopsis > Sinohyriopsis cumingii. Next base: position 39,984,200 of record CM068834.1, on the reverse strand, counting down.
GAAAAAATACTCTAAAAATAGACTGGGATTACATTCGTGGGTTCTGAATTGGAACTTACAATTGTGATCCGATTCCACCTATGTTGGTCAGGCCGAGACCCGAACTCACGTGGACAGAGTTGAGATGTGTTTTCTGTTACTGCAAGCGCCTACTGTCTATCATTCGGCCACGTGGGCCTCTGAGGGAGAAAGAGAAATCCCCATTTACCTGTCAGGAAACAAATATGCACAGGTACAATTATTCTATATAGTGTTTTATGAAAACCCCAATATCCATTTAGAGTAACAACTTTTTAATCGTATAAACGATTAGAAACAATTGATGTTAATAACAAAAACAGAAGTCATCTGTTTTATTCCATGTAACTATGCTGAGAAAGTTTACAGTTAAAGTCACGCCTCAACCATGCAAGAGAATCAAACCAGGTTATATGACGGCCTAACGTTGCAGAGCTATATGTATCAAGTATAGATTTTAGTACAGCTTTTGGACAAGATTGCTGCGATGATCGACAGGATAGATTCTAAATCAATTTGCCCAGTGCTAAATGTCATAATACTCGACCAGACACCGTGTTGAACCTAGCTCGTATATATTGAACATACATTTCAAAAAGGGGTGGGGTGGCGGTAGTGACTTAAACTATTACGTTGTCAAATAAAAGATTTCATAGTCAGAATAAGAGAAACACAATATAGATATATTGCTGGGGTTTTGGACATTGACTAAAAAAAATATTAACGGCACTAGCAATATTATATATAGTTTTAGAATATATGGATGATAGATTAATACACTTGAAATAATAGCTTTACTTTGTACATACTTTATTCTTTGAACTTCCGTTGATATTAAAAATGAAGATATTTTATGTGAAATTTTAAACATTTGTCCTGCTAAATACACTGATAAAGTGACAATTGAAAAAATGTAACCTTTAATTTTCTTGTTTAAAAAAAGGAAAACTCTCTTCAATTCGAAACAAACTTCCTCATGGTTCTAACACGGGACAAAACGAAGCACTGTCGACCTGCACTAGACGAAGAGTGTAAGCTGTTCGATACAAAATTGCGGCATATTTTCCAGGTAAATCACCGAACAAGATTCCGGTTTTAATCTTATGTCAAAGGAAACAACAGCTTTCTCATCGTGTACGACAATAAAGGTCAATGCTCAAATGGTGTTGACAAAATCCCTCCAGGTGCAAAATTACTTTAAATTTATGGTTTGAGGCACTAAAGATAAATCGTAAGATATTAGATTATATTTTTAGGACAAAACTTTCTATTTTAAAAAATGAAATTGGAGTAAATGCCCCCCCCCCCTTTATTCTCCTTGGTGAAGCATTCGTGTTCTGCACTATGCCTAAAGAAATATGTTTGGAAAACGTTCCATTATGTGGAAGATCAAAATTATGTCATATCGTGTATTGCTAGAGATCTCCGTAACTTGCTTGTATTGAAATACAATGACGTGGTAACAAAACAAGAATATTACATTCATGTCTGTGAAAGAGTAACCTCGGAACGACGCAGTCTTACTGTTGGGCCCCTGGAATTGTTTGTATAAGAAGTGTTTATTAACAAAATCTGAAGTAAACTCCAGGATCTTCCGTCATAACGCCTTGTCATTTAAAATGCACCGATGGATCCAGTTATTTCGGGAGGGGGACAAGTAAACAAGTAGGCATGGGGTCTGCGGGATGGAACCTCTGAGCTCCTGCATTTTTAACTGTTTTCAAGGCATAATCTTAACCATTTAACTGTCAAGACAACTTACCCTTTGAAGTGTTCCGTTCGTTACGCACTCATTTTTATTTATTACTTTTTTGTTACTAATTTTTTAGGGTGCGTCATCCGCGCAACCCTATGTACAATTCATGAAGGTGATGTGTATCTAAATTCCCACAGTCGACATAGTTATGGCAAACATTTACATTAATTTGTTTATTTGCTAAATGTTCTATAAGCAACCCTATATATAAACCATAAAATTGCCGCCATGTATAGCCTGGCATGTGCTGAAAAATGGCGTCATGTCCACAACAACAACAAGACATATACTAGGTTTATAATAACTTTTATTGACTGGCAACTCTTCCAAAACTCAACATACACCGTCTTCGTTCTAGAATTGACTCGATGATACAGAGAAATGCGATTCGTTTGTGGGTTAGGCGGTATGTCATGCAGAGACATCAGGCCGTTATGTTTCAGCATCCATTCTAATTAAAACGCAGCGATTCTCGTCCGGAAGACATGACATTTATAACGAATATTTATTTTAAAAAATTCGCGTTATTTATGATAGTCTTTGATTTTGTATACCAAACTCGCCTGTAAGAAAGCAATTAAAAGGTCCCTACCAAACAACAGAGTTGAGTTCGAGCAAAAATTTTGAATTGTGTCTGAGTTAGAGGAGGCATTTTAAATTGTCTGACTTAGAGCAGGAATTTTAAACTGTGTCTGAGTTAGAGCAGGAATTTTAAACTGTGTCTGAGTTAGAGCAAGAGAATATGTCTCTAACACTGAGGCAATCTCATTAACGTTAACTACAACACATTCACGAGGATTTCATTTTATTCATATTATCTGAAAATGGTAAATTCAAGACAATTACGTTTTGCGTTAAATTAGTTAAAACATTTATGAAACACATGCATATAATAGATGATGCCGTAAAACTTAAAAAGTTCAAACACCAGTCACCCAAATACTCAGCACCATTCGAATATTCGAATGACTAGCTCAATCACAGTGTATCACCTTTTCATTTCTTGCGACTTCCGAAACTCAAGACTTAAATACTTAGCAAAAAAAAGAAAGGAAGAAACAAAAATTTGTAGGTAGCTATTCCTGTTTTACATGAAGTATTTTTGTTCTCTTGTTTTGGCTCGATCTTTTTATTTATTGCTGAAAATAGAACACTTTCTTCTGACACTATCAGTAGTAATGGATTTAATGTTCCTCCTGCTGATACAATTCCTGATGTTGTTAGTATCATTGGAATGTAGTTCAGCATGCTTATTATTTTAATGTAATATTTTCTAGCTTGTCTGACGCAGTAATTTTTTTTTAAATTGTACTATTTATAGTATTTGATGAACTTATCCCTATCATTGTCTGACAGGCCTGATGATATGTGGTTGAAATCAATAATTTCTTTTTCTTTGCCATTCTGAAACTGTTTCCGTAATTATTTCAATTGCTGTAGTGAAGGTATTTCAGCGGCAGCCTTATCGATCGGAACACTAAATTTACTATTAACAGGATTAGCAAGAAAATATCTCTACTTATCATACACTTCATACATTCCATAAACTTCATACACTTCATACACTTCATACACTTCAGACACGTCATACACTTCAGGCACTTCATACACTTCAGACGAGATCTCATTATATTTGCTATCAATTAAAACTTTACGATCTGAGGATGAAATTGGGGGGGGGGGGTCAAAATTTGTATTTCAGTAATAGAATTGACTCTATCACGATAAATATCATCTATTTCATCGAGATAACTAACAACATAACATAAATGTCCCAGTTTAAATTTGTTAAAATACTCGATATTGCCTGAGAATCGCATGTGCTGTTGTAAGACTCAAAAGACCGCAAATATCTGCTTGGTCTATATTTATGTCGCTGACGGGCAGGTTTAGGTATTTAGTAATCAGCTCTTTGATATTTCTGTATTTTGCTTCTGTGAGTAACTTTCCAGCTTCTTTTTTTTTTTACAGTTTTTCAATGCAATTTTTAAAAACTATTATATATTTTATAATCTTCATCAATACTTGATTCTACAATTAAAATATCAAACTCCTGATAAAATATATCTCGTTCGACATCATCATACGACTATCCTGGACTAAAGTATCTGATATTGCGTTTAGTGCTGCATTAATATGATATACTTTATACTTTTGTATAGCGGTGAGAGACTCTATTAGAACTAGATATGCTGTTGTCAGCAGGTTAGTGTCAGTATTATTATCTACCATTTCCAACAGTGTCTTTTTGTCATAGTAGTCCATTCGTAGCACACTAAATACTCGACGTTTAATGTGTCTTTGAGTTTACGCTTTTTAAGAAACTTGTGTTTTCTAGTTTGTCAAGCTCGTCGTGAATCTTCGCTCTTGCTCTAGCTTTTACCACCATGAATTTATTAAAAAAATAAGGTTAGATTTGTCGATCGTCAGAACATTTACTTCGTGTAGCCCAAACAGTGTATTTATCAACAACTTTTCAATTTTTACTCGTCGTTCCTCACAGTCACTCACAGGACAGTATTTGCTAATTATATCGAAGTCTCTGATCGCGTATCTCATTTGAGGGCCTCTCATTCCAGCAACTCTAGCAAAATTGTCACTGTTCTCATTTAAACCCGTTGAATATAAAGTTAATTTTTTTATTCGAGCATTTGTATTTACCGCTTTGCTTCCTCAACATTTTCTGGATCTAGCTGATCAACATCAGCTATATTGATTTCGATCATCGACGCAATAGATCTGAAGCATCATCAAACCTGGATATGGACCCTCAACGTCGACAACATAAATCCGAAAATACGAGTACTTATTTGTGGTTACTGCGAATCAAGTGTAAATTGCAGAGAAGCACTAACATAAACATTCGATGCCTTATGCAGCGCAGTCCATTCCGAATCATTATTCGATCCTCGTAATTGCCATATATAAATTATTCCGACATTGGCATTTATTAGACCTCGTAGTTGAAATTTCCATATTGAAACGACTGGTAAACACTTTATTTTGATCCAAAAGTTAAAAAAACTTTCTGCGTTTGTGACCACTCTAATTATATATATATATATATATATATATATATATATATATATATATATATATATATATATATATATATATATATATATATATATATATATATATATATATATATATATATAGCTGTTGAACGCAAATGCATAACTTGGATTATTCTCCCAATAATATCTTGACAAAACCCGATTGATTGTTTCTAGCATCAGCGACATTTAGAATATGACCTACGCTATTTTAATTCGTTTTGTACTACCACAAATCGCATGCGATTGGGTAACACTATGCTGTTTATTGACAAACTCAACTGTCGAAACGGGTACATACGTAGAAGTTATCTTGTTGGCAGCCATATCGATCGCACCTGTAACTGTTCCTCTGGATTTTTTAAAAACATAATTAGCATTCACAGCATTTATTGTTCTTGCATATGCTACATTTATTTCAGAGTCAACATACCATTTATTTATAAGCTCAGACGGGGCGACTGGATTATAAGTTGTTATTTTGTTAGCACCCATATTAAACTTTTTTCCCGCTCATATTGATATTTCCCGTCATATTTCCACCTGTCAATGATAACTTGCTATTACTGCCCGCGAAGTTGGGCAAAACCTATTGATGGTAAGTTATCTACGTGGATACGTGGATATGTTGTTTCAAGGTCTAGCACTTGCTGACCTGAGATACTTAAGTTACCAGCCATTTTTCCACCTGTCAATGATAACTTACTATTTTCGATCGTCTTTTGTTAGGCAAAGCTTACTGCTTGTGAGTTATCTGGGTTGACAGGTGGATATGTTGTTTCAAGGTGTAGCGCTCGCTGACCTGACATATTTAAGTTACCTGTCATTGTATCTACAGATTTTTTTGGGAAATAGTTTGCTAAATCTGCTCCAGCCGCGGTAGTTTATATTGCTGCTGTTGTTTCTGTTGAGCTTTCGATTATCGTACCAACTTTTGTGTAATAGCTCATTCTTATTATTACTGTGAGATAAAATTTGTGAATACTTGGTACAGAATGAGCATAATCACCTTTTACACGGAGCGCTTAATGACATGAGCATAACCACGGCCTACCGGACTGTCATTATCTGATAGTAGGACGAACTGGATCGGACAAAACTAATCTTCTGATGAATCTGTTACACAACGACCGCTTCAACTACGATCGAGGTTATACACGATCAATCCACAGCAGGATAAAAATAAGCTGCTTAGCGAATACAAGGGAAAGCTAAAAACAATGAACTTGGCGCCGGTGATGATACAGTTATCATAAAACAATACGGAAAATATGATTTCTGTTGCTGAGCTAGATTCTGATGAGCATACAATTATTGTGTTGGATGACATCCTGATAAGTCGAAGTGGATACGAAAATATCTTATTTTTCACTATCGCGCAACAGAAAATGTAATGCAGTTTATCTGGCACAAGGATTTTATAATGTCGATCGATTTATCAGGCGAAATACAGGTTATTTTATACTATTCGCTGCATTTGACAAAATATAGGTCGAGAGCAATGGGGATGTGTATCAGAAGATAAAATTGCCGAGCTTTATCATAACGCTACTGGCAGGTTGCCTGCGTCGGACCAGCCTGCTGCTCAGGGAAATCACAGTTTCTATTTATTTGATAAACTAGCACGAGATCGAAATCGTATGTTCAGATGCGGAATAGACACGTTTTTGGTCAGATACTTAAAGAAATGGATGAGAAACGAATTGAAAGTTCTACAGAAATTTGTTGTAACAAGGGCCGCATTTAAGAAAAAAGTCGAACAGGAATGAAGAGAATAACAGCAAACTACAGAAGAAACTGGTAGACTTTTTAGACCAGTGAGTGAAGGTGTACTTGGCAAATAACCTGATATTTCCGCGGTATCACTAGCAGATAATAAAAAAAACAGCATTACTAAAGAAAGGACTACTTGGTCTAGTTGTAGAAGTACAGAAAAAGCTGCAGCACAAAAATTATTGAAAAAATAGAGGATCCGTTTGTATGACAGGCTAAGATTTTACGCGAAATTGGAAGAGTCGATCGAGTTGAAGAAGAAAGATCAAAAATAAAACGAGATAAAAAGAATGACTAAAACAGGAGAAACTGAACATTAGAAAATAACAAAATCGATTAAGCAACATTGAAAAAGCAATAAAATTAATTAGAAACGAATTTCATGATAGCGAAATAGTGAATCTGGAAAACGATGTGTTGGAATCAGAAAAACGCATTACAGTAGGTAATATCAGAAAACTGGATGATGCAAAAATTGATGAATATATCGAGTTATTAACAGATATATAAAACTGAACGAATCTGAATACTGTAATAATATCAATAATTCTGATGATTTTTGGGAAGCGTACAATCTTGTTAAAAATTACCGAAAAAGTATTATACCTGAGATATACATTACAATTTTGGAAAATACAAAAATTCGACAAAAAAATATAATTGGAATACTAAATTACTTACTCTGGCGAAAATATAAAGTATAAATCTGTACGATTATGTCGTGATCTTAAGATCTCTCAAGCTGAAATAGTTGACCGGTTGATGCTATTAATATTATCAAAGGAAACAGGAAATGTGAGCACATAAACTGACAAGGCAATTGTTGAAATTTTAGATAATTTCAGATCAAACAATTATCTAACATCCGACGAATATTAGATTTTACATAGTGATTTGATTCGCTAACAGCAAAGCACAAACTGCCAACAGTTCAGTGTTAGATATCAGATAAAATAAGAATGTTATCAACTACATTACTGCTTGATTCATCGCAGACTGCATCAGACAGTGCAAACTTCCCTGTTATTTATAATCCACCAATCGAACTTGACAGCAATAAACAATACGAAATTGGACTAGTATCAGCTACTGATGGGCACGCTATGTCAAATTTATGAACTAAGGTGAATGACGATTTCACATTTCAATCGATCCAGCCAGCTGTGGTCCAGTTTGGATTTCTGTTAAAATATCGCAAGGCTCTCATAAAGTTACTGATCTAAATAAAGCATTAACGTTCAGACAGTTTTGAGCTTATTCCAAACTATAACACACTGCGTGCCAGAATTACTTTGAAGAACATTTTTTCAAATTAGATTTTATTACCGCCAACATCATCGGGTTGTTAGGTTTGCTCGAAAACAGTACGGTTCTGGATCGAAAAGTGCTTCAATTTCATAATATGGCGAATCACCGGTGGACATAACAAAAATAAATTCGATTTTAGTGAACTGCTTAACTGCCAGCGGATCCTATACGGCACATGGTAGTCAAGGACAAACAATTTATTCTTTTAATATTAATGTCCCAGCAGGTTCTTTAATGCAAGTGGCACCACATCAAATAATCTACAATCCTGTTAGTGTCGAAAATCAAATATCTTCTGTCACGATGACACTGACCGATCATTCCGGCCGGCAGCTAAATGTCAATAACGAAATTGTAACATATTATCTGCATTTGAGGTCGATAGATTAACCGATCGCAGCTAGCTGACCAGGATAAAATTTAGCAAAATCATTGGCATGAATTTATGCCAAGAGTTCAGCCCTGGTACGAGGCGATAGATCACGTTTCTGCCTCTTACTTTCTTCTTCTTTCTTCTCAAATGAATTGGATCGTTTCATCTTGATAGCAAACAGTCAAACGACTAAAGTTTAAACACCATGGACTAATTTATAGTCATAGCAGACCAGCGTATATAAAAGGATATGTGTCTTGTCCTTTCACTATTCATTTCACTCTCAAACCGAGCACAACGATGGAAGAGACTACCCAGATCGAACGTTTCATCAGAACTTTGCGAGGGGTCATTAGAAAATTCTCTTCAGACCAGCCGAGGGACTACTCTCCTTCCTTTCGAGATAAAAGTCAAGATAATTGCTATATCTGTCAGAAGAAAGGGCATTGGTCTTCAGAGTGTCCAGACCGTCAAAAAAGAAAAAAAGCTGTTAGAAGAGACAAAAGTCAAGATACCTGTTATTATTGTCAAGAAAAAGGACATTGGTCTCCAGATTGCCCAAAAAAGAAACAAGAGGAGTCAGAAGAAGAGAGGGATTCTTCAGAGGAAGAGGAAGAAGAAGAGGAAGAAAACAGACAGGTGAAGAAAAAGAAACAGGAGAAGAAAAGAAGACGGGAAGAAAGTGAGGAGGAAGAGGAGGAAAAGATTGTGATGGTGAAGAAATTAAAAAACAGAGAGAGTGAACAATGAGAGAGAGGAAGTTTATGAACTTTTTTAAAGTGCTCTTGTGAATAGTGAATTGGATTGTAAATATTTATAAAAGAATAAATTAGGTATAAAAAGGTAAGTGTCCTTGGGTTTTGATTTTAAAATAAGAAGCTACACTCACGCACTCATACACAGACACGTACTATAGCGGTAAAATGGCTTTTTTTTAGTTTGAATGGATGTTGGCAATTGAAAGTCTATCTCTTTTTCGATAGACGTGGGTGGCCATAAAAAGGGTCTTTTTTGGTGTAGGGGTGAGATTAAGCAATCAGCTTTAACTGTCTTAAGCCTTTGCCACGGCCAAGGCGTACTTCTGGACTGCGTACTATTGATGATGATGATTTGGTTGAAATCACTAAGGGTGGCACGGTAGGCTTAGTCACAGGGTTGGAGTGTTTAGCTCGGGATGGTCGTATTCTCTTCGGTCGTAATAAAGAAGTCTGATACATTTGTTTCAGACTTCTTAACTCCACTAAAATGTCTAAATGTACCGTGACCGTTTGATTTTCACACCCTTGTTTCTTTGCTGCTGCTTCTTGTTGTTGTTGTTTTTTTCTTACCTCTTCTTCTTGATGTTGTTGCTGTAGGAAAAAAGCTTGTTCCGCTTCCTTTTGCTGTTGTATAAATTTCTCCAATTGTTCTTTCTGTCTCTGTCTAATATTCTCCGGTAATGAAGGAGAAGGTGACGAAGGTTCCGGAACAAATTCTTGCGAGGTAAGAAAATCCACAAAATCCCAATTCACCTCTTCTGAAAGTAAGTCCGGGTTCCCTTGAGTAGTCTCCATGGCTGGTGCACCCCAATTGATCGTTTTCTGAGTTTTCGTCATGTTGAAAAACTGTCGCATGAATTGACTGCGCACAGGCACTAGCGAATCTATATAGACCACGTGACGTCACAGACTGCTCTCTTCGGATTGGATGTGGGCTGACTGAATTTTGTAACGCCTGTTTGGATTGGTCAACGAACTCAATCCGTTTCAATCCTTCCTCTCCCTATAAATAAGCGCAGTTCACTGCATTCCTTCACCTGTTCTCGGCACCCCCAACATGTGGACCGACGTACAATCTTCCACGCTTGTGTCTTCGATGATGTTCCGGACGGACATATTAATGTATGTCCGATCCATCTGGACAGTTATCCACAGGACAGACACCAGCCTGTTAATGCGAAGAGTCTATGTGGAGAGGCAAGGATGCCTCAAAAGAGTGTTAATATATGGTCCTACAGTTAGGCGCAGGCTAAGGACAAGAAGAAGATGTCACAGATGCCCTTTATGTTAAGGGTATATTAACATAAACCCAAAGGCCCTTTTCAGGGCCACTCGTAGGTCTCGAAAAGATCTTGACTTTCATTGCCTACCCCCCATTTTTTAAATTTTTTTTGTCTTAAAAAAAATAGAGACCCTCCCTGTTTCAATTTTCCCCTGTTCCATTTTTATAGGCCCCATCAGGTCGGGACCGTATTAAAAATAGGGTCCCGACCCTGTTCGATTTCCCCTAGTCCCTAGACAGTCCCACGATTTATTCCCATGTTAAATTCCCCTTGTCCCTAGAATGGATATTTTTTTTTCTCCCATGTTAAATTACATAGTCCCCAGAGTGTATACTTTTTTTTCCCATGTTAAATTTACATAGTCCCCAGAGTGGATGTACACTTTTTAACATGAAAGTCCCCTAGTCCCTAGACCGTCCCTATTCACTACTACTGAGCCTGCACATTACGTTATTTAATGCAGAAGATGAGCTGCAACTACAATATCTTCTAGGTAAAAGGTTACTATCAGGTGTAATCGACAAAGAAAACTCCAAGCTATTCGCCCTGTATGCAGCATACTTTGTCATGCAGTGTGCAGCTATCTTCTGTAAATAAGGTACTGAAACTTGCAACTTATGAGTTGACGAACACTTTGTTGACTGATATAGTGTAAGAATTTGTATTTTTTTAAAATACTTATTTATTGATTGTATTCAGATGATTTATTCTTATATCATGCAATCTTCCATGGAAGGAAATAAAGATGATGATGATGAGTATGTATACGTGTTAACTCTCAGCGCACAGTCCTGTTTTTACAATTTAAAGTAAAGCTCCAAGACGTAATGGTAAAATTTCAAATTCAAGACTCTTTCAAATTAACTCAGCCATATAGATCTACAAATTACTTTAAATAAAAGATAAAGGTAATAATAAATAATCCTTAAAATACATAGTCAACACCTAAAATATACACCACATTCTATTTAAATATTGCAAAACATTCTTTGGTTGTTCTTATGTTAATGTTTAGGCTCGGATCAACGGTAACACAAAGAAGAGTGAAAACAACAAGCTTTGAAAAATATAATTTATTTCCCTGGAAAAATACTGTAAAAATGAAAACCAAAAAATGAACTTAAGGTTTCCAGAATCAAATCCAAAAATAATCCAAGAATAATCCACAAATAAAATTTTAGAAGTCCTGATATTGAAATGTTCTAATGATTTCAATTTCGAGTCCCGACGAAGAATCCAAGATGGAAGGCGACGACGTATGCTGTAACTTGTACTTTTTTGAAGTCAACAGTTCCTGGTAGAAACACAATAATTAATCCTTCGGTCTTGGAAATTCAAATAACATTTTCAAGAAATGTCCTTGTTCAATAATTCTGTATGAATACAATAATATTTCCAAAGAAACGAATTCATTTTTTAGAGTCCAAATAATCGGAAGAAAAATTAAAAAATAACTCAAAACTCTAAAATTCAATACTGGCCACAACAGAAGAAAACAACTTGACATCAAGTGTTTAAAAGTCCGGTCTCTGAGCTCTCTCTCTCTCTCTCTCTCTCTCTCTCTCTCTCTCTCTCTCTAAACATCACTATTAATACTAAGTATTTCGCAATTTTGGAAATGCCTAATTGCAAAATAGAGGATCACGTGATCATGTTTACATATAAAAAAAATCACGTAGCCCCTGTGTGTCCTTGATAAGATCCAATCATTTTACTCCGAGAATAAAAGTTGTTTACTTGACCCTCAATCAAAGGAAGGAACTAAGTTGTTTTTGTTGTAGGATTTAACGCCATTTTTCAGCACAAAATAGGTTATACATGGCGGTCAGTATTAATGGTGGAGGAAGTACCCGGGAAAACCCCGGAAAGAACTACCGACCCACGAGAAGCTACTGGCAAGTTTTCTCACATACCCACATTGGCAAAATCCAAGACTCGAACCCACGCAGACGGAGGTGAGATGGCAGTGATCCGTAACGGAGAGCGCTTTAGACCACTAGGCCACTAGGGGCCCCCAGGAACTAAGTCAAAAATATAAACAAATGGTTTTATTATTAGGTATTTATGGAAAGATTCAGGTCAAACTAAATTTTCTGGAAAATATCAAATTCCTTGTAAGCAAAATTGCATTACGTTCACATGTAAATAAAATAAAAGATTCCAAAACGCACAAACAAATCAAATCAAACACAAATTAAATCAAATGCAAATCAAATCAAATATACGTAACATGGTAAATCCAGACCCTGCCCTAGGGCAAGGCGAACGAGGCAACCGCCTTAGGCCCCCAGCTTTCAGGCAAATGCAATGTTTTTGTTTGGGGCCCCGTGCTCATCGCTTGTTGAATTAGGCCCCGCACATCCTGGGGTCTAGCTTGAGTAAATCCTCAAAATGCTCCTTAGATGAGTCCACATCAAAAACCTTCTGCTTCATCCATTCAGAAACAGGCGACATCGGGGTAACTTCGGCTGCTTTGTCTGACCTGTAATTGTCGTTAATACCAATGTGGCTACACATACAATAGTACAGAATGCATTTGCCAGGTTGTATGAGTAAATCATGTTTGGGGCAATCCATTTAGTACGTACGCAAAACTCTGGCAAGGCTTAACCCCTCCCCCGTCCCTGTACACATGCGTACTTTTTTTTAACCCCCACCTGGGTACGTACGCTCAACGCCCCCGACCCATTTCTATAGAACGGCCTTTATTTAATCCACGCAGAAACCATAAAGGATTAATAATATTAACATGTTTAATAAAACAGATAGTCCACCGACGTTGAATGTCTGGCTGCACCAAAGAAATAAGCCGCGTAACTTTAAACAGTTTGCCTAGTGTCCGCTAAAATTCAAACCCCGCGTGAACCCAGTCGAACAGGTTACGTATTAGACAAATTATTATTGAAGTTTCACCCACCCCCGTTTCCTAAGCGTACGTACATTATCAGTAGACACGCCCCCATACCAAAGCGTATGCATTTGGGTTACCCCCTCCCCCTCCATGCGTACGTACTAAATGGACGGTCCCTTTTCGTTAGAAACGGGACATCAGTGGGTTGTCGAAACGTAAGGTTTTGCACAGGAAATGGAATCCCAAAAAATGATGAAATTTCTTTCTTTGAGATGTTTCAGTGTATTTCAAAGATTTAAGTATGAATGTAGTCTTTACGCGGTAACCAGATTTAAGTATGAATGTAGTCTTTATCCGGTAACCGGATCCATATAGTGACATGGATGTTGCAGCATTGACTCCATCTTTCGAATCGTCTAGTGACGACATAGACCTAAAATAATGGCATAATTATCACGGTTCACATGAATACATAGGCAATCGAAACTTTTCGATTCTAAAAGTAGTACAGAAGAGCCGACATTACATGCAGTTGCTCTTGACAAGGCTTTGCTTAGCCACGGGATACTAAACACACAACCAATATCCAGCAAAATTTGTAGTTTTTCGAGTTATCTCCCTTAGAGCATGAACCTAAACTCGATTTCGGCTTGTGTATATTATTTCTACTTAGTATACTATTATGGACACACACACACACACACACACACACACACACACACACACACACATATATATATATATATATATATATATATATATATATATATATATATATATATATATATATATATATATATATATATATAAAATTTGCACATCATACAACTACAACGGAAGATGCATTGTCTCCATCTTTCTAATCATCCTTATACAGGGACGCATGACCACGATAGAGGATTCGGAATTCATTGTATCTAGATAGGTGATTCGGAATTCATTGTATCTACTCCGAAAAGCGAGACGGCAGGTAGCCTTTCCGCAAAAGCAAAGATCAAAGATGTAATTAGTACAGCACTTGTTAATAATGACGTGAGTCAAATATGGGGTTTTATTTTAATCAACCTGACAATTTAGGGATAGAGATATTTGCAGTATTGTTGCTTTTAGAAGAGGACGAATTCATTTGCTAAATGATTTGATGAAATCTGGCTTTTGATCGTACAAATGTGTATAAAAGATGACGTCACACTCGGGATTAGACTGATTAGAAGACAGTTTTGTAGTATACTGAAATAAAGTCATGGTTCATTTGCCTCAGCGTAGATGCATTTTTCCTTCCGAAGTCTCAAATCCCTGCCTATGACTAATCTTGCCTCTGCTGGTAGATTTACGAGATGATCCGTACACAGTCTAGCTGATCCGTACACAGTCTAGCTGATCCGTACACAGTCTGGCTGATCCGAACACAGTCTAGCTGATCCGTACACAGTCGAGCCATTATCAAGTTTAGATTTTTACTAAAGTCCTGTATAACTGGAGTAAATTCTTCTGGACTGGTAACCAATCTGTGTTTGATATGACAAGTATTATAAGCAGGGGTTTTGAGGTATCTAATATACTGAAGAGGATGCTCTTTGATTGTTTCAAAACTGAAGAAATAACACTAACTTGGAAAATTACAAAATTCAAATGAATAAAAGGTAAGAAAGCTAAAAGGAGAGGTATAAGTATAATTCAGTATCAAACATTGTCTATTCAATAAGGCCAAAACTAATGATCATACAATAATTCGAATGGAATGAAGCATGCTCGTATCTGACCAACTTTTTTGTATGCTCAACTTTTTCCGGCGGCCTAATGGTTAGAGCTTCCGCCTCAGGTAACGATTAACAAGTATGCAAATGATAGCACTCTTTCTTTTACACACGCATACATTGTCTACTTTAAGGATTTGTTTCAGCGGGAGAGTGAAGCCATCGTTGACTGGTTTGCCTAGAATTTAAATAAAACCAAACCAGACAAGTTAGATACCATCTGCATTAGTAAAAACTGTCTACGGCTGAATATATTTCTCCACTGAGATCGCCTGTGACAACATTGTCTGGCTGCTTGGGGTTGTCATTGGCTGACTTATAAAGTTTGATGAGCAGATCAATGAAATACGTAGGAAAGCTTCACGACAACCAGTTTGTCAAAGGGTCAAAGGGCATTGGTAGGTATAAAACTTTGAAATAGGAAATTGAGTAGCTATCTTTTAATCTTTTATTCTTTCTGTCTTTAACTAGTGTCCTTTAGAATGACACTTTTGTGACAAAGAGCCAACTTTGAAGCTAGAAATGAAAATACATCTACGCAGTTTATAAGAACATATATGGCATTACACCGATATATTTCTCAAACCTTGTTTAAAGAATATAAAATATAATCTTGTTATAATTTCAGGTACAGTAAAACTTAGAGAGGAGTTTCTAAGGAAAGACAAAGCTTCGAAACGTTCAGTAAGTTATTTGATCGATTTTTGCAGAATATTATGGCATCTTAATTATAAATACTTGGAATATGTATACTTAATTATTAGGATCGTTTAGTATGTAGAATCACCTTTGTAGTGTTTCATTTACATGCGTATTTGAGAAATGAGCTTGAGTTTTACGTAGAGAATTATGTAGATTGTAGATTGTTAGCTTGTGGTTAGAATTAATATTGTAATTCGCTATTAGGTTAATTCGTAGTAAACTAGTGAATGTATTAATGTTTATGTTAGAAGTTACACATGCTTGAATTGTGAGTTGGGAAAATGGTTGAAGCATGCAAGATTAGTTATTGTGGACGTATTTATATACTAGAGCATGGATACTTGAATATTTGTATACTTTGGATGAGTTGTAATGTAAAGAAATGCGCCTGATTGTTGTGACATTGTTTAGTATAATGGGATTAGGAATATGTACTGATGCGTGACGTAATTTATTGATGTATGTATGAGAAGTAATTGTTACCGTGCTTTTATTACTTTTATTACGACGTTGTTTTACCATACAAGCACGTATGTGTATTTCGATGGAAATAAATGCGTGACCGATGAAATTTAACAGCCGTTTTCTGATGATAGGCTGTGTGTAGTGTGAGATGAGAGGGCTACGGAAAAATTTTATAGCGTCCTTGTGTTTTCAGCGCAGTCGGAGTGGACCACAGTCTAGTCGGTGAAGAGAAGGTGTGAGAGAAGCTGTATAGAAAGTGGAGCATGAGGTAAAGGTGGATAAGGAAGATGAGTATAGAGAGTCGAGGAGGAGAAGGAATGTGGAGAAAGTCGAGAGGAAGAGAACAAGGAATTGAGAGGAATAGAAGATATACCGATGAGTAGAATACAAGGACAGTTGGAAATCTATCTCACACTACTAATCACGTGATGCAGTAGGCTATTACAGGGTCGATAGGAAGGAGAGTACTTGGGAAATGTGAATCATTTATTATTAAATTGTTATTAGTTGAAATTCACTTTTTGTATATTCAATCATTTAACCGTCGGCATTGCTGACTGGGGGCTCGGAGCGTTACATCAATATTTCACTAATTTGACGTCCAATATTGGGAGCACCCCACCCCAACCATAACATCCCTCACAGTGGGCTATGCTAATTATATGCGGTGACGCCTTTAACAAAGGGCAAAAGACAGGTCATGATGGTCTAGTTATATTTAGTGTTGCATGTGACAAGGTCTCCGACTCCAGTAGTATAGTTTTACACACAATTTTTGTAATTGCAAACAGAATGACACTGAAATTAAACTTCAACCAGACCTCTCGCAGGGGTTATGTGAGGGACCCAGATAAGGAAAAGATCTCAAAAATCCGCGCAGGAGTGTTAAAGAAGGTACTTATGACACAAAAACACACTGACCGATAAAGATTGAGTTTTTCATTTATGTGTGAGCTTTTTACGTTGTCTTTGCCGGATGATACAGAATGACCTCTACAATATACTAATTTAAAATATAAACTTTTTTAATGAGATAAGTTTATATCTTTAAAATGTGTATGCGAAACGAATCTCGCAAATAACTGGATATTTATCCTTACTATAAGTTATCATTAATAACTTTAAGGCGTTGACATCACGGCTAGAAAGGTTGTCATTGATGCAGTGCAGCATTGTTCTTATTGCACGTGCTTAGGCTCGAATAAATAGTAAAACAAGAAAGAGAGTAAACAACAAGCTTTGATAAAATACAATAATTTATTTCCCAGGAAAAATTCTGTAAAAGTTATTACGGTTTTATAGAATCAAATCCAAAAATAATCGAAGAAAAATCCACGAATAATATTTTAGAAGTCCTAATAACAAAATGTTCTTCTGATTTCAAGTTCTAATTCCGACGACGAATCCAAGATGGAAGACGATGACGTATGATGCAATCTGTAGTGTTGAAGTCTACAGTTCCTTATAGAAAGAAGAATTATCACTCCGATTTCGGATATTTAAATAAATTTTTATTAACAAAACTGTCCTTGTTCAACAATTTCACATGAACACACGTATGTTCCAGACAAATAGCAGAATTAATCTTTCTGAATGCAACTAATTTGAAATAACTTCAAACAGCACAAAATACAACTTCCAGTGTAAGAGAACGCCCAGCTGCAAATGAGAATATCTCTTCAAAACAGAGGTTATATCCTCTCCTAAAACGTAAACAAGGGGTCACGTGATCATGTTCTAGAAGCTTATAGAAATTAGATACATGCTAAGTTCACGTCCACCCAGTATGGCCCTGACGAAAACCAATTATCTTACTCTAATAAATAAATAAAAATATTTAAAAATTGTTTACGTCGTGGCTAAAAATTTTGAAGCAAGGTCCTGATTTACATCAACACCTGGTGTTTATGAAAACGAACAGTCATGGTCAAACTATTTTCTGAAAAAAGTATCATCTCTAGTGAATAAATTTACATTACAGTAGCATGTAATGAAAAATATAAAAAAATTAAACTGACAAACAATTAAATTGAAATAAATATATATTAAATCCTATATAATTAAATCAAATCTACATAACAATTGTGCATAAAGAAAATGCGAAGAACTGCCATGTTCCCAGTTCTGAGAAAACTAAATGTTATGAGCCAATGCAGCTGTGACTTTTTTTCACCTTGTCTTTTGTGTTGGGGGTGGGGGTGGAGGAGAGCAAACTTGCTTGGTTTACATGATTTAATTAAGCATGAAGTTCTGCTCTGAATGCAATAGGTAAAAATCTTCATTGTGATTTTATTAGCCTAAACCAACTAGCTGCAACTCTCTCTCTTGTGCAAACGGTAAAAAGGAGGGCTTACACCACCTAGCTCATAGTAGACCGGTATGATCACTTGTCCGATATTTCAATAAGGCACGTACGACCTAGATAAAGAAAAATAAATATTTTGCACTGAAAAAATTAACATTTATAGCAATAATTAATAACTCTTTATTTTTAATTTAATACACATAAAATTATAAAGATTATACAGATTATTATTATTATTATTATTATTATTATTATTATTCACGAATACCTTTTCTTTAAAGAATAGCCCATGTATGAGAATATCAAGTGTAGGAGAATAATGCTTCTTAGCCGTTTTTCTCAGTATAGAAGTCAAGGAGTTTATCAGCTCTTGAAAATCTACTATTGGGGAAATGACCGGAAGTGACGATATATGGTCTAATATTTGTTAGTCTGAATATTATCTCTACTCACTGAACTGTGGTTATTCAGACATGACAGTTGACTAACAGTTCTCCTTAAATTATGTAGCAATTATTAATTTATCTCTTGCTGCAAGCAGGATACCAGTGAAGCTACAAAAAAGACAAATATTCATAAAAAGTTTTGGCGATAAAAGTTTAATTTGTTTTGGGCGAGTCAATTAACTATTGTTGCCTCTGCAATTAAAAAAAATATCATCAAGCAATCAGACAAGCATGATTTCGTCACCAGTATAAGGAAGTATGGATTAAAGTTTATCTTAGGTGTCCAAACTAACTTGGACGAAAAATGTGGGAAACACATTAAATGTGTATCCGATATCCAGAAAAGGTCGGGTAGAACCATCCTGCGGCTGTATTGGAATAAACTCCATTTCCCTTGGAAACGCCTATCCACACAGCATCTGAAGTGTTTAGTCGGAGAACGGCCGAGTTACCTCCCATATTGAAAGCCATTTCGACGCCAATCCAAACATGGACCATGTACTCCCCGTTGACCACAAGACCTGTCACAAGATATGTATCAGGAAAGGAACAACCTTTGGCATGTGCAGTTGTCCATGTAAAGAAGTAGGTCCCCTGAACAGGAACTGTAAAAATCCCCGTCGTCGCAGAGTATCCATTCCCCTCATTTGTAGCAACCTTGTCGAAGATTAGCTTCTGGTTAACTCCTAGATTCGTCAAGACTGTTTTGCGATAAGCCATAAAGGCAATGCTTGGTGCTGTGGTGGATGGGGAAGTTGAGGAACCTATAATAAAAAGATGCTATTCATACGTAGGCTATTAAAGCAAAATGCTTCTCTCCCTTCCTTACAAGTTGGAAAACACACGTACAACGTGAGCTGGTAAGAGTTTATTGAGTAAACATAAATACTTTGTTAAACATAGTATTGTAATATATTGAATTTAAAGAGTAGTGTGATGACCATTAACCCCAGATTTCAATTAGACTGAACACAATTTTTCTTCCAGGATTTGCCAAAATGTGTTTATCTCCTTATGCAAGTGTCTCAGATTTACAGTTATATATTTTCTTGTCTTCTCTGAATTCATGTTTTCTTTTCCTATCCTTTGCTTTTCCTTGCGTTTTCTTTGGATTCATGTAGGTTGTTCTTTATAATGTTTTCTATCATTTTATTGTGCCTGTTCTTTTCACGTCGTTCTGTTACATTTACAGTTGATTTGTCCTTTGTATATTTTGCTTTTTTGAAAGTTCAGAACTTCCTGATATCGCTCTAAACGAGTGACTTGGCACAAGCGCATTTTGCTGTTACTCGTCAAGTTAGAAACCCATACTCGATTATTTTCTTATTTTTACTTTTGAAACTCGAAGAGACTGTGCACACTTGTAAACCTCCTTATTTTTTAAATTATCACTTTTTTAAAATTAGGTTTGTATTTCATATGTTGGAAAACTATACTCACTGGAGAGAACGAAATGAAATGGAGGGGGGGGGGAAGCGAGATGGTGTGTACAGAAAGGATAAAATAATCATTTCGATTATCAGATACACTCATTTTTGCTAAGACAGCGAGCTCTTTGTTGTTTATGGCACACCAAAAATACATCATTTCTTAATCTTAAAGCCAGAATAAATTTGGTAATGTTGTGGTAAACATATATTTTATGCTGCAAGATGTTATGTGGATGAATCTGTTGGTATATGTATTTTATAATAGTCATGCTTCCGTTATTTGCAGGCGGTTTAGGTCGTACTCCTGTTGTACAGATAATAATTAGAGTAAACTATTCCAAACATCCCCTGGCGTCAAATGGATGTGTTTCAGAGCAAATCCCGCGATACAGGTTACTAAAATGTCTTAACACTGGGAAATTCATCAGCTATGGAACACGAACGTTGAGGGAAATCAGTAACCTCAAAGACAACTCAAGGATGAGGGAAATCAGTAACCTCAAAGATAGCTCAAAGATGAGGGAAATCAGTAACCTCAAAGACAGCTCAAGGATGAGGGAAATCAGTAACTTCAAAGACAGCTCAAGGATCCACATTCTGAAATGTGCAACTGAATGAAAAGATTGGCTTCCCAGCATAAAGAGGAGGCATCTTCAGCCTCCATTGTTTACACGTTTTTATTTTCAGGGAGGAAAACGACAAAGGTATAGCTCAACTAGGGCGCCAACAACCCTTTGTGTATCTTGCTTTTTTGAAACTTCATAACTTCTTGACGCCAAAGTTGTAGTTCAGCTAGGGCACCAAAAACCCGTGGTCCGACCCTAGGTAAAATGTATATAGTTTAATGGGCTTTTTTTCCTGTTGTGTGTGATGAGAAATTGAGCCACAGAAAAGATTAATTTGAAATCTGAAAATGAAGAGTTGAAAATTGATTTACAGTTCGTGAAAATGTAAATGTTCAACTTGATGCAGGACTGACCATTCTCTTGTAAAAATGATGATAGCTTTCAAAAAGGAATTTAAAAGGAAAAATTCAAGAAATTTAATAATTCAAGATTAGAAGACCTGGAAAATGTTATAAGAGTAAAATAAGCCATCTTAAAAGATAAACATTAATAGGTTTGTACTGAACAACTGGACAATTTTGAGCCTGTATCTTCATCGGATTCTGAATGTATAACAAATGATCAACATCTATTTAAAATGCTTCTATTACAATTTATTGGAACAACAATTTCGTATGCATCTTGTATGAAAAGAAAACTCAAGATGGACAGGAACATCAACTAATTGCAGTTATAAAATTTTAGACGAGAGTTTTTAGTGAAGCATGACAACTTGTGGAAAAAATAAAAGAGTTAGAAGATTTTAGGAAGGTAAAGTTGGATGGAATGAGGGTGCGGTCTAGAGCTATGTAGACGGAAAGAAAGTAACTAAATTTCTCTGTCATTTGGAAAATAGAAATTATACGAGTAAATTGCCGCATCTTGCAACAAGCAATGTTTTTAACACAGAGTCAACAAGACATCTGAGGTTGAGCAAAACAAGTTTATATGAGTTTATATAAAATTCGTGAAGGTGATTCTGTTTCTCTTGAAATGCTACTTAATTGCGCAGACATTCAAGTACAGAAACATTACTTTAATGGTATCGTATCACATACAGAAGCTGCACATTTTTTAAAAATGCCATGAAAAATCCCAGGATCTGGTGGATTATTTTGGAAAGATGTTGGATAGTGTCTAGCGAGGGTCATTAATTTTAGGTATGAATTGGTGAATTATCTTCCCTCAGGAGTTATTACATGTGTACCACAATGTGATAAACCCAAGTGGTACATTTCAAACTGGAGACCCATTTCACTTCCAACTGTATCATACAAGGTTGCTTCTGCAATTATTGCAAGTAGGGTTGATACTTTGTTTCCCATAGTTTTTCATATGGAATAAGCAAAGTTTCTATAAGAACAAGAAACTGTAGATAACACAAGAAACCAAAAAAGCTCACTTTTTCTTTACTATATATATTTTGATTCGTTTTGAAAAGATTTTGTTTGTGTGGTTGTGTGTGATTTTAATTTTTGACGTAGCTTTAAAACTTTTTAAGTCATATCGCTACGATGTCTGCAGTGTGGGATAAACTACTTTAAGATCTGCGTTGACCTTCAGATTTTGCCATCATATTTATAATCCATGTAAGTGTCACAATGAATGAACAATGAATGTATCATACCCCAGCTGCAAAAAAGCACTTCTCAAAATAATGTATTTCCTGTTCAGTTCAAAATTTTGGTCACTTGTACTGACTTTTATGCAGAATAGACCTTTAGGACCTGTCAGTCAACCTTGCTGAGTAACTGCTTATCTAATTACCTAGTCAATGTGGGAGCAATATGAATCACCACAGGTCAGTTGGGAGTACATGTACTTAATTTGTATTGCACAATGTAGGACAACCTGTGGGAAATGTTGCCACAACATGACTAAAACCTGGAAGCAGGAGTTACTTTCTTTTACGTAATATAGGACAACCTGTGCAAATGTTGCCACAATCTGGACTGAAATATTCAAAATGTATAGTAACCCTAACCCAAAGTATCTCATTTTACGCAAATGTTTTAAAATTATCTTATTGTTGCATGAAAAAAGATTTTTTTTGCAAATGAGCACAAAATATAAAAAGGTGGAATTTTTATATAAAGTAAGATTTTTACAAAATCAAAATTTGTGCGTGTGTGTGTGATTTGGATTTTTAATGTAGCTTTAAAACAATTTCAGTCCTATCGCTACGCTGTCTGAAGTGTAACAGTTCATAGTGATGTGTAGCACTAGGACATCATGCCGCAGACGCGTAACATGATGCCTCACCCAGTCACATTATATTGAAACCAGTCCGACCAGTCCTTAATTAACCTCTTAATGCTGAATGCCTAGCGAGTGAGAAGATTTTGACTAAGATGTATGGTCATATATATATATATATATATATATATATATATATATATATATATATATATATATATATATATATATATAATTGTATGCAACTTTAATGTCGAAACAACAAATGTTTTCGAATTAGTTTGGTATCGATAGAGGGCGTTGACAGGGATATCCATTCTCCTCATGTCTTTTATGCTATGTGCGTTCTTGACCGTTCAGAGAAATCTCTAATATCTGCTTTACATCTTTCATATCAATATTCCAAAGTTTCCAAAAACGATAAAAACCAATAGTAGTACAGGACTGGAAATATAATATGATTCTTTGATTGTTTACCTGAAAGTCCTATAAACTGAATAGTAGTTGATATTGATAAATTGTATATTGACCCTAATAAACGATCTGAATCAAAATTGGAAGCATATAATAAAATGGCAAACGTTTTTTTTTTTTAAAGGAAGAATGTGGACCATAATTTTATTGATCTAATAATGAAAATATGGAATAGTAAAAAGAATTTTAGCGACAAAGCATTGAACATTTTCAAACAATTATATAACTTATTTGGGTTAGCAACGAAAATAACAGACCAAAAAGTCCACCTTTATTAGTAAGCGACATATTGGTATCGCTACGTAAGTTATATAATTTAACTAAGCGCACTCCTGGTTACATTTTATTCATATTGAATATTTTAAAATGTAAACCTTAGGATGAAAACTCGTCTGATTTTATACGATTTTGATGAATATATTGTGTCTTAAATTACTACCAATGGTATACTTTGAAATATCAATTTTTGCGAATAATAATAACCACAAAAAATAATAAGCTATTTTCTCCATATTAATCGATGTTTACCTGTGACGATTTTCTGTACGTTAGTAAGATGCTTACCTGTTGCAAATTTCTCCACAGTCCTTGTAAGGTTTGCTACTTTCAACATCAGGATTTCCATATCATTTTCCAATAAAAGACGTTTCTCCTTTTCTTCTTCAAGACGAAACTTGACGGCGCTGACGTCACTGCTAATCATGCTGTCTAAAATGCCGAAAGAAGATTGGGCGAACAGAAAATGTAGAGCAATACAGAAAACCTCCATTTTCTTCCAACCTTTCTAAAATTATTGGTGGCAAAAGCAAACTCAGAATGTAACTAACATTAATTTGTTTACAGACTTTGCTAAACCCAGTAAATAGAACACGCAATTCAGCATCATTATCTATATACCAGATGGAATTCCGGAAGCTGTTTAAGCGTTTCTGCTACAATTTAATGAGACTAATTTGAATTCCTTGATATGCATGACATCATACATTAGGTCACAAAATCAAGGTCATCTTTGATTATCCTGTTTTTCGTTATCTCGACGAACTGCTTAAACAAGTACTGTCACAAACCATTACTATTAGCTGGCTAGAATCTTTCGACGATTTGTAACATTTAACAAGCCTCATTTCGTCCTCATAAAGGGGTACATCATATTAAACACAGTGATAGATTTGTCCTATTTAAACCCACTTCTCTGACATAAAAGTGTCAAGCATTTATATTTTAATATTAAGAGACGTAAACCAAGAATGGGAAAACCATGGCAACCTAACCAACACATTGGTAATATAGTGTCACGTTCTCTACCTAGAGACTTCAAACATTTGTGATACTTACGAATTAACAACATAATTATACAGATAAGAGAATTTTTAATTCGTATTCAACTGCACCCATCGCCTTACCTGGAAGCACGGACCTGTATACCATCTCAGTCATGCACACATCACCACAAATTACGCTATAAAGTCGCTGCCGTTGTAGGTTTTAAAACCCCGGAAAGAACCACTGACCCACGAGAAGCTATCAGCAAGTTTTCTTACATATACATACCCGCATTGGTCGAATATATATATATATATATATATATATATATATATATATATATATATATATATATATATATATATATATATATATATATATATATATATATATATATATATATATATTAGATGAGAATAATTATTGGATTGATATGCAGATGTGTCTTCTGAGAACGTGTATTTAACATTAGTATCGATTATACTTGCTGAGAATTTAGAAACTCGCCAAACCAGACATCGATAAGAAAATATGTACCTAGTAAAAAAAGAATGAAAATGAATAAGAATAATGAACGAAAGGAGAAATAACATAAAGAAAAAGAAAACAAATGTAAATAGTTCAATAATCTGGATTTACTTAGAATAAAGAGGGCCTTAACCGTTGTATTCAAGAATTGTATCCTCACAGCATTCGAAAGTTTCCATTCACTTGTGTTGTGGTTAAATAATAATAATGATAATAATAATAATAATAATAATAATAATAATAAGAAGAAGAAGAAGAAGAAGAAGAAGAAAAATAGAAAATTACACGAATGATGAGCAAAATGCTCAGCAAATATATATTCTACTTTGCTGCATCCAACCAAAATTATTGGACTATTTGCCTCAAGATACAATCCAAAAGGGTCATAACTCTTACTAAAGTCAT
This sequence comes from Sinohyriopsis cumingii, assembly GCA_028554795.2. Taxonomy (NCBI): domain Eukaryota; kingdom Metazoa; phylum Mollusca; class Bivalvia; order Unionida; family Unionidae; genus Sinohyriopsis; species Sinohyriopsis cumingii. Next base: position 39,958,448 of record CM068834.1, on the reverse strand, counting down.
GATGATCATGCAAAGTATTGTATACCAAGTATCAGAGACGTCTCTCAGCAACTACGAGACAAGCTTTAGTCCCAGGATTATGACAAATAGAGCAACCAGTTTTAAGCCAAAAGGGCAATAACTCAGTCTACAAGCACAAGTGCACAGTGATCTAGTGGTTTCATGGATTAAACATATTTTATTGTCGCAAAAAATACAATAAGATTGGACACAATTTAAATATTTGCCCTCTCTCTTTATACTACAAGTATCACAACATATTCAACATGAATACAGTGACTAATAATGACACGTGATTGGAGAGAGAGAAAAAGAGACAGTAATCGCATTTTGAGTAAGTTATTGCAGTCGTCAGGCAAAGGTTATATATTTAAATGCATGTATAGTTCTATATTTTTCAGCTTGCATCGCCCTATCCCCAAAGCAGTAAATCTAAACTATCAGTTGCATTTGGCAATGAGTAATTTCTCATTAGCTCAGTTTTTTGTCAACTATACCTGGGACAGAACAAGAAATGCATGGTGGTTTCAGTTCTATGGCAAGAAGAAAAAGGGGTGTCAGCAAGCTGAACACGATAAAAATCAGCATTTAATGAACTTACAATATGTCGTAATCCAGTATGGATAATATCTAGGGTTCGAATAAGAAAACTTCGCTTTTTCCAAGATACGATTTTTGGACACAAACACTTTTTTCAAAGCAGAAAGACATGCAACACAAGGTATCCTATTCCACAAGGCAACCAATGAGTCTGTAAAAGATGATTTGGTAGAATTTAGCCTGAACTTGACAATGACCATATTGTTTGAATGTCGAAGGTTATAATTTGTTTGTTCTGACACGGGGCGGGGAGAAATTCACTGAGATAGAACGGAGTTTGTTTCCTTTTAATGTGGTACAGTTTTAATTTTTGTCTCATTCTTCTAGACCGCAGACTTTCCCACTCTGTTTGAAAATAGAGATATTGCTTACTAATGTTTAGTTTTGTTGAAGTACTGTAACTATGTGGAAGTCCTGTAACTATGTTGAAGTCCTGTAACTATGTTGAAGTCCTGTAACTATGTTGAAGTCCTGTAACTATTCTTGTCGCTTAAAGCAGTAGTTTTTTCAATTTTTCTGAATCCGTCAACGTGCATAAGTCCTAGACTGCACTGGCATATTAAAAGATGGGCCTTATATTAGTTTCATAAAGTTTTGATAAAATTACCTACTAAGTTGGTATTTAAGTTTTCGAAGAGAGGCTATTCGAAATGATGTTGTTTTTAAAATGCTATAAATGCTACCAATGTGAAAAGTCAGTTTGATATTTGCTGAAGGTAGTAATCCAAAATGGCGAAGAGGATTCACATACTTGAGATGAATATTTTCAAAAACAGCTTCAGGAATATTTTTTCAGTTTATATTCTTGAAAAACATAGCCGTTCTTTTTTTCCTGGATTAAGAATGGAAGTGGTGGAATAAAAGTTGAATGATTTATCATTTCAAAACTGATCTTGTAATTTTCCAAAATGTTTTTGGAGCATTTTTGTTTAGAATCTGTAATATGTGTATCAAATATATTGATTTTTAGCATGCATTTTAATGTTGCTTACCTTATTTCTTATTTGTTTGAATTTATTCCAGTCGATTAGCTACCACGATTCAGGGCAAATTTGCGTGCTCTGTCCCATTTCCTTGTCATTTTTCTTAATTGGCAACCAAATCACGGTTCATTGCACGGGCGAACTGCTGCAGATTTAAAAGGAAAACACAAAGCTGTCAATTGTAATAATTTGGTTTTGAATACATATGTTGGAACATCATTATCCGTTGGTGCTAGCAAAAGATCTGCCCAGTTAGTTCCTGTTATCAGAGCTTTTCATTAGCTAAAATCAACTTTGCTGTAAACCCAGACAGGGTAGGCCGTTTGGAGGTAGACGTTAAACACTGATTGCTGTAGTAGAAGCATCACGGTCACTAAATTATTTATCAATTTTTAAAATGTATGCATGAATATAGTTGTAGCATTATTTACAAAGATTGGATCAAGCAAAATTCTAGTAGTGGAAGTGACTCGTGTAGGATATGCTATCACATTTCGTCGACTATATATTTCCATTAAATGAACTAAAGTTGCAGAGATAGAAGGTACAAGTAAATCAGTATTATAGTCCTTGATAGTAATAATATGTTTGTACGTGTCACTAACGATATCAATCGAAGATTCAAAATTTTGCCTGAAACTTGTAGGAGAGAAGTTGGCTCTGTGCCCTGCCCCAAAGTATAATGTATCTGAGGGTAACGTAATCGGTTAATGTGCACATTTTTCTACATAATACTAGGATTTAAACTAGCCTATCAAGAAACTAAAGAAGACTGTATCATTAACTTGTGTTAACCTCGAGATTAGTCACGTGTGTATTTATATACCACATGTAAATGAAATACGGGATCCAGTCATCCATATTTATCTGCGTCATGGTTTGCATCAGGAATTTGAAAGCACATTTGATATCTGTTGCCTCTGTTGATTGTCTGGATTATGCGCCTTGTTGCTGTGATAATTTGTCTGGATTATGCGCCTTGTTGCTGTGATAATTTGTCTGGAATATGCGCCTTGTTGCTGTGATAATTTTCTGGATTATGCGCCTTGTTGCTGTGATAATTCGTCCGGATTACGCGCCTTGTTGCTGTGATAATTAGGAGACTCTCCCCAAAAATAAAATCGACAAACGCTCTTCTTTTTATAACGGCAATGTGTAGCATTGCCTTTTTTCTGTACACAAGCGTGAGATTTCACCTGACAATCGGGTATTTTGTCACGATATCAATAAGTAAGCAAAAATACATAATGGAAGCTTGACGGGATTTAATATTTGACATTATATAATATATATATATATATATATATATATATATATATATATATATATATATATATATATATATATATATATATATATATATATATACTCTCTAAGGAAACTCATATATAGATTGGCCTAGACGGATATAGAACAAAAATAAAAGCCTGTATCATGACAAACAAATAAGGTATAGATTTTTATGCTGTGAAATCTGTTTTACAAACACCTTGTCATAATGAAGATAGACCATAAAAATACAATTTAGATTGCTGCAGAAAATAACCCTGTACGGCATTAACTATCTTAACTATGTTTTTCAAACGACTTTTATTTGATTTTGACCTTTATTTACTTCGTGGATGTTAAATGTACTTTGTAAATTCCATACAAGCATAATTATATGGTGTGACTTATTGTTGCTTTCGGGTGTGATTGCAAGTGCGCGTAAATTCAGCTTAATTGTTCTCGTAGCAACATAAATAATAGCTATTACTTACAACATGTACTTGTTTAATCAGGATGATGAGAGAAACACAATTTGGTATATTGCATACAATTAACATACCATTCCTATGGAATGACACTTGTTACACTTCCATCAATATTATTCAGTCTCTGGCAAACAAGCTTCGGCCCAACAGTAACTGGGGCCAAAATAACAAGCATTAATAAATGATACAATGAATAAAGAAACAAAAAGCGATGGTTAGCAGCAAATACTTACATCAGCCTTCAACAACGTCTATATGCCTGCCTTTGATACAAAAGTCAAGAATTAACAAGCTACATAAATGTGGTTCTTGTGCATTTGTATAATCTCTGTACAACTGTGTCACGGCATATTGGACGGAATGACATGCAGTGACGTCGGTGCCGTAAAGTTGCGTCTGGAGGAGGAAAAGGAGAAACGTCTCCTGTTGCAAAATGACGTCGAGATTTTGATGCTGAAAGTAGCAAATCTTGAAAGGAAACTAGAGAAAGACGCTGACGGTAAGACGATTATTTTGATACAACATTTCACTTTATAAATATTTTATCCTTCTGAGTAAGGCAATGAGTTCTTTCTGAACAACTCAAAAATGACATGTTCAAATATAAATACACAGTAAAACAGTAACATTGGAAAAATCACACACCTGTTTGGCATTGTTTTGTCGACTAAAGACAGCGTTTATTTGGCAAATTACTATGTAGTCAAGACTTTTTACTCACACAGCTCCTCCCCACGCTAAATTTACGAGAAAGAATGAATATATGAAAATAAAAATACTCGGAATTTCGATTATTTCCTTTAAAATCTAGTCACAGTCAGATTTTCATCTAAAACGAGAATAACAGAATTGTCATGTTCTATAAAAAAAAATTCTGGTGGGTCTCTATCATTAGCAAACCTGAAACCTAGATAAAAATGCTAATTTAAAATTAGAAGTCAGGTCTTAAAAGAATATTTTCATAATTCCCCATTCTCAAATACAGCACGTATTCAACTGACCTGCACTTTCTTAAAAGCTACTGGACCGGATGTTGTTAAGAATCAAATAGTGAAAGTACTTTTGCAGACATATGTTCTGCGGTGGAGTAGAGTCATTGGAAACATTTCATTAAAAACAGTAACCTAGCCGCATAATAATAATATTTTGCATTTATTTCATAAAGGTTCATCGTCCAGGTGCAGAAATGTTGCCTTTATGGCTTATCGAGACACATCTATGACAAATCTCGGACTGAAACAGAAGCTAGTGTTCGACAAGGTAGCTACGAATGAAGGTAACGGATATTCTGCGATCACAGGCATATTTACTGCCCCCGTTTCTGGCATCTACTTCTTTACCTGGATGACTTCCCACGCAATGGGTATTGCTTCTCCTGACACCGACCTTGTAACCGGGATCGTCGTGAACGGCGAGTACAAAGTTCATGCGGGTATTGCCATTACACATGGTTTCCATATGGGAGGTAACTCTGCAGTGTTCCGACTCAATGCAGCCGACATTGTGTGGATAGGTGTTTCCCACGGAAATGGGATGTTTTCTAATTCATTTGAACGCTGGTACTACCCAGCATTTTCCGGATTTCTTGTGCAGCCTTAAGGATTAATACCCGTATCCTTAGTCCGAGTTTCCTCTGACCCTTGCCACCCCAAAATGTCCAAACGTCAAAAATGGGGTGGCAAGGGTCAGAGGAAACTCGGACCACTGTATCCTATACCGTGCATATAAAGTTAGACAAGTTCCATCAGTACTTATTGATATAACCGGGATGTACAGTTGTCAGTCTCAGTCCTAAAATGTACGACATCGACCCCGATATTAATGTCTGGAGGTGGGGTCGAGGTCTTACTGCCCAAGAACGCTGTGTAGCGTGTTCTGATATCGACTAGCATGGAAACATGAAGTCGCATTTTCAGGAATATTTCACACACTTGGCAGCCCTTATCGACGCTTTTCTACAAATTAATGTCATAATGTTTTAGTCAGACGGTTCTTTCTCTGATGTCTATATTTCTAATACATTCAAATTCTCACACAAGCAAATGAACGTGTTTGCAAATCCGTTGTCCTACAGTTCAGCTGTCTGAAATGCGACGGAAGCCGGGAATGCTGAAATTGGATTAAGCTGAGCTATGTTTCTTTAAAGAAACTAATAAAAATACACTTAAAACGTGTTCATTAAAAATAATTATTATATTTTTAACCGATTTCGGCATTTCCGGCTTCCATCGCTTGCAAGTTAAAGAGTGGGAGATATTTCTGAAAATTTGGGAGAGATTTTTTTTTCTTCTGCTTCTTATAGTAAGTTGTTGACTTACCTCGCTTCAGAGTAGGAAATGGTTCTACTAGAGCTTTTTTGAAAGTTATTTGGTTTCTCACAGTTTATTTCTTCGAGTTACTTCCAATACTGTCATGCAATTCTTGTGGTTTTTATTTGAGTCTTTGGATTAATAGTTACATATATAAAGTTCACATTATTGTTAGTATTATGTATTTCATATATATATATATATATATATATATATATATATATATATATATATATATATATATATATATATATATATATATATATATATATATATATATATATATATAAAAAACATAGTCGGTATACTTTACCTACAGTGTGTGCAATGTAATAATTTTGGTATTATAACATGTTAACATAACACTTTATAGATTGTAAGAAAAGTATAATCTACTTTTAAACGTCTAAAAGTAGATTATGCTTTTCTTACAAACTATAAATCAAAGAATAAGCGTCCTTCCGAATAAATAGAACATTTTACATAGTCATTTTTGAACACAGAATGTTCAATGTGTGTGATGTCGCATTGTTTGATGCAGTACCCGTTTGAGTACTGTTGACACTCAATGTTTACGCAACCTTAAGTGTCATCTTCACAACTAAACATTACATTGTTGCGATATCCATGTGAAAGAAGGTTTACTAGATCGAAATTTCCATATTTACTGTAATGTAGTCGTGACCGGATATTTACAGTATTTGATTTGGAACAAAAGGCTACCGAATATGAGAGTCGGAATTGCATCACAAATGTACAGCATAAATATGCTGTGTTTGGATAAAGTTCTGTCAGATGGGAAACCGGTTTATGACCACTGTCTTCTGTGAAAAAAGGTGAGTTTATTTACTTCTGTAAGTTAATATTTAAACCACGCTTTAAAAAAGGGTGGATATATACCGAACCCTCAACCCCCACCCCACAGACCCACTATCAAATGTGCAATACCTTTAGTTTTACTTCTTGTTTTTGTTCTTGCCTTGGGATTTTACGTCATGTTTCATATGATGATATTGTTATTCATGGCGTCATAAACCACTGTGTGTGTGTGTGGGGGGGGGGAATTGACCGTATTCAGACAGACTAGACCATTTTTCCTCAATTCCCTTTCGTGAGTCGACTCGAAAAATGGTAGCCAAATTGTTAATTGAAAACAAAACATTCTAGAAGGTGCAGTTGAAAAAGCTTTCCCACGATCGCAGCCAATCAGTAACGAGAATATTGCATCATAATTTCCAGGGCTTATTTGGACCAATCAGAATCACATAAAGTGATAGGTAACACGTTGTGATATTTAAAAAAAATATGAAACTGCACATACTGTAGGAAAACTATACCGACCATGTGATAATACACAAAAAGAAGTGCCTTGATGTCACAAAGAGTCGACGTCGTAACATCAAGAATACTAGAATAAAAAGTTGCTATTATAATCGAATGATTTCGTCAAACTTTTTCATCTCAAATTGCAGGAATAACACCAGAGTTTGAAAATACAGGTATTTCATTGATAGTTGAAACATCGTCGAGTGTTATTTTCAACACCTGTCATTTTATAGGTATATATTCTTTGCATATGAATCCGAATGTACGTCCGCCAAAAATTTAGTAATTTTTCGAAGTATTACTGTGATTACATAGGAGTTTCGTTATCGTCGCAAGCCTCAGACGACAATCCACTACGCTCCGTATTGAGATTTCTCATGACTATGCATAAACCTGCTTAACCAATCACTCGCCATTGTGATCAGACAGGGCCGGCCTTAAGGCAAGGCGGTTGCCTTGGGCCCCGCCCCTTCGGGGTCCTGTGCTCGAAGTTACAATTTTTTTTTATTTTACGCATAGTACAGTAATGCACCGGCTGGGCCCGCTGCTAGCGTGACTCCTTGGGCATCGCCAACTATACGACCGGGTCTTCCAACATCATGCTGTTGGAATGAGCCAATTGTTTCTTTTCCAAATACAAGCCTTCTTCTGTTGGTTACATGGGAGCTTTCACTGATGTGTAGGTGTCAGCTACACTGTGTTTTTGGTGACGTATTTTTGTTCATGTGTACTCATCGGAAGCGGGAAATTCTAAGCACAGGCAGCCACGTTTGATAAAGGAGCGTAGTGGATCGATGTCCGTGGCTTGCAACCATGAGACTACTTCAGAGAATCGAAGTCATTTCAACTTGATAGGAAGGAGACGAGGATGTTCCTGTAGAGTCTGGCAGAAGACATATAATGTAACCCTTCCATTGGGATTTCTTTGTCTCGGTGCCCACCACATTATTGATTCCATTATTCTCCACACATACGACAGCATCAAGATTGTGTCTATGCTGAGATATATAGGTGTAATAAAACTTGTTTATAAATCTCAAGTGACTGAATTTTTTATATTATTATGTTGTTTTCATACTTTTACTATAGAAGTAAAATTAGTACTTTTAGTTATGAAAACGAATCGGCGTAAAGTAGACAAACCGAAAAGGGAGAGCTCTAATATACGCGACTAACGTAATACGTGACGCAGCCATTTGTATATGCAAAGGAAAAATTATTTATTTTATCATCCATGCTACACGCAAGTTACCACCGCTACAACAGCTCCAATTAAAATAAGAAAATGCAGACGAAACCACGGAAATATCCTGTAAGTATGTAAGAAAAGTTAGACTTTGATCCTTGTTTTTTGTTTGTTTTGTACATGCCAGACAATCCAAAACAAACGTAGTCTGGATAAATGTGGCTTTACCTGGACAATTGGTCTGAGTCATATTACATGGTATTTAAGACGTTAGCAAACTGAGAAAATTTTAAATGAAGTAATGTAGATATTATTATTATTATTATTATTATTATAGTTTGACAAAAATGGTTCCTAAAACTATTACAAAACTTACAAAATTAGTACAAAACTAATACAAAATTAATACAAAATTAATATCTAAAAGAATGTTAATAACTATAGTAGTATTCTAAAATAATTTATTGATTACAAAATGATGAAAAGTGACTTAATTGTAAATTATGATAAAATAATTTGCTTGAAATATAGTTTCAATTTTTCCTTTAAATCTTTTATTAAATTTTGTGCTTTTTTACTGTTAGACTCCAATTATAAGCCTGTATGTACGGTACTGTTTTACCAGCTAGTGTATACTCGTGCGCTTACAGATATCGTACAGTATTTTTTTAATTTTTTTTGGTTGTTTGTTTTTGGCAAGAGATAGCAAAACAACACTGATCATATATACGTACAGCTTCAGGCCCGTCGACCATATACAAATATATGCGGACTAGGCGGTCGCCTAGGGTTCCAGGTTTAAGCGACGCCAAATTAGACTGAAGTGATTTTTCGCGGAGGGGGAAAGTTGGGAGCGCCAAAGTCAAAGGTCGTCAGGTGCGCCTAAAACCCCTAGGCCGACATTGTACATCATTATTAGCGATGTGTTTTATCATATATGGTAATATAAAACCACGTCACTGCCCAACAACAACTGAGCAAATATGTCAAGGTTATTCTTGAGAATATTATATGACACAATGATTTATATCACATGTGGAGTTTGTGTCACTGAAACAAGGTGGTTAAGTTACTAATCCATCTAAAAACGGAGAAAGAGAACGAGTGGTATACTTACAAATGCGTCTAAACACACACACACACACACACACACACACACACACACACGTGCAAACCCGCGATGAACCATCAACTCGCAGGAAACTGCTAGTAGGCTCTCTCTAGCATATCTGGAATGGGATTAAAATTAATTTCTCTTTATATTCTCTACATTTGTTTCTCAGTACTGAACTTTCCGTTGTGTCCAAAAGATAATAAATCGCATCTTATTCTAAGGTACTTTCAAAGATAAACTCATGATACAGGTCTTGTCATATGTCGTCCGACATTTGTTTTGAGAAGCTGAGCTATAAACAAAGCATCATAGATTGGTTACAGATTCCACTACCGGATCATTATCAATGCCTCATTACTCAGTGTGCACTGTCGCCGAAATGCACACAGACAAGCACGTCATACTGCTCATAATTCTAAATAATAAACAATTACCTTTAAATCAACAGCAAGAATGCCTAAATCTTACTCTTGGATCTCCACCAAAAGGAGACAGAAAAAATACTCTAAAAATAGACTGGGATTACATTCGTGGGTTCTGAATTGGAACTTACAATTGTGATCCGATTCCACCTATGTTGGTCAGGCCGAGACCCGAACTCACGTGGACAGAGTTGAGATGTGTTTTCTGTTACTGCAAGCGCCTACTGTCTATCATTCGGCCACGTGGGCCTCTGAGGGAGAAAGAGAAATCCCCATTTACCTGTCAGGAAACAAATATGCACAGGTACAATTATTCTATATAGTGTTTTATGAAAACCCCAATATCCATTTAGAGTAACAACTTTTTAATCGTATAAACGATTAGAAACAATTGATGTTAATAACAAAAACAGAAGTCATCTGTTTTATTCCATGTAACTATGCTGAGAAAGTTTACAGTTAAAGTCACGCCTCAACCATGCAAGAGAATCAAACCAGGTTATATGACGGCCTAACGTTGCAGAGCTATATGTATCAAGTATAGATTTTAGTACAGCTTTTGGACAAGATTGCTGCGATGATCGACAGGATAGATTCTAAATCAATTTGCCCAGTGCTAAATGTCATAATACTCGACCAGACACCGTGTTGAACCTAGCTCGTATATATTGAACATACATTTCAAAAAGGGGTGGGGTGGCGGTAGTGACTTAAACTATTACGTTGTCAAATAAAAGATTTCATAGTCAGAATAAGAGAAACACAATATAGATATATTGCTGGGGTTTTGGACATTGACTAAAAAAAATATTAACGGCACTAGCAATATTATATATAGTTTTAGAATATATGGATGATAGATTAATACACTTGAAATAATAGCTTTACTTTGTACATACTTTATTCTTTGAACTTCCGTTGATATTAAAAATGAAGATATTTTATGTGAAATTTTAAACATTTGTCCTGCTAAATACACTGATAAAGTGACAATTGAAAAAATGTAACCTTTAATTTTCTTGTTTAAAAAAAGGAAAACTCTCTTCAATTCGAAACAAACTTCCTCATGGTTCTAACACGGGACAAAACGAAGCACTGTCGACCTGCACTAGACGAAGAGTGTAAGCTGTTCGATACAAAATTGCGGCATATTTTCCAGGTAAATCACCGAACAAGATTCCGGTTTTAATCTTATGTCAAAGGAAACAACAGCTTTCTCATCGTGTACGACAATAAAGGTCAATGCTCAAATGGTGTTGACAAAATCCCTCCAGGTGCAAAATTACTTTAAATTTATGGTTTGAGGCACTAAAGATAAATCGTAAGATATTAGATTATATTTTTAGGACAAAACTTTCTATTTTAAAAAATGAAATTGGAGTAAATGCCCCCCCCCCTTTATTCTCCTTGGTGAAGCATTCGTGTTCTGCACTATGCCTAAAGAAATATGTTTGGAAAACGTTCCATTATGTGGAAGATCAAAATTATGTCATATCGTGTATTGCTAGAGATCTCCGTAACTTGCTTGTATTGAAATACAATGACGTGGTAACAAAACAAGAATATTACATTCATGTCTGTGAAAGAGTAACCTCGGAACGACGCAGTCTTACTGTTGGGCCCCTGGAATTGTTTGTATAAGAAGTGTTTATTAAAAAAATCTGAAGTAAACTCCAGGATCTTCCGTCATAACGCCTTGTCATTTAAAATGCACCGATGGATCCAGTTATTTCGGGAGGGGGACAAGTAAACAAGTAGGCATGGGGTCTGCGGGATGGAACCTCTGAGCTCCTGCATTTTTAACTGTTTTCAAGGCATAATCTTAACCATTTAACTGTCAAGACAACTTACCCTTTGAAGTGTTCCGTTCGTTACGCACTCATTTTTATTTATTACTTTTTTGTTACTAATTTTTTAGGGTGCGTCATCCGCGCAACCCTATGTACAATTCATGAAGGTGATGTGTATCTAAATTCCCACAGTCGACATAGTTATGGCAAACATTTACATTAATTTGTTTATTTGCTAAATGTTCTATAAGCAACCCTATATATAAACCATAAAATTGCCGCCATGTATAGCCTGGCATGTGCTGAAAAATGGCGTCATGTCCACAACAACAACAAGACATATACTAGGTTTATAATAACTTTTATTGACTGGCAACTCTTCCAAAACTCAACATACACCGTCTTCGTTCTAGAATTGACTCGATGATACAGAGAAATGCGATTCGTTTGTGGGTTAGGCGGTATGTCATGCAGAGACATCAGGCCGTTATGTTTCAGCATCCATTCTAATTAAAACGCAGCGATTCTCGTCCGGAAGACATGACATTTATAACGAATATTTATTTTAAAAAATTCGCGTTATTTATGATAGTCTTTGATTTTGTATACCAAACTCGCCTGTAAGAAAGCAATTAAAAGGTCCCTACCAAACAACAGAGTTGAGTTCGAGCAAAAATTTTGAATTGTGTCTGAGTTAGAGGAGGCATTTTAAATTGTCTGACTTAGAGCAGGAATTTTAAACTGTGTCTGAGTTAGAGCAGGAATTTTAAACTGTGTCTGAGTTAGAGCAAGAGAATATGTCTCTAACACTGAGGCAATCTCATTAACGTTAACTACAACACATTCACGAGGATTTCATTTTATTCATATTATCTGAAAATGGTAAATTCAAGACAATTACGTTTTGCGTTAAATTAGTTAAAACATTTATGAAACACATGCATATAATAGATGATGCCGTAAAACTTAAAAAGTTCAAACACCAGTCACCCAAATACTCAGCACCATTCGAATATTCGAATGACTAGCTCAATCACAGTGTATCACCTTTTCATTTCTTGCGACTTCCGAAACTCAAGACTTAAATACTTAGCAAAAAAAAGAAAGGAAGAAACAAAAATTTGTAGGTAGCTATTCCTGTTTTACATGAAGTATTTTTGTTCTCTTGTTTTGGCTCGATCTTTTTATTTATTGCTGAAAATAGAACACTTTCTTCTGACACTATCAGTAGTAATGGATTTAATGTTCCTCCTGCTGATACAATTCCTGATGTTGTTAGTATCATTGGAATGTAGTTCAGCATGCTTATTATTTTAATGTAATATTTTCTAGCTTGTCTGACGCAGTAATTTTTTTTTAAATTGTACTATTTATAGTATTTGATGAACTTATCCCTATCATTGTCTGACAGGCCTGATGATATGTGGTTGAAATCAATAATTTCTTTTTCTTTGCCATTCTGAAACTGTTTCCGTAATTATTTCAATTGCTGTAGTGAAGGTATTTCAGCGGCAGCCTTATCGATCGGAACACTAAATTTACTATTAACAGGATTAGCAAGAAAATATCTCTACTTATCATACACTTCATACATTCCATAAACTTCATACACTTCATACACTTCATACACTTCAGACACGTCATACACTTCAGGCACTTCATACACTTCAGACGAGATCTCATTATATTTGCTATCAATTAAAACTTTACGATCTGAGGATGAAATTGGGGGGGGGGGGTCAAAATTTGTATTTCAGTAATAGAATTGACTCTATCACGATAAATATCATCTATTTCATCGAGATAACTAACAACATAACATAAATGTCCCAGTTTAAATTTGTTAAAATACTCGATATTGCCTGAGAATCGCATGTGCTGTTGTAAGACTCAAAAGACCGCAAATATCTGCTTGGTCTATATTTATGTCGCTGACGGGCAGGTTTAGGTATTTAGTAATCAGCTCTTTGATATTTCTGTATTTTGCTTCTGTGAGTAACTTTCCAGCTTCTTTTTTTTTTTACAGTTTTTCAATGCAATTTTTAAAAACTATTATATATTTTATAATCTTCATCAATACTTGATTCTACAATTAAAATATCAAACTCCTGATAAAATATATCTCGTTCGACATCATCATACGACTATCCTGGACTAAAGTATCTGATATTGCGTTTAGTGCTGCATTAATATGATATACTTTATACTTTTGTATAGCGGTGAGAGACTCTATTAGAACTAGATATGCTGTTGTCAGCAGGTTAGTGTCAGTATTATTATCTACCATTTCCAACAGTGTCTTTTTGTCATAGTAGTCCATTCGTAGCACACTAAATACTCGACGTTTAATGTGTCTTTGAGTTTACGCTTTTTAAGAAACTTGTGTTTTCTAGTTTGTCAAGCTCGTCGTGAATCTTCGCTCTTGCTCTAGCTTTTACCACCATGAATTTATTAAAAAAATAAGGTTAGATTTGTCGATCGTCAGAACATTTACTTCGTGTAGCCCAAACAGTGTATTTATCAACAACTTTTCAATTTTTACTCGTCGTTCCTCACAGTCACTCACAGGACAGTATTTGCTAATTATATCGAAGTCTCTGATCGCGTATCTCATTTGAGGGCCTCTCATTCCAGCAACTCTAGCAAAATTGTCACTGTTCTCATTTAAACCCGTTGAATATAAAGTTAATTTTTTTATTCGAGCATTTGTATTTACCGCTTTGCTTCCTCAACATTTTCTGGATCTAGCTGATCAACATCAGCTATATTGATTTCGATCATCGACGCAATAGATCTGAAGCATCATCAAACCTGGATATGGACCCTCAACGTCGACAACATAAATCCGAAAATACGAGTACTTATTTGTGGTTACTGCGAATCAAGTGTAAATTGCAGAGAAGCACTAACATAAACATTCGATGCCTTATGCAGCGCAGTCCATTCCGAATCATTATTCGATCCTCGTAATTGCCATATATAAATTATTCCGACATTGGCATTTATTAGACCTCGTAGTTGAAATTTCCATATTGAAACGACTGGTAAACACTTTATTTTGATCCAAAAGTTAAAAAAACTTTCTGCGTTTGTGACCACTCATATATATATATATATATATATATATATATATATATATATATATATATATATATATATATATATATATATATATATATATATATATATATATATATAGCTGTTGAACGCAAATGCATAACTTGGATTATTCTCCCAATAATATCTTGACAAAACCCGATTGATTGTTTCTAGCATCAGCGACATTTAGAATATGACCTACGCTATTTTAATTCGTTTTGTACTACCACAAATCGCATGCGATTGGGTAACACTATGCTGTTTATTGACAAACTCAACTGTCGAAACGGGTACATACGTAGAAGTTATCTTGTTGGCAGCCATATCGATCGCACCTGTAACTGTTCCTCTGGATTTTTTAAAAACATAATTAGCATTCACAGCATTTATTGTTCTTGCATATGCTACATTTATTTCAGAGTCAACATACCATTTATTTATAAGCTCAGACGGGGCGACTGGATTATAAGTTGTTATTTTGTTAGCACCCATATTAAACTTTTTTCCCGCTCATATTGATATTTCCCGTCATATTTCCACCTGTCAATGATAACTTGCTATTACTGCCCGCGAAGTTGGGCAAAACCTATTGATGGTAAGTTATCTACGTGGATACGTGGATATGTTGTTTCAAGGTCTAGCACTTGCTGACCTGAGATACTTAAGTTACCAGCCATTTTTCCACCTGTCAATGATAACTTACTATTTTCGATCGTCTTTTGTTAGGCAAAGCTTACTGCTTGTGAGTTATCTGGGTTGACAGGTGGATATGTTGTTTCAAGGTGTAGCGCTCGCTGACCTGACATATTTAAGTTACCTGTCATTGTATCTACAGATTTTTTTGGGAAATAGTTTGCTAAATCTGCTCCAGCCGCGGTAGTTTATATTGCTGCTGTTGTTTCTGTTGAGCTTTCGATTATCGTACCAACTTTTGTGTAATAGCTCATTCTTATTATTACTGTGAGATAAAATTTGTGAATACTTGGTACAGAATGAGCATAATCACCTTTTACACGGAGCGCTTAATGACATGAGCATAACCACGGCCTACCGGACTGTCATTATCTGATAGTAGGACGAACTGGATCGGACAAAACTAATCTTCTGATGAATCTGTTACACAACGACCGCTTCAACTACGATCGAGGTTATACACGATCAATCCACAGCAGGATAAAAATAAGCTGCTTAGCGAATACAAGGGAAAGCTAAAAACAATGAACTTGGCGCCGGTGATGATACAGTTATCATAAAACAATACGGAAAATATGATTTCTGTTGCTGAGCTAGATTCTGATGAGCATACAATTATTGTGTTGGATGACATCCTGATAAGTCGAAGTGGATACGAAAATATCTTATTTTTCACTATCGCGCAACAGAAAATGTAATGCAGTTTATCTGGCACAAGGATTTTATAATGTCGATCGATTTATCAGGCGAAATACAGGTTATTTTATACTATTCGCTGCATTTGACAAAATATAGGTCGAGAGCAATGGGGATGTGTATCAGAAGATAAAATTGCCGAGCTTTATCATAACGCTACTGGCAGGTTGCCTGCGTCGGACCAGCCTGCTGCTCAGGGAAATCACAGTTTCTATTTATTTGATAAACTAGCACGAGATCGAAATCGTATGTTCAGATGCGGAATAGACACGTTTTTGGTCAGATACTTAAAGAAATGGATGAGAAACGAATTGAAAGTTCTACAGAAATTTGTTGTAACAAGGGCCGCATTTAAGAAAAAAGTCGAACAGGAATGAAGAGAATAACAGCAAACTACAGAAGAAACTGGTAGACTTTTTAGACCAGTGAGTGAAGGTGTACTTGGCAAATAACCTGATATTTCCGCGGTATCACTAGCAGATAATAAAAAAAACAGCATTACTAAAGAAAGGACTACTTGGTCTAGTTGTAGAAGTACAGAAAAAGCTGCAGCACAAAAATTATTGAAAAAATAGAGGATCCGTTTGTATGACAGGCTAAGATTTTACGCGAAATTGGAAGAGTCGATCGAGTTGAAGAAGAAAGATCAAAAATAAAACGAGATAAAAAGAATGACTAAAACAGGAGAAACTGAACATTAGAAAATAACAAAATCGATTAAGCAACATTGAAAAAGCAATAAAATTAATTAGAAACGAATTTCATGATAGCGAAATAGTGAATCTGGAAAACGATGTGTTGGAATCAGAAAAACGCATTACAGTAGGTAATATCAGAAAACTGGATGATGCAAAAATTGATGAATATATCGAGTTATTAACAGATATATAAAACTGAACGAATCTGAATACTGTAATAATATCAATAATTCTGATGATTTTTGGGAAGCGTACAATCTTGTTAAAAATTACCGAAAAAGTATTATACCTGAGATATACATTACAATTTTGGAAAATACAAAAATTCGACAAAAAAATATAATTGGAATACTAAATTACTTACTCTGGCGAAAATATAAAGTATAAATCTGTACGATTATGTCGTGATCTTAAGATCTCTCAAGCTGAAATAGTTGACCGGTTGATGCTATTAATATTATCAAAGGAAACAGGAAATGTGAGCACATAAACTGACAAGGCAATTGTTGAAATTTTAGATAATTTCAGATCAAACAATTATCTAACATCCGACGAATATTAGATTTTACATAGTGATTTGATTCGCTAACAGCAAAGCACAAACTGCCAACAGTTCAGTGTTAGATATCAGATAAAATAAGAATGTTATCAACTACATTACTGCTTGATTCATCGCAGACTGCATCAGACAGTGCAAACTTCCCTGTTATTTATAATCCACCAATCGAACTTGACAGCAATAAACAATACGAAATTGGACTAGTATCAGCTACTGATGGGCACGCTATGTCAAATTTATGAACTAAGGTGAATGACGATTTCACATTTCAATCGATCCAGCCAGCTGTGGTCCAGTTTGGATTTCTGTTAAAATATCGCAAGGCTCTCATAAAGTTACTGATCTAAATAAAGCATTAACGTTCAGACAGTTTTGAGCTTATTCCAAACTATAACACACTGCGTGCCAGAATTACTTTGAAGAACATTTTTTCAAATTAGATTTTATTACCGCCAACATCATCGGGTTGTTAGGTTTGCTCGAAAACAGTACGGTTCTGGATCGAAAAGTGCTTCAATTTCATAATATGGCGAATCACCGGTGGACATAACAAAAATAAATTCGATTTTAGTGAACTGCTTAACTGCCAGCGGATCCTATACGGCACATGGTAGTCAAGGACAAACAATTTATTCTTTTAATATTAATGTCCCAGCAGGTTCTTTAATGCAAGTGGCACCACATCAAATAATCTACAATCCTGTTAGTGTCGAAAATCAAATATCTTCTGTCACGATGACACTGACCGATCATTCCGGCCGGCAGCTAAATGTCAATAACGAAATTGTAACATATTATCTGCATTTGAGGTCGATAGATTAACCGATCGCAGCTAGCTGACCAGGATAAAATTTAGCAAAATCATTGGCATGAATTTATGCCAAGAGTTCAGCCCTGGTACGAGGCGATAGATCACGTTTCTGCCTCTTACTTTCTTCTTCTTTCTTCTCAAATGAATTGGATCGTTTCATCTTGATAGCAAACAGTCAAACGACTAAAGTTTAAACACCATGGACTAATTTATAGTCATAGCAGACCAGCGTATATAAAAGGATATGTGTCTTGTCCTTTCACTATTCATTTCACTCTCAAACCGAGCACAACGATGGAAGAGACTACCCAGATCGAACGTTTCATCAGAACTTTGCGAGGGGTCATTAGAAAATTCTCTTCAGACCAGCCGAGGGACTACTCTCCTTCCTTTCGAGATAAAAGTCAAGATAATTGCTATATCTGTCAGAAGAAAGGGCATTGGTCTTCAGAGTGTCCAGACCGTCAAAAAAGAAAAAAAGCTGTTAGAAGAGACAAAAGTCAAGATACCTGTTATTATTGTCAAGAAAAAGGACATTGGTCTCCAGATTGCCCAAAAAAGAAACAAGAGGAGTCAGAAGAAGAGAGGGATTCTTCAGAGGAAGAGGAAGAAGAAGAGGAAGAAAACAGACAGGTGAAGAAAAAGAAACAGGAGAAGAAAAGAAGACGGGAAGAAAGTGAGGAGGAAGAGGAGGAAAAGATTGTGATGGTGAAGAAATTAAAAAACAGAGAGAGTGAACAATGAGAGAGAGGAAGTTTATGAACTTTTTTAAAGTGCTCTTGTGAATAGTGAATTGGATTGTAAATATTTATAAAAGAATAAATTAGGTATAAAAAGGTAAGTGTCCTTGGGTTTTGATTTTAAAATAAGAAGCTACACTCACGCACTCATACACAGACACGTACTATAGCGGTAAAATGGCTTTTTTTTAGTTTGAATGGATGTTGGCAATTGAAAGTCTATCTCTTTTTCGATAGACGTGGGTGGCCATAAAAAGGGTCTTTTTTGGTGTAGGGGTGAGATTAAGCAATCAGCTTTAACTGTCTTAAGCCTTTGCCACGGCCAAGGCGTACTTCTGGACTGCGTACTATTGATGATGATGATTTGGTTGAAATCACTAAGGGTGGCACGGTAGGCTTAGTCACAGGGTTGGAGTGTTTAGCTCGGGATGGTCGTATTCTCTTCGGTCGTAATAAAGAAGTCTGATACATTTGTTTCAGACTTCTTAACTCCACTAAAATGTCTAAATGTACCGTGACCGTTTGATTTTCACACCCTTGTTTCTTTGCTGCTGCTTCTTGTTGTTGTTGTTTTTTTCTTACCTCTTCTTCTTGATGTTGTTGCTGTAGGAAAAAAGCTTGTTCCGCTTCCTTTTGCTGTTGTATAAATTTCTCCAATTGTTCTTTCTGTCTCTGTCTAATATTCTCCGGTAATGAAGGAGAAGGTGACGAAGGTTCCGGAACAAATTCTTGCGAGGTAAGAAAATCCACAAAATCCCAATTCACCTCTTCTGAAAGTAAGTCCGGGTTCCCTTGAGTAGTCTCCATGGCTGGTGCACCCCAATTGATCGTTTTCTGAGTTTTCGTCATGTTGAAAAACTGTCGCATGAATTGACTGCGCACAGGCACTAGCGAATCTATATAGACCACGTGACGTCACAGACTGCTCTCTTCGGATTGGATGTGGGCTGACTGAATTTTGTAACGCCTGTTTGGATTGGTCAACGAACTCAATCCGTTTCAATCCTTCCTCTCCCTATAAATAAGCGCAGTTCACTGCATTCCTTCACCTGTTCTCGGCACCCCCAACATGTGGACCGACGTACAATCTTCCACGCTTGTGTCTTCGATGATGTTCCGGACGGACATATTAATGTATGTCCGATCCATCTGGACAGTTATCCACAGGACAGACACCAGCCTGTTAATGCGAAGAGTCTATGTGGAGAGGCAAGGATGCCTCAAAAGAGTGTTAATATATGGTCCTACAGTTAGGCGCAGGCTAAGGACAAGAAGAAGATGTCACAGATGCCCTTTATGTTAAGGGTATATTAACATAAACCCAAAGGCCCTTTTCAGGGCCACTCGTAGGTCTCGAAAAGATCTTGACTTTCATTGCCTACCCCCCATTTTTTAAATTTTTTTTGTCTTAAAAAAAATAGAGACCCTCCCTGTTTCAATTTTCCCCTGTTCCATTTTTATAGGCCCCATCAGGTCGGGACCGTATTAAAAATAGGGTCCCGACCCTGTTCGATTTCCCCTAGTCCCTAGACAGTCCCACGATTTATTCCCATGTTAAATTCCCCTTGTCCCTAGAATGGATATTTTTTTTTCTCCCATGTTAAATTACATAGTCCCCAGAGTGTATACTTTTTTTTCCCATGTTAAATTTACATAGTCCCCAGAGTGGATGTACACTTTTTAACATGAAAGTCCCCTAGTCCCTAGACCGTCCCTATTCACTACTACTGAGCCTGCACATTACGTTATTTAATGCAGAAGATGAGCTGCAACTACAATATCTTCTAGGTAAAAGGTTACTATCAGGTGTAATCGACAAAGAAAACTCCAAGCTATTCGCCCTGTATGCAGCATACTTTGTCATGCAGTGTGCAGCTATCTTCTGTAAATAAGGTACTGAAACTTGCAACTTATGAGTTGACGAACACTTTGTTGACTGATATAGTGTAAGAATTTGTATTTTTTTAAAATACTTATTTATTGATTGTATTCAGATGATTTATTCTTATATCATGCAATCTTCCATGGAAGGAAATAAAGATGATGATGATGAGTATGTATACGTGTTAACTCTCAGCGCACAGTCCTGTTTTTACAATTTAAAGTAAAGCTCCAAGACGTAATGGTAAAATTTCAAATTCAAGACTCTTTCAAATTAACTCAGCCATATAGATCTACAAATTACTTTAAATAAAAGATAAAGGTAATAATAAATAATCCTTAAAATACATAGTCAACACCTAAAATATACACCACATTCTATTTAAATATTGCAAAACATTCTTTGGTTGTTCTTATGTTAATGTTTAGGCTCGGATCAACGGTAACACAAAGAAGAGTGAAAACAACAAGCTTTGAAAAATATAATTTATTTCCCTGGAAAAATACTGTAAAAATGAAAACCAAAAAATGAACTTAAGGTTTCCAGAATCAAATCCAAAAATAATCCAAGAATAATCCACAAATAAAATTTTAGAAGTCCTGATATTGAAATGTTCTAATGATTTCAATTTCGAGTCCCGACGAAGAATCCAAGATGGAAGGCGACGACGTATGCTGTAACTTGTACTTTTTTGAAGTCAACAGTTCCTGGTAGAAACACAATAATTAATCCTTCGGTCTTGGAAATTCAAATAACATTTTCAAGAAATGTCCTTGTTCAATAATTCTGTATGAATACAATAATATTTCCAAAGAAACGAATTCATTTTTTAGAGTCCAAATAATCGGAAGAAAAATTAAAAAATAACTCAAAACTCTAAAATTCAATACTGGCCACAACAGAAGAAAACAACTTGACATCAAGTGTTTAAAAGTCCGGTCTCTGAGCTCTCTCTCTCTCTCTCTCTCTCTCTCTCTCTCTCTCTCTCTCTCTCTCTAAACATCACTATTAATACTAAGTATTTCGCAATTTTGGAAATGCCTAATTGCAAAATAGAGGATCACGTGATCATGTTTACATATAAAAAAAATCACGTAGCCCCTGTGTGTCCTTGATAAGATCCAATCATTTTACTCCGAGAATAAAAGTTGTTTACTTGACCCTCAATCAAAGGAAGGAACTAAGTTGTTTTTGTTGTAGGATTTAACGCCATTTTTCAGCACAAAATAGGTTATACATGGCGGTCAGTATTAATGGTGGAGGAAGTACCCGGGAAAACCCCGGAAAGAACTACCGACCCACGAGAAGCTACTGGCAAGTTTTCTCACATACCCACATTGGCAAAATCCAAGACTCGAACCCACGCAGACGGAGGTGAGATGGCAGTGATCCGTAACGGAGAGCGCTTTAGACCACTAGGCCACTAGGGGCCCCCAGGAACTAAGTCAAAAATATAAACAAATGGTTTTATTATTAGGTATTTATGGAAAGATTCAGGTCAAACTAAATTTTCTGGAAAATATCAAATTCCTTGTAAGCAAAATTGCATTACGTTCACATGTAAATAAAATAAAAGATTCCAAAACGCACAAACAAATCAAATCAAACACAAATTAAATCAAATGCAAATCAAATCAAATATACGTAACATGGTAAATCCAGACCCTGCCCTAGGGCAAGGCGAACGAGGCAACCGCCTTAGGCCCCCAGCTTTCAGGCAAATGCAATGTTTTTGTTTGGGGCCCCGTGCTCATCGCTTGTTGAATTAGGCCCCGCACATCCTGGGGTCTAGCTTGAGTAAATCCTCAAAATGCTCCTTAGATGAGTCCACATCAAAAACCTTCTGCTTCATCCATTCAGAAACAGGCGACATCGGGGTAACTTCGGCTGCTTTGTCTGACCTGTAATTGTCGTTAATACCAATGTGGCTACACATACAATAGTACAGAATGCATTTGCCAGGTTGTATGAGTAAATCATGTTTGGGGCAATCCATTTAGTACGTACGCAAAACTCTGGCAAGGCTTAACCCCTCCCCCGTCCCTGTACACATGCGTACTTTTTTTTAACCCCCACCTGGGTACGTACGCTCAACGCCCCCGACCCATTTCTATAGAACGGCCTTTATTTAATCCACGCAGAAACCATAAAGGATTAATAATATTAACATGTTTAATAAAACAGATAGTCCACCGACGTTGAATGTCTGGCTGCACCAAAGAAATAAGCCGCGTAACTTTAAACAGTTTGCCTAGTGTCCGCTAAAATTCAAACCCCGCCTGAACCCAGTCGAACAGGTTACGTATTAGACAAATTATTATTGAAGTTTCACCCACCCCCGTTTCCTAAGCGTACGTACATTATCAGTAGACACGCCCCCATACCAAAGCGTATGCATTTGGGTTACCCCCTCCCCCTCCATGCGTACGTACTAAATGGACGGCCCCTTTTCGTTAGAAACGGGACATCAGTGGGTTGTCGAAACGTAAGGTTTTGCACAGGAAATGGAATCCCAAAAAATGATGAAATTTCTTTCTTTGAGATGTTTCAGTGTAGTTCAAAGATTTAAGTATGAATGTAGTCTTTACGCGGTAACCAGATTTAAGTATGAATGTAGTCTTTATCCGGTAACCGGATCCATATAGTGACATGGATGTTGCAGCATTGACTCCATCTTTCGAATCGTCTAGTGACGACATAGACCTAAAATAATGGCATAATTATCACGGTTCACATGAATACATAGGCAATCGAAACTTTTCGATTCTAAAAGTAGTACAGAAGAGCCGACATTACATGCAGTTGCTCTTGACAAGGCTTTGCTTAGCCACGGGATACTAAACACACAACCAATATCCAGCAAAATTTGTAGTTTTTCGAGTTATCTCCCTTAGAGCATGAACCTAAACTCGATTTCGGCTTGTGTATATTATTTCTACTTAGTATACTATTATGGACACACACACACACACACACACACACACACACACACACACACACATATATATATATATATATATATATATATATATATATATATATATATATATATATATATATATATATATATATATATATATATATATATATATATATATATATATATAAAATTTGCACATCATACAACTACAACGGAAGATGCATTGTCTCCATCTTTCTAATCATCCTTATACAGGGACGCATGACCACGATAGAGGATTCGGAATTCATTGTATCTAGATAGGTGATTCGGAATTCATTGTATCTACTCCGAAAAGCGAGACGGCAGGTAGCCTTTCCGCAAAAGCAAAGATCAAAGATGTAATTAGTACAGCACTTGTTAATAATGACGTGAGTCAAATATGGGGTTTTATTTTAATCAACCTGACAATTTAGGGATAGAGATATTTGCAGTATTGTTGCTTTTAGAAGAGGACGAATTCATTTGCTAAATGATTTGATGAAATCTGGCTTTTGATCGTACAAATGTGTATAAAAGATGACGTCACACTCGGGATTAGACTGATTAGAAGACAGTTTTGTAGTATACTGAAATAAAGTCATGGTTCATTTGCCTCAGCGTAGATGCATTTTTCCTTCCGAAGTCTCAAATCCCTGCCTATGACTAATCTTGCCTCTGCTGGTAGATTTACGAGATGATCCGTACACAGTCTAGCTGATCCGTACACAGTCTAGCTGATCCGTACACAGTCTGGCTGATCCGAACACAGTCTAGCTGATCCGTACACAGTCGAGCCATTATCAAGTTTAGATTTTTACTAAAGTCCTGTATAACTGGAGTAAATTCTTCTGGACTGGTAACCAATCTGTGTTTGATATGACAAGTATTATAAGCAGGGGTTTTGAGGTATCTAATATACTGAAGAGGATGCTCTTTGATTGTTTCAAAACTGAAGAAATAACACTAACTTGGAAAATTACAAAATTCAAATGAATAAAAGGTAAGAAAGCTAAAAGGAGAGGTATAAGTATAATTCAGTATCAAACATTGTCTATTCAATAAGGCCAAAACTAATGATCATACAATAATTCGAATGGAATGAAGCATGCTCGTATCTGACCAACTTTTTTGTATGCTCAACTTTTTCCGGCGGCCTAATGGTTAGAGCTTCCGCCTCAGGTAACGATTAACAAGTATGCAAATGATAGCACTCTTTCTTTTACACACGCATACATTGTCTACTTTAAGGATTTGTTTCAGCGGGAGAGTGAAGCCATCGTTGACTGGTTTGCCTAGAATTTAAATAAAACCAAACCAGACAAGTTAGATACCATCTGCATTAGTAAAAACTGTCTACGGCTGAATATATTTCTCCACTGAGATCGTCTGTGACAACATTGTCTGGCTGCTTGGGGTTGTCATTGGCTGACTTATAAAATTTGATGAGCAGATCAATGAAATACGTAGGAAAGCTTCACGACAACCAGTTTGTCAAAGGGTCAAAGGGCATTGGTAGGTATAAAACTTTGAAATAGGAAATTGAGTAGCTATCTTTTAATCTTTTATTCTTTCTGTCTTTAACTACTGTCCTTTAGAATGACACTTTTGTGACAAAGAGCCAACTTTGAAGCTAGAAATGAAAATACATCTACGCAGTTTATAAGAACATATATGGCATTACACCGATATATTTCTCAAACCTTGTTTAAAGAATATAAAATATAATCTTGTTATAATTTCAGGTACAGTAAAACTTAGAGAGGAGATTCTAAGGAAAGACAAAGCTTCGAAACGTTCAGTAAGTTATTTGATCGATTTTTGCAGAATATTATGGCATCTTAATTATAATTACTTGGAATATGTATACTTAATTATTAGGATCGTTTAGTATGTAGAATCACCTTTGTAGTGTTTCATTTACATGCGTATTTGAGAAATGGGCTTGAGTTTTACGTAGAGAATTATGTAGATTGTAGATTGTTAGCTTGTGGTTAGAATTAATTTTGTAATTCGCTATTAGGTTAATTCGTAGTAAACTAGTGAATTTATTAATGTTTATGTTAGAAGTTACACATGCTTGAATTGTGAGTTGGGAAAATGGTTGAAGCATGCAAGATTAGTTATTGTGGACGTATTTATATACTAGAGCATGGATATTTGAATATTTGTATACTTTGGATGAGTTGTAATGTAAAGAAATGCGCCTGATTGTTGTGACATTGTTTAGTATAATGGGATTAGGAATATGTACTGATGCGTGACGTAATTTATTGATGTATGTATGAGAAGTAATTGTTACCGTGCTTTTATTACTTTTATTACGACGTTCGTTTACCATACAAGCACGTATGTGTATTTCGATGGAAATAAATGCGTGACCGATGAAATTTAACAGCCGTTTTCTGATGATAGGCTGTGTGTAGTGTGAGATGAGAGGGCTACGGAAAAATTTTATAACGTCCTTGTGTTTTCACAGGAAGCTTTTTAGGGGACTGAACTTCCGGTTCAGTTGAGTCCTGAGTCTCCAAGAGGTGGAGACGGATGTGTGGCTAGCAGAGCAGTCGGAGTGGACCACAGTCTAGTCGGTGAAGAGAAGGTGTGAGAGAAGCTGTATAGAAAGTGGAGCATGAGGTAAAGGTGGATAAGGAAGATGAGTATAGAGAGTCGAGGAGCAGAAGGAATGTGGAGAAAGTCGAGAGGAAGAGAACAAGGAATTGAGAGGAATAGAAGATATACAGATGAGTAGAATACAAGGACAGTTGGAAATCTATCTCACACTACTAATCACGTGATGCAGTAGGCTATTACAGGGTCGATAGGAAGGAGAGTACTTGGGAAATGTGAATCATTTATTATTAAATTGTTATTAGTTGAAATTCACTTTTTGTATATTCAATCATTTAACCGTCGGCATTGCTGACTGGGGGCTCGGAGCGTTACATCAATATTTCACTAATATGACGTCCAATATTGGGAGCACCCCACCCCAACCATAACATCCCTCACAGTGGGCTATGCTAATTATATGCGGTGACGCCTTTAACAAAGGGCAAAAGACAGGTCATGATGGTCTAGTTATATTTAGTGTTGCATGTGACAAGGTCTCCGACTCCAGTAGTATAGTTTTACACACAATTTTTGTAATTGCAAACAGAATGACACTGAAATTAAACTTCAACCAGACCTCTCGCAGGGGTTATGTGAGGGACCCAGATAAGGAAAAGATTTCAAAAATCCGCGCAGGAGTGTTAAAGAAGGTACTTATGACACAAAAACACACTGACCGATAAAGATTGAGTTTTTCATTTATGTGTGAGCTTTTTACGTTGTCTTTGCCGGCTGATACAGAATGACCTCTACAATATACTAATTTAAAATATAAACTTTTTTAATGAGATAAGTTTATATCTTTAAAATGTGTATGCGAAACGAATCTCGCAAATAACTGGATATTTATCCTTACTATAAGTTATCATTAATAACTTTAAGGCGTTGACATCACGGCTAGAAAGGTTGTCAGAGATGCAGGTGCAGCATTGTTCTTATTGCACGTGCTTAGGCTCGAATAAATAGTAAAACAAGAAAGAGAGTAAACAACAAGCTTTGATAAAATACAATAATTTATTTCCCAGGAAAAATTCTGTAAAAGTTATACGGTTTTATAGAATCAAATCCAAAAATAATCCAAGAAAAATCCACGAATAATATTTTAGAAGTCCTAATAACAAAATGTTCTACTGATTTCAAGTTCTAATCCCGACGACGAATCCAAGATGGAAGACGATGACGCATGATGCAATCTGTAGTGTTGAAGTCTACAGTTCCTTATAGAAAGAAGAATTATCACTCCGATTTCGGATATTTAAATAAATTTTTATTAACAAAACTGTCCTTGTTCAACAATTTCACATGAACACACGTATGTTCCAGACAAATAGCAGAATTAATCTTTCTGAATGCAAATAATTTTAAATAACTCCAAACAACATAACATACAACTTCCAGTGTAAGAGAACGCCCAGCTGCAGATGAGAATATCTCTTCAAAACAGAGGTTATATCGTCTCCTAAAACGTAAACAAGGGGTCACGTGATCATGTTCTAGAAGCTTATAGAAATTAGATACATGCTAAGTTCACGTCCACCCAGTATGGCCCTGACGAAAACCAATTACACTGGACAACAAATTTTTACAAAAGTCATGTTACTGAAATAAAATTAGTCAATTCTTATCAATTTTTATGTGCTGAACACGAATATGACAGTCAAATTGCAAAATTGGCTCTAGATTTTTTGTAATCTGCAAGAAATTAATGTTTACATAACGAAATGCATTCCAATAGTAAAAGGTCAACTGTAATAGCCTACCTATAAAAAATCAAGTCATTGACTACATCTTAGATTTCTTCGCCTGTCTCTTGTACAGCTGTTCGGGAGCATCTCTGAGGAGTGTCCAGCAGTAGTCAGCCAGCATTGTAGTGGACCATTTTCCCTGGTATCTTTGTTCCATTGTTGCGATATCTTGATGAAAACGTTCGCCGTGTTCATCACTAACAATACCACAGTTGCTAGGAAAGAAATCCAAATGGGAATGAAGGAAGTGAATCTTTAGAGACATATTGCAGCCAAGTTTCTTATACTTCATCAACATGTCTTCTACTAGTTCCTTATAGTTTTCTGCCCTAACATTTCCGAGGAAGTTTGTAGAAACTAGGCGAAAAGTATTCCATGCTTGTTTCGCGTCACCTTCCAGCAAGTTGTTGAACCGGTCATCTTTGAAAAGCTCTCGAATCTGAGGACCCACAAAAACTCCCTCTTTAATCTTTGCTTCGCTGAGTCGAGGGAATTTTTCATGCAGGTATCGGAATGCTGGCAAAGTCCGGTCAATGGCTTTCACGAAGTTCTTCATCAAACCTAGTTTGATGTGAAGGGGTGGTAGCAAGATTTTCTGAGCCTCAACCAGAGCTGGGTGTTGGATATTTTTCTCTCCAATGGCTACATTCTGCCTGTGAGTCCATTCCTTCCTCATGTAGTGCATTTCCCTTGCTCGGCTATCCCACTCGCATAAGAAACACATGTATTTTGTATATCCTTGCTGCAGTCCCATTAAAAGGGCAACTACCTTCAAATCACCACAGAGGTGCCAGCTGTACTTGTTATACTCAATGGAATTCAGTAGCTGCCTTAAGTTATCGTATGTCTCTTTCATGTGGACAGCATACGCTACTGGAATAGATGGAAGAATGTTTCCATTGTGCAAAAGCACAGCCTTGAGACTCAGTTTCGAAGAGTCCACAAATAGTCTCCATTCTTGTGGGTCATGAGTGATTTTTAAAGCATTCATGAGGCCCTCAATATCGGAACAGAATATCAGATTACTTTCCTTTCTGAAGAAAGGCTCCAATTGCTGGTGGCGCTTTCGATATGCAGTAATTGTGACATCTTCTTCTAGAAGATTCCATTGTTGTAGTCTTGATCCTAGCAATTCTGCCTTGTTCTTTGATAAGTCCAAATCACGAATCAGGTCATTTAGTTCTTCCTGTGTTATTCTGTGTGGGGTTGATGATGCACCACAGTGAAAATCTGGATCACTGCATGCTGATGGACCAGGAGAAGAACAGGTCGACTCACCTTTGTCTTCGTCAGATGAATCAAGAGAATATTCTGCTGGAGGTTCTGGAATAGGAAGTCCCTCACCATGTGGAACTGGTCTCAATGCAGACGGAATGTTTGGGTAGACTATTCTCGACTTCTTTCGCTTCGTTATTCCGCCGGAAAGAGGAGGAACCAAGCAGAAGTAACAGTCATTTAGGTGGTTGCTTGGCTCTCTCCACACCATTGGGACTGCAAACGGCATTGATGACCTTTTGCAATTCAACCACTGTGAAAGCTGTGTTGTACATGTAGCACAGCATATATGCGGAGCCCAAGGCTTGTCTTGGTCACCAACCTTGCATCCGAAGTAAAGATGATATGCCTTCTTCACTTGAGAATTGATACTTTTCTTCTGGTTGGCAAATGTCACTTCCCCACAAATATAGCAAAAATTGTCCGCGGTATTAACACACTTTCGAGGCATTACTGTTCTTTATTGTACGTAAATGGATAAAATAATAAGTTTTATGTAACAGTAGCTTGAACTGTCTCGCACAACGTCTAAAATATTTTAAATGCTGAACCTATCTGATTGGGCTTTATATAGTACACTGCTTACGTCAGCTTCAGCAGCCGCCTGGCATTAGTATAATAGGCCTACACATGTATAGTACACTGCTGACGTCAACTTACTTCAGCAGCCGCATGGCATTAGTATTGCATTGCATCAGAAAATGATGCAATCAACTGTGGATGATGTGAGCATGATGGTATTATGCAATGTTACATCATTATTCCGGATGTTGCTGCAGTCCTACTGGAGAAATTTACACAGTGAAACATAGAAAATGAGGTATATGAATATCTTCAAAACGAGAGCCAATACAAATTTTTCACGGTTATATTCGTGTTCGGCACACCAAAATACTACAGATTAGGGCCTTTTCAAGTCAGTAATGATTTCACTGTTGACCAGTGTTATCTTACTCTAATAAATAAATAAAAATATTTAAAAATTCTTTACGTCGTGGCTAAAAATTTTGAAGCAAGGTCCTGATTTACATCAACACCTGGTGTTTATAAAACGAACAGTCATGGTCAAACTATTTTCTGAAAAACGTATCATCTCTAGTGAATAAATTTACATTACAGTAGCATGTAATGAAAAATATAAAAAAATTAAACTGACAAACAATTAAATTGAAATAAATATATATTAAATCCTATATAATTAAATCAAATCTACATAACAATTGTGCATAAAGAAAATGCGAAGAACTGCCATGTTCCCAGTTCTGAGAAAACTAAATGTTATGAGCCAATGCAGCTGTGACTTTCATTTCACCTTGTCTTTTGTGTTGGGGGTGGGGGTGGAGGAGAGCAAACTTGCTTGGTTTACATGATTTAATTAAGCATGAAGTTCTGCTCTGAATGCAATAGGTAAAAATCTTCATTGTGATTTTATTAGCCTAAACAAACTAGCTGCAACTCTCTCTCTTGTGCAAACGGTAAAAAGGAGGGCTTACATCACCTAGCTCATAGTAGACCGGTATGATCACTTGTCCGATATTTCAATAAGGCACGTACGACCTAGATAAAGAAAAATAAATATTTTGCACTGAAAAAAATAACATTTATAGCAATAATTAATAACTCTTTATTTTTAATTTAATACACTTACACTTATAAAGATCATAAAGATTATACAGATTATTATTATTATTATCATTATCATTATTATTATTATTATTCACGAATACCTTTTCTTTAAAGAATAGCCCATGTATGAGAATATCAAGTGTAGGAGAATAATGCTTCTTAGCCGTTTTTCTCAGTATAGAAGTCAAGGAGTTTATCAACTCTTGAAAATCTACTATTGGGGAAATGACCGGAAGTGACGATATATGGTCTAATATTTGTTAGTCTGAATATTATCTCTACTCACTGAACTGTGGTTATTCAGACATGATAGTTGACTAACAGTTCTCCTTAAATTATGTAGCAATTATTATATTTTGTCTTGCTGCAAGCAGGATACCAGTGAAGCTACAAAAAAGACAAATATTCATAAAAAGTTTTGGCGATAAAAGTTTAATTTGTTTTGGGCGAGTCAATTAACTATTGTTGCCTCTGCAATTAAAAAAAGTATCATCAAGCAATCAGACAAGCATGATTTCGTCACCAGTATAAGGAAGTATGGATTAAAGTTTAACTTAGGTGTCCAAACTAACTTGGACGAAAAATGTGGGAAACACATTAAATGTGTATCCGATATCCAGAAAAGGTCGGGTAGAACCATCCTGCGGCTGTATTGGAATAAACTCCATTTCCCTTGGAAACGCCTATCCACACAGCATCTGAAGTGTTTAGTCGGAGAACGGCCGAGTTACCTCCCATATTGAAAGACATTTCGACGCCAATCCAAACATGGACCATGTATTCCCCGTTGACCACAAGACCTGTCACAAGATATGTATCAGGAAGGGAATAACCCTTGGCATGTGCAGTTGTCCATGTAAAGAAGTAGGTCCCCTGAACAGGAACTGTAAAAATCCCCGTCGTCGCAGAGTATCCATTCCCCTCATTTGTAGCAACCTTGTCGAAGATTAGCTTCTGGTTAACTCCTAGATTCGTCAAGACTGTTTTGCGATAAGCCATAAAGGCAATGCTTGGTGCTGTGGTGGATGGGGAAGTTGAGGAACCTATAATAAAAAGATGCTATTCATACGTAGGCTATTAAAGCAAAATGCTTCTCTCCCTTCCTTACAAGTTGGAAAACACACGTACAACGTGAGCTGGTAAGAGTTTATTGAGTAAACATAAATACTTTGTTAAACATAGTATTGTAATATATTGAATTTAAAGAGTAGTGTGATGACCATTAACCCCAGATTTCAATTAGACTGAACACAATTTTTCTTCCAGGATTTGCCAAAATGTGGCTATCTCCTTATGCAAGTGTCTCAGATTTACAGTTATATATTTTCTTGTCTTCTCTGAATTCATGTTTTCTTTTCCTATCCTTTGCTTTTCCTTGCATTTTCTTTGGATTCATGTAGGTTGTTCTTTGTAATGTTTTCTATCATTTTATTGTGCCTGTTCTTTTCACGTCGTTCTGTTACATTTACAGTTGATTTGTCCTTTGTATATTTTGCTTTTTTGAAAGTTCAGAACTTCCTGATATCGCTCTAAACGAGTGACTTGGCACAAGCGCATTTTGCTGTTACTCGTCAAGTTAGAAACCCATACTCGATTATTTTCTTATTTTTACTTTTGAAACTCGAAGAGACTGTGCACACTTGTAAACCTCCTTATTTTTTAAATTATCACTTTTTTAAAATTAGGTTTGTATTTCATATGTTGGAAAACTATACTCACTGGAGAGAACGAAATGAAATGGGGGGGGGGGAGGGAAGCGAGATGGTGTGTACAGAAAGGATAAAATAATCATTTCGATTATCAGATACACTCATTTTTGCTAAGACAGCGAGCTCTTTGTTGTTTATGGCACACCAAAAATACATCATTTCTTAATCTTAAAGCCAGAATAAATTTGGTA
This sequence comes from Sinohyriopsis cumingii, assembly GCA_028554795.2. Lineage (NCBI taxonomy): Eukaryota > Metazoa > Mollusca > Bivalvia > Unionida > Unionidae > Sinohyriopsis > Sinohyriopsis cumingii. The sequence goes on along the minus strand of CM068834.1, from coordinate 39,925,692 downwards.
ATGTTGTGGTAAACATATATTTTATGCTGCAAGATGTTATGCGGATGAATCTGTTGGTATATGTATTTTATAATAGTCATGCTTCCGTTATTTGCAGGCGGTTTAGGTCGTACTCCTGTTGTACAGATAATAATTAGAGTAAACTATTCCAAACATCCCCTGGCATCAAATGGTTGTGTTTCAGAGCAAATCCCGCGATACAGGTTACTAAAATGTCTTAACACTGGGAAATTCATCAGCTATGGAACACGAACGTTGAGGGAAATCAGTAACCTCAAAGACAACTCAAAGATGAGGGAAATCAGTAACCTCAGAGACAGCTCAAAGATGAGGGAAATCAGTAACCTCAAAGACAGCTCAAGGATGAGGGAAATCAGTAACTTCAAAGACAGCTCAAGGATCCACATTCTGAAATGTGCAACTGAATGAAAAGATTGGCCTCCCAGCATAAAGAGGAGGCATCTTCAGCCTCCATTGTTTACACGTTTTGATTTTCGGGGAGGAAAACGACAAAGGTATAGCTCAACTAGGGCGCCAACAACCCTTCGTGTATCTTGCTTTTTTGAAACTTCATAACTTCTTGACGCCAAAGTTGTAGTTCAACTAGGGCACCAAAAACCTGTGGTCCGACCCTAGGTAAAATGTATGTAATTTAATGTTTTTTTTCTGTTGTGTGTGATGAGATATTGAGTCACAGAAAAGATTAATTTGAAATCTGAAAATGAAGAGTTGAAAATTGATTTACAGTTCGTGAAAATGTAAATGTTCAACTGGATGCAGGACTGACCATTCTCTTGTAAAAATGAAGATAGCTTTCAAAAAGGAATTTAAAAGGAAAAATTCAAGAAATTTAATAATTCAAGATTAGAAGACCTGGAAAATATTATAAGAGTAAAATAAGCCATCTTAAAAGATAAACATTAATAGGTTTGTACTGAACAACTGGACAATTTTGAGCCTGTATCTTCATCGGATTTTGAATGTGTAACAAATGATCAACATCTATTTAAAATGCTTCTATTACAATTTATTGGAACAACAATTTCGTATGCATCTTGTATGAAAAGAAAACTCAAGATCGACAGGAACATCAACTAATTGCAGTTATAAAATTTTAGACGAGATTTTTTAGTGAAGCATGACAACTTGTGGAAAAAATAAAAGAGAAGATTTTAGGAAGGTAAAGTTGGATGGAATGAGGGTGCGGTCTACAGCTATATGGACGGAAAGAAAGTAACTAAATTTCTCTGTCATTTGGAAAATAGAAACTATACGAGTAAATTGCCGCATCTTGCAACAAGCAATGTTTTTAACACAGAGTCAACAAGACATTTGAGGTTGAGCAAAACAAGTTTATATGAGTTTATATAAAATTCGTGAAGGTGATTCTATTTTTCTTGAAATGCTACTTAACTGCGCAGACATTCAAGTACAGAAACATTACTTTAATGGTATCGTATCACATACAGAAGCTGCACATTTTTTAAAAATGCCATGAAAAATCCCAGGATCTGGTGGATTATTTTGGAAAGATGTTGGATAGTGTCTAGCGAGGGTCATTAATTTTAGGTATGAATTGGTGAATTATCTTCCCTCAGGAGTTATTACATGTGTACCACAATGTGATAAACCCAAGTGGTACATTTCAAACTGGAGACCCATTTCACTTCCAACTGTATCATACAAGGTTGCTTCTGCAATTATTGCAAGTAGGGTTGATACTTTGTTTCCCATAGTTTTGCATATGGATGAAGCAAGGTTTCTACAAGAACAAGAAACTGTAGATAACATAAGAAACCAAAAAAGCTCACTATTTCTTTACTATATATTTTGATTCGTTTTGAAAAGATTTTGTTTGTGTGGCTGTGTGTGATTTTAATTTTTGACGTAGCTTTAAAACTTTTTAAGTCATATCGCTACGATGTCTGCAGTGTGGGATAAACTACTTTAAGATCTGCGTCGACCTTCAGATTTTGCCATCATATTTATATTTCATGTAAGTATGACAATGAATGACCAATGAATGTATCATACTCCAGCTGCAAAAAAGCACTTCTCAAAAAAATGTATTTCCTGTTCAGTTCAAAATTTTGGTCACTTGTACTGACTTTTATGCAGAATAGACCTTTAGGACCTGTCAGTCAACCTTGCTGAGTAACTGCTTATCTAATTACCTAGTCAATGTGAGAGCAATACGAATCATCACATGTCCTTAATTTGTATTGCACAATGTAGGACAACCTGTGGGAAATGTTGCCACAACATGACTAAAACCTGGAAGCAGAAGTTACTTTCTTTTACGTAATATAGGACAACCTGTGCAAATGTTGCCACAATCTGGACTGAAATATTCAAAATGTATAGTAACCCTAACCCAAAGTATCTCATTTTACGCAAATGTTTTAAATTTTCTTTTTGTTGCATTAAAAAAGATTTTTTTTTGCAAATGAGCACAAAATATAAAAAAGTGGAATTTTTATATAAACTAAGATTTTTACAAAAATCAAAATTTGTGCGTGTGTGTGTGATTTGGATTTTTAATGTAGCTTTAAAACAATTTCAGTCCTATCGCTACGCTGTCTGAAGTGTAACAGTTCATAGTGATGTGTAGCACTAGGACATCATGCCGCAGACGCGTAACATGATGCCTCACCCAGTCACATTATATTGAAACCAGTCCGACCAGTCCTTAATTAACCTCTTAATGCTGAATGCCTAGCGAGTGAGAAAATTTTGACTAAGATGCATGGTCATATATATATATATATATATATATATATATATATATATATATATATATATATATATATATATATATATATATATATATATATATATATATATATATAATTGTATGCAACTTTAATGTCGAAACAACAAATGTTTTCGAATTAGTTTGGTATCGATAGAGGGCGTTGACAGGGATATCCATTCTCCTCATGTCTTTTATGCTGTGTGCGTTCTTGACCGTTCAGAGAAATCTCTAATATCTGCTTTACATCTTTCATATCAATATTCCAAAGTTTCCAAAAACGATAAAAACCAATAGTAGTACAGGATTGGAAATATAATATGATTCTTTGATTGTTTACCTGAAAGTCCTATAAACTGAATAGTAGTAGATATTGATAAATTGTATATTGACCCTAATAAACGATCTGAATCAAAATTGGAAGCATATAATAAAATGGCAAACGTTTTTTTTTTAAAGGAAGAATGTGGACCATAATTTTATTGATCTAATAATGAAAATATGGAATAGTAAAAAGAATTTTAGCGACAAAGCATTGACCATTTTCAAACAATTATATAACATTTGGGTTAGCAACGAAAATAACAGACCAAAAAGTCTACCTTTATTAGTAAGCGACATATTGGTATCGCTACGTAAGTTATATAATTTAAATAAGCGCACTCCTGGTTACATTTTATTCATATTGAATATTTTAAAATGTAAACCTTAGGATGAAAACTCGTCTGATTTTATACGATTTTGATGAATATATTGTGTCTTAAATTACTACCAATGGTATACTTTGAAATATCAATTTTGGCGAATAATAATAACCACAAAAAATAATAAGCTATTTTCTCCATATTAATCGATGTTTACCTGTGACGATTTTCTGTACGTTAGTAAGATGCTTACCTGTTGCAAATTTTTCCACAGTCCTTGTAAGGTTTGCTACTTTCAACATCAGGATTTCCATATCATTTTCCAATAAAAGACGTTTCTCCTTTTCTTCTTCAAGACGAAACTTGACGGCGCTGACGTCACTGCTAATCATGCTGTCTGAAATGCCGAGAGAAGATTGGGCGAACAGAAAGTGTAGAGCAATACAGAAAACCTCCATTTTCTTCCAACCTTTCTAAAATTATTGGTGGCAAAAGCAAACTCAGAATGTAACTAACATTAATTTGTTTACAGACTTTACTAAACCCAGTAAATAGAACACGCAATTCAGCATCATTATCTATATACCAGATGGAATTCCGGAAGCTGTTTAAGCGTTTCTGCTACAATTTAATGAGACTAATTTGAATTCCTGGATATGCATGACATCATATATAAGGTCACAAAGTCAAGGTCATCTTTGATTATCCTGTTTTTCGTTATCTCGACGAACTGCTTAAACAAGTGCTGTCACAAACCATTACTATTAGCTGGCTAGAATCTTTCGACGATTTGTAACATTTAACAAGCCTCATTTCGTCCTCATAAAGGGGTACATCATATTAAACACAGTGATAGATTTGTCCTATTTAAACCCACTTCTCTGACATAAAAGTGTCAAGCATTTATATTTTAATATTAAGAGACGTAAACCAAGAATGGGAAAACCATAGCAACCTAATCAACACATTGGTAATATAGTGTCACGTTCTCTACCTAGAGACTTCAAACATTTGTGATACTTACGAATTGACAACATAATTATACAGATAAGAGAATTTTTAATTCGTATTCAACAGCACCCATCGCCTTACCTGAAAGCACGGACCTGTATACCATCTCAGTCATGCACACATCACCACAAATTACGCTATAAAGTCGCTGCCGTTGTAGGTTTTAAAACCCCGGAAAGAACCACTGACCCACGAGAAGCTATTAGCAAGTTTTCTTACATATACATACCCGCATTGGTCGAATATATATATATATATATATATATATATATATATATATATATATATATATATATATATATATATATATATATATATATATATATATATATATATATATATATATATATATTAGATGAGAATAATTATTGGATTGATATGCAGATGTGTCTTCTGAGAACGTGTATTTAACATTAGTATCGATTATACTTGCTGAGAATTTAGAAACTCACCAAACCAGACATCGATAAGAAAATATGTACCTAGAAATAAAAAAGAATGAAAATGAATAAGAATAATGAACGAAAGGAGAAATAACATAAAGAAAAAGAAAACAAATGTAAATAGTTCAATAATCTGGATTTACTTAGAATAAAGAGGGGCTTAACCGTTGTATTCAAGAATTGTATCCTCACAGCATTCGAAAGTTTCCATTCACTTGTGTTGTGGCTAAATAATAATAACAATAATAATAATAATAATAATAATAATAATGATAATAAGAAGAAGAAGAAGAAGAAAAATAGAAAATTACACGAATGATGAGCAAAATGCTCAGCAAATATACATTCTACTTTGCTGCATCCAACCACAATTATTGGACTATTTGCCTCAAGATACAATCCAAAAGGGTCATAACTCTTACTAAAGTCATGATGATCATGCAAAGTATTGTATACCAAGTATCAGAGACGTCTCTCAGCAACTACGAGACAAGCTTTAGTCCCAGGATTATGACAAATAGAGCAACCAGTTTTAAGCCAAAAGGGCAATAACTCAATCTACAAGCACGAGTGCACAGTGATCGAGTGGTTTCATGGATTAAACATATTTTATTGTCGCAAAAAATACAATAAGATTGGACACAATTTAAATATTTGCCCTCTCTCTTTATACTACAAGTATCACAACATATTCAACATGAATACAGTGACTAATAATGACACGTGATTGGAGAGAGAGAGAAAGAGACAGTAATCGCATTTTGAGTAAGTTATTGCAGTCGTCAGGCAAAGGTTATATATTTAAATGCATGTATAGTTCTATATTTTTCAGCTTGCATCGCCCTATCCCCAAAGCAGTAAATCTAAACTATCAGTTGCATATGGCAATGAGTAATTTTCTCATTAGCTCAGTTTTTTGTCAACTATAGCAAGAAGAAAAAGGGGTGTCAGCAAGCTGAACACGACAAAAATCAGCATTTAATGAACTTACAATATGTCGTAATCCAGTATGGATAATATCTAGGGTTCGAATAATAAAACTTCGCTTTTTCCAAGATACGATTTTTGGACACAAACACTTTTTTCAAAGCATTAAGACATGCAACACAAGATATCCTATTCCACAAGGCAACCAATGAGTCTGTAAAAGATGATTTGGTAGAATTTAGCCTGAAATTGCCAATGACCATATTGTTTGAATGTCGAAGGTTATAATTTGTTTGTTCTGACACGGGGGGGGGGGGGGGGGGAGAGAAATTCGCTGAGATAGAACGGAGTTTGTTTCCTTTTAATGTGGTACAGTTTTAATTTTTGTCTCATTCTTCTAGACCGCAGACTTTCCCACTCTGTTTGAAAATAGAGATATTGCTTACTAATGTTTATTTTTGTTGAAGTACTGTAACTATGTGGAAGTCCTGTAACTATGTTGAAGTCCTGTAACTATTCTTGTCGCTTAACACAGTAGTTTTTTCAATTTTTCTGAATCCGTCAACGTGTATCCGTCCTAGACTGCACTGGCATATTAAAAGATGGGCCTTATATTAGTTTCATAAAGTTTTGAAAAAATAGCCTACTAAGTTGGTATTTAAGATTTCGAAGAGAGGCTATTCGAAATGATGTTGTTTTTAAAATGCTATAAATGCTACCAATGTGAAAAGTCAGTTTGATATTTGCTGAAGGTAGTAATCCAAAATGGCGAAGAGGATTCACATACTTGAGATGAATATTTTCAAAAACAGCTTCAGGAATATTTATTCAGTTTATATTCTTGAAAAACATAGCCGTTCTTTTTTTCCTGGATTAAGAATGGAAGTGGTGGAATAAAAGTTGAATGATTTATCATTTCAAAACTGATCTTGTAATTTTCCAAAATGTTTTTGGAGCATTTTTGTTTAGAATCTGTAATATGTGTATCAAATATATTGATTTTTAGCATGCATTTTAATGTTGCTTACCTTATTTCTTATTTGTTTGAATTTATTCCAGTCGATTAGCTACCACGATTCAGGGCAAATTTGCGTGCTCTGTCCCATTTCCTTGTCATTTTTCTTAATTGGCAACCAAATCACGGTTCATTGCACGGGCGAACTGCTGCAGATTTAAACGGAAAACACAAAGCTGTCAATTGTAATAATTTGGTTTTGAATACATATGTTGCAACATCATTATCCGTTGGTGTTAGCGAACGATCTACCCAGTTAGTTCCTGTTATCAGAGCTTTTCATTAGCTAAAATCAACTTTGCTGTAAACCCAGACAGGGTAGGCCGTTTGGTTAATGTTAAATTTCCATTGTCGCTAGGGTGACCCCATTCACTACTACCCATACAGGGTAGGCCGTTTGGAGGTACACGTTAAACACTGATTGCTGTAGTAGAAGCATCACGGTCACTAAATTCTTTTTCAATTTTTAAAATGTATGTATGAATATAGTTGTAGCATTATTTACAAAGATTGGATCAAGCAAAATTCTAGTAGTGGAAGTGACTCGTGTAGGATATGCTATCACATTTCGTCGACTATATATTTCCATTAAATGAACTAAAGTTGCAGAGATAGAAGGTACAAGTTAATCAGTATTATAGTCCTTGATAGTAATAATATGTTTGTACGTGTCACTAACGATATCAATCGAAGATTCAAAATTTTGCCTGAAACTTGTAGGAGAGAAGATTGATCTGTGCCCTGCCCCAAAGTATAATGTATCTGAGGGTAACGTAATCGGTTAATGTGCACATTTTTCTACATAATACTAGGATTCAAACTAGCGTATCAAGAAACTAAAGAAGACTGTATCATTAACTTGTGTTAACCTCGAGATTAGTCACGTGTGTATTTATATACCACATGTAAATGAAATACGGGATCCAGTCATCCATATTTATCTGCGTCATGGTTTGCATCAGGAATTTGAAAGCACATTTGATATCTGTTGCCTCTGTTGATTGTCTGGATTATGCGCCTTGTTGCTGTGATAATTTGTCTGGAATATGCGCCGTGTTGCTGTGATAATTTTCTGGATTATGCGCCTTGTTGCTGTGATAATTCGTCCGGATTACGCGCCTTGTGGCTGTGATAATTAGGAGACTCTCCCCAAAAATAAAATCGACAACAAACGCTCTTCTTTTTATAACGGCAATGTGTAGCGCTTGCCTTTTTTCTGTACACAAGCGTGAGATTTCACCTGACAATCAGGTATTTTGTCACGATATCAATAAGTAAGCAAAAATACATAATGGAAACTTGACGGGATTTAATATTTGACATTATATATATATATATATATATATATATATATATATATATATATATATATATATATATATATATATATATATATATACTCTCTAAGGAAACTCATGCATAGATTGGCCTAGACGGATATAGAACAAAAATAAAAGCCTGTATCATGACAAACAAATAAGGTATAGATTTTTATGCTGTGAAATCTGTTTTACAAACACCTTGTCACAATGAAGATAGACCATAAAAATACAATTTAGATTGCTGCAGAAAATAACCCTGTACGGCATTAACTATCTTAACTATGTTTTTCAAACGACTTTTATTTGATTTTGACCTTTATTTACTTCGTGGATGTTAAATGTACTTTGTAAATTCCATACAAGCATAATTATATGGTGTGACTTATTGTTGCTTTCGGGTGTGATTGCAAGTGCGCGTAAATTCAGCTTAATTGTTCTCGTAGCAACATAAATAATAGCTATTACTTACAACATGTACTTGTTTAATCAGGACGATGAGAGAAACACAATTTGGTATATTGCATACAATTAACATACCATTCCTATGTAATGACACTTGTTACACTTCCATCAATATTATTCAGTCTCTGGCAAACAAGCTTCGGCCCAACAGTAACTGGGGCCAAAATAACAAGCATTAATAAATGATACAATGAATAAAGAAACAAAAAGCGATGGTTAGCAGCAAATACTTACATCAGCCTTCAACAACGTCTATATGCCTGCCTTTGATACAAAAGTCAAGAATTAACAAGCTACATAAATGTGGTTCTTGTGCATTTGTATAATCTCTGTACAACTGTGTCACGGCATATTGGACGGAATGACATGCAGTGACGTCGGTGCCGTAAAGTTGCGTCTGGAGGAGGAAAAGGAGAAACGTCTCCTGTTGCAAAATGACGTCGAGATTTTGATGCTGAAAGTAGCAAATCTTGAAAGGAAACTAGAGAAAGACGCTGACGGTAAGACGATTATTTTGATACAACATTTCACTTTATAAATCTTTTATCCTTCTGAGTAAGGCAATGAGTTCTTTCTGAACAACTCAAAAATGACATGTTCAAATATAAATACACAGTAAAACAGTAACATTGGAAAAATCACACACCTGTTTGGCATTGTTTTGTCGACTAAAGGCAGCGTTTATTTGGCAAATTACTATGTAGTCAAGACTTTTTACTCATACAGCTCCTCCCCACGCTAAATTTACGAGAAAGAATGAATATATGAAAATAAAAATACTCGGAATTTCGATTATTTCCTTTAAAATCTAGTCACAGTCAGATTTTCAACTAAAACGAGAATAACAGAATTGTCATGTTCTATAAAAAAAAAATTCTGGTGGGTCTCTATCATTAGCAAACCTGAAACCTAGATAAAAATGCTAATTTAAAATTAGAAGTCAGGTCTTAAAAGAATATTTTCATAATTCCCCATTCTCAAGTACAGCACGTATTCAACTGACCTGCACTTTCTTAAAAGCTACTGGACCGGATGTTGTTAAGAATCAAATAGTGAAAGTACTTTTGCAAACATATGTTCTGCGGTCGAGTAGAGTCATTGGAAACATTTCATTAAAAACAGTAACCTAGCCGCATAATAATAATATTTTGCATTTATTTCATAAAGGTTCATCGTCCAGATCCAGAAATGTTGCCTTTATGGCTTATCGAGACACATCTCTGACAAATCTCGGACTGAAACAGAAGCTGGTGTTCGACAAGGTAGCTACGAATGAAGGTAACGGATATTCTGCGATCACAGGCATATTTACTGTCCCCGTTTCTGGCATCTACTTCTTTACCTGGATGACGTCCCACGCAATGGGTATTGCTTCTCCTGACACCGACCTTGTAACTGGGATCGTGGTGAACGGCGAGTACAAAGTTCACGCGGGTATTGCCATTACACATGGTTTCCATATGGGAGGTAACTCTGCAGTGTTCCGACTCAATGCAGCCGACATTGTTTGGATAGGTGTTTCCCACGGAAATGGGATGTTTTCTAATTCATTTGAACGCTGGTACTACCCAGCATTTTCCGGATTTCTTGTACAGCCTTAAGGATTAATACCCGTATCCTTAGTCCGAGTTTCCTCTGACCCTTGCCACCCCAAAATGTCCAAATGTCAAAAATGGGGTGGCAAGGGTCAGAGGAAACTCGGACTACTGTATGCTATACCGTGCATAATAAAGTTAGACAAGTTCCATCAGTACTTATCGATATAACCGGGATGTACAGTTGTCAGTCTCAGTCCTAAAATGTACGACATCGACCCCAATATTAATGTCTGGGGGTGGGGTCGAGGTCTTACTGCCCAAGAACGCTGTGTAGCGTGTTCTGATACAGACTAGCATGGAAACATGAAGTCGCATTTTCAGGAATATTTCACACGCTTGGCAGCCCTTATCGACGCTTTTTTACAAATTAATGTCATAATGTTTTAGTCAGACGGTTCTTTCTCTGATGTCTATTTTTCTAATACATTCAAATTCTCACACAAGCAAATGAACGTGTTTGCAAATCCGTTGTCCTACAGTTCAGCTGTCTGAAATGCGACGGAAGCCGGGAATGCTGAAATTGGATTAAGCTGAACTATGTTTCTTTAAAGAAACTAATAAAAATACACTTAAAACGTGTTCATTAAAAATACTTATTATATTTTTAACCGATTTCGGCATTTCCGGCTTCCATCGCTTGCAAGATAAAGAGTGGGAGACATTTCTGAAAATTTGGGAGAGATTTTTTTTCTGCTTCTTATAGTAAGTTGTTGACTTACCTCGCTTCAGAGTAGGAAATGGTTCTACTAGAGCTTTTTTGAAAGTTATTTGGTTTCTCACAGTTTATTTCTTCGAGTTACCTCCAGCACTGTCATGCAATTCTTGTGGTTTTTATTTGAGTCTTTGGATTAATAGTTACATATAAAAAGTTCACATTATTGTTAGTATTATGTATTTCATATATATATATATATATATATATATATATATATATATATATATATATATATATATATATATATATATAAAACAAAGTCGGTACACTTTACCTACAGTGTGTGCAATGTAATAATTTTGGTATTATAACATGTTAACATATCACTTTATAGAGTGTAAGAAAAGTATAATCTACTTTTAAACGTCTAAAAGTAGATTATGCTTTTCTTACAAACTATAAATAAAAGAACAAGCGTCCTTCCGAATAAATAGAACATTTTACATAGTCATTTTTGAACACAGAATGTTCAATGTGTGTGATGTCGCATTGTTTGATGCAGTACCCGTTTGAGTACTGTTGACACTCAATGTTTACGCAACCTTAAGTGTCATCTTCACAACTAAACATTACATTGTTGCGATATCCATGTGAAAGAAGGTTTACTAGATCGAAATTTCCATATTTACTGTAATGTAGTCGTGACCGGATATTTACAGTATTTGATTTGGAACAAAAGGCTACCGAATATGAGAGTCGGAATTGCATCACAAATGTACAGCATAAATATGCTGTGTTTGGATAAAGTTCTGTCAGATGGTAAACCGGTTTATGACCACTGTCTTCTGTGAAAAAAGGTGAGTTTATTTACTTCTGTAAGTTAATATTTAAACCACGCTTTAAAAAAGGGTGGATATATACCGAACCCTCAACCCCCACCCCACAGACCCACTATCAAATGTGCAATACCTTTAGTTTTACTTCTTGTTTTTGTTCTTGCCTTGGGATTTTACGTCATGTTTCATATGATGATATTGTTATTCATGGCGTCATAAACCACTGTGTGTGTGTGGGGGGGGGGGGGAATTGACCGTATTCAGACAGACTAGACCATTTTTCCTCAATTCCCTTTCGTGAGTCGACTCGAAAAATGGTAGCCAAATTGTTAATTGAAAACAAAACATTCTAGAAGGTGCAGTTGAAAAAGCTTTCCCACGATCGCAGCCAATCAGTAACGAGAATATTGCATCATAATTTCCAGGGCTTATTTGGACCAATCAGAATCACATAAAGTGATAGGTAACACGTTGTGATATTTAAAAAAAATATGAAACTGCACATACTGTAGGAAAACTATACCGACCATGTGATAATACACAAAAAGAAGTGCCTTGATGTCACAAAGAGTCGACGTCGTAACATCAAGAATACTAGAATAAAAAGTTGCTATTATAATCGAATGATTTCGTCAAACTTTTTCATCTCAAATTGCAGGAATAACACCAGAGTTTGAAAATACAGGTATTTCATTGATAGTTGAAACATCGTCGAGTGTTATTTTCAACACCTGTCATTTTATAGGTATATATTCTTTGCATATGAATCCGAATGTACGTCCGCCAAAAATTTAGTAATTTTTCGAAGTATTACTGTGATTACATAGGAGTTTCGTTATCGTCGCAAGCCTCAGACGACAATCCACTACGCTCTGTATTGAGATTTCTCATGACTATGCATAAACCTGCTTAACCAATCACTCGCCATTGTGATCAGACAGGGCCGGCCTTAAGGCAAGGCGGTTGCCTTGGGCCCCGCCCCTTCGGGGTCCTGTGCTCGAAGTTACAATTTTTTTTTATTTTACGCATAGTACAGTAATGCACCGGCTGGGCCCGCTGCTAGCGTGACGCCTTGGGCATCGCCAACTATACGACCGGGTCTTCCAACATCATGCTGTTGGAATGAGCGAATTGTTTCTTTTCCAAATACAAGCCTTCTTCTGTTGGTTACACGGGAGCTTTCACTGATGTGTAGGCGTCAGCTACACTGTGTTTTTGGTGACGTATTTTTGTTCATGTGTACTCATCGGAAGCGGGAAATTCTAAGCACAGGCAGCCACGTTTGATAAAGGAGCGTAGTGGATCGATGTCCGTGGCTTGCAACCATGAGACTACTTCAGAGAATCGAAGTCATTTCAACTTGATAGGAAGGAGACGAGGATGTTCCTGTAGAGTCTGGCAGAAGACATATAATGTAACCCTTCCATTGGGATTTCTTTGTCTCGGTGCCCACCACATTATTGATTACATTATTCTCCACACATACGACAGCATCAAGATTGTGTCTATGCTGAGATACATAGGTGTAATAAAACTTGTTTATATATCTCAAGTGACTGAATTTTTTATATTATTATGTTGCTTTCATACTTTTACTATAGAAGTAAAATTAGTACTTTTAGTTATGAAAACGAATCGGCGTAAAGTAGACAAACCGAAAAGGGAGAGCTCTAATATACGCGACTAACGTAATACGTGACGCAGCCATTTGTATATGCAAAGGAAAAATTATTTATTTTATCATCCATGCTACACGCAAGTTACCACCGCTACAACAGCTCCAATTAAAATAAGAAAATGCAGACGAAACCACGGAAATATCCTGTAAGTATGTAAGAAAAGTTAGACTTTGATCCTTGTTTTTTGTTTGTTTTGTACATGCCAGACAATCCAAAACAAACGTAGTCTGGATAAATGTGGCTTTACCTGGACAATTGGTCTGAGTCATATTACATGGTATTTAAGACGTTAGCAAACTGAGAAAATTTTAAATGAAGTAATGTAGATATTATTATTATTATTATTATTATTATTATAGTTTGACAAAAATGGTTCCTAAAACTATTACAAAACTTACAAAATTAGTACAAAACTAATACAAAATTAATACAAAATTAATATCTAAAAGAATGTTAATAACTATAGTAGTATTCTAAAATAATTTATTGATTACAAAATGATGAAAAGTGACTTAATTGTAAATTATGATAAAATAATTTGCTTGAAATATAGTTTCAATTTTTCCTTTAAATCTTTTATTAAATTTTGTGCTTTTTTACTGTTAGACTCCAATTATAAGCCTGTATGTACGGTACTGTTTTACCAGCTAGTGTATACTCGTGCGCTTACAGATATCGTACAGTATTTTTTTAATTTTTTTTGGTTGTTTGTTTTTGGCAAGAGATAGCAAAACAACACTGATCATATATACGTACAGCTTCAGGCCCGTCGACCATATACAAATATATGCGGACTAGGCGGTCGCCTAGGGTTCCAGGTTTAAGCGACGCCAAATTAGACTGAAGTGATTTTTCGCGGAGGGGGAAAGTTGGGAGCGCCATAGTCAAAGGTCGTCAGGTGCGCCTAAAACCCCTAGGCCGACATTGTACATCATTATTAGCGATGTGTTTTATCATATATGGTAATATAAAACCACGTCACTGCCCAACAACAACTGAGCAAATATGTCAAGGTTATTCTTGAGAATATTATATGACACAATGATTTATATCACATGTGGAGTTTGTGTCACTGAAACAAGGTGGTTAAGTTACTAATCCATCTAAAAACGGAGAAAGAGAACGAGTGGTATACTTACAAATGCGTCTAAACACACACACACACACACACACACACGTGCAAACCCGCGATGAACCATCAACTCGCAGGAAACTGCTAGTAGGCTCTCTCTAGCATATCTGGAATGGGATTAAAATTAATTTCTCTTTATATTCTCTACATTTGTTTCTCAGTACTGAACTTTCCGTTGTGTCCAAAAGATAATAAATCGCATCTTATTCTAAGGTACTTTCAAAGATAAACTCATGATACAGGTCTTGTCATATGTCGTCCGACATTTGTTTTGAGAAGCTGAGCTATAAACAAAGCATCATAGATTGGTTACAGATTCCACTACCGGATCATTATCAATGCCTCATTACTCAGTGTGCACTGTCGCCGAAATGCACACAGACAAGCACGTCATACTGCTCATAATTCTAAATAATAAACAATTACCTTTAAATCAACAGCAAGAATGCCTAAATCTTACTCTTGGATCTCCACCAAAAGGAGACAGAAAAAATACTCTAAAAATAGACTGGGATTACATTCGTGGGTTCTGAATTGGAACTTACAATTGTGATCCGATTCCACCTATGTTGGTCAGGCCGAGACCCGAACTCACGTGGACAGAGCTGAGATGTGTTTTCTGTTACTGCAAGCGCCTACTGTCTATCATTCGGCCACGTGGGCCTCTGAGGGAGAAAGAGAAATCCCCATTTACCTGTCAGGAAACAAATATGCACAGGTACAATTATTCTATATAGTGTTTTATGAAAACCCCAATATCCATTTAGAGTAACAACTTTTTAATCGTATAAACGATTAGAAACAATTGATGTTAATAACAAAAACAGAAGTCATCTGTTTTATTCCATGTAACTATGCTGAGAAAGTTTACAGTTAAAGTCACGCCTCAACCATGCAAGAGAATCAAACCAGGTTATATGACGGCCTAACGTTGCAGAGCTATATGTATCAAGTATAGATTTTAGTACAGCTTTTGGACAAGATTGCTGCGATGATCGACAGGATAGATTCTAAATCAATTTGCCCAGTGCTAAATGTCATAATACTCGACCAGACACCGTGTTGAACCTAGCTCGTATATATTGAACATACATTTCAAAAAGGGGTGGGGTGGCGGTAGTGACTTAAACTATTCCGTTGTCAACTAAAAGATTTCATAGTCAGAATAAGAGAAACACAATATAGATATATTGCTGGGGTTTTGGACATTGATTAAAAAAATATTAACGGCACTAGCAATATTATATATAGTTTTAGAATATATGGATGATAGATTAATACACTTGAAATAATAGCTTTACTTTGTACATACTTTATTCTTTGAACTTCCGTTGATATTAAAAATGAAGATATTTTATGTGAAATTTTAAACATTTGTCCTGCTAAATACACTGATAAAGTGACAATTGAAAAAATGTAACCTTTAATTTTCTTGTTTAAAAAAAGGAAAACTCTCTTCAATTCGAAACAAACTTCCTCATGGTTCTAACACGGGACAAAACGAAGCACTGTCGACCTGCACTAGACGAAGAGTGTAAGCTGTTCGATACAAAATTGCGGCATATTTTCCAGGTAAATCACCGAACAAGATTCCGGTTTTAATCTTATGTCAAAGGAAACAACAGCTTTCTCATCGTGTACGACAATAAAGGTCAATGCTCAAATGGTGTTGACAAAATCCCTCCAGGTGCAAAATTACTTTAAATTTATGGTTTGAGGCACTAAAGATAAATCGTAAGATATTAGATTATATTTTTAGGACAAAACTTTCTATTTTAAAAAATGAAATTGGAGTAAATGCCCCCCCCCCCTCCCTTTATTCTCCTTGGTGAAGCATTCGTGTTCTGCACTATGCCTAAAGAAATATGTTTGGAAAACGTTCCATTATGTGGAAGATCAAAATTATGTCATATCGTGTATTGCTAGAGGTCTCCGTAACTTGCTTGTATTGCAATACAATGACGTGGTAACAAAACAAGAATATTACATTCATGTCTGTGAAAGAGTAATCTCGGAACGACGCAGTCTTACTGTTGGACCCCTGGAATTGTTTGTATAAGAAGTGTTTATTAAAAAAATCTGAAGTAAACTCCAGGATCTTCCGTCATAACGCCTTGTCATTTAAAATGCACCGATGGATCCAGTTATTTCGGGAGGGGGACAAGTAAACAAGTAGGCATGGGGTCTGCGGGATGGAACCTCTGAGCTCCTGCATTTTTAACTGTTTTCAAGGCATAATCTTAACCATTTAACTGTCAAGACAACTTACCCTTTGAAGTGTTCCGTGTTACGCACTCATTTTTATTTATTACTTTTTTGTTGCTAATTTTTTAGGGTGCGTCATCCGCGCAACCCTATGTACAATTCATGAAGGTGATGTGTATCTAAATTCCCACAGTCGACATAGTTATGGCAAACATTTACATTAATTTGTTTATTTGCTAAATGTTCTATAAGCAACCCTATATATAAACCATAAAAAGGCCGCCATGTATAGCCTGGCATGTGCTGAAAAATGGCGTCATGTCCACAACAACAACAAGACATATACTAGGTTTATAATAACTTTTATTGACTGGCAACTCTTCCAAAACTCAACATACACCGTCTTCGTTCTAGAATTGACTCGATGATACAGAGAAATGCGATTCGTTTGTGGGTTAGGCGGTATGTCATGCAGAGACATCAGGCCGTTATGTTTCAGCATCCATTCTAATTAAAACGCAGCGATTCTCGTCCGGAAGACATGACATTTATAACGAATATTTATTTTAAAAAATTCGCGTTATTTATGATAGTCTTTGATTTTATATACCAAACTCGCCTGTAAGAAAGCAATTAAAAGGTCCCTACCAAACAACAGAGTTGAGTTCGAGCAAAAATTTTGAATTGTGTCTGAGTTAGAGGAGGAATTTTAAACTGTGTCTGAGTTAGAGCAGGAATTTTAAACTGTGTCTGAGTTAGAGCAGGAATTTTAAACTGTGTCTGAGTTAGAGCAAGAGAATATGTCTCTAACACTGAGGCAATCTCATTAACGTTAACTACAACACATTCACGAGGATTTCATTTTATTCATATTATCTGAAAATGGTAAATTCAAGACAATTACGTTTTGCGTTAAATTAGTTAAAACATTTATGAAACACATGCATATAATAGATGATGCCGTAAAACTTAAAAAGTTCAAACACCAGTCACCCAAATACTCAGCACCATTCGAATATTCGAATGACTAGCTCAATCACAGTGTATCACCTTTTCATTTCTTGCGACTTCCGAAACTCAAGACTTAAATACTTAACAAAAAAAGAAAGGAAGAAACAAAAATTTGTAGGTAGCTATTGCTGTTTTACATGAAGTATTTTTGTTCTCTTGTTTTGGCTCGATCTTTTTATTTATTGCTGAAAATAGAACACTTTCTTCTGACACTATCAGTAGTAATGGATTTAATGTTCCTCCTGCTGATACAATTCCTGATGTTGTTAGTATCATTGGAATGTAGTTCAGCATGCTTATTATTTTAATGTAATATTTTCTAGCTTGTCTGACGCAGTAATTTTTTTTTAAATTGTACTATTTATAGTATTTGATGAACTTATCCCTATCATTGTCTGACAGGCCTGATGATATGTGGTTGAAATCAATAATTTCTTTTTCTTTGCCATTCTGAAACTGTTTCCGTAATTATTTCAATTGCTGTAGTGAAGGTATTTCAGCGGCAGCCTTATCGATCGGAACACTAAATTTACTATTAACAGGATTAGCAAGAAAATATCTATACTTATCATACACTTCATACATTTCATAAACTTCATACACTTCATACACTTCAGACACGTCAAACACTTCAGGCACTTCATACACTTCAGACGAGATCTCATTATATTTGCTATCAATTAAAACTTTACGATCTGAGGATGAAAATGGGGGGGTCAAAATTTGTATTTCAGTAATAGAATTGACTCTATCACGATAAATATCATCTATTTCATCGAGATAACTAACAACATAACATAAATGTCCCAGTTTAAATTTGTTAAAATACTCGATATTGCCTGAGAATCGCATGTGCTGTTGTAAGACTCAAAAGACCGCAAATATCTGCTTGGTCTATATTTATGTCGCTGACGGGCAGGTTTAGGTATTTAGTAATCAGCTCTTTGATATTTCTGTATTTTGCTTCTGTTAGTAACTTTCCAGCTTCTTTTTTTTTTACAGTTTTTCAATGCAATTTTTAAAAACTATTATATATTTCATAATCTTCATCAATACTTGATTCTACAATTAAAATATCAAACTCCTGATAAAATATATCTCGTTCGACATCATCATACGACTATCCTGGACTAAAGTATCTGATATTGCGTTTAGTGCTGCATTAATATGATATACTTTATACTTTTGTATAGCGGTGAGAGACTCTATTAGAACTAGATATGCTGTTGTCAGCAGGTTAGTGTCAGTATTATTATCTACCATTTCCAACAGTGTCTTTTTGTCATAGTAGTCCATTCGTAGCACACTAAATACTCGACGTTTAACAAATGTGTCTTTGAGTTTACGCTTTTTAAGAAACTTGTGTTTTCTAGTTTGTCAAGCTCGTCGTGAATCTTCGCTCTTGCTCTAGCTTTTACCACCATGAATTTATTAAAAAAAATAAGGTTAGATTTGTCGATCGTCAGAACATTTACTTCGTGTAGCCCAAACAGTGTATTTATCAACAACTTTTCAATTTTTACTCGTCGTTCCTCACAGTCACTCACAGGACAGTATTTGCTAATTATATCGAAGTCTCTGATCGCGTATCTCATTTGAGGGCCTCTCATTCCAGCAACTCTAGCAAAATTGTCACTGTTCTCATTTAAACCCGTTGAATATAAAGTTAATTTTTTTATTCGAGCATTTGTATTTACCGCTTTGCTTCCTCAACATTTTCTGGATCTAGCTGATCAACATCAGCTATATTGATTTCGATCATCGACGCAATAGATCTGAAGCATCATCAAACCTGGATATGGACCCTCAACGTCGACAACATAAATCCGAAAATACGAGTACTTATTTGTGGTTACTGCGAATCAAGTGTAAATTGCAGAGAAGCACTAACATAAACATTCGATGCCTTATGCAGCGCAGTCCATTCCGAATCATTATTCGATCCTCGTAATTGCCATATATAAATTCTTCCGACATTGGCATTTATTAGACCTCGTAGTTGAAATTTCCATATTGAAACGGCTGGTAAACACTTTATTTTGATCCAAAAGTTAAAAAAACTTTCTGCGTTTGTGACCACTCTAATTATATATATATATATATATATATATATATATATATATATATATATATATATATATATATATATATAGTCGAACAGGAATGAAGAGAATAACAGCAAACTACAGAAGAAACTGGTAGACTTTTTAGACCAGTGAGTGAAGGTGTACTTGGCAAATAACCTGATATTTCCGCGGTATCACTAGCAGATAATAAAAAAACAGCATTACTAAAGAAAGGACTACTTGGTCTAGTTGTAGAAGTACAGAAAAAGCTGCAGCACAAAAATTATTGAAAAAATGGAGGATCCGTTTGTATGACAGGCTGAGATTTTACGCGAAATTGGAAGAGTCGATCGAGTTGAAGAAGAAAGATCAAAAATAAAACGAGATAAAAAGAATGACTAAAACAGGAGAAACTGAACATTAGAAAATAACAAAATCGATTAAGCACATTGAAAAAGCAATAAAATTAATTAGAAACGAATTTGATGATAGCGAAATAGTGAATCTGGAAAACGATGTGTTGGAATCAGAAAAACGCATTACAGTAGGTAATATCAGAAAACTGGATGATGCAAAAATTGATGAATATATCGAGTTATTAACAGATATATAAAACTGAACGAATCTGAATACTGTAATAATATCAATAATTCTGATGATTTTTGGGAAGCGTACAATCTTGTTAAAAATTACCGAAAAAGTATTATACCTGAGATATACATTACAAATACAAATGGAAAATACAAAAATTCGACAAAAAAATATAATTGGAATACTAAATTACTTACTCTGGCGAAAATATAAAGTATAAATCTGTACGATTATGTCGTGATCTTAAGATCTCTCAAGCTGAAATAGTTGACCGGTTGATGCTATTAATATTATCAAAGGAAACAGGAAATGTGAGCACATAAACTGACAAGGCAATTGTTGAAATTTTAGATAATTTCAGATCAAACAATTATCTAACATCCGACGAATATTAGATTTTACATAGTGATTTGATTCGCTAACAGCAAAGCACAAACTGCCAACAGTTCAGTGTTAGATATCAGATAAAATAAGAATGTTATCAACTACATTACTGCTTGATTCATCGCAGAGTGCATCAGACAGTGCAAACTTCCCTGTTATTTATAATCCACCAATCGAACTTGACAGCAATAAACAATACGAAATTAGACTAGTATCAGCTACTGATGGGCACGCTATGTCAAATTTATGAACTAAGGTGAATGACGATTTCACATTTCAATCGATCCAGCCAGCTGTGGTCCAGTTTGGATTTCTGTTAAAATATCGCAAGGCTCTCATAAAGTTACTGATCTAAATAAAGCATTAACGTTCAGACAATTTTGAGCTTATTCCAAACTATAACACACTGCGTGCCAGAATTACTTTGAAGAACATTTTTTCAAATTAGATTTTATTACCGCCAACATCATCGGGTTGTTAGGTTTGCTCGAAAACAGTACGGTTCTGGATCGAAAAGTGCTTCAATTTCATAATATGGCGAATCACCGGTGGACATAACAAAAATAAATTCGATTTTAGTGAACTGCTTAACTGCCAGCGGATCCTATACGGCACATGGTAGTCAAGGACAAACAATTTATTCTTTTAATATTAATGTCCCAGCAGGTTCTTTAATGCAAGTGGCACCACATCAAATAATCTACAATCCTGTTAGTGTCGAAAATCAAATATCTTCTGTCACGATGACACTGACCGATCAATCCGGCCGGCAGCTAAATCTCAATAACGAAATTGTAACATATTATCTGCATTTGAGGTCGATAGATTAACCGATCGCAGCTAGCTGACCAGGATAAAATTTAGCAAAATCACTGGCATGAATTTGTGCCAAGACTTCAGCCCTGGTACGAGGCGATAGATCACGTTTCTGCCTCGTACTTTCTTCTTCTTTCTTCTCAAATGAATTGGATCGTTTCATCTTGATAGCAAAAAGTCAAACGACTAAAGTTTAAACACCATGGACTAATTTATAGTCATATCAGACCAGCGTATATAAAAGGGTATGTGTCTTGTCCTTTCACTATTCATTTCACTCTCAAACCGAGCACAACGATGGAAGAGACTACCCAGATCGAACGTTTCATCAGAGCTTTGCGAGGGGTCATTAGAAAATTCTCTTCAGACCAGCCGAGGGACTACTCTTCTTCTTTTCGAGATAAAAGTCAAGATACTTGCTATATCTGTCAGAAGAAAGGGCATTGGTCTTCAGAGTGTCCAGACCGTCAAAAAAGAAAAAAAGCGGTTAGAAGAGACAAAAGTCAAGATACCTGTTATTATTGTCAAGAAAAAGGACATTGGTCTCCAGATTGCCCAAAAAAGAAACAAGAGGAGTCAGAAGAAGAGAGGGATTCTTCAGAGGAAGAAGAAGAGGAAGAAAACAGAGAGGTGGAGAAAAAGAAACAGGAGAAGAAAAGAAGAAGGGAAGAAAGTGAGGAGGAAGAGGAGGAAAAGACTGTGATGGTGAAGAAATTAAAGAACAGAGAGAGTGAACAATGAGACAGAAGAAGTTTATGAACTTTTTAAAGTGCTCTTGTGAATTGTGAATTGGATTGTAAATATTTATAAAAGAATAAATTAGGTATAAAAAGGTAAGTGTCTTTGGGTTTTGATTTTAAAATAAGAAGCTACACTCACGCACTCATACACAGACACGTACTATAGGGGTAAAATGGCTTCTTTTGAGTTTGAATGGATGTTGAGAATTGAAAGTCTATCTCTTTTCGATAGACGTGGGTGGCCCTGAAAAGGGCCTTTTTTTGGTATAGGGGTGAGATTAAGCAATCAACTTTAACTGTCTTAAGCCTTTGCCACGGCCAAGGCCTATTTCTGGACTGCGTACTGTTGATGATGATGATTTGGTTGAAATCACTAAGGGTGGCACGGTAGGCTTAGTCACAGGGTTGGAGTGTTTAGCTCGGGAAGGTCGTATTCTCTTCGGTCGTAATAAAGAAGTCTGATACATTTGTTTCAGACTTCTTAACTCCACTAAAATGTCTAACAGTACCGTGACCGTTTGATTTTCACACCCTTGTTTCTTTGCTGTTGCTTCTTGTTGTTGTTGTTTTTTTTCTTACCTCTTCTTCTTGATGTTGTTGCTGTAGGAAAAAAGCTTGTTCCGCTTCCTTTTGCTGTTGTATAAATTTCTCCAATTGTTCTTTCTGTCTCTGTCTAAAATTCTCCGGTAATGAAGGAGAAGGTGACGAAGGTTCCGGAACAAATTCTTGCGAGGTAAGAAAATCCACAAAATCCCAATTCACCTCTTCTGAAAGTAAGTCCGGGTTCCCTTGGGTAGTCTCCACGTCTGGTGCACCCCAATTTATCGTTTTCTGAGTTTCCGTCATGTTGAAAAACTGTCGCATGAATTGACTGCGCACAGGCGCTAGCGAATCTATATAGACCACGTGACGTCACAGACTGCTCTCTTAGGATTGGATGTGGGCTGACTGAATTTTGTAACGCCTGTTTGGATTGGTCAACGAACTCAATCCATTTCAATCCTTCCTCTCCCTATAAATAAACGCAGTTCACTGCATTCCTTCACCTGTTCTCGGCACCCCCAACATGTGGACCGACGTACAATCTTCCACGCTTGTGTCTTCGATGATGTTCCGGACGGACATATCAATGTATGTCCGACCCAACTGGACAGTTATCCACAGGACAGACACCAGCCTGTGGATGCGAAGAATCTATGTGGAGAGGCAAGGATGCCTCAAAAGAGTGTTAATCTATGGTCCTACAGTTAGGCGCAGGCTAAGGACAAGAAGAAGATGTCACAGATGCCCTTTATGTTAAGGGTATATTAACATAAACCCAAAGGCCCTTTTCAGGGCCACTCATAGGTCTCGAAAAGATCTTGACTTTCATTGCCTACACCTCATTTTTTTACTTTTTTTGTCTTAAAAAAAATAGAGACCCTCCCTATTTCAATTTTCCCCTGTTCCATTTTTATAGGCCCCATCAGGTCGGGACCGTATTAAAATAGGGTCCCGACCCTGTTCCATTTCCCCTATTCCCTAGACAGTCCCACGATTTATTCCCATGTTAAATTCCCCTTGTCGCTAGAATGGATATTTTCTGGAAAATATCAAATTCCTTGTAAGCAAAATTACATTACGTTCACATGTAAATAAAATAAAAGATTCCAAAACGCACAAACAAATCAAATCAAACACAAATTAAATCAAATCAAATATACGTAACATGGTAAATCCAGACCCTGCCCTAGGGCAAGGCGAACGAGGCAACCGCCTTAGGCCCCCAGCTTTCAGGCAAATGCAATGTTTTTGTTTGGGGCCCCGTGCTCATCGCTTGTTGTATTAGGCCCCGCACATCCTGGGGTCTAGCTTGAGTAAATCCTCAAAATGCTCCTTAGATGAGTCCACATCAAAAACCTTCTGCTTCATCCATTCAGAAACAGGCGACATCGGGGTAACTTCGGCTGCTTTGTCTGATCTGTAATTGTCGTTAATACCAATGTGGCTACACATACAATAGTACAGAATGCATTTGCCAGGTTGTATGAGTAAATCATGTTTGGGGCAATCCATTTAGTACGTACGCAAAACTCTGGCAAGGCTTTACCCTTCCTCCGTCCCTGTACACATGTGTACTTTTTTTAACCCCCACCTAGGTACGTACGCTCAACGCCCCCGACCCAATTCTATAGAACGGCCTTTATTTAATCCACGCAGAAACCATAAAGGATTAATAATATTAACATGTTTAATAAAACAGATAGTCCACCGACGTTGAATGTCTGGCTGCACCAAAGAAATAAGCCGCGTAACTTTAAACAGTTTGCCTAGTGTCCGCTAAAATTCAAACCCCGCCTGAACCCAGTCGAACAGGTTACGTATTAGACAAATTATTATTGAAGTTTCACCCACCCCCGTTTCCTAAGCGTACGTACATTATCAGTAGACACCCCCCCCCATACCAAAGTGTATGCATTTGGGTTACCCCCTCCCCCTCCATGCGTACGTACTAAATGGACGGCCCCTTTTCGTTAGAAACGGGACATCAGTGGGTTGTCGAAACATAAGGTTTTGCACAGGAAATGGAATCCAAAAAAATGATGAAATTTCTTTCTTTGAGATGTTTCAGTGTAGTTCAAAGATTTAAGTATGAATGTAGTCTTTACGCGGTAACCAGATTTAAGTATGAATGTAGTCTTTATCCGGTAACCGGATCCATATAGTGACATGGATGTTGCAGCATTGACTCCATCTTTCGAATCGTCTAGTGACGACATAGACCTAAAATAATGGCATAATTATCACGGTTCACATGAATACATAAGCAATCGAAACTTTTCGATTCTAAAAGTAGTACAGAAGAGCCGACATTACATGCAGTTGCTCTTGACAAGGCTTTGCTTAGCCACGGGATACTAAACACACAACCAATATCCAGCAAAATTTGTAGTTTTTCGAGTTATCTCCCTTAGAGCATGAACCTAAACTCGATTTCGGCTTGTGTATATTATTTCTACTTAGTATAATATTATGGACACACACACACACACACACACACATATATATATATATATATATATATATATATATATATATATATATATATATATATATATATATATATATATATATATATATATATATATATATATATATATATATATATATATATATATAAAATTTGCACATCATACAACTACAACGGAAGATGCATTGTCTCCATCTTTCTAATCATCCTTATAAAGGGACGCATGACCACGATAGAGGATTCGGAATTCATTGTATCTAGATAGGTGATTCGGAATTCATTGTATCTACTCCGAAAAGCGAGACGGCTGGTAGCCTTTCCGCAAAAGCAAAGATCAAAGATGTAATTAGTACAGCACTTGTTAATAATGACGTGAGTCAAATATGGGGTTTTATTTTAATCAACGTGACAATTTAGGGATAGAGATATTTGCAGTATTGTTGCTTTTAGAAGAGGACGAATTCATTTGCTAAATGATTTGATGAAATTTGGCTTTTGATCGTTCAAATGTGTATAAAGATGACGTCACACTCGGGATTAGACTGATTAGAAGACAGTTTTGTAGTATACTGAAATAAAGTCATGGTTCATTTGCCTCAGCGTAGATGCATTTTTCCTTCCGAAGTCTCAAATCCCTGCCTATGACTAATCTTGCCTCTGCTGGTAGATTTACGAGATGATCCGTACACAGTCTGGGTGATCCGAACACAGTCTAGCTGATCCGTACACAGTCGAGCCATTATCAAGTTTAGATTTTTACTAAAGTCCTGTATAACTGGAGTAAAATCTTCTGGACTGGTAACCAATCTGTGTTTGATATGACTAGTATTATAAGCAAGGGTTTTGAGGTATCTAATATACTGAAGAGGATGCTCTTTGATTGTTTCAAAACTGAAGAAATAACACTAACTTGGAAAATTACAAAATTCAAATGAATAAAAGGTAAGAAAGCTAAAAGGAGAGGTATAAGTATAGTTCAGCATCAAACATTGTCTATTCAATAAGGCCAAAACTAATGATCATACAATAATTCGAATGGAATGAAGCATGCTCGTATCTGACCAACTTTTTTGTATGCTCAACTTTTTCCGGCGGCCTAGTGGTTAGAGCTTCCGCCTCAGGTAACGATTAACAAGTATGCAAATGATAGTACTCTTTCTTTTAACACGCATACATTGTCTACTTTAAGGATTTGTTTCAGCGGGAGAGTGAAGCCATCGTTGACTGGTTTGCCTAGAATTTAAATAAAACCAAACCAGACAAGTTAGATACCATCTGCATTAGTAAAAACTGTCTACGGCTGAATATATTTCTCCACTGAGATCGCCTGTGACAACATTGTCTGGCTGCTTGGGGTTGTCATTGGCTGACTTATAAAATTTGATGAGCAGATCAATGAAATACGTAGGAAAGCTTCACGACAACCAGTTTGTCAAAGGGTCAAAGGGCATTGGTAGGTATACAACTTTGAAATAGGAAATTGAGTAGCTATCTTTTAATCTTTTATTCTTTCTGTCTTTAACTACTGTCCTTTAGAATGACACTTTTGTGACAAAGAGCCAACTTTGAAGCTAGAAATGAAAATACATCTACGCAGTTTATAAGAACATATATGGCATTACACCGATATATTTCTCAAACCTTGTTTAAAGAATATAAAATATAATCTTGTCATAATTTCAGGTACAGTAAAACTTAGAGAGGAGATTCTAAGGAAAGACAAAGCTTCGAAGCGTTCAGTAAGTTATTTGATCGATTTTTGCAGAATATTACGGCATCTTAATTGTAATTACTTGGAATATGTATACTTAATTATTAGGATCCTTTAGTATGTAGAATCACCTTTGTAGTGTTTCATTTACATGCGTATTTGAGAAATGGGCTTGAGTTTTACGTAGAGAATTATGTAGATTGTAGATTGTTAGCTTGTGGTTAGAATTAATTTTGTAATTCGCTATTAGGTTAATTCGTAGTAAACTAGTGAATTTATTAATGTTTATGTTAGAATTTACACATGCTTGAATTTTGAGTTGGGAAAATGGTTGAAGCATGCAAGATTAGTTATTGTGGACGTATTTATATACTAGAGCATGGATATTTGAATATTTGTATACTTTGGATGAGTTGTAATGTAAAGAAATGCACCTGATTGTTGTGACATTGTTTAGTATAATGGGATTAGGAATATGTACTGATGCGTGACGTAATTTATTGATGTATGTATGAGAAGTAATTGTTACCGTGCTTTTATTACTTTTATTACGACGTTGTTTTACCATACAAGCACGTATGTGTATTTCGATGGAAATAAATGCGTGACCGATGAAATTTAACAGCCGTTTTCTGATGATAGGCTGTGTGTAGTGTGAGATGAGAGGGCTACGGAAAAATTTTATAACGTCCTTGTGTTTTCACAGGAAGCTTTTTAGGGGACTGAACTTCTGGTTCAGTTGAGTCCTGAGTCTCCAAGAGGTGGAGACGGATGTGTGGCTAGCAGAGCAGTCGGAGTGGACCACAGTCTAGTCGGTGAAGAGAAGGTGTGAGAGAAGCTGTATAGAAAGTGGAGCATGAGGTAAAGGTGGATAAGGAAGATGAGTATAGAGAGTCGAGGAGCAGAAGGAATGTGGAGAAAGTCGAGAGGAGGAGAACAAGGAATTGAGAGGAATAGAAGATATACAGATGAGTAGAATACAAGGACAGTTGGAAATCTATCTCACACTACTAATCACGTGATGCAGTAGGCTATTACAGGGTCGATAGGAAGGAGAGTACTTGGGAAATGTGAATCATTTATTATTAAATTGTTATTAGTTGAAATTCACTTTTTGTATATTCAATCATTTAACCGTCGGCATTGCTGACTGGAGGCTCGGAGCGTTACATCAATATTTCACTAATTTGACGTCCAATATTGGGAGCACCCCACCCCAACCATAACATCCCTCACAGTGGGCTATGCTAATTATATGCGGTGACGCCTTTAACAAAGGGCAAAAGACAGGTCATGATGGTCTAGTTATATTTAGTGTTGCATGTGACAAGGTCTCCGACTCCAGTAGTATAGTTTTACACACAACTTTTGTAATTGCAAACAGAATGACACTGAAATTAAACTTCAACCAGACCTCTCGCAGGGGTTATGTGAGGGACCCAGATAGGGAAAAGATCTCAAAAATCCGCGCAGGAGTGTTAAAGAAGGTACTTATGACACAAAAACACATTGACCGATAAAGATTGAGTTTTTCATTTATGTGTGAGCTTTTTACGTTGTCTTTGCCGGCTGATACAGAATGACCCCTACAATATACTAATTTAAAATATAAACTTTTTTAATGAGATAAGTTTATATCTTTAAACTGGATATTTATCCTTACTATAAGTTATCATTAATAACTTTAAGGCGTTGACATCACGGCTAGAAAGGTTGTCAGAGATGCAGGTGCAGCATTGTTCTTATTGCACGTGCTTAGGCTCGAATAAATAGTAAAACAAGAAAGAGAGTGCACAACAAGCTTTGATAAAATACAATAATTTATTTCCCAGGAAAAATTCTGTAAAAGTTATACGGTTTTATAGAATCAAATCCAAAAATAATCCAAGAATAATCCACGAATAATATTTTAGAAGTCCTAATAACAAAATGTTCATCTGATTTCAAGTTCTAATCCCGACGACGAATCCAAGATGGAAGACGATGACGCATGATGCAATCTGTAGTGTTGAAGTCTACAGTTCCTTATAGAAACAAGAATTATCACTCCGATTTCGGATATTTAAATAAATTTTTATTAACAAAACTGTCCTTGTTCAACAATTTCACATGAACACACGTATGTTCCAGACAAATAGCAGAATTAATCTTTCTGAATGCAAATAATTTTAAATAACTCCAAACAGCACAACATACAACTTCCAGTGTAAGAGAACGCCCAGCTGCAAATGAGAATATCTCTTCAAAACAGAGGTTATATCGTCTCCTAAAACGTAAACAAGGGGTCACGTGATCATGTTCTAGAAGCTTATAGAAATTAGATACATGCTAAGTTCACGTCCACCCAGTATGGCCCTGACGAAAACCAATTATCTTACTCTAATAAATAAATAAAAAATATTTAAAAATTGCTTACGTCGTGGCTAAAAATTTTGAAGAAAGGTCCTGATTTACATCAACACCTGGTGTTTATAAAACGAACAGTCATGGTCAAACTATTTTCTGATAAAAGTATCATCTCTAGTGAATAAATTTACATTACAGTAGCATGTAATGAAAAATATAAAAAAATTAAACTGACAAACAATTAAATTGAAATAAATATATATTAAATCCTATATAATTAAATCAAATCTACATAACAATTGTGCATAAAGAAAATGCGAAGAACTGCCATGTTCCCAGTTCTGAGAAAACTAAATGTTATGAGCCAATGCAGCTGTGACTTTCATTTCACCATGTCTTTTGTGTTGGGGGTCGGGGTGGAGGAGAGCAAACTTGCTTGGTTTACATGATTTAATTAAGCATGAAGTTCTGCTCTGAATGCAATAGGTAAAATTCTTCATTGTGATTTTATTAGCCTAAACAAACTAGCTGCAACTCTCTCTCTTGTGCAAACGGTAAAAAGGAGGGCTTACACCACCTAGCTCATAGTAGACCGGTATGATCACGTGTCCGATATTTCAATAAGGCACGTACGACCTAGATAGAGAAAAATAAATATTTTGCACTGAAAAAATTAACATTTATAGCAATAATTAATAACTCTTTATTTTTAATTTAATACACATAAAATTATAAAGATTATACAGATTATTATTATTTATATTATTCACGAATACCTTTTCTTTAAAGAATAGCCCATGTATGAGAATATCATGTGTAGGAGAATAATGCTTCTTAGCCGTTTTTCTCAGTATAGAAGTCAAGGAGTTTATCACCTCTTGAAAATCTACTATTGGGGAGATGAGCGGAAGTGACGATATATGGTCTAATATTTGTTAGTCTGACTATTATCTCTACTCACTGAACTGTGGTTATTCAGACATGACAGTTGACTAACAGTTCTCCTTAAATTACGTAGCAATTATTATATTTTGTCTTGCTGCAAGCAGGATACCACTGAAGCTACAAAAAGACAAATATTCATAAAACGTTTTGGCGATAAAAGTTTAATATGTTTTGGGCGAGTCAATTAACTATTGTTGCCTCTGCAATTAAAAAAAAATATCATCAAGCAATCAGACAAGCATGATTTCGTCACCAGTATAAGGAAGTATGGATTAAAGTTTATCTTAGGTGTCCAAACTAACTTGGACGAAAAATGTGGGAAACACATTAAATGTGTATCCGATATCCAGAAAAGGTCGGGTAGAACCATCCTGCGGCTGTATTGGAATAAACTCCATTTCCTTTGGAAACGCCTATCCACACAGCATCTGAAGTGTTTAGTCGGAGAACGGCCGAGTTACCTCCCATATTGAAAGACATTTCGACGCCAATCCAAACATGGACCATGTATTCCCCGTTGACCACAAGACCTGTCACAAGATCTGTATCAGGAAGGGAATAACCCTTGGCATGTGCAGTTGTCCATGTAAAGAAGTAGGTCCCCTGAACAGGAACTGTAAAAATCCCCGTCGTCGCAGAGTATCCATTCCCCTCATTTGTAGCAACCTTGTCGAAGATTAGCTTCTGGTTAACTCCTAGATTCGTCAAGACTGTTTTGCGATAAGCCATAAAGGCAATGCTTGGTGCTGTGGTGGATGGGGAAGTTGAGGAACCTATAATAAAAAGATGCTATTCATACGTAGGCTATTAAAGCAAAATGCTTCTCTCCCTTCCTTACAAGTTGGAAAACACACGTACAACGTGAGCTGGTAAGAGTTTATTGAGTAAACATAAATACTTTGTTAAACATAGTATTGTAATATACTGAATTTAAAGAGTAGTGTGATGACCATTAACCCCAGATTTCAATTAGACTGAACACAATTTTTCTTCCAGGATTTGCCAAAATGTGGCTATCTCCTTATGCAAGTGTCTCAGATTTACAGTTATATATTTTCTTGTCTTCTCTGAATTCATGTTTTCTTTTCCTATCCTTTGCTTTTCCTTGCGTTTTCTTTGGATTCATGTAGGTTGTTCTTTATAATGTTTTCTATCATTTTTTTGTGCCTGTTCTTTTCACGTCGTTCTCTTACATTTACAGTTGATTTGTCCTTTGTATATTTTGCTTTTTTGAAACTTCAAAACTTCCTGATATCGCTCTAAACGAGTGACTTAGCACAAGCGCATTTTGCTGTTACTCGTCAAGTTAGAAACCTATACTCGATTATTTTCTTATTTTTACTTTTGAAACTCGAAGAGACTGTGCACACTTGTAAACCTCCTTATTTTTTAAATTATCACTTTTTTTAAAATTAGGTTTGTATTTCATATGTTGGAAAACTATACTCACTGGAGAGAACGAAATGAAATGGGGGGGGGGGGAGCGAGATGGTGTGTACAGAAAGCATAAAATAATCATTTCGATTATCAGATACACTAATTTTTGCTAAGACAGCGAGCTCTTTGTTGTTTATGGCACACCAAAAATACATCATTTCTTAATCTTAAAGCCAGAATAAATTTGGTAATGTTGTGGTAAACATATATTTTATGCTGCAAGATGTTATGCGGATGAATCTGTTGGTATATGTATTTTATAATAGTCATGCTTCCGTTATTTGCAGGCGGTTTAGGTCGTACTCCTGTTGTACAGATAATAATTAGAGTAAACTATTCCAAATATCCCATGGCGTAAAATGGTTTTGTTCAGAACAAATCCCGCGATACAGGTTACTAAAATGTCTTAACACTGGGAAATTCATCAGCTATGGAACACGAACGTTGAGGGAAATCAGTAACCTCAAAGACAACTCAAGGATGAGGGAAATCAGTAAACTCAAAGACAGCTCAAAGATGAGAGAACGCAGTAACCTCAAAGACAGCTCAAGGATGAGGGAAATCAGTAACTTCAAAGACAGCTCAAGGATCCACATTCTGAAATGTGCAACTGAATGAAAAGATTGGCTTCCCAGCATAAAGAGGAGGCATCTTCAGCCTCCATTGTTTACACGTTTTTATTTTCGAGGAGGAAAACGACGAAGGTATAGCTCAACTAGGGCGCCAACAACCCTTTGTGTATCTTGCTTTTTTGAAACTTCATAACTTCTTGACGCCAAAGTTGTAGTTCAACTAGGGCACCAAAAACCCGTGGTCCGACCCTAGGTAAAATGTATATAGTTTAATGTTTTTTTTTCCTGTTGTGTTTGATGAGAAATTGAGGCACAGAAAAGATTAATTTGAAATCTGAAAATGAAGAGTTGAAAATTGATTTACAGTTCGTGAAAATGTAAATGTTCAACTTGATGCAGGACTGACCATTCTCTTGTAATAATTAAGATAGCTTTCAAAAAGGAATTTAAAAGGAAAAATTGAAGAAATTTAATAATTCAAGATTAGAAGACCTGGACAATGTTATAAGAGTAAAATAAGCCATCTTAAAAGATAAACATTAATAGGTTTGTACTGAACAACTGGACAATTTTGAGCCTGTATCTTCATCGGATTTTGAATGTATAACAAATGATCAACATCTATTTAAAATGCTTCTATTACAATTTATTGGAACAACAATTTCGTATGCATCTTGTATGAAAAGAAAACTCAAGATGGACAGGAACATCAACTAATTGCAGTTATAAAATTTTAGACGAGAGTTTTTAGTGAAGCATGACAACTTGTGGAAAAAATAAAAGAGTTAGAAGATTTTAGGAAGGTAAAGTTGGATGGAATGAGGGTGCGGTCTAGAGCTATGTAGACGGAAAGAAAGTAACTAAATTTCTCTGTCATTTGGAAAATAGAAATTATACGAGTAAATTGCCGCATCTTGCAACAAGCAATGTTTTTAACACAGAGTCAACAAGACATCTGAGGTTGAGCAAAACAAGTTTATATGAGTTTATATAAAATTCGTGAAGGTGATTCTGTTTCTCTTGAAATGCTACTTAATTGCGCAGACATTCAAGTACAGAAACATTACTTTAATGGTATCGTATCACATACAGAAGCTGCACATTTTTTAAAAATGCCATGAAAAATCCCAGGATCTGGTGGATTATTTTGGAAAGATGTTGGATAGTGTCTAGCGAGGGTCATTAATTTTAGGTATGAATTGGTGAATTATCTTCCCTCAGGAGTTATTACATGTGTACCACAATGTGATAAACCCAAGTGGTACATTTCAAACTGGAGACCCATTTCACTTCCAACTGTATCATACAAGGTTGCTTCTGCAATTATTGCAAGTAGGGTTGATACTTTGTTTCCCATAGTTTTGCATATGGATGAAGCAAGGTTTCTACAAGAACAAGAAACTGTAGATAATACAAGAAACCAAAAAAGCTCACTATTTCTTTACTATATATTTTGATTCGTTTTGAAAAGATTTTGTTTGTGTGGTTGTGTGTGATTTTAATTTTTGACGTAGCTTTAAAACTTTTTAAGTCATATCGCTATGATTTCAGCAGTGTGGGATAAACTACTTTAAGATCTGCGTTGACCTTCAGATTTTGCCATCATATTTATAATCCATGTAAGTGTCACAATGAATGACCAATGAATGTATCATACCCCAGCTGCAAAAAAGCACTTCTCAAAATAATGTATTTCCTGTTCAGTTCAAAATTTTGGTCACTTGTACTGACTTTTATGCAGAATAGACCTTTAGGACCTGTCAGTCAACCTTGCTGAGTAACTGCTTATCTAATTACCTAGTCAATGTGAGAGCAATATGAATCACCACAGGTCAGGTGGGAGTACATGTACTTAATTTGTATTGCACAATGTAGGACAACCTGTGGGAAATGTTGCCACAACATTACTAAAACCTGGAAGCAGAAGTTACTTTCTTTTACGTAATATAGGACAACCTGTGCAAATGTTGCCACAATCTGGACTGAAATATTCAAAATGTATAGTAACCCTAACCCAAAGTATCTCATTTTACGCAAATGTTTCAAAATTTTCTTATTGTTGCATTAAAAAAGATTTTTTTGTGCAAATGAGCACAAAATATAAAAAAGTGGAATTTTTATGCAAAGTAAGATTTTTACAAAAATCAAAATTTGTGCGTGTGTGTGTGATTTGGATTTTTAATGTAGCTTTAAAACAATTTCAGTCCTATCGCTACGCTGTCTGAAGTGTAACAGTTCATAGTGATGTGTAGCACTAGGACATCATGCCGCAGACGCGTAACATGATGCCTCACCCAGTCACATTATATTGAAACCAGTCCGACCAGTCCTTAATTAACCTCTTAATGCTGAATGCCTAGCGAGTGAGAAAATTTTGACTAAGATGCATGGTCATATATATATATATATATATATATATATATATATATATATATATATATATATATATATATATATATATATATATATATAATTGTATGCAACTTTAATGTCGAAACAACAAATGTTTTCGAATTAGTTTGGTATCGATAGAGGGCGTTGACAGGGATATCCATTCTCCTCATGTCTTTTATGCTGTGTGCGTTCTTGACCGTTCAGAGAAATCTCTAATATCTGCTTTACATCTTTCATATCAATATTCCAAAGTTTCCAAAAACGATAAAAACCAATAGTAGTATAGGATTGGAAATATAATATGATTCTTTGATTGTTTACCTGAAAGTCCTATAAACTGAATAGTAGTAGATATTGATAAATTGTATATTGACCCTAATAAACGATCTGAATCAAAATTGGAAGCATATAATAAAATGGCAAACGTTTTTTTTTTTAAAGGAAGAATGTGGACCATAATTTTATTGATCTAATAATGAAAATATGGAATAGTAAAAATAATTTTAGCGACAAAGCATTGACCATTTTCAAACAATTATATAACATTTGGGTTAGCAACGAAAATAACAGACCAAAAAGTCTACCTTTATTAGTAAGCGACATATTGGTATCGCTACGTAAGTTATATAATTTAACTAAGCGCACTCCTGGTTACATTTTATTCATATTGAATATTTTAAAATGTAAACCTTAGGATGAAAACTCGTCTGATTTTATACGATTTTGATGAATATATTGTGTCTTAAATTACTACCAATGGTATACTCTGAAATATCAATTTTGGCGAATAATAATAACCACAAAAAATAATAAGCTATTTTCTCCATATTAATCGATGTTTACCTGTGACGATTTTCTGTACGTTAGTAAGATGCTTACCTGTTGCAAATTTTTCCACAGTCCTTGTAAGGTTTGCTACTTTCAACATCAGGATTTCCATATCATTTTCCAATAAAAGACGTTTCTCCTTTTCTTCTTCAAGACGAAACTTGACGGCGCTGACGTCACTGCTAATCATGCTGTCTAAAATGCCGAGAGAAGATTGGGCGAACAGAAAGTGTAGAGCAATACAGAAAACCTCCATTTTCTTCCAACCTTTCTAAAATTATTGGTGGCAAAAGCAAACTCAGAATGTAACTAACATTAATTTGTTAACAGACTTTACTAAACCCAGTAAATAGAACACGCAATTCAGCATCATTATCTATATACCAGATGGAATTCCGGAAGCTGTTTAAGCGTTTCTGCTACAATTTAATGATACTAATTTGAATTCCTGGATATGCATGACATCATATATAAGGTCACAAAGTCAAGGTCATCTTTGATTATCCTGTTTTTCGTTATCTCGACGAACTGCTTAAACAAGTACTGTCACAAACCATTACTATTAGCTGGCTAGAATCTTTCGACGATTTGTAACATTTAACAAGCCTCATTTCGTCCTCATAAAGGGGTACATCATATTAAACACAGTGATAGATTTGTCCTATTTAAACCCACTTCTCTGACATAAAAGTGTCAAGCATTTATATTTTAATATTAAGAGACGTAAACCAAGAATGGGAAAACCATAGCAACCTAACCAACACATTGGTAATATAGTGTC
This sequence comes from Sinohyriopsis cumingii, assembly GCA_028554795.2. NCBI lineage: Eukaryota > Metazoa > Mollusca > Bivalvia > Unionida > Unionidae > Sinohyriopsis > Sinohyriopsis cumingii. The sequence goes on along the minus strand of CM068834.1, from coordinate 39,889,379 downwards.
ACGTTCTCTACCTAGAGACTTCAAACATTTGTGATACTTACGAATTAACAATATAATTATACAGATAAGAGAATTTTTAATTCGTATTCAACTGCACCCATCGCCTTACCTGGAAGCACGGACCTGTATACCATCTCAGTCATGCACACATCACCACAAATTACGCTATAAAGTCGCTGCCGTTGTAAGTTTTAAAACTCCTGAAAGAACCATTGACCCACGAGAAGCTATTAGCAAGTTTTCTTACATATACATACCCGCATTGGTCGAATATATATATATATTAGATGAGAATAATTATTGGATTGATATGCAGATGTGTCTTCTGAGAACGTGTATTTAACATTAGTATCGATTATACTTGCTGAGAATTTAGAAACTCGCCAAACCAGACATCGATAAGAAAATATGTATCTAGTAAAAAAAGAATGAAAATGAATAAGAATAATGAACGAAAGGAGAAATAACATAAAGAAAAAGAAAACAAATGTAAATAGTTCAATAATCTGGATTTACTTAGAATAAAGAGGGGCTTAACCGTTGTATTCAAGAATTGTATCCTCACAGCATTCGAAAGTTTCCATTCACTTGTGTTGTGGTTAAATAATAATAATGATAATAATGATAATATTAATAATAATAATAATAATAAGAAGAAGAAGAAGAAGAAGAAGAAAAATAGAACATTACACGAATGATGAGCAAAATGCTCAGCAAATATACATTCTACTTTGCTGCATCCAACCAAAGTTATTGGACTATTTGCCTCAAGATACAATCCAAAAGGGTCATAACTCTTACTAAAGTCATGATGATCATGCAAAGTATTGTATACCAAATATCAGAGACGTCTCTCAGCAACTACGAGACAAGCTTTAGTCCCAGGATTATGACAAGTATAGCAACCAGTTTTAAGCCAAAAGGGCAATAACTCAATCTACAAGCACAAGTGCACAGTGATCTAGTGGTTTCATGGATTAAACATATTTTATTGTCGCAAAAAATACAATAAGATTGGACACAATTTAAATATTTGCCCTCTCTCTTTATACTACAAGTATGACAACATATTCAACATGAATACAGTGACTAATAATGACACGTGATTGGAGAGAGAGAGAAAGAGACAGTAATCGCATTTTGAGTAAGTTATTGCAGTCGTCAGGGAAAGGTTATATATTTAAATGCATGTATAGTTCTATATTTTTCAGCTTGCATCGCCCTATCCCCAAAGCAGTAAATCTAAACTATCGGTTGCATATGGCAATGAGTAATTTTCTCATTAGCTCAGTTTTTTGTCAACTATACCTGGGACAGAACAAGAAATGCATGGTGGTTTCAGTTCTATGGCAAGAACAAAAAGGGGTGTCAGCAAGCTGAACACGATAAAAATCAGCATTTAATGAACTTACAATATGTCGTAATCCAGTATGGATAATATCTAGGGTTCGAATAATAAAACTTCGCATTTTCCAAGATACGATTTTTGGACACAAACACTTTTTTCAAAGCAGTAAGACATGCAACACAAGGTATCCTATTCCACAAGGCAACCAATGAGTCTGTAAAAGATGATTTGGTAGAATTTAGCCTGAACTTGACAATGACCATATTGTTTGAATGTCGAAGGTTATAATTTGTTTGTCCTGACACGGGAGGGGGGGGGGGAGAAATTCACTGAGATAGAACGGAGTTTGTTTCCTTTTAATGTGGTACAGTTTTAATTTTTGTCTCATTCTTCTAGACCGCAGACTTTCCCACTCTGTTTGAAAATAGAGATATTGCTTACTAATGTTTATTTTTGTTGAAGTCCTGTAACTATGTTGAAGTCCTGTAACTATTCTTGTCGCTTAAAACAGTAGTTTTTTCAATTTTTCTGAATCCGTCAACGTGTATCCGTCCTAGACTGCACTGGCATATTAAAAGATGGGCCTTATATTAGTTTCATAAAGTTTTGATAAAATTGCCTACTAAGTTGGTATTTAAGTTTTCGAAGAGAGGCTATTCGAAATGATGTTGTTTTTAAAATGCTATAAATGCTACCAATGTGAAAAGTCAATTTGATATTTGCTGAAGGTAGTAATCCAAAATGGCGAAGAGGATTCACATGCTTGAGATGAATATTTTCAAAAACAGCTTCAGGAATATTTTTTCAGTTTATATTCTTGAAAAACATAGCCGTTCTTTTTTTCCTGGATTAAGAATGGAAGTGGTGGAAAAAAAGTTAAATGATTTATCATTTCAAAACTGATCTTGTAATTTTCCAAAATGTTTTTGGAGCATTTTTGTTTAGAATCTGTAATATGTGTATCAAATATATTGATTTTTAGCATGCATTTTAATGTTGCTTACTTTATTTCTGATTTGTTTGAATTTATTCCAGTCGATTAGCTACCGCGATTCAGGGCAAATTTGCGTGTTCTGTCCCATTTCATTGTCATTTTTCTTAATTGGCAACCAAATCACGGTTCATTGCACGGGCGAACTGCTGCAGATTTAAAAGGAAAACACAAAGCTGTCAATTGTAATAATTTGGTTTTGAATACATATGATGCAACATCATTATCCGTTGGTGTTAGCAAACGATCTACCCAGTTAGTTCCTGTTATCAAAGCTTTTCATTAGCTAAAATCAACTTTGCTGTAAACCCAGACAGGGTAGGCCGTTTGGTTAATGTTAAATTTCCATTGTCGCTAGGGTGACCCCATTCACTACTACCCAGACAAGGTAGGCCGTTTGGAGGTACACGTTAAACACTGATTGCTGTAGTAGAAGCATCACGGTCACTAAATTCTTTATCAATTTTTAAAATGTATGTATGAATATAGTTGTAGCATTATTTACAAAGACTGGATCAAGCAAAATTCTAGTAGTGGAAGTGACTCGTGTAGGATATGCTATCACATTTCGTCGACTATATATTTCCATTAAATGAACTAAAGTTGCAGAGATAGAAGGTGCAAGTAAATCAGTATTATAGTCCTTGATAGTAATAATATGTTTGTACGTGTCACTAACGATATCAATCGAAGATTCAAAATTTTGCCTGAAACTTGTAGGAGAGAAGTTGGCTCTGTGCCCTGCCCCAAAGTATAATGTATCTGAGGGTAACGTAATCGGTTAATGTGCACATTTTTCTACATAATACTAGGATTCAAACTAGCGTATCAAGAAACTAAAGAAGACTGTATCATTAACTTGTGTTAACCTCGAGATTAGTCACGTGTGTATTTATATACCACATGTAAATGAAATACGGGATCCAGTCATCCATATTTATCTGCGTCATGGTTTGCATCAGGAATTTGAAAGCACATTTGATATCTGTTGCCTCTGTTGATTGTCTGGATTATGCGCCTTGTTGCTGTGATAATTTGTCTGGATTATGCGCCTTGTTGCTGTGATAATTTGTCTGGAATATGCGCCTTGTTGCTGTGATAATTTTCTGGATTATGCGCCTTGTTGCTGTGATAATTCGTCCGGATTACGCGCCTTGTTGCTGTGATAATTAGGAGACTCTCCCCAAAAATAAAATCGACAACAAACGCTCTTCTTTTTATAACGGCAATGTGTAGCGCTTGCCTTTTTTCTGTACACAAGCGTGAGATTTCACCTGACAATCAGGTATTTTGTCACGATATCAATAAGTAAGCAAAAATACATAATGGAAACTTGACGGGATTTAATATTTGACATTATATATATATATATATATATATATATATATATATATATATATATATATATATATATATATATATATACTCTCTAAGGAAACTCATGCATAGATTGGCCTAGACGGATATAGAACAAAAATAAAAGCCTGTATCATGACAAACAAATAAGGTATAGATTTTTATGCTGTGAAATCTGTTTTACAAACACCTTGTCATAATGAAGATAGACCATAAAAATACAATTTAGATTGCTGCAGAAAATAACCCTGTACGGCATTAACTATCTTAACTATGTTTTTCAAACGACTTTTATTTGATTTTGACCTTTATTTACTTCGTGGATGTTAAATGTACTTTGTAAATTCCATACAAGCATAATTATATGGTGTGACTTATTGTTGCTTTCGGGTGTGATTGCAAGTGCGCGTAAATTCAGCTTAATTGTTCTCGTAGCAACATAAATAATAGCTATTACTTACAACATGTACTTGTTTAATCAGGACGATGAGAGAAACACAATTTGGTATATTGCATACAATTAACATACCATTCCTATGGAATGACACTTGTTACACTTCCATCAATATTATTCAGTCTCTGGCGAACAAGCTTCGACCCAACAGTAACTGGGGCCAAAATAACAAGCATTAATAAATGATACAATGAAGAAAGAAACAAAAAGCGATGGTTAGCAGCAAATACTTACATCAACCTTCAACAACGTCTATATGCCTGCCTTTGATACAAAAGTCAAGAATTAACAAGCTACATAAATGTGGTTCTTGTGCATTTGTATAATCTCTGTACAACTGTGTCACGGCATATTGGACGGAATGACATGCAGTGACGTCGGTGCCGTAAAGTTGCGTCTGGAGGAGGAAAAGGAGAAACGTCTCCTGTTGCAAAATGACGTCGAGATTTTGATGCTGAAAGTAGCAAATCTTGAAAGGAAACTAGAGAAAGACGCTGACGGTAAGACGATTATTTTGATACAACATTTCACTTTATAAATCTTTTATCCTTCTGAGTAAGGCAATGAGTTCTTTCTGAACAACTCAAAAATGACATGTTCAAATATAAATACACAGTAAAACAGTAACATTGGAAAAATCACACACCTGTTTGGCATTGTTTTGTCGACTAAAGGCAGCGTTTATTTGGCAAATTACTATGTAGTCAAGACTTTTTACTCATACAGCTCCTCCCCACGCTAATTTACGAGAAAGAATGAATATATGAAAATAAAAATACTCGGAATTTCGATTATTTCCTTTAAAATCTAGTCACAGTCAGATTTTCAACTAAAACGAGAATAACAGAATTGTCATGTTCTATAAAAAAAAATTCTGGTGGGTCTCTATCATTAGCAAACCTGAAACCTAAATAAAAATGCTAATTTAAAATTAGAAGTCAGGTCTTAAAAGAATATTTTCATAATTCCCCATTCTCAAGTACAGCACGTATTCAACTGACCTGCACTTTCTTAAAAGCTACTGGACCGGATGTTGTTAAGAATCAAATAGTGAAAGTACTTTTGCAAACATATGTTCTGCGGTCGAGTAGAGTCATTGGAAACATTTCATTAAAAACAGTAACCTAGCCGCATAATAATAATATTTTGCATTTATTTCATAAAGGTTCATCGTCCAGATCCAGAAATGTTGCCTTTATGGCTTATCGAGACACATCTCTGACAAATCTCGGACTGAAACAGAAGCTAGTGTTCGACAAGGTAGCTACGAATGAAGGTAACGGATATTCTGCAATCACAGGCATATTTACTGTCCCCGTTTCTGGCATCTACTTCTTTACCTGGATGACGTCCCACGCAATGGGTATTGCTTCTCCTGACACCGACCTTGTAACTGGGATCGTGGTGAACGGCGAGTACAAAGTTCACGCGGGTATTGCCATTACACATGGTTTCCATATGGGAGGTAACTCTGCAGTGTTCCGACTCAATGCAGCCGACATTGTTTGGATAGGTGTTTCCCACGGAAATGGGATGTTTTCTAATTCATTTGAACGCTGGTACTACCCAGCATTTTCCGGATTTCTTGTACAGCCTTAAAGATTAATACCCGTATCCTTAGTCCGAGTTTCCTCTGACCCTTGCCACCCCAAAATGTCCAAATGTCAAAAATGGGGTGGCAAGGGTCAGAGGAAACTCGGACTACTGTATGCTATACCGTGCATAATAAAGTTAGACAAGTTCCATCAGTACTTATCGATATAACCGGGATGTACAGTTCTCAGTCTCAGTCCTAAAATGTACGACATCGACCCCAATATTAATGTCTGGGGGTGGGGTCGAGGTCTTACTGCCCAAGAACGCTGTGTAGCGTGTTCTGATACAGACTAGCATGGAAACATGAAGTCGCATTTTCAGGAATATTTCACACACTTGGCAGCCCTTATCGACGCTTTTTTACAAATTAATGTCATAATGTTTTAGTCAGACGGTTCTTTCTCTGATGTCTATTTTTCTAATACATTCAAATTCTCACACAAGCAAATGAACGTGTTTGCAAATCCGTTGTCCTACAGTTCAGCTGTCTGAAATGCGACGGAAGCCGGGAATGCTGAAATTGGATTAAGCTGAACTATGTTTCTTTAAAGAAACTAATAAAAATACACTTAAAACGTGTTCATTAAAAATACTTATTATATTTTTAACCGATTTCGGCATTTCCGGCTTCCATCGCTTGCAAGATAAAGAGTGGGAGACATTTCTGAAAATTTGGGAGAGATTTTTTTTCTGCTTCTTATAGTAAGTTGTTGACTTACCTCGCTTCAGAGTAGGAAATGGTTCTACTAGAGCTTTTTTGAAAGTTATTTGGTTTCTCACAGTTTATTTCTTCGAGTTACCTCCAGCACTGTCATGCAATTCTTGTGGTTTTTATTTGAGTCTTTGGATTAATAGTTACATATAAAAAGTTCACATTATTGTTAGTATTATGTATTTCATATATATATATATATATCTATATCTATATATATATATATATATATATATATATATATATATATATATATATATATATAAAACAAAGTCGGTACACTTTACCTACAGTGTGTGCAATGTAATAATTTTGGTATTATAACATGTTAACATATCACTTTATAGAGTGTAAGAAAAGTATAATCTACTTTTAAACGTCTAAAAGTAGATTATGCTTTTCTTACAAACTATAAATCAAAGAACAAGCGTCCTTCCGAATAAATAGAACATTTTACATAGTCATTTTTGAACACAGAATGTCCAATGTGTGTGATGTCGCATTGTTTGATGCAGTACCCGTTTGAATACTGTTGACACTCAATGTTTACGCAACCTTAAGTGTCATCTTCGCAACTAAACATTACATTGTTGCGATATCCATGTGAAAGAAGGTTTAGATCGAAATTTCCATATTTACTGTAATGTAGTCGTGACCGGATATTTACAGTATTTGATTTGGAACAAAAGACTACCGAATATGAGAGTCGGAATTGCATCACAAATGTACAGCATAAATATGCTGTGTTTGGATAAAGTTCTGTCAGATGGGAAACCGGTTTATGACCACTGTCTTCTGTGAAAAAAGGTGAGTTTATTTACTTCTGTAAGTTAATATTTAAACCACGCTTTAAAAAGGGTGGATATATACCGAACCCTCAACCCCCACGCCACAGACCCACTCTCAAATGTGCAATACCTTTAGTTTTACTTCTTGTTTTTGTTCTTGCCTTGTGATTTTACGTCATGTTTCATATGATCATATTGTTATTCATGGCGTCATAAACCACTGTGTGTGTGTGGGGGGGGGGGGGAATTGACCGTATTCAGACAGACTAGACAATTTTTCCTCAATTCCTTTTCGTGAGTCGACTCGAAAAATGATAGCCAAATTGTTAATTGAAAACAAAACATTCTAGAAGGTGCAGTTGAAAAAGCTTTCCCACGATCGCAGCCAATCAGTAACGAGAATATTGCATCATAATTTCCAGGGCTTATTTAGACCAATCAGAATCACATAAAGTGATAGGTAACACGTTGTGATATTTAAAAAAAATATGAAACTGCACATACTGTAGGAAAACTATACCGACCATGTGATAATACACAAAAAAGAAGTGCCTTGATGTCACAAAGAGTCGACGTCGTAACATCAAGAATACTAGCATAAAAAGTTGCTATTATAATCGAATGATTTCGTCAAAATTTTTCATATCAAATTGCAAGAATAACACAAGAGTTTGAAAATACAGGTATTTCATTGATAGTTGAAACATCGTCGAGTGTTATTTTCAACACCTGTCATTTTAAAGGTATATATTCGTTGCATATGAATCCGAATGTACGTCCGCCAAAAAACTTAGTAATTTGGGAAGTATTACTGTGATTACCTAGGAGTCTCGTTATCGTCGCAAGCCTCAGACGACAATCCACTACGCTCTATATTGAGATTTCTCATGACTATGCATAAACCTGCTTAACCAATCACTTACCATTGTGATCAGACAGGGCCGGCCTTAAGGCAAGGCGGTTGCCTTGGGCCCCGCGCCTTCGGGGTCCTGTGCTCGAAGTTACAAAAATATTTTTTTACGCATAGTCCAGTAATGCACCGGCTGGGCCCGCTGCTAGCGTGACGCCTTGGGCATCGCCAACTATACGACCGGGTCTTCCAACATCATGCTGTTGGAATGAGCCAATTGTTTCTTTTCCAAATACAAGCCTTCTTCTGTTGATTACACGGGCGCTTTCACTGATGTGTAGGCGTCAGCTACACTGTGTTTTTGGTGACGTATTTTTGTTAATGCGTACTCATCGGAAGCGGGAAATTCTAAGCACAGGCAGCCACGTTTGATAAAGGAGCGTAGTGGATCGATGTCCGTGGCTTGCAACCATGAGACTGCTTCAGAGAATCGAAGTAATTTCAACTTGATAGGAAGGAGACGAGGATGTTCCTGTAGAGTCTGGCAGAAGACATATAATGTAACCCTTCCATTGGGATTTCTTTGTCTCGGTGCCCACCACATTATTGATTACATTATTCTCCACACATACGACAGCATCAAGATTGTGTCTATGCTGAGATATATAGGTTTAATAAAACTTTTTTATAAATCTCAAGTGACTGAATTTTTTATATTATTATGTTGTTTCCATACTTTTACTATAGAAGTAAAATTAGTACTCTTAGTTATGAAAACGAATCGGCGTAAAGTAGACAAACCGAAAAGGGAGAGCTCTAATATACACGACTAACGTAATACGTGACGCAGCCATTTGTACGTGCAAACAAAAAATTATTTATTTTATCATCCATGCTACACGCAAGTTACCACTGCTACAACAGCTCCAATTGAAATAAGAAAATGCAGACGAAACCTCGGAAATATCCTGTAAGTATGTAAGAAAAGTTAGACTTTGATCCTTGTTTTTTGTTTGTTTTGTACATGCCAAACAATCCAAAACAAACGTAGTCTGTATAAATGTGGCTTTACCTGGACAATTAGTCTGAGTCACAATACATGGTTTTAAGACGTTAGCAAACTGACAAAATTTTAAATGAAGTAATGTAGATATTATTATTATTATTATTACAGTTTGACAAAAATGGTTCCTAAAACTATTACAAAACTTACAAAATTAGTACAAAACTAATACAAAATTAATACAAAATTAATATCTAAAAGAATGTTAATAGCTATAGTAGTATACTAAAATAATTTATTGATTACAAAATTATGAAAAGTGACTTAATTGTAAATTATGATAAAATAATTTGCTTGAAATATAGTTTCAATTTTTCCTTTAAATCTTTTATTAAATTTTGTGCTGTCACCTGTTAGACTCCAATTAGAAGCGAGTATGTACGGTACTGTTTTACCAGCTAGTGTATAATCGTGCGCTTACAGATATGGTACAGTATTTTTTTTTTTGGTTGTTTGTTTTTGGCAAGATATAGCAAAACAACATTGATCATATACATACAGCTTCAGGCCCGTCGACCATATACAAATATATGCGGACTAGGCGGTCGCCTAGGGTTCCAGGTTTTAAGCGACGCCAAATTAGACTGAAGTGATTTTTTTCGCGAAGGGGGAAAGTTGGGAGCGCCAAAGTCAAAGGTCGTCAGGTACGCCTAAAACCCTTAGTCTGACATTGTACATCATTATTAGCGATGTGTTTTATCATGTATAGTAATATAACACCACGTCACTGCCCAACAACAACTGAGCAAATAAGTCAAGGTTATTCTTGAGAATATTATGTGACACAATGATTTATATCACATGTGGAGTTTGTGTCACAGAAACAAGGTGGTGTAGTTACTAATCCATCTAAAAACGGAGAAAGAGAACGAGTGGTATACTTACAAATGCGTCTAAACACACACACACACACGTGCAAACCCGCGATGAACCATCAACTCGCAGGAAACTGCTAGTAGGCTCTCTCGCATACCTGGAATCAGATTAAAATTAATTTCTCTTTATATTCTCTACATTTGTTTCTCAGTACTGAACTTTCCGTTGTGTCCAAAAGATAATAAATCACATCTTATTCTAAGGTACTTTCAAAGATAAACTCATGATAGAGGTCTTGTCGTATGTCGTCCGACATTTGTTTTGAGAAGCTGAGCTATAAACAAAGCACCATAGATTGTTTACAGATTCCACTACCGGATCATTATCAATGCCTCATTACTCAGTGTGCACTGTCGCCGAACATATTGAACATACTTTCAAAAAGGGGGTGGGGTGGCGGTATTGACATAAACTAGTACATTGTCAAATAAAAGATGTCATAGTCAGAAGTAGAGAAATACAATATAGATATATTGCTTGTGTTTTGGACATAGATTAAATAAATACATATTAACGACACTAGCAATATTATATATAGTTTTAGTATATAGATTAATACACTTGAAATAATAGCTTTACTTTGTACATACTTTATTCTTGGAACTTTCGTTGATATTAAAAATGAAGATATTTTATGTGAACTTTTAAACATTTATCCTGCTAAATACACTGATAAAGTGACAATTGATAAAACGTAACCTTTAATTTTCTTGTTTTAATAAGGAGTACTCTCTTCAATTCGAAATAAATTTCCTTATGTTTCTAATACGTGACAAAATCAAGCACTGTCAGCCTGCACTAGACGAAGAGTGTAAACTGTTCGATGCAAAATTACGGCAAATTTTCCACGTAAATCACCGAACAAGATTACGGCTTTTAATCTTATGTCAAAAGAAACGACAGCTTTCTGATCGTGTATGACAATAAAGGTCAAGGCTCAAATTGGTTTGACAAAATCATTCCAGGTGCAAAATTACTTTAAATTTATGGTTTGAGGTACTAAACATAAATCGTAAGATATAAGATTATATTTTTAGGACAAAGCTTTCTATTTTAAAAAATGAAATTGGAGTAAATGCTACCCACCCACCCCACTTTATTCTCCTTGGTGAAGCATTCGTGTTCTGCACTATGCCTAAAGAAATATATGTTTGGAAAACATGCCATTATGTGGAATATCAAAATTATGTCATCTTGTGTATTGCTAGAGGTCTCTATAACTTGCTTGTATTGCAATACAAAGACGTGGTAACAAAACAAGAATGTTACATTCATGTCTGTGAAAGAGTAACCTCGGAACGACGCAGTTTTACTGTTGGGCCCCTGGAATTGTTTGTATAAGAAGTTTTTATAAAAACATCTGAAGTAAACTCCAGGATCTTCCGTCATAACGCCTTGTTATTTAAAATGCACCGATATATCCAGTTATTTCGGGAGGGGGACAAGTAAACAAGTAGGCATGGGGTCTGCGGGATGGAATCTCTGAGCTCCTGCATTTGAACTGTTTTCAGGGCATAATCTTAACCATTTAACTGTCAAGACAACTTACCCTTTGAAGTGTTCCGTTCGTTACGCACTCATTTTTATTTATTACTTTTTTGTTACTAATTTTTTAAGGGGCGTCACCCGCGCAACCCTATGTACAATTCATGAAGGTGATGTGTATCTAAATTCCAACAGTCGACATAGTTATGGTAAACATTTACATTAATTTGTTTATTTGCTAAATGTTCTATAAGCAACCCTATATATAAACCATAAAAAGGCCGCCATGTATAACCTGGCATGTGCTGAAAAATGGCGTCATGTCCACAACAACAACAAGACATATACTAGGTTTATAATAACTTTTATTGACTGGCAACTCTTCCAAAACTCAACATACACCGTCTCCGTTCTAGAATTGACTCGACGATACAGAGAAATGCGATTCGTTTGTGTTCGTCGTTTTTTCTTCTTCTTCTATTTGTTTGTGGGGTTGGGCGGTATGTCATGCAGAGACATCAGGCCGTTATGTTTCAGCATCTGTGTAACTTACCGCGATTTTATCTAACAATTACAAATAAAAAAATGTTTATAAAAAATTACCTTGATCTGACCCATGAAATACCAACAGGTAACTCAACAACATAAATTGAATGTGTTGAGGATCTCAATGAAAATCCAAACAAACCATACAAAATAGGTATACGGACTTCTAATACACGAGACGGGGACGTGTTTATGTTGCCGCACAAAGCTGTACTCGAAGTATGAGGTATTATAATAATATCAAGTGGTGGTAATGTTGCTGCTGCTACACAAGTGACATTTGTTAATAACGGTTGGAGCTTGTTTAGAAGCGCCATATATCAACTAGCTAATCAAACCGTAGAAGATATTTCTATCCACGTATCAATTGCAAGCACTATTCATAACGTAGTTCAGCGACGACTACTCACGAACTGTTCCAACAAAATATGATGTTGTCAAAAGATACCGGAACTGGATATGTTGTTTCAAACTAATTTACCTATTTTAATGAAGCAGCAGCTGGAGCTGATGCTTGTGAGAGAGTAAATACAAATAAACGTTGCTTATTACAAATGCCGTTGTGCTTGGAATTGCTGCACCAGCTGCAGCTGCAGATGTAGATGTTACAAGGATTTATTTGACAGCAGTTTGTAATTTTCTTGGAATTAATACACCAGCTGCTGATGCTGGTGGAACTACAATGTTAGCCACAATAAACAGGTTGATCCGAGGTTAATTCACTATAACAATATTTGGTGCAAGGGACCAAAATGAAGTTGCATTTTAAGACAGATTGGTGTGTAATACGGCTGGTCTTTCAGGCAGTTTTAACATGTGTAAGAGGTGAAAGGGGCCACCCTAGGGACAATGGGAATTAGCATTACAGATCCCCCTCCGGGCCACTCTGGGGACTATGTAAATTTAACATGGGGAAAATTGCTGGGCCACTTTAGGGACAAGGGGAATTAACATGGGGAATAGAGTTTGGGCTTGTTTAATGACAAGGGGAATTGAACATGGGAATAGAGTTTGGGCTTGTCTAGGGACAAGGGGAATTTAACATGGGAGAAAAAAAAAACTACTTTAGGGACAAGGGGAATTTAACATGGGATTTTTTATTCGTTTTTAAATTTTTAAAAAAAAAATGGGCTAGGCAATTGAAAGTCAAGATCTTTTCGAGACCTATGAGTGCCCTGAAAAGGGCCTTTGGCTTCATCATCATCTTCTTCTTTTATTTCCTCCACTTCTCTAGCCATCTTCTAACTTTTGCCATTATTCCTGTCTTCTTCTTCTTTATTTCTGATTCAGGCATCCAGTCAGGATGACCTATCGCTCGGAATTTCTCCTGTATTCGTATCCAGTTATTGCTGAGTTTCTCAAAGCTTTCTTTTCTCTTTCTATTTTCTTCTTCTTTTCTTTCCTTAGTCCACTTTTCTTTGATGTTCTTTACCTCTTCCGTCATCACTTTCCTCATTACTTCTTCCGCTTTTGTCAGCTGGTCCAACCCCCATTTTACGTATCGCCACTCCGTCCTATTCAATATCTTTTCTAAGAAGCACCTGACTTCGATGACATTTTCAAGTGCGTCCTTTAAACTTCCCACTCTTACATAAGGCGGGTCAATCAATCCTCTCAATCTCTTTTCCTCTTCTTCCATCATTCCTGTTACTATCTCCTTTGCTTCCTTCAAATTATTAAAACAGTCAAGACACTTTTCTAATTTGAATTCTTTCTCTATCTTTTCCATGACAAACGTAACATCTACTATCCAATAATAAATACCTATCAAATGATTCAGTAACGCTGTTGCTACCACCATTTTCTTTGTCTTTATTCCGTGGAATGGGTTCTGATGGCTAACACTGTTAGCTTTATAGTTAAAGCGCGGACGTGATGGAAAACATCCCCCTAAAACAAAATTGATATTACCTAGATCATCACTTAAAATGCGCGGACGTGAAGGGAAACATCCCCTACTTTTCTCATTTCATATGATCCACTATCCACATACCTGAAGCAACAATAAACAAACCCAAAATCTACTATCCACACACGCAAAGCATTAAAATGAAACCCCAAATCTACTATCCACACAAGCATACGTGATCACTTACAAAGCCCAATAATCTACTATCCACACAAACGTAATTGAGCACTTACAAACACACAATCATATACATAAACTCATACACTCACAGTAGGAAAAAAGAGTCAGTGTTTATATTCACACTACTCTACATACACACATTGGCAAATGGATTACTATTTCTTTTCTAGAGATTGGGGTAGCCCTGAAAAGGGCTGTTTGTTTTTGAACTCCAGTGACACCTGGTTAATGATGGCACCTTCCAGGCCTGGCACCACACACACATCTTCTTCCCCAGTCTCCTTTTACCTTTTTTCTTGGGAGTGCAGAGGCGGGATAAGTGGCTTCAGAATCCCAATTTTCTGTCTCTGGGATTCTGAAATTTCCTCTCTCCTTTTCCTCCTCTTCTTTTCTTCTTCTTTCCTCCTCCTGTTTAATCCTTCCCTCTTCGACAATGGCCTTCGCAGCCAGTTCATTTAGTATGCGCCTGGCATATTCTAGGTGCATCTGGAGTTCTAGAAGCTTTACAATTCTGGTATTCATTGTCTTGTTAACGAATGAACAGGGTAGCTAAACTGCCCAGCGATTTTCAATTTATGCTAAAAGCGCGGACGTGAAGGAAAACATCCCCCTAAAACAAAATTGATATTACCTAGATCATGACCAAACAACGCGCGGACCTAAAAGAAACACTCACTCACTTTTTTATACTACCCATTACTAATTTAAAAATTTTCATTAATCACTCCAATATACTATTCACATACGCAAAGAAATCAAATCAAACCCCAAATCTACTCTCCACGCACGTCAAACAGCAAAAAAAAAAAACCATGATCATGATCTATTATCCACACAAACACATACAGTCACATCACAAAAGAGTCAGTGTTTATATTCACACTACTCTACATACACACATTGGCAAATCGATTGTTATTTCTTTTCTAGAGTATTGGGTAGCCCTGAAAAGGGCTGTTTTTGTTTGCTATGGCAATCTTTTAGTTTCTAAGAATGCGACGTCCTCTGAGGATAGACTTTCTGACTATAGGTCTGCTTCTTCGGAAAGAGAAGAAGAACTCTTTGGTGTCGATACGACAATCGACAAAACCTGTGTCAGGTTCAGGTTGCTGCTGCTGCTGCTGCTGCTGCTGTTGTTGTTGCTGTTGCTGCTGTCTCTGAAGCCTGTACTTCTCTGTCCATTCTTCTTTCTCCCTGTTCACTTCTTCTCTGAAGAGCTCTTCTATCAGGTCTTCAGTGACTTTTAACATTCTCACATTCTCTCTCTCTTCTGGCTTCGGTATCAGACTGTGTCTGACCCTATGCAAATTCACGTAGGCTTCGTTTAGCTTAGCTAGTTTGGAGCACATCTTCGTAGGAGGATGAGTCGACAATGGATGGTTAGACTGGAAATTACCCCGGTTTTTAAAGTCAAAGCGCGGACGTGAAGGAAAAAAATCCCTCCACGGTTTTCGAGCCGCAACGTTCAATGAGTGTCATGAGAGGGATAGTAAGAAGTCAAAGAGCATGAATCAAGATTCCTATAGCCAAACAAAAGACAAAGGCATTTTTTTCAAAAACACATTTTTTTTATTCAAAATTACTTAACACTAACAAACAACTCTAACATTTTTAACAATAATCCAACAATATAACATCAAACATTTTTTTTCAAATCACAAACATTTTTTTTCAATTAACACTCTACTTTAAACAGGGCTGACAACGTTGTGAATGAAATTGTGATTTCCACTGTTGGAAGTCATTAGGCCATTGATGGACACTACGTTTCCTAGCTTGAGACAAAAGATAAGCATAATGGTCACAAAACCATTGATCTACTTTTACATCGTTTCTTGAAGAAGAACGAGGATCAAAATGAGTCACTAAATGTTCTAAGGAATAACCCAGACTGCGATGATGCATAAAATACACACAATATTGTCCACACACCAAGGAATCTGTGCCTTGTAATTTCACAGTATTGAATCGGGTGGTCTGAGCATTTCTTCTCATAAAGTCAATGATATCGTCTTCCAAAGGGGGCAATCCGTACGAATCGAAATATTCCACACATCCTTCTTGAGGAAAGTAAACGGCTACCCAGTGGGTTCCTGGGAGATGACTGTCGTCCGTGTTGATCACATAAGCTAGATGGTCTTGAGGTTTGCGATGAGGGAGTTCATCTTTAGCACAGACGACAGGATTCCAAGAAGCCGTGTACGAACTGTGGTTCAAAAGGTAATAAAGTTCCCAGGTATCCATTGATTTGTGGTTTTTTTTCTTCACAGGTAATAATAAGTCATCAATTCGATCCTGACTTTTTGCTTGAAAATGTCTGACAAATAACCGTTTCTTCGTTTCGTCTCCCCACTCTGATTCAGGAGAGCTTCGATACGATCGATCTCTTGAGTGGTTAATGGTGGACAAGAATGTTCACGCAAGTCTTTATACCACTGATGCAACACGACTTCGTCCGAGATGAGACTCCAAGCTTCGTCCAGATACTCGTCCAATTTTTCTTCTTGACTCAGCATTAGGCATTTATCGTGTTGAATTTGACTGGGATGATCGTTTTGACATCCATAGCAATCTTTTTTGATCAATTCCGTCATTTTTTCGACCAAGTGTTTGGCAAAACAGGAGACTAAATGCGCTTCTTGTTCTGGCCATCGGGACTTCATCATGATAACTTCTTCTTCCACGGTCTCCTCACATTCCATCTCCAAAGTTTCTGCACTAGGTAAAGAGGGATAACAGACTTCCATAGCTTCTAATAGTCTAGAATGACTTCTCTCAAACTGTTGATTTCTATGGTATTATCGAATTCTGCATACAGGATGACGTTCACTGTCTCTTTCACTTCTTCTGCAAACTGAAGTTCCACACGAATCTGACCAGATTTTATAGGGTGGAAATGTCCCTCGTCACTGCCTTGGTATGGAGTGAAATCGAAAGCCCACAAAGCATAGCCTCCTGGGTAATCTTCGTACGTAATGCCGTGACTGGTGTTGGTCCCTAACTGGCCGCTGGCTTCGTACAGGGACAAGTACGATCTCAAGTAATTGTTCTGGGTAAAGTCAGGTTCGAAAGGTCGGGTACACAAGGTCTTGCCATCGTGACTGACTTCGATTTTCTTCACCTTAAAGTGTTTAAACTTAAAAGGATTTTTAGTGAAGTCTCCGTTGAAGGCTGAATTCTTGACCATACCAAGGATTAAACGTTTGGGTAACTGTCCTTGAAACAGATGATCTTCGATTATGGAATGATGGGTAGCGGGAATGGTGAAGGTTTTCACTTCCACGCGTCGGATGGGATACTTGGCGGTCGTTCTGCTCAACGTCTGACTGATGTCGTTTCCCACTTTAGGTAACACATCCACGCGTCGTACGTAGAGTTTGGCCTCCTCGATTTTGCTTTTGGGATTGACGTCAGCATTATCAGCCAACAAATGGAAAGCGGTACTGCTACGATTCAGTCTGAAGCGGACATTTACACCGTTCAGCAAATATTTCTCTTGCAACCACATGTCCAAATGCAAACGATCCATCAGTTCTAAACTCTTTCCATTTAATATTTTTTTTCTTCGTTCTACAAATCCCTCATTGGTGTCTGCTTTTGTTTTGGGGTCTTCACTAAGACCTGTTTTATCAAAATCGCCCGCTTCGTCAGGTTCCCATAGTACGCAAGCACTGAGATGGGTATTCTTGGCATCTATTCCGTACGTCAAGAGATTTTCCAGGTAGGCACGGTAAGGATAAGTATCCATGCTGATACTGACCAGTTTGTTATTCAAGTACAAGTCCACTGAGCTGAACAAGGAATGCATGAAATTGTTGACGGGAGCTACTTTCTCGTCTACTATAGTATCTCCTCCCTTATCTAGAACTTTGACTTTCAAGTACAAGCAACTGCTATTCAGATCGATGTAATCTTCGGGCTGTCCTTTGATTTCAAACTCGATGGGAGCGGAATCCGTCAAAGAGGAGACGGGATGAAATTCCACCCACTGGGATTCTTGCATGGTCATCATGGTGGGGGGCATGGCAAACAGATCCAGTTCCGACTTGGAACAGGCGCAAGACTCTCGGTGCATCATTTTTTTCTGTGTCTCAATAATCGAAAACGTTTAAGTCTCGAACTGTTCTTCTTTTCTTTGTCTTTCTAGCTTTAGACGTGTGAAGTTTGGTGAAAGGGTGTTTTCTTCAAGGCTTCTTTGGGGTTTTGTTTGTCGATGATGACATTTTGGAGAAATTCTTTGCCTTGCGTCAATGCCGCATCTTTCAAGGCGTGCAATCCGCGTGTCACCATCGGTTTCCACATTGGGGCCACCGAACGAAAGGCCGATTTTAACATATCTCCTAAACCGTGTCCTCGCTGTCGAGCAACCCCTCGGTACACTGGATACATGACTTACGAGTCGCTAGAGAACCGTTTTCGAAAATGGAGTTTCACCGTGACTTTTCCTTTGGTGAATGTAATATTTTGTCCCAGATCTCCTTTTATAGTAATGTTGACAGTGTCCAAATACGACTTACTGACAGGCAAATAATGAGGATGTACAAATTCGCGGTGGACGTGTTAAGTGTTTTCACCTTCCTCGTCAATGTTCGTGGAAGAATTCACTTTGAAAGGAATGACACGCAGTAACGGCACGGAGGTGTGTCCCACCACGTTGTACTCCACCACATCCGAGTACACGAAGATCAAATTCAGTCCCTGGTTTAGTTCTACCGGCAAACGAAAATACCTCGCAAAATGCCCGTTGTTGTCAATGTCTGCCATGTGAATTTTTTGGGTCTGCTTATCCGTGACCATATTGAGGTCTCCACCCAAAATGTCATACAATTCTGGGCAAAATTTAATACGTATACTTTTTTCCTCACCTTCAAATTTGATGAGTAGACGGTGAGACAGTTGATGGTACTCAATGGTGACAAGTTTTTTTAGTGCGGTCAGAACTTTGTCAAATGCTGCATAGAATTTGTCAGCGATGGCCTCCACCAGATGTTGACCACTAAAATAATGGCCTGAGTTAATTTTAAAGTGATAAACGTAAAAAGGAGGAGAAGTGTCACTGCTGCGGGGTGTTTGGGTCTTTGCAAGTGATTTATGTTGATGAGTGGTCATCATGGTTTGCTGCACTGTTGGGTCCAGAATTTCGACCTCAAAAGTGTTTTCAGTTTCAGTGATGTTTTTGATTTGTGTTGGATAAATCATTTCTACAAAAGCCACTTCCCAATGGGCTTCGTGATCTAATGGGATGGCCTGAGGTAATTTGGCCGTGTAACAGCACAACGTGTTGTGGGGAAACACCTCCATGGAACTGTCACTGGCTAAGGTTAAGTAAAATTGGTTTTGGTGATTCATAATTCCAGAGTTCTGTGGCTGTCCGAGAGGTTACTGGATGTCAGAGGCGTGTCTCCGCCCAAAATGGGGTTGTTGTTGTGGTTGGAGTGGTGACTGACACTGGCACTGGACACAAGGTTCCCGTTGTTCCCGTTCGAGGAGAATTTCAGGGAGGGATTGGGAAGCAGGTAACCGATGCAACTGCTCAATAAAATAGTCCACAATTGTCTGTCTCCTTGTTGCAAACTCAAATTGGCGATGGCTGCCCCGATGACACAATACACCACGAAGGTTTGGCAGAAAAAGACGATTTGCGTTTTAGGTACACGTTCTCCACACCACACCCACAAAGGTTGTTTTTGTAAATCTTGCAGAGAAGAACTAGGTGAAGGAGTGGTCGACGTAGCTGCGTCTGTGTGAAAGGGCATGATTGTCACTTCTTTTTATAGTCGATGACTTGCGATGCGTCGATCCAAGAATCAAAACTGGGTGGATATCCTTTCCAACGTACTTTGACTTCTTTGATACGTCGTTTGCCCACTTTACGGGTTCTGCGTTCGAGAATGCTTTCGATGTCGTACACGTCGTCTTCTTTTTTGGTGACACGTTGTAACTCGGGCAAATTAAACGTTCCTTTGAGCACTTCTCCGTTCATGTCTTCCAATTTATAGACGGCAGGATCACGGCCATGCACTCGTCCAGTGACACGAAACAATTCGGTCGTCCAGTTAGGTAAGTAACCTTTGTCGAAAGTGCGTTTGGTTTTGCCAATGCGCTCCAAATCTCCTACGGTCAACTCTCCACTTTTCTTGGGGACAGCCCTCGTCGGGGACGTACCAAACAGGCGCTCAAACACCAGCACTTCGTTGTCGGGAGTCATTTCTTGCGGGGCACGTCCAATGCTTCGATGGTAAGATTGGTTGTACGCTTGCACCAGATGCGGTAAGATGTCGATGTACTTCAGAGTGTGGTGATGCGTAAAATATTTCCACATGCGTTCTTTCAAAGTGCGTTGAAAACGTTCCACGATGCTGGCTTTGGTTTCTGGATTCTCGGTGGTAAAAAAATGAATGTCACGTTTCTTTAATTCTTTTTGGAAAGCTTGGTTCAGAAATTCGGTACTTTTGTCCGTTTGCCATCGAAGAAGGTGACGACCGCTTTGTTTCAACACCCGTTGCAGGGCTCGCACTAACTCGCTGCTCGATTTGGAAGTCAAGGGTACGACCCAGACAAATTTGGAAAAGACGTCGATGACACAAAACAAATATTTGTAGCCACGATTGTAGCTGGCCAAATGAGAGACATCGGCTGAATCGGCTTGCCATTGATGATCGATGCCTTCCACTCTGGTGTGACTTCTGGAAAACTTGCGTCGAATGGATCTGTGTAAAGTGTAGGTAGCTTGTTCTTGTAACCATCGTTGCACTTGAGGTAAACAGAGACTTTTCAGTCGAATTTTGGCAGCACGATACAATTTTTGAACTCCTGCGTAACCTACAGGATGGGAGGGATCGTAGTAAATGCTAGCTAACACCTTCTCCATTTTTTGTGTGTTAATAAGTCACCCACTCTTCGGTGATGCTACTTTGGGTGGGACGAAAGGGTGGTTTAGAAACGGATTTACGTGTCCGATGGGCTACGGGAGTAAAAGTCGAAGGTAGTGGTGGAGGTGGTAATGGAATGGCTTTGGTCTTCTTTTCTTTTTTCACTTCTGGTTTCCCTTCTTTCTTTTTCACTTCTGTCGAAGGAGGAGTGGACATCATCTTTTTAACCCAAGCTTTCATTTCTTCTCGTTGGGGTGTAGGGGACGGGGTCAACAAGGATGCTGCAATCTTACTTGAAATGGGAGCTGCTGACGGAGTTTGAAACACTTCTCGCATCTCTTCTTCGTCAGGTCTTCGTGGGGTAGCATCTCTGGTGACCCCTGGGGATGGTAGTAGTGGTGGTACTGGTGATGGTGCTGAACTTTTCATCAAGGTCTTAAAATCTTTCAGAGTGGGTAGAGCTGTTTCGTCTAAAGCTTTCTGGTGAAAGAGTTGCAGTCGTTGCAAGAGTTGACCGTACTTTTGCGATTTTTCTGTTTCGGACAAATCTTGGCGATCCATCAAGGACTGCAGTTCGTGTTGTAACTGGGACATCTCGCTCAAATTGGGATTGGGAGGTAAATGCGGGGTGCGTTGTTCTTGCCAACGATGGTATTCCATCCATCGTTTGTAAGGCACTAAAGCTAGTTTTCGTCCTTCCATGGGGTTGTCAGGGGTCGATTCTGAGGTCTTGGGACTTCCGAGGGCCTTTTTATCTTGCTCCCACCAGTCCTCCCAACATGGTTCCTAAGGCTCCTTTCAGCAATGGACCTAACAAGAGGGGTAAAATGCCTCCACGTTGGACCAACATCTTCTTCTTTTGACGAATGGGAATTTTCTTTTGAACCATTTGGCGAAGAAGGTGACGATGTTTACCTAAGCATTGTTTCTGGTGTTTGGACAAAGGGATCGTGCCTTTCAAGACGTTCAAACAACATTCGCACACGGTATCGATGACCTCTTTTGGAAGCTGATTGAATGAGTTTTTTTCGTAGGGGTGGAGAAGCTTTGTACAAGACAGATAACATGTCCCCATGTTTGACTAAACGAGGAGGCAGTCCTTTCCTTTTCTTTCCTTGGGGTTGTTTAGAAGAAGGATGTTTTCTGGAGGGTGACATCTTTGAGTCTTCAGCACCTAAAAACACTGATACCCTACTTGGTCACACACCTTTTTTATACTGGAACGCGTCGCCATTGATTGTCTTTACATCGTATCAACTTCAGGACAGGCATGACACGTCGTGCAGGGGTACGCAACGGACTAAATCGAGCCAGTTCTTGCTTGGACAAATCCAGTAAACTTTGCAACATGCCTGATCTTTCTTGGACTTTGATTTTGGGAGAAGGTACTTTGTGAGCAGCAGCCACTGCCACTAAATTGGAGGGTCCTGCCACTGGGGAAGTTCTTGGGGTCATCAACGGAGAAGTTCTTGGTGTGATCAACGTCTCCAAGTACTCTTCAGTTCTTGGTGTCATCAACGGAGAAGTGGATGAACTTGAAGCTCCCGGAGACGCATTCCCCGCCGTGGCAGGTCGTGGTTTGCGAATGTAAGGTTGCGTCCTGGCCGAAGTGCCTCTCTTGCGACTAGTTTTCTTCTGTGGACTTTTGTTTATCTGGGGACTTTTTCTCTGTTTCTTTTTCTGGGGGCTTCTTTTCTTTTTCCGGGGTGGTGTCTGGTCAGAGGAGGGTCCCGCCACTGGAGAAGTTCTCCTTGGGGACCTGGTCTTTTTCTTCTTCTTCTTGGAACTTCGTTTGACTTTTTCTTGGGGAGAAGTTTGGGGGCATTAGGATCCCATCTTAAGAGAGAGCGAATGATGACCCCTCCTAGAGTACCGCTCCCTCCACGTTTCAAAATGATTTGTTTTTTGGTTTGAGTGTCGATGCGGGGATCGGCCAGTTGGACCAAAGCGACTTTGTTTCGATCAAAAAAGCGTTTGGTTTGATGAGGAATCTGAATGATCCCTTGTAGCAATTGACGTGCTGTCACCGTGAACCATCGTAAGACTTCTTTGAGACTAGCTTCTAAGACACGAGCTCGTGTTTGTGGATTTTTTTCTCGACTGATGCCATACAAGGCACGAATCAATTTGACGGGAAGATGCGACTGAAGGGACGTCATGTTCAAACTGTGTGAGACAGACGAAAAGTGTCTGAGGTTTTTATAGATTTTTTTTTGTGGAGTTAAATTAAGTCGGGGACGGAGACGTGTACAGGACAGGCCCTCCGTCTTGGCACCAGTGGTGAAACAAGTGGGTACGAAATCGCAAATCATCGGGGGTCGTAGGTTTCAAATCGACGAGTAAATAGGCGTGTGGAGTTTGAGTGGCATCGTCGTACGCCTGAGTCAGCCAAGGCGTTCATAACTGTTTGGCTAAGACTTGCACTTGCGATTTATCTCGAGGGCTTTTAAACAAGACCACGTAATGTGCATTGAGACTGATGGCGCGATGGGCTTTACTTTGTTGAAACAAATTTTGGGTGATGTAAACGACACTGGCATTACGATGATGCCCTTTGCGCGTGAACCACAGTTTGATTTCTTCTTCGTCTTCTCCTAACATGTCGTCAAAAATGACCAAATGGGTTTGACGGGAGACAGAGACGATGCCATCGTCTTCTTTAGGAATGCCTTCCACAAACACGATGGAATCGCCTTGACTTTCTCGCAAGAGGCTGTACGCTGATTGCCACTCTTTGTAACACCACACGATGCGTTGAGGGGGTCGATCGATCAGATGATGTTTATGTTCGATCAAACGTTTGACGAATTCGGTTTTGCCTGAACCGCTAGGTCCAGCAATGAGCATGTTAAAGGGATGGCGAAGATACAAAGCCTCCCAACTGGCACGATCTAAGTGTTCGTCGATGACTTTGACAGTAGAGGAAGAGGGAGCAGAGGTAGCCATAGTGTTAGGAATGTCACTTGTGACACGAAAACAGACAAGACGAGAGTTTATATACTTTTTTCAGGACACGTTTATTGAATGTTTTAAACATGAATACGAGGGACAAAAATACATAAAAGCCAAAGGCTTAAGTACAACGATAAAAGGCACATGATAACCATCAACGTGGAATAAAAACAAGTGTCTGTACAACATGTTTTGGGTAATTTGCTGACCAGTTCTATAGGGGGTAAGGTCACACAAGTGTCCTCCCGAAAGGGTCTTTCAGGCCTGTCCTCGACAGTCCTGTCCTGGGTGACGGGTTCTTCTGGTACTGTCACTAACACAGGTTGAAAAGTAACTTTTTTCTTTGGACATTGAAAGGAAGGATCACAACTCTCGAACATACTGAGCCACTTCTTGGGTCCAAACCTCAAAATCCCATTTTTTCCAGGCACGGACATCTGTCCAGTGGGGGTGTAAGTCACAAGCTACACACACATCGTCATACACGTCTTGGGTAGCTAGAAGTTGACGAATCTTTTTTTCTCGTAGAGGTCGAGAAGTATCCAGATGAAAACGTAAGGCTTTGAGCAAAAGGAGTCTCTCGTGAACATTTAAAGGCACCACTTTCATGTTAAATGGGGTGGTAAGTACTGTTCGTAAAGAGTCCACAAGGAATCGGCTGGTAAACGAAATCCCAGAAAACAAGTCACTAAGACACACACTATGCGTCGTCCCAAATTGAATGGATACAGTTCTCGTAATAATTGATGGTAATGATCCACAGTTTGAATATGGTCATTGAGTTCCTTCCACGGAATCTGTTCAATTACATGTGACATAAGTCGTGGCATGGCAGCCTGTTTTATATTCTCTTTTTTTTCGGATGCAATACACGTACTTTCTAGCCAGACATCTTCGTTCTCCAGTAGGAAATTTAAATCCTCCAAAATGTAACCTAAACTTCAAACTTCGTTTAGGAGTTTCCTCTTCCGCTAAGTAGATTCCACGTAAAATATGTTTGTAATCCTTTAACTTGTCTTCCTCAATGCGTTGCACTAGGTGAATCTCGAAGTAACCAAAATTATGAACATGTCGATCATTAGCGACCTCAAAATTTTGAACAATGTCTGACCACTGAAACAATTTCTGACGAATCAGTTCTTTTATACCTTTCAGGTACCAGTGGTTAAAGATCTGGTGACGTAACGGATGCAGTTGTTCTTTACGTTTGACTTGTATTTTGACCAGCTCTCGGTAAATGCGTTCTCTCAACTCCACAGGCAAAGCACAAATGTTCTCTTGCAAAGTATCCATGAATAGGTCAGTTCGTACAATTCACAATTTTCTCCTAGAGCAAAAGTAATCCACATAGTGAGTAATTTCTGGCCACTGCCGTTCAGGGTGACGTCCAAGAATGTCACTGAACTCTTTTGATGTAAACGGTCTAGAGTAATATAATAGGACGAATGCACGCTTGACCCAAAGAAATCTAACACACACTGGTTGACTTTCTTCACTTTCCTCTTATGAATTTCTCGACACAAAAGTTCTACAGTGACCAATTGAGATTTCACTCTGGCAAACCCCTGCCAAACTTCCTTGTAAATCTTCTCTTGCAGTTCTTTAGGTAATGATTCAATATCGTTTTTGAAATGAAGTTTAAATACTGGTCTCGGTGATGTCCAACATTTGACTCCTAACCAATCTGGTTTCTTCTTCGTCAACGACATGGTAAGTTACTTCAATG
This sequence comes from Sinohyriopsis cumingii, assembly GCA_028554795.2. Classification (NCBI taxonomy): domain Eukaryota; kingdom Metazoa; phylum Mollusca; class Bivalvia; order Unionida; family Unionidae; genus Sinohyriopsis; species Sinohyriopsis cumingii. The sequence goes on along the minus strand of CM068834.1, from coordinate 39,863,675 downwards.
TCTCGGTCCCACTAAGGGTAAGTAATGACAATTCGGTGACCATCGAGCATGTTCTAGGTAGGCCGAATCTTGCGGTTCCCAGTGGTGAATTGACACACCGCAACTGAAGCACTTGACTTTATCCCCTTCGCCCAAGTAGAAAAATCCGGCTCTGGCTAATTCTTCGGGGGTTGGTCCTCCCAGATACTTAGGCCATTTTCCTTTGAACGATTGAAGACGATTTTCAAAGTCGCAGTATTCCGACAAACACACAGGAAACGAATATTCGTCTTTCACAGATTCGTTTCGATGAGGGTTGGGTGACATGGACAGGAGTTTGCTCAGGGCTGGATGACATCCGTAGGGAGGTAGACGTGAAGGTGAACATCCACCTTTAAAACGAAACCCAGTAAAGTGTCCAAGAGGACGAGCGGCATCGCTTTTACATCCCTCAGGTTTGACACGCACATCATCACTTTCCATGATAGGGGTAGTGAGAACAAAGTTCCCATGATGCTTTACGGCATCGCTAAGGTCACAGCGTACAGCATCGTTCCCATCGCAAGGCTCACAATCGCATTCCACTTCAGAAGTCCCACACTTGAATTGTGCCTGTCTGAACTTGTTTTGTGTTTCTCTGAAAGTATTCATCTTGTTCGTTTGGTCTTGGTAGTCACAATGAACTATCGATCTTGCCTAGGGTTCCTTTTTATATACAGATCAATACCAACGTGTCCATACGGTAAGGTAAAATGATTGGGAAGTCGCACTCGCTTCTGGTACACGATTTGATAGACTTTTTCTAAGGGTCGACTGACGATGTGGTGAGTGGGTAAACGTATAATCTTGTTGGGTTGATAGGTGGTCACTTTAAAGTGTTCATCTTCTCTACACTGCAAAGCTTCTTTCAATACCCCAAAGTTGACCACACGACTGGTACGATAATTCAGAGTCATTCCTTTCACTTTACACGTCGTGTGCACTTCTTGTTTGTCCCGGTATTCGTAACTGTAATTTTTAGGACCACCACTGGCGAAACTTAGAATCTCGTCGTCGGGATGCTCGTCTGTCCAGGCTCCTAAACGGTCTCCTTCGATGTCAGGGTGCTGTTGACTCGGGTGATGGATGTAAATGCAACTGTCCGTGTCAAAATACAGGACGCGTTCCCCTAACAGTTCTAAAGCTTCGTACAACTTTAAGCGAGCATGGGCTGTCACGTAAGCCGCAATGATGACATTTCCAAAAGGGTCGTCTTGTACAAAGTCCAGATCTTCTTCGTAATTGACCAAGATCAAATCCTCGCGAACGACGTCCACGTGTTTCATGTATCTGGTTTTGTCGTGAATCATCTGAAAGTAGCGGGAAGGTTCTGTCAAATATTCCGTCTTGGGTAAACACGGGCGTTGTGCCATTTTACCCCACAAACAATTTAACATCACTTTGGCAAACGATCGCCTGCCTTCGTTTTTCTCGATGTGGTCTAAAGAGATGCCTTCTTGTTCATAGTATTTCTCTTTGAATGTGTTTTGATCTTCGGGAGTGTGACACCAGGACGGATAGCCACTGGCTTCTTGCTTCAGTTTCAAAAAGGCATCCACGTAGTCGGCGAAAATGCCTTTCTGCGTGGGGTCACCCTTGTGGTATTGTTGTGTCTTGGAAAAGTGACAAATTTTGTACACTTCTAACAGTTGGTATCCCATGTCCAGAGCTTTGAACAATTCCACGCTGACCCACGTCCCCGTCAAGGCCCGTTCTTCCTGGGTGTGATGGCAAGGTTGATCTTGGTTGCACGTTTCTGCACAAGTACGGCACAAAGGAAACATCAGTTTGCCTTGGCAATGGTGAGGTAACACGGGATGGTACAAGTCCGTGGGCGGCAAAACTTTACACTTGATCAGACCTTCGTATTGTCGAATGTTTTTCAGGTCGATGTGTTCCGTCAACAATTGTGGGTGCCCTACAGGAAAGCGACAATATTTGCACACGTAGGGATACAGCGAACACACGTCCAAGTATTTGATTTCTTCTCCTTTCTCTTCGTCGGCTTGGTACAGCAAACAGGTGGCATTGGTCCTTCCTCCGTACAAACTATCCCTCGGGTTCAGGGGATCCATGAACTGGTAACTTTCCACGAGGCGTTTAAACTCGGGATCGGTTTTCAAACGGTGATCGTATTCGTGTTCCCACATTTCCACCACTTGGTATCCTTCCTGTTCTAACTTTAGGCGTCGCTGACAAGTGGCCTGGTACAAGTCTTCCATGGTTCGTTGTAAAAACTGATTTTTAGTGCCACGGTCAGGATAACAGACGGGACATCCGTGAAATAAGCAACCGTTAAACTCGTACACGATCTTGGGGATTTCTAAGTCCCAGCCATCGACCGAATGCGTTCCGATGGTCTTTTCGCCCCCTCCGTTGCGGCCATGCTGAATCCACTTGTCTTCCTTGTCGCACAAGTAATGTAACCAGCGTAGGGCTTTGACCGAGTATTGACGTTTGACATAGTTGGTCGTTTGAGGACTGATGACAGCTACGGTGTTTTCAGGCATGAAAAGTTGCCGGTACACTAAGGAACACGCTTTGGCAATGGTGCAAGCTTCTTTCAAAGGATCGACCCCTCCGTGTTCCATGAACAGTTCTCGAAATTTTCCACAGCAACGTCGTAAAATGTCCACGTCGGAACGACAATACTTTAACATTTCTTCCTGAAAGTCGAAAGGGTCCGAAGCGTGAGCCTGGTACCAAGCGTAGAAAGCTTCTCGTTGTTCGGTACGCATGTTGTCGGGGTCGTAATAGTGAGCCTCGGGCAAATGGGGTAGAACGGCGTGTTGATTGGCTTCCGTATTGAAAAAGTGTGGAAAGTACCCTTTAGCCATTTCTGTCATTCCAAACGTTTTAGGCATTCGACTCAAAGGCATGGCCAAATAGCTCATCGAATCTTTAAACTGTACTTGTCCCACTTGCATGAAAATGATTTTGGCTCCGTTCAAAGTGACTTTAGGACGTTCGGTGCCTTGTTCCGTATAGTACCTCAAAAGAAACTGTCCATCGTATCCGGAGAAATTGTGAGCCATCACCGTGGCATGACGATGACAATCTCCGTAACGTTCGATGTCCTCTTGGCTCCACGTCTTGTCGATGGGGTCTAAGACCCATTTGGCAAAATCGTCTAACGTGTTCGGTCCTCGAAAGATTTTTTCACGCCCTCCGGGAATCTTATTGCAGTGAGGGCAACGACTGAAGATAGGTTCCTGAATGCACTTCTCGCACGCTCGATGAGCCACGCAGAAATTAGGAATGTGAATACCGGTCTCTTGCATGCATTCGAAATAAAAAAGATGAAATTGCCTTTCTTCTTGTGACCGTCCTCTTTCTCTGGTGGGGGTTGGTATTTTTGCACGTAGCATTGGTGTTCCAAGTCCACGATGTGGTGACAAATGTGACTTTTTTTCTTTCCTGAACATACGTGTGTCTTGGCATTATTGGTACGTAAGCCTTGTCCACACGTAGGGCACAATCTCAGCAGTTGACAAGCACATTTCTGCTGTGAACCTTGCGTCTTCAAATGTTGTTGGTAACAGGTAGGGCTGACAAACGTGCGCAGACAAGTTGAACAAGGCACTGGTCCTTCGCTCAGACAGGGTGGAGAGGCCAAACATCCTGAGCATTTCGATCCACAATGCTTATGTTGCTCTCGATTGTTATAGCCATAGTCACATTTCTCACGGTAATATCTGTATCCCAGGAATCCAGTGATACTGGTAATGGTAACGAAATGGTCATCGTGATAATAGACATGAATGTATTTTCCATCCTTAAAGTCTTTCCCTCGAAACAACAGAGGCCCGCGCATTTCTTGAGGGTACACTTTCAAGGTGTATGGTGAAGCTAGGACATCTTGCAATGTTTGCATTTCAGGAATGCCACAGGGTTTGTCTTTGGGCAAGTCAGCTTGTCGTAACAGGAGTTCTGCTTCACTTCGTTGTTTGGCTCGGTCCGATTTTCGAATATTCTCCCAGGCTCTTTTCCATTCTACCGTATCGTTTTTGTTGGCATAGGTTCGTCCCACCACGATAGCCCTGGCTAAACACATCTGGTCATGAGGGTTGTGAATTCGGACGAGACTTGCTTTGGTGCTGCGAAGCTCGTCCACCAATAACATCTTTTTGCGTCCAGTCCCTTTAGGAGGAGAGACGTGGGTCATGTCCAGTGTGGCCTTTCCATCGGTGATGTCAAACTGGTCATTGGATTGTTGTACGTGTTGAATTTTGTCCATGACTTTGGAAGCGGTCAATTCTGCAAGGGTGCTAAACTCGATCCAAACAGGGGATTTCAAACCGTCGTGTTGTATGGAGAGTCTCAAGCGATCGTCTTCTTTGGGTTGACATTGTCGCTTGAGTGTGGTGAGCAAAGAATCCCACACCTCGGTGATGAACCCTTCTGCTTTCTCTAACGGTACTTCAGCCTTGAAATCTTTAAACTTCACCGTGTATTTGTAAGCCGTGGTTCTAAATTTTCTAGAGGAGCGCTTTTCGGTCTCTCGAATGGAATAGTATTTTTCAGGGTTGACTAAGGGTGGCGAACTTTGTTTAGAGGGTTTGGATTCTGGTTCACTCATGTCCTCTTCAAAATCACTGGCATGAATTTGTGCCAAGACTTCAGCTCTGGTACGAGGCGATAGATCACGTTTCTGCCTCTTACTTTCTTCTTCTTTCTTCTCAAATGAATTGGATCGTTTCATCTTGAGTGCAAAACGTCAAATGACTCAAGTTTAAACACCATAGACTAATTTATAGTCATGGCAGACCAGCGTATATAAAAGGATGTGTGTCTTGTCCTTTCACTATTCATTTCACTCTCAAACCGAGCACAACGATGGAAGAGACTACCCAGATGGAACGTTTCATCAGAGCTTTGCGAGGGGTCATTAGAAAATTCTCTCCAGACCAGCCGAGGGACTACTCTCCTTCCTTTCGAGATAAAAGTGAAGATACTTGCTATATCTGTCAGAAGAAAGGGCATTGGTCTTCAGAGTGTCCAGACCGTCAAAAAAGAAAAACAGGGGTTAAAAGAGACAAAAGTCAAGATACCTGTTATTATTGTCAAGAAAAAGGACATTGGTCTCCAGATTGCCCAAAAAAGAAACAAGAGGAGTCAGAAGAAGAGAGGGATTCTTCAGAGCAAAAGAGGAGGAAGATAGCAGACAGGTGAAAAAAAGAAACAGGAGAAGAAAAGAAGAGGGGAAGAAAGTGAGGAGGAAGAGGAGGAAAAGACTGTGACAGTGAAGAAATTTAAAAAACAGAGAGACTAAACAGTGAGACAGAAGAAGTGAATGTACTTTTTAAAGTGCTCTGTTGTGAATTGTGAATTGGATTGTAACTATTTATAAAAGAATAAATTAGGTATAAAAAGGTAAGTGTCTTTGAGTCTTGATTTTAGATAAGAAGCTACACTCACGCACTCATATACACGTGCTATAGGGGTAAAATGTTTTTTTTTTTTTTTTTTTTTTTTTTTTTTTTGAGTTATTGGCAATTGAAAGTCTATCTCTTTTCGAGAGAAGTGGGTGGCCCTGAAAAGGGCCTTTGGTTTTTGGTGTAGGGGTGAGTTTAAGCAATTAACTTTAACTGCCTTAAGCCCTTGCCACGGCCAAGGCCTACTTCTGGACTGCGTACTGTTGATGATGATGATGATGATTTGGTTGAAATCACTAAGGGTGGCACGGTAGGCTTAGTCACAGGGTTGGAGTGTTTAGCTCGGGAAGGTCGTATTCTCTTCGGTCGTAATAAAGAAGTCTGATACATTTGTTTCAGACTTCTTAACTCCGCTAAAATGTCTAACAGTACCGTGACCGTTTGATTTTCACACCCTTGTTTCTTTGCTCTGCTTCTTCTTCTTGTTGCTGTTTTTTTCTTACCTCTTCTTCTTGCTGTTGTTGCTGTAGGAGAAAAGCTTGTTCCGCTTCCTTTTGCTGTTGTAAAAATTTCTCCAATTCTTCTTTCTGTCTCTGTCTAAAATTCTCCACGTGCGGTAATGAAGGAGAATAAGGTTCCGGAACAAATTCTTGCGAGGTAAGAAAATCCACAAAATCCCAGTTCACCTCTTCTGAAAGTAAGTCCGGGTTCCCTTGGGCGGTCTCCACTGCTGGTGCACCCCAATGGATCCTTTTCTGAGTTTCCGTCATGTTGAAAAACTGTCACATGGATTGACTACACACAGGCGCTAGCGAATCTATATAGACCACTTGACGTCACAGACTGCTCTCTTCCGATTGGACGTGGGCTGACTGAATTTTGTAACGCGTGTTTGGATTGGTCAATGAACTGAATCCGTTTCAATCTTTCCTCTACCTATAAATAAGCGCAGTTCACTGCATTGATTCACCTATTCTCGGCGCCTCAACATGTGGACCGACGCTCAATCTTCTACGCTTGTGTCTTCAATGATGTTCAGGACGGACATACCGATGTATGTCCGATCCAAGTGGACAGTTGTCCATAGGACCGACACCAGCCTATGGATACGTAGGATTTACGTGGAGAGGCAAGGATGCCTCAAAAGAGTTTTAGTCTATGGACCTACCATCAGACGAAGCCTAAGACGAAGAAGATGTTGCAGATGCCCTTTATGTTAAGGGCATATTAACATAAACCCAAAGGCCCTTTTCAGGACCACTCATAGGTCTCGAAAAGATCTTGACTTTCAATTGCCTAGCCCATTTTTTTAAAAAAAAATTAAAAAAAAAAAATCCCATGTTAAATTCACCTTGTCCCTAAAGTAGTTTTTTTTCTCCCATGTTAAATTCCCCTTGTCCCTAGACAAGCCCAAACTCTATTCCCATGTTCAATTCCCCTTGTCCCTAGACAAGCCCAAACTCTATTCCCCATGTTCAATTCCCCTTGTCCCTAGACAAGCCCAAACTCTATTCCCCATGTTAATTCCCCTTGTCCCTAGAGTGGCCCAGCAATTTTCCCCATGTTAAATTTACATAGTCCCCAAAGTGGCCCAGGGGGGTCTGTAATGCTAATTCCCATTGTCCCTAGGGTGGCCCCTTTCACTACTTGTGTATATAAACCATAGCACATTTGTTATGTATATTTGATTTAATTTATATCTGATTTAATTGTAAGTTTTAAAATATTTTTTGGGGTTAATTTCATTATATGTCAAAATAATGTAGTTCTGTTTATTAGGAACTCAATACCTTTCCAGAACATAGCTTGACCTTGATTGTTCATCTTAGTAAACACTTAAGGCTGACCTATTTCCCGAGTTTAATTCAAAATTAGTAACAGTCACGTCAACATTTTTTTTAAATTTTATTTTTATTGTGGGAATAATAAGTTTGAGATCGAGGCTCTGTTGGATACGTGACCCTCGACTTATAAATAGTTTTTAGTGAAGTAAACAACTTTTATTCTCGCAGTAAAATGATTGGTTCTTATCAAGGACATACAGGGTTTATATGATTTTTTATATGTAAACATCATCACGTAATCCTTATCCGGGCATCTGTTTTATGTGAAATTCAAGTTTTAAACCATTGTCTAGAGAAATAATCTAAGTTGGTCTTCAAAACAATGAGAAGTAAAGGTGTTTATTTTTTTTAGTCATTTTGGGAATTACAGTTTAATGTTTATTCAGATTATCTGGATTCAAAAAGATTAATTGGTTTCTCTGGAAATATTTTAAGTGCTCATACAGAATTCTTGAACAAATACATTTTTTTAAAATTTTATTCGGATTTCCAAAACTGGAGTGATATTTCTTGTTTCTTGTTTGGACATACACGGGCTACATGATTTTTTATATGTAAACATGATGACTTGATACTGATCCGGGGATCTGTTTTGCGTAAAATTCAAGTGATGAACCATTGATCAGAGAAATAATCTCAGTTGGGTTTTAGAACACTGAGACGTAAAGGTGTTTTTTCTGTTGTGTCATTTTGGTAATTACATTTTAATGTTTATTAAAATTTGCTGGATTCGAAAGGATTAATTCGTTTCTCTGGAATTATTTGGAGTGCTCATACATAATTCTTGAACAAATACATTTCTTAAAAATGTTATTCCGATTTCCAAAACCGTAGTGTTTATTCTTGTTTCTACAAGGAACTGTAGACTTCAACACAGTACAGGCTACATTATATGTCAGCGCCTTCCATTTGGGTTCTTCGTCAAGACTCGAACTTGAATTCATTAAAACATTTTATTATTATTATCTTCTAAAATTTTATTCTTGGATTATTGTTGGATTATTATTTGATTTGACTTTTGAAATCGTAAGATCTTATTTTGTTCTCGATTTTACAGTATTTTTCCAGGGAAATAAATAATTTGAATTTTTTTCTCAAAGCTTGTTGTTTTCACTCTTGTGTTACTGTTTATTCGAGCCTAAATACGTAACATATGACACGTAAGTGGAGTGATATCAAGCAAGTTACAATTTATGACCTTTTTTCTAAACGGTTTCGCAAATCAAATATTTTTTCGTTCAAACATTTTGTGCTGACATAAGCGGCGTTATTCGTTTTTTAATGCTTGACATAAAACTATTGCTTGAGAAACATTTGCATTAATTCTTATTAGAAGTATTTTCTAACAATTCAGCTAGATCCATCATAGAAAGGAATACAACACAGTACACTTAGATTATGGGTGCATATCCATATTTTGTGCATTTGTTACCAGCTAAAGGAAAATCCATTAACCAGTTGGTGAAAGACTTAAGCTAAAATATCATATATTATTTAAACTGAAAGAAAAAAAGTTAAATCACGCTGTAGGTACAATAAAACCTTCTGGCTTGGATAGTCTAAACTTCTCATCTATACCCAAAAACTCACCTTTATTAGCGTTAATGTATGCAAAAGGCTTAGCTGTGATGAAAGACACACACACACACACACACACACACACACACACACATCTACCTACCAACACACATACACGTTTTGGAAATAAAAGTGGAGAAGGAAGAGAGGAAGTGGAACATTACAATATTTTTTCAGTCGAAATTATTAGAAACGAATATCTAGGTCTGTAAACGAATATCTAGGTCTGTAAACGAATATCTAGGTCTGTAAACGCCTCTGCAGACCTGATATATACTGATATTGGGCGTAATACAAATCGGGCATGGTTAAAACATGTTCGCACAGAGAATCAAATAAAATTCCCACAGGCACGCTGACTTAGATTAATAGAAGCACTCGACATAAATGAATTTAGAATTTAAAGACTGCATTTAAATGATTTTTATTAACAATTTACAGCAAAGTATTTACAGACATTTTAAAATTAAAGTGACCATTATTTGGAGAGATTGAGGGGGTGGGGGGAGAGAGAGAGCAGGTGTTAAGGTTTCAATGTATGCATTATATTCGTGCATAGCAACATGGTTATATTTTAAATCCACGTGTCAGTCAGGACCAATGCATCGTTTTTTCAGTCCTTTTATGGCACTGTCGTTTTTGGCGCAGTGTATCTAAGTATTTTTTCAGTTAATGCAAACACTCTTATCCAAGGGAATTTACCTTTGAGTTTCCTTTTGCCACCAATAAGTTTAGAAAGGTTGAAAGAAAATGGAGGTTTTCTGTATTGCTCTACATCTTCTGTTCGCACAGTCTTCTCTCGGCATATTGGACGGCATTGGTAATAGCGACGTCAGCGCCATCAAGTTTCGTCTTGAAGAAGAAAAGGAAAAGCGTCTTTTATTGGAAAATGATATGGAAATCCTGATGTTAAAAGTAGCAAACCTTACAAGGACTGTGGAGAAATGTGCAACAGGTAACTATCTATTAATGTACAGAAAATCGTCACAGGTTAACATCAACTAATATGAAGAAAATACTCGTTATTTTTTGTGGTTATAATTATTCGCCAAAATTTATATTTCAAAGTCTACCATTGATAGTAATTTAACACACGTTGTATTCATCAAAAACGTTATCAGATCAGACAAGTTTTCATCCTAAGGTTTACATTTTAAAATATTTTATGTGAGTAAAATTTAACCAGAAGTGCGCTTAGTTAAATTATATAACTTACGTAAAGATACCAATCTGTCGCTAACTAATAAAGGTGGACTTCTTGGTCTGTTATTTTCGTTGCTTACCCAGATAAATTATATAATTGCTTGAAAATGTTTAATGCTTTGTCGCCAAAGATTAGTTTTACTATTCCATATTTTCATTATTAGATCAATAAAATTAATTTCCATTAAACAAATCGTTTGCCATTTTTATTATAGGCTTCCAGTTTTGATTCAGATCGCTTATTAGGGTCAGTATACAATTTATCAATAAACTACTATCCAGTTTATAGGACTTTTAGGTAAACAATAAAAGAATCATATGATATTTCCGATCCTGTACTATTGTTGGCTTTTGATTGTTTTGGAAGCTTTGGAATATTGATACAAAAGATGTAAATCAGACATTAAAGATTTATCTGAACCATCAAGAACTCGCACAGCATGAAAGACATTAGGAGAATGGATATCCCTGTCAACGCGCTCTATCGATACCAAACTAATTCGAAAACATTTATTGTTTCGACAATAAAGTTGCATCCAAACTAAGTAAAAATCTTTTCACTTGCTAGGCGCTCAGCATTAAGAGGTTTGTGTTAGGACTGGTCGACCTGGAGTCAGGATAATATGACTGGGTGGGACATGCTACATGTCTGCGGCATGATGCCCCAGTGCTAGACATCACTATAAACTGCCACATCGTAGCAATATGACTGAAATTGTTTTAAAGCTACGTAAAAAAATCCAAAGTCACACACAACCACACAAACAAAATCTTTTCAAAGCGGATTAAAATATATAGTAACGGAATGTTGTGCTTTTTGGTGTAAAATATAAAATTATGTATGTTTCTTGTGTTCTCTACAGTAGCTTGCCCTTGTAGAAACCTTGCTTTATTCATATGCATAAATATGGGAAACAGAGTATCAGCCCTACTTGCAATAATTGCAGAAGCAACCTTGTGTGATACAATTGGAAGTGAAATGGGTCTCGAATTTGAAATGTACCACTTGGGTTTATCACACTGTGGTCATAACTCCTTCTTTCTGAGGGAAAATAATTCACCAATTCATACCTAAAATGAATGACTCTCGCTAGAAACTCTTCAACATCTTTCCAAAATTATCCACCAGATCCTAGAATTTTTTACTAGGCATTTTTAAGAATTTTGCAGCTTTTGTTTGTGATACAGTACCATTTAAGGAATGTTTGTGTACTTGAATGTCTAGGCAATTAAGCAGCATTTCAAGATAGAATAACTTTCACGCATTTTCTATAAACTCCTATAAACTAGTTTTGATTAATCTCAAATTTCTTGTTGACTCTGTGTTAAAAACATTGCTTGTAGTAAGATGCGGCATTTTACTTATATAATTTCTGTTTTCCAAATGACATAGAAATTTAGTTACTTTCTTTCCGTCTACAGCCCACATAGCTCTAGACCACACCCTAATTCCATCCAACTTTGCCTTCCTAAAATTTTTTCTTTTATTTTTTCCTCAAGTTGTCATGCTTCAGTAACAACTCTCGTCTAAAGGCTAATAACTAAAAATAGTTGATTTTCCTGTCGAACTTGAGTTTTCTTTTCTTAAAACATGCATACAAAATTGTTGTTGCATTAAATTTTGAATGACGCATTTGAGATAAATTTTGCTCATTTCTTACTCGTATAAAATCCGATGAAATACAAGGTCAAAATTGTCCAGTTGTTCAGGACATACCTATTAATGTTTATATCTTTAGATAGCTTTTTTTATTCTTCTAATATATTGCGGGCCTTCTAATCTTGATATATTAAGAATCTTGAATGTTTCCTTTTAAATTTATTTTCGGAAGCTATCTTCATTTTTACAAGTGAATGGTCAGTCTTGTATCCAGTTGAACATTCACATTTTCACTGTAGATCATTTTTCAGCTCTTCATTTTCAAATTTCAAATTAATCTCTTCTGTAGCTCAGTTTCTCATCACAGACAACGGAATAAAAACAATTAAACTAAATACATTTTACCCAGGGTCGGACCAAGGGTTTTTGGCGCCCTAGTTGAACCACATCTTTGACGTCATGCACCCCCCCCCCAGTGTAAAAATAAAAAAAAACGGAGGCTGAAGATGCCTAGTCTTTATGCAGGGAAGCCAATCTTTTCATTCAGTTGCACGTTTCAGAATGTCCATCCTTGAGCTGTCTTTGAGGTTGCTGTTGTGTTTCATAGCTGATGAATTCCCCTTATTAAGACATTTTTAGTAACCTGTATCGCGGTATTTGTTCCGAAACAACCATTTGACGATAGGGGATGTTGAGAATAGTTTAATTAGCATTCGTACAACAGAAGTACGACCTGAGCCGCCTGCAAATAACGGAAGCATGACTATTATAAAATACTAACAGATTCACCCGCATAACATCGTACAACATAAAATATATGTTTACAACAGCATTACCAAATTTACTCTGGCTATTTGTGCGTGGATAAGAGATTAAGAAATGACATATTTGTGGTGTGCCATAAACAATAAAGAGTTCACTGTCTTAGCAAAAATGAGTGTATATGATGATGGAAATTATGATTTTATGCTTTTCTGTACACACCATCTTTCTCCCCTACCCTCCCCACTCCATTCCGTTCTCTCAAAGGAGCTTGGTTTTAGAACATATGAAATACAAACCAAACAAAGTGACATAATTTAAAAAATAAGGAGGTTTTCAAGTTTGTACAGTCCCTTCGAGTTTCAAAAGTAAAACTAAGAAAATAATTTAGTATGGGTTTCTCTCTTGAGGAGTAACGGCAAAATGCGCTTGTGCCAAGTCACTCTTTTAGTGCGGTATCAAGAAGCTATGAAGTTTCAAAAAAGCAAGATACACAAAGGACAAAACAATTTAAATGTAACAGAACGACGTAAAAAGAACAGGCACAATACAATGATAGAAATCTTTATAAAGAACAACCTACCTGAATCCATAAAAACCCCAAAACGCAAATAAAAACAAAGGATTAGAGCAGAAAACATAAATTCAGAGAAGACACGTAAATATATAACTGTAAATCTGAGACACTTGCGTAAGGATATAGCCACATTTTGGCAAATCCTGGAAGAAAAATTGTTTTCAGTCTACTTGAAATTTGGGGTTAGTGCTCGTCACACTACAGCTCTTTAAAATTCGCTCAGTTCAGTTACAATACTGTGTTGAACATAGCATATATTGTTACTAGCCAAGAATCTTTCCTTGAACGAGCGGTGTCAAGTCCTAGCGCGATTCCCAGAAATTTCCAAATATTTTAATACAACTTCTGTAATAAATTAGAAAGTCCGACGTGCCCGTTTTATACCTAAATTTTACTCCAGTCAATGCAAGACAACAGATCTCACAACCTGCCAAATATCTTTCAACCGCACAGCTGCACGGTTTCTCTTCGTTAGGTTTCCGTACCGCCAGCAGTTCACGCCGTAGAAACTATACAGCTATCCCCTAACACAGGGAACTATTTTAACTACGCCACCTGAGGGCAGTCAATCCATGGTTTCCATGCACATTTCGCCAGTACAACACATTCACATTTGCCACCATGGCGACATGAACGGTATCTGCTAAGTCCCTTCTTCTTGATTCCATTGTTTAATTTACCGGTTTCGTACCGTAAATACTGCCACTACAGTCACACCAAAATGTACACCACTAGATTTTAATAAGAACTATGGTACTCCAGGGACACTCATGCAGTTTGACCTGAAGTCACTAAAAGTGAACCATGGCATCATAGAAACTCTCTTACACGTCACACCGTTACGTTTGCTTCTAATAATTGTCTATTTTTTTCGGGTTAAGGAATATTTATATTGCACCAAATTCCAATAATCAGACAAGTAATCACAAAAATCAAGAATTCCTTAAAGGGGCCACTTTAACCAAATGCTCATACTCCAAATTTATTACATCATGTTCACTCAGCGAACTGTTACAGTTCACGTTAGAAGTAATGTATGTATTTTCCAACTTGTAAGGAAGGGAGAGAAGTATTTTGCTTTAATAGCCTACGTATGAATAGCATCTTTTTATTATAGGTTCGTCAACTTCCCCATCCACCACAGCACCAAGCATTGCCTTTATGGCTTATCGCAAAACAGTCTTGACGAATCTAGGAGTTAACCAGAAGCTTATCTTCGACAAAGTTGCTACAAATGAGGGGAATGGATACTCTGCGATGACGGGGATTTTTACTGTTCCTGTTCAGGGGACCTACTTCTTTACATGGACAACTGCACATGCCAAGGGTTATTCCTTTCCTGAAACATATCTTGTGACAGGTCTTGTGGTCAACGGGGAGTACAAGGTCCATGTTTGGATTGGCGTCGAAATGTCTTTCAATATGGGAGGTAACTCGGCCATTCTGCGACTAAACATTTCAGATGCTGTGTGGATAGGCGTTTCCAAGGGAAATGGAGTTTATTCCAATACAGCCGCAGGATGGTTCTACCCGACCTTTTCTGGATATCTGATACACATTTAATGTGTTTCCCACCTTTTTGGTCCAAGTTAGTTTGGACACCTAAGATAAATTTTAGACGATAATTCATACTTCCTTATGTTGGTGACGAAATCATGCTTGTCTGATTGCTGGATAATATTTTTCTAATTGCAGAGGCCATGTTAGTTAAATGACTCGCCCAAAACAAATTTAACTTTTATCGACAAATTTTTCTATGAATATGTGCCTTTTTGTAACTTTTCTGGTTTTCTGCTTGCAGCAAAGAGATAAATTAATAATTGATACATATTTTAAGGAGAACTGTTAGTCAGCTATCATGTCTGAATAACCACAGCTCATTGAGTAGAGATCCCATTTACCCGTTAGGAAACAGATATGCACAGATACAATTATTCTATATAGTATTTTGTGAAAATCCATATGTCCATTTAGAGTAACAACTTTTTAATCGTATAAAAGATAAGAAACAATTGATATTAATATCAAAAACAGAAGTCACCTGTTTTATTCCATGTAACTAATCTGAGAAAGTTCACAGTTTAAGTCAAGCCTCAACTATGTAAGTTGTTGTTTTTTGTTGGAGGGTTTAAGGCCATTTTTCAGCACACGATAGGCTATATATGGCGGCCAGTATTAATGGTGGAGGAAGAACCCGGGAAAAAACTCGGAAAGAACCACCGACCCACGAGAAGCTACTGGCAAGCTTTCTCACATACCCACATTAGCCGAATCCGAGACTTGAACCCACGCAGCTTTGCAGTGATCCGTAATGGAGAGCGCTTTAGACCACTCGGCCATTCGGGGGCCCCCAACCATGCAAGAGAATCAAACCAGGTTATATGACGGCCTAACGTTGCAAAGCTATATGTATCAAGTACATATTTTAGTATAGCTTTTGGACCAGATTTCTGTGATGATCGACAGGATAGATTCTAAATCAATCTGCCCAGTGCTAAATGTCATAATACTCGACCAGATACCGTGTTGAACCTTGCTCGTAAATATTGAACATACATTTCAAAAAGGGGGTGGGGTGGCGGTAGTGACTCAAACTAGTACATTGTCAAATAAAAGATTTCATAGTCAAAAGAAGAGAAACATAATATAGATATATTGCTGGTGTTTTGGACATAGATTAAATAAATAAATATTAACGGCACTACCAATATTATATATATAGTTTTAGTATATACGGATGATAGATTAATACACTTGAATTAATAGCTTTACTTTGTACATACTTTATTCTTGGAACTTTCGTTGATATTAAAAATGAAGATATTTTATGTGAACTTTTAAACATTTGTCCTGCTAAATACACTGATAAAGTGACAATTGATAAAATGTAACCTTTAATTTTCTTGTTTTAATAAGGAGTACTCTCTTCAATTCGAAATAAATTTCCTTATGTTTCTAATATGTGACAAAATCAAGCACTGTCAACCTGCACTAGACGAAGAGTGTAAACTGTTCGATGCAAAATTACGGCAAATTTTCCACTTAAATCACCGAACAAGATTCCGGTTTTAATCTTATGTCAAAGGAAACGACAGCTTTCTCATCGTGTACGACAATATAGGTCAATGCTCAAATTGTGTTGACAAAATCCGTCCAGGTGCAAAATTATTTTAAATTTATTGCTTGACGTAACGACGCAGTTTTACTGCTGAGTCCCTGGAAATGTTTGTATCAGAAGATTTGACAAATAGGAAACAATTATTTTTTTTAAAAAAGGCTTCTGACGTAAACTCCAGGATCTTCCGTCATAACGCCTGGTCATTTAAAATGCACGGATGGATCCCGGAATTTCCGGGGGGGGGGGCGGGGGGGCGGGTACAAGTAAACAAGTATGCATGGGACCTCTGAGCTCCTGCATTTTAAACGTTTTCAGGACATAATCTTAACAATCTAACTGTCAAGACAACTTACTCTTTGAAGTGTTCCGTCTGTGTTGTGCACTGATTTTTTTAATTACTTTTTTGTTACCAACTTTTGAGGGGGCATACATATGCACACACACACACACACACACACACACACACACACACACACACTTTATCAAGGTGATGTGTATCTAAATTCCCACAGTCGACATAGTTATGGTAAGCATTTACATTAATTTGTTTATTTGCTAAATGTTCTATAAGCAACCCTATATATAAACCATAAAAAAGGCCCCCATGTATAGCCTGGCATGTGCTGAAAAATGGCGCCATGTCCACAACAACAACAAGACATATACTAGGTTTATAATAACTTTTACTGATTGGCAACTCTTCCAAAACTCAACATACACCGTCACCGACGATACAGAGAAATGCTATTCGTTTGTGTTCGTCTTTTTATTTTTCTTCTATTTGTTTGTGGGGTTAGGCGGTATGCCATGCAGAGACATCAGGTCGTTATGTTTCAGCATCCATTCTAATTAAAAAGTAGCGATTCTCGTCCGGAAGACATGATCTTTGTAACAAATATTTAAAACATTTTTTTCGAAAAACCGTATCCAGTTGAAGCAATGTATAGTGAATCTTACTTAAAAAAATGTGCATCTTCATGTCTTGAAATTCATGTCATCAAAACATAACTTACCTATTGAAATTCGTTGCTGACATACTATTCCATATGACAGAATAATGTTTGGGATGACATTTACCTCCTTGAGTGAGAATTGTTATACGTCCGAATATCTTTAAATATCAGCATTTAATGACAAATACAAATAAAGTAATAGTGAAAAACGTAAACTTATTTGTTAGCAAAATTTTGAAGAAATTAGAAACGGATATAGGTCTCGATAACTACGCATGCTTTTTTCACATTTCAACCAATATCGACCAGTTTGATACATAAATTGAAATATAACAAATTATTTTATGTTTAAATTACTGTTATTATCACATTGAATATTTGAAAGGCGAAGTTCACTTATTGTTTGGACTTGTGATGTTTGTACTCTGTGTTCTCTATCGGATTTTCTGCTTCTGCCCCCCCCCCACGTATTTTGTTATTTATATTACAAATTGTTACAAATCTGTGCTCTTAAACAAAGTAACAGAAAAGAGGGAACACAAACAAATTTATTAAAATTCATAAAATATTTTGTTCCCCCAGAGTACAAAGTGAAAACTTAAAAAGAACTTCCTGCATTGTGAATGAAATACCAAACAGTCCTAAAAATTCTATCACAAGCCCAAAAGTATAGAGAATTCCAAATTCCAGTGGTGCTTCGAATGAATTCCAATACTGAATATGACGATGTGCTATTAGTCTTGAATGTGCTAATGTGTCAACAGTCTTGATGTATCACAATGATATTATCCAAAATTCCTTGAATGAAGTCAAAATAATTTCAAGACAAAGATTTAGTCCTAAATCAGTTAGCAATTTGGAATTTTGACGAATTATTTAAATAAATAATTGAAATCCTCTCAACCAAACACAACTAAAGTTGATTGTTGTAAAGATTGATGTTAAGTTTAGGAATAATAATTAAAAAGTAAATAACTTAATATACCTCACCACCTGACCTAGTTCGCAATAACCATTTTTTGAAAATACTGTGTCTTCTTAATGGAATTTTACATCAAATTCCTAAATAAGGTCAGGTCTGTTTATTTACAGTTTAGCAAGTAACATGGAAAATAGCAGATAGACCATGCTTTTCCGAGGGGATAGGCAATGTCCTCGATTCAGATTCAAGCAAACATGTTTACCTCCAAGCAATAGTTATTTTTATATATAATCTAAATCAAAGATAATAGTTAGATATGTATTATGTTGTCAATAAAATAAGGCAGTAGTCAGGGAGATCCAAACTTACTCTCAATTATGGACAAAGGTCAATCACATAACACAAATTAAATATACATAACACACTATAGATCTACATAACAACATGTAATATTAAAAAGGACAACACAGTGATGACGCTTTATATAATAGGACTTTGATTATACTTAATTCATATAAGATATATATGGCCTTATTATGCTATTTTTGTAATAGAGTTTGGTGGTTTTGTTGTTTCTTTTCAAAAAGCAAGTCCCAATGAAAGGCATTCGATACAAACAACGAGTAAAATCAACTACGAACAAAACGGTGGAGAGAAACAAAAATTCAGAATTGGCTTGGAGGAGAATTGTTCGTGTTCATTTGTATGCCCAACAACAGTCTTGATAACGCACTAGATTGTCAGTTGTTTATAAAAGGCTGTTGCACGTCATATACAGCCGAGTCATCATCTAAAGATGCGCACGTTGATTAGACACATTATATGCAGATGCACCATATGACCAATATCTGTGCTTCTGCGATGTTTGTACGAGTTGTTGTTCTTATTCGCTTCAAGCTAGAGACAGGTGTCAAAGTTGTGTTCGATGTACACGCCACATGCTCATTTCTCTCATGTTTTGGGGTAGGATGAGGGAGGAGTGAGAATATATTTATGTGAGCATTGTGCTCATCATTTATCTGTGTTTTTTTATATATTATATAATGCTGCGCATTTAGAATACCCCGTTCTGTTCCAGGTGGAATTTTTACCTTGTATGTTACATTCGGTTTTACAGCGACATGGCTTGTCTCGACCCTGTACAAATGAATAAGTATATCCAAATAAATATAACAATCGAAAACATTATCTATATGTGGCAGAATATTCAGAACAATTCAAAAAAATATTTGAATGGAATTAATTCATCGTGCTTTGTCAGGGGGTGGTGGAGAGTGGTGTGATATCCCCGACTCCTTATGGTGCTTTGATTATCGTTATCTAGGAGATGATCGACCACGGTGTTTTAGACCAGATCGAGAAAACAATAAAATAAAATATGAAATTAATGCATGGAATAACATAGATATGAGCAGAGATTTACAATAGAACAACACAAACCCCCTTTATACAATATGACAATTTAATCAGTTGCATCAACACAATGAAATCGAATCTGACATTTGAATGATTCGTTTTCTCTACCAAAATAGGGTTAAAAAATGGGTGCGAAATTCAATTAGCCGTTCTGTTATACTGATAGAACAAATTTCATCATATACTCGAATGACTGATCGAACTCAATTTTCCGGCACGTCAGCATCACATGTTGCTTCCGGTCTTTACTACATTACTATTTGTGATATGTAGGCGTTTCTGTGTCTTTTCCTTTTCTCTCTCTTTTCTCTAGCCACTTCAGGTCATCAACCTCTTGGTTGCAGACTGAACTCTCTTTCTACTCTGAATAATTTATGGAGCTATTTTCTTTGAAATAAAAACATAGTACCCAACCCAAATACGTGTCAGCCTTTTCTTCTCCTGGGATCAACTCATATTCCCACTCGTTTGCGTCAGATATCGTATATCGAAATTCCACAGGACTAGTTATGGTCAGTTCGCAACCTAATACACACTCACAACCCTATTACTATCAATTCTTTTCTAGTGCTCTCGCATTCCAGCTGAGACCATGCAATAATTAGTCCCCTCCAATACTATTACTGCACCGCTGTGGTTACAAATTACCAGTTGAATTAAG
The DNA here is from genome assembly GCA_028554795.2 of Sinohyriopsis cumingii. Lineage (NCBI taxonomy): Eukaryota > Metazoa > Mollusca > Bivalvia > Unionida > Unionidae > Sinohyriopsis > Sinohyriopsis cumingii. The sequence continues at coordinate 39,843,648 of CM068834.1, read as the reverse complement.
CCAGTCGGCACACTCTCCTCCACTCTCGGTTGATGAGAATTCACAACTTAATAACATACGAATTACTGGACTTCATACCTGTCCTAACTACGTTACTTTGCTAATTAGCGATTCACGGACATATATTTCCAGATATAGAAAAATTAATTCTCAGTGAACCTTATGCAAAGCATGAAATCTTTACGATACATGATTTCTATTATATACGAAACAACTAAATCCGGATTTATTTATATAATACATGAGTCATAGAATATTTGAGACAGCATGCATCCAAGCAATTAACTTCTGAACTGAAGAAACATATTAAATATGAATTTAAAATGAACGAATTCAACAAATAATTATATACCTACATTAATGAATATACATTGTATACAACTGAGACTAATGTTGTGCTTTATTCGAAACCCGCACTCTCTACGAAGTCGAATCTCTCTCCCTTCGTGTCCCCCCTTTTCGACAAGCGTCTTATACAATTTAACGAGAAATCTTGTATTTCCCGGAGCTAAATTCTGGCTCCCCTCACAAACTTAGGCTGATTCGCTTCATGAGGGAAATTTATTTAAAGTCTAAATTCTTTCTGATAAGACCCCTCTCGTTTAGCTTAGCCAATCAGAATAACTTTTTTTAACCTCCAAACATTTTTCCACTTATAATCCCCTCTAGATCGCCTTTATTGATAACGACTCGGGAAAATACAATTTCATGACACCTGTTTCAAATGGCCCACGATTTCCTCAAATTTTCCCTGGTTCGTTTCAACTTTTGACATTTACCGCTATTGACCATGCGTTAACATTGCACTTTATCTGCCTCTCACCTAACTAATCCTATTTAATGAATTCATGGCCCTAAAACAGCAGATTCAATCCATCGCATTCAACAATTTGTGGCGAGTCTAACCCATACGTCAAACGTAATGGCTAAGGTGTCCCGTTGACCACAACAGAATGCACTGTGAAATTATTATAGAGAAATTATTCAACAAAAGTTTGCACCATTACACACTTCCTGGTCTCTATATAGCGGAACTTAACTGATAGTTCTAGACTGATTCTCTGCTGGATAATGCTTTGGTTATGAGCGAAACTTATAAAGCAGTAAACCGGGCTTCATATAGAACACGTACGCCATCTACAATAGCATCGAAGCTTAAGTGAGAGTTTCGGCGAACAAATAATATATGATGCAATCAAAGTATCGAGACACAGAACTGATATTGATCATTATTCACAAGGCGAAAAATGCCAAGATTTGTTTTAAAATACACTTCTGCCTCTCTATGAAGGAATAATAATGCAACACATATATTAACCTCCTAAATTTGATAAACATTATGATGTTCCGGTTTTCGTGAATGTTCACGAATGTATTCTGCACAAATTATATTTAGCAACATTTTAACCTGATTATATCGTATTAATACAAAGTCAATAAATACAAGCTTTCATCCTTGTCTGTTAATATCGTTGTTGCATCAGATATGGTTTGCGATAACATGACATCTACTTTATATTTTATTCACATTTACATTTTATGATAATTCTGAACGTACATGATAGTAAGTTGTTGTTGTTGTTGTTGTTGTTGTAGGGTTTAACGCCATTTTTCAGCACAGGATAGGCTACACATGGCGGCCAGTATTAATGGTGGAGGAAGAACCTGGGAAAACCCCGGAATGAACCACCGACCCACGAGAAGCTACTGGCAAGCTTTCTCACATACCCACATAGGCCGAACCTGAGACTCGAACCCACACAGGCAGAGGTGAGATGGCAGTGATCCGTAACGGTGAGCGCTTTAGACCACTCGGCCACTCGGGGTCCCCCATGATAGTAAGAAAATATAAGAAACGCTATACTACTTGAAGTATCTAGCTGAGTTCTGTTTCTCCTTCTCTGAAGCTTTGTTACCAGGAGCTTAAATGTTATGACGTGTCTACTCATGTGAATAGGTTAAATATGTACACGTACACGTAATGTAGCCTATCTGTTTGATAAATTGTTTGGTTGGCGTTTAAAAGGACACAAACACTTGAAAGAATGATAAATCTCGAGAGTATGAGAGTCAAGTCTCCGACTCAGCGACACGCCAAGGTAACCAACTCGGGATAACAGGGCATGATTCAAACCAATAACTTATTAATTCTGAGTCAGTCACGATAACCACCCAACTTCTGCGGCTTCCTAATTGTATGAAATCTGAATAGAAGGAGAAAAAGTTATGCTTTCATACCTATTTTAATAAAGTTCGTTTCTTCGATCCAAAGAAAGTGTGGCCATCACGGCTTATCGAGACAGATCTCAGACCAGTTTAGGCCTGAGATGGAGGATTATTTGTGAAACGGTGCGGCTAAAGAGGAATACAGCATTTCTGCGATTACAGGCATTTACACCGTCATTGTTTCTGCTGCATCTTTACACGGACTACTGTGAATACATTCAGGGTGACATTCTTAAATCCACACTCCTCTATGAGGATTATTATCAAAACGGAGTATAATTTATTCATTAATGATTTGCCTCTGAAAACTAACGACTGCATTTCATCCATTGATCATAGTTCAGATAACGCTATGTGATTTTAAAAAATCCAAGTTGAATACAAAAGTGTCTTTACAACTGGTACTGGACAAGCATACTTCCAGGTATAAGATAAATGGCATAAAGATAAATATAGAAGAAAGAAAAACGACGCGTTGATGATTAGTGCTAAACAAAGGAGAAGAAACCTATGGAATGTTGCATTTAGTTTTAAATTGAAATACATGTCTACAAATTGCAACCCGGTACCAACTTCCGTGAACAATTGTTAACAACAAGTGTGTGTGTGTGTGTGTGTGTGTGTGTGTGTGTGTGTGTGTGTGATTTGAAGTTTTAACGTAGCTTTAACAGGTTTTGTCATATCGCTACGATGTCTGTAGTAGTGCAGTTTCTGGTGATGTCTAGCAATGCCGCAGACATGTAGCATCGTGTCCCACCCAATCACATTATCCTGACACCAGGCCAACCAATCATAACACTAACCCCTTAATGCTGAGAGTCAAGCGAGGCAGCTGCCAATACCATTTTTATAAGTCTTTAGTGCGACTCGCCAGGGTTTGAACCCGCGACCTCGCGCATCCAAGCTGGACTCTCTAACCCCTTAGGCCACCGGAGCGGTCGACAACAATTGCAACAGAAATGATCATATCAAAGATGTCTGTAGAAATCATGTTGGTGTTGTTGTTTCTGTAAGACATAAATAAAGCATCAAAGCATCAAGGACAATGTACTAGAAAATCTGTATTTAATCATATGATTATAACTACAATTCTTTCTGGGGAAACACTTCTGACAGGAACATAAACGATTTATTCCATCAACAAGAACTTATCATTGGTAACACAGAACATTCAGTATGATATGAAAATTCTAACATTAACGAAAGAATCTTCTTGACAAAATCTAAACTTGTTTACAAAATTTTAAGTAACACAGCTGTATTCAGGGTCGGATTATTAATAGGGCAAAGTGGGCAACGTACCCAGGCCCCAGAGGCTCAAGGGGCCCCGTATATTATCGTCTGATTTCATAGACAGTGTTGTACTGTAACCATATCTATGGACAAGGCAGGATAGCCATAGGCCGCTATACGAGCCTCAATCCGGCCCCGGCTGTATATGCAGTATAAATTGTTTCCATATATATATATATATATATATATATATATATATATATATATATATATATATATATATATATATATATATATATATATATATATATATATTGTAACAGAGCAAGGCAAGTTAGTAACAGGCCTATTTAAGGTCTTTTTCAGCAAGCCATTTTCTTGTTCCGAAACCAAACAAAGGACTGATTTAAAAACAACAGTTTTCATTACTCAGGTTCACACACTTGAAACAATATTCCATAAGAAACAAGAGAAAAAAATCAACAATAAATTAATTTCCCTGTTATCTGATAAATTGCATGAAAAGTTTAACTTCCAGGTTAGTTGTGACTTATGCCCTCTTTATGTGTGAAAACTGCAAACTTCGCTAGCTCTTGTTTAACTTCATTGTATAACTAATATTGTACATAATACAATTATAGCATGGTCTAATACACACTTCTTAACGTAGTATGGTCACTCACAAATGTAATTAGTATGATTTTAGTTTTGATTATTCCTTTGTAAAACAAAACCCCACCCAAAACTGCATGCGATGTATACCACTTGGATCATTGCTGTCACTTTAGCCAAAGAAAATGTTCTATCGATCGATCGATCGAGATAGTCCACGAGCATTATGTCGATATGTAGATAATAGAGCCACAAGGTAGCTTAGTTCTTCAGAACTAGTTTGTGTTCACCTTCTAAAAACAAAACCGATTTGTCCCGTATGTACATCGATAACGTACATCCCGAACTTCTTGTGTGTGCAAACTACTCCAACGTATTTATGGACTGTGTTCAGACTTGCTAGACATGGGATCAACATACACATATCCTTTGGAATCGCACTTTGATCTGTTTTTGGAGAGTTATGACCCCTTTGGCGCCAACTGCAGACACCGTGTATATTAACTTGTGTGCGCAACTAATTCAACATAATAGCGTAGCAACTCTCAAACAACCCCCGCAACTGGCGGGAGGGTGGAGGGAGAGAAGGCTGGATTCTTATCAGACTGCATTTTTTTTAATTCAAAAAGGTAGCACTAGAATCAAGTTTTGCTGGAGGAGGGGGGCGGGGGCAGACTTTCTTGCTACGCCTATGATTCCGTACCACGGAGGAATAGCCCTAAACTTAGTAGACATTACTGACACGGGTTCAAACTCTTGACTCGTAATGATCGTTGTTTTTAAACGTGAATTATGTGATAGTGGGTTTGCAGTCCATTTCTGCTACAGATAACACCCCAATTTTCATTGTCGTGTTTGTCGTAGAGTGCAATATGTAATGTATGGATGACACTGAATGTCGAACAGAAACTGGTCATTCAAGTTTAGTTACTGACATTTCGCACGATTCATAGGTATCAGTTAGCGTAATTCCATGTTTTTGTTTTTGAAATTCATTTTTATTAAGAAATGTGAAGAAAAAATCTTTCAATCTGCATCGGTTTTGGATAACATTCCACCCTCAAAGTCATAATTACGTGGCATTAGTCGAAGCCTCGTTTATAACGCAATGTTTCTCACCCTCTGGTGGGTTTTAAAGAATTATTCATACGCATCGATAATAAGAAAATTCCAACCGAGGATCAGGATTTTGTGCCATACACGAAGCTTTGTCAAGAGTCAGGCGTACAATTCTGATTCCGAGGGTGAAAATTTCCCATTCAACACGGATTAATAATTGTTATTTTTATCACGACATTGAACAAAAAAATGAAGGCGTTGGTCAAAAGATCGTTTTGTGAAAACGGATATATTTTTCAAAGAGCAAAACATACATGGACAATACGCTCACCATTATAATGCATAAAAGGTTCAGTTTGCATTGAAAATCCAGCACAACTTTAAATGAGATTTAAAGATATTAGCTTTCAAAGAACAGTGATTTAGATGGCTAAGGACAATGACATCTTCGTTAGCGAAGGGTCCGATATGTTAACCTAATCTGCAGCTTGGCGAATCGATCAGATATTTCTGTGTTTCGGTTTGGTGAATTTCACGGGATGCGGCGGCAAGCCACCATACCCGTTAAAAATCGACAGGTTCAAATGTGAACATTCTTCATACATAATGGAGATAAGGGGAGCACACAACTGTACTGGATTCATAAATAAGCAATTTTCCACTGCCAGGTCCGTGTTTGTACAAACATATCCTTTCACTCCAATACAGCTATTATGGCTTCACTCTGGTACACAGTCATGTTTTCAATGTTAAATTTACAAAGGATCCTTTTCAAGTCATTTTACTATCATTGTCTGCCGATGTACAAAGCACCGCAGTAGTAGAGTGGGATACCCTACGGAAAATGGTGACTTAATGTTAAATTTGGGTGTTTGTACACTACGGAGAAGGGGAATTTGACATGGGTGGGATACTCTACGGACAAGGGAAATTTAACATAGGTGGGATACTCTGCGGACAAGGGGAAATTTAACATGGGTGGGATACTCTACAGACAATGGGAATTTAACATGGGTGGGCCTGTCTATGGACACGGGAAGTTTAACATAGCGACAAGGGATTGGGACTGTATAGCGACAAGAGAAATTTACCATATTGGGACTGGGACTGTCTAGGGACAATGGGGATTTAACACGGTGAGACTATATGGGGCAATATATAGGAACTGAAGATGATGGGACTTTATAGGGGCAAGAGAAATTGGATAGGGTAACGTCACTGTACTGGACACTGGGGAAACAATGGCAACACTGTTGCAAGTGAATGACGTCAATCGAGCGGAGTTTTGAGGAATAGTGCTGCAAGTGGCTGACCTGAATACACGCTAATAATTGGGACAAGGGACAAATAGAGACATATACATAGAAACAGGGTTAAAGATATGAACATATACATATATTTATCGACATAAATCTGTTACACAAACATACTATACAGACAAGGTAAATTAACATGGATGGGAACATATACGGACAAAGGGAAATTTATACTAGGCTGGACTGTCTAGGGACAATGTGAATTAAATATGAAACTATCTAGGGACAATGGGACCTTGAATATGGACGGACCTGTCTAGGGACAATGGTGAATTTGTATGGGACCTGTCTAGGGACAAGGGTGAGAGAAGGTCAAATACAATAGAGACAGAGACAGGCATATAAAAATGACCGAAATTTTTATTTAAGCATTACCTAGACATGAAATTATTTTGGCGGTGTTCATAAATTTGCATAATTGTAATGATACTATAAATAACTATAATCAAGGAAAAGATCAACGCCAAAATGGATGTGACTACAAGTAACGCTATAATTACGAAATTGTCCAAGAAGTTAACGGAGACTAAGCATATCCCTGAACATTAGGTTACATTCGTTTAGACTAAAATGGATAAACTTAGTAACTATTTATAGCCTCAACCCAGTATATATTTATAACTACAACCTGTGAAAATTCCTATTTAAAAAACACAATCTATATTGAACTTTGGGAACAATTTGAAACACTGTTGCAAGTGGCTGACCTCAATCGAACGGTTACTGGTAACAGTCTTGCAAGTGGCTGACCTAAATACGCGCTACTGTAGATTAGTAGGTGAAATAGATTTGAGAGGTACAAGGGTTTATAGGGACAAACATAACATAGACATATACATTCACAGACACACACAAACACACACACACACACACACACACACACACACACACACACATTAATACTCCAAACGCCAAGAGCCTGGTAAACTATTCAAAAATCGAACAGAGCCAAACAACAAAGAACTCTTGTCACGGCAAGCGGGGCTATCCAAAGACATTGCCTGTGGCATTCATGAAATGCAAACACTGCAAGACGTCTTAGCTCCACGCTGCACCTTGAAAATATACCTTCAAGAAGTGCGTGAAAAACTGTTTTTTGGACGTGCATTCGTGCATTCACGTCTATCGTCACGATGAACAATTCAATGCCATTATCACCGGATTCCTGGGATACGGTTATTACGGTGAGAAATGTGACTATAGCTATCACAATTAAGAGCAACACAAGCAATGCGGATCGAAATGTCCAGGACGTTTGGCCTCTAAACCTTGTCTTGACGAAGGACAAAAATAAGTGCATTGCCCAGCTTGTCAGCAAACTTTTTCAGCCCTACTTGTTAATAACAACATCTGAGGACACCAGGCTCACAGCAGAAAAGTGATTGTCAGCTCCTGAGGTTGTGTCCTACATGTGGATAAGGCATACGTATCAATAATGCCAAGTCACACATTTGTCCAGGAAAGAAAGTATGTCACATTTGTCACCAAATCGTGGACTTGGAACACGAACGCTACGTTCAAAAATGCCAACCCCAACAGGAAGAGGAGGAAGATGACCGGCAGAAGAAAGAAACGAAAATTTCAATTTTTTTCGATTTCGAATGCATGCAAGAGACCGGCATTCACATTCCTAATTTCTGCGTGGTTCATCGAGCGTGAGGAAAGTGCATCAAAGAAACGATCTTTAGTCATTGCCCTCACTGTAGCAAGACTCTTGGAGAACGTAAAAAAGTATTTCGAGGGACAAACACGCTGACCGATTTGGCTCAAGGGATCTTAGACCCTATCGACGAGACGTGGAGTCAAGAGGACATCGAACGTTACAGAGATTGTCATCGCTATGCCCCAGTGATCGCTCACAATTTCTCGGGATATGATGAATAATTTCTATCCGGAACAAAGTACCGAACGTCCTAAAGTCACTTTGAACGGAGCCAAAATCATTTCCATGCAAAGTGGGACAAGTACAGTTTAAAGATTATATCAGTTAGTTGGCTATGCCTTTGAGTCGAGTTCCAAAAACGTTTGGAATGCTAGAAAGGCTATTTTTTCCCACACTTTTTCAATACCGAAGCCAATCAACACACTGTCCTATCACATTTTCCTGATGCTTACTACTATGACCCTGACAACATGCGCACCGAACGAAAAGTGTTCTACGCTTGGTACCAAAGTCAGCCTCGGACCCTTCGACTTTCAGGAAGAAATGTTAAACTATTGTCGATCAGACGTGGAAAATTTACAGCGATGCTGTGGAAAATTTCGAGAATTATTTATGGAGCATGGATTGATCGACCCCTTGAAAAAATCCTGCACCTTTGCTTAAGCGTGGTGTTTAGTGTACCGCAAACAATTCATGCCGAGAAGACCCTAGCTGTCATCCGTTCTCAAACGACAAATTTTATCAAACGTTGATACCCGATCTCTCTAGGACTTTGATTTTGGGGGCAGGTACTTTGTTATCAGCTGCCGCTGAAGATAAAGAGGAGGATGAGGGTGTCACCGATGGAGATGTTCCTGGAGACACGGGTTTCCATTTTGTCATCAAATTAGAGAAGACGGGTGACAAATTGGGTTTGGCTGGCATCACAAGCAACTGAGAAGTGAAAAAACCTGAGACTACTGGAGACGCGGTCAGCGTCGCTACAGGTCGTGGCTTCGGGATATAAGGTTGCTTCTGGACCGCAGCGCCTCTTTTGCGGGTAGAAGCTGCTTTCTGGGGTATTTTCTTTGGACTTTTCGTTTTCTGGAACTTTGTCCTGGTCTTGACAACAGTGCTCATTTTCTTCTGAGTACGTTTGGCTTTCTTAGTAGTGGCTTTTTTCGGGGGGGGGCGAGGGGTGGCTTTTGGGGCATTGGAATCCCATTTTAAGAGGGAACGAATGACGACACCTCCTAGAGAACTGTTACCTTCAGGTTCAAAATGATTTGCTTTTAGGTTCGAGTGCCGATGTGGAGATCTGCCAGTTTCGTCAAGGCTACTTTGTTTCTGTCAAAAAAAGCGTTTGGTTTGATGAGGGATGTGAATGATGTCTTGAAGTTATTGACTCGCTATCATCGTAAACCATAGTAAGACTTTTCTGAGACTGGTTTTTAAGACGCGAGCAAGTATTTATGGAATTTTTTCGCGAATGATTCCGTACAAGGCACGAATCAATTTGACGGGAAGATGAGACTGAAGGGACGTCACGTTGACGATGTGTGAGACAGACCCAAAGTGTCTGAGGTTTTTATAGAATTTTTATGTCGACAGAGGACTTGTACATGACAGGTTCTCCGTCTTGGCACCAGTGGTGAAACGGGTACGAAATTGCAAATAATCGGGGTTAGTGGGTTTTTAATCCACAAATAAATAGGAGTGAGGGGTTTGAGTGGCATCGTCGTACCCATGAGTCAGCCAAGGAGTTCCTAACTGTTTGGCTGACACTTGCACTTGCGACTCATCTCTAGGACTGTTAAACATGACCACGTAATGTGCATTGAGACTGATGGTGCAATGGGCTTTACTTTCTTGAAACACATGTTTGGTGATGTAAATGACACTACCATTCCGATAATGCCCTTTGCGCGTTAACCGCAGTTTAATTTCTTCTTCGTCTTCTCCTAACATGTCGTCGAAGATGACCAGGTGAGTTTGACTGGGGTCAGACACGATCCCGTCGTCTTCGCAATGAATGCCTTCCACAAACATGATGGAATCGCCTTGACTTTCTCGCAGGAGAGTGTACGTCGATTGCCACTCTTTGTAACACCACACGATGCATTGAGGTGGACGATCGAGCAAATGATTTTATGTTTGATCAAAAGTTTGACAAATTCGGTTCTGCCTGAACCGCTGAGTCCGGCAACTATCATGTTAAAGGGATGATGAAGATACAAGGTCTACAAACTAGCACGATCTAAGTCGATGACTTTAAAAGTGGAGAAATAGGTAGAAGAGGTAGATATAGTAAAGGTGGTGACAATTTTAAAACGAACACAGACAAGACAAGAGTTTTTATACCTTTTCAGGACAAATTTATTCCAAACTTTAAAACTGGACACGAAATACAATAAGACATAAGAGTAGCATCCGTGAAGAGTGGATGCATTAATGAAGAGAGAGAGAGAGAGAGAGAGAGAGAGAGAGAGAGTCATGATGGAGAATTTGTTAGCTAGCATTTACTACGATACAGCCCATCCTGCGGGATAAGGAGGAGTTCACAAATCGTATCGTGCTGCCAAAACCCGACTGAAAAATGTCAGTTTACCTCAAGTGTAATGATGGCCACTGGAACAAGCCACGCACACCTTACAAAAACCCAGTGGACGAAATTTTTCCAGAAATCGCACCCGAGTGGAGGGTACCGCTCATCAATGGCAAGCCGATTTAGCCGATATCTCTCATTTGGCCACCTACAATCGTGACAACAAAAATTTACCTGAGTCGTGCTATTGACTTCCAATCGAGCACTGAGTTAGTGCGAGCCCTAACACTGGTGTTAAAACAAAATAGTCGTCACCCTCTTCGACGACAAACGGACAAAGAAACCACATTTTTGAACCAAGCTTTCAAAAAAGATTTAAAGAAACGAGACGTTCATGTTTTTACCATCGAGAATCGAAAAACCAAAGCCAGCATCGTGGAACGTTTTCAACGCACCTTGAAAGAACGCTAGTGGACAAATTTTACGCACTAACACACCCTCAAGTACATCGACGTCTTACCGTATGTGGTCAAAGCTTACAACCAATCATATCTTCGGAGCATCGGATGTGCCCCTCCCCAAGACGTGACTCCCGACAACAAAGTGTTCGTCTTTGAACGTCTGTTTGGTACGTACCCGACGGAGGCTGTCCCCAAGAAAGGTGGAGTGTTGACGACAGAATATTGGGTGCGAATTGGCAAAACCAAACGCACTTTCGACAAAGGTTATTTACCCAAATAGACCACCGACTTGTTTCGTGTCACTAAACGAGTGTTTGGCCGTCATCCTGCAGTCTATAAATTGAAAGATATGAAAGGTGAATTGTTAAAATTAACTTTTTACTTGCCCGAGTTACAACGAGTGACCACAAAAGAAGACGAAGTGTTCGACATCGAAATCATTCTCGATCAAAGAACCCGTAATGTGGGAAAACACATTGTCAAAGAAGTCAAAGTACGTTGGAAAGGATATCCACCCAGTTTTGATTCGTGTATCGATACTTCGCAAGTCATCGACTATAAAAAGAAGTGACCATCATACACTACACTACCTCAAACACAATAGTGATCACTCTTTCAGCGAGTTATTCTCTGCAAAATATACAAAAGCAACCCTTGTGGGTGTGGTGTGGAGAATGTGTGCCTAAAATGCAAACCGTCTTTTTCTGCCAGATCATAGTGGTATATTATAATATCTGTGCTGCCATCGCAAATATGAGTTTGCAACATGCAGATAAACAATTGTGGACCAATGTACTGTGCAGTTTCATCGGATACGTTCTCCCAAAACCTTCCTTGAATTGCTCTATCAGTAACAACGGGAACCTTGCGTCTAACGCCAGTCAACCTTCCAACAGCCACCACCAACCACAACAACAACATCCCTGTTTTGGACACTCCTTTGACCTCGAGTAACACCTCGGAAAGCAGAACTCTGGAATTATAACGAACAAATTTTAATCAATTTTTCCCAGTGACAGTTCCATGGATGTGTTTCCCTCCAATACATTGTGTTGTTTCAAGGCCGAATTACCTCAGGCCATCCAATTGGATCACCATGCGCATTGGGAAGTGACTTTGGTCGAAAGCATTCATCCCACAAAAATCCTTAACTTCACTGAAAATCAAACGAAGTTTTGGGTCGAAATCCGGAATAAACAGGTACAATAAAACTTCGATACCAACTATTCTGGTTTTTACCAATCCAAACAACCATCACAAACCCAGTTCTCCCCTGAGTCTCTATGATATGAAAATTACTGCAGGGTATTATTTTCAATGGTAAACTTTTGGTGGACACGATTTCCAGTATTTTCGACACTCATTTTGGCACAGCCCTGACCAAACAAAAGAAAACTGTCACGATCGAGTACCATAAAATGACTCATCGCTTACTGGCGAAATGTACTGATGGCCAAAGGTTGTCGATAACATTAAATCCACATTTGGTTGGCATGTTGGGTGGAGAGAAGAACACATTATCGAATGGTCAGGTTTCCCCTGACATCAACATCTTCAGCAACACCCGATTTTAAAAGTTATTTCGTCACCTGGTAGAATCGAACGAAGGATTGAATGTGATCTTTGCGTACACCGATGTAGTGGAGTACAACGTTATGAGACACACATACGCACAGTTACTGCGAGCCATTCCTTTCAAAGTGGATTCTTCCGTGACTGCAAACGATGAAAGTGGAAACACTTATCACGTTCACATCGAATTTGTACATCCTCATTATTTACCCGTAAGTCGTATTTCGACAGTGTCAACATTGGTATTAAAGGAGATCTGCGACAAAACATTCAATTCTCCAAAGAGAAAGTGACGGTGAAACTCCATTTTCGAAAAAGATTCTCTAACGACTTGTAAGTCTTGTATCTTGTGTACCGAGGAGTCGCTCGACAGCGAGGACATAGTTTAGGAGATATGCTGCCTTTCGTTCGGTGGCCCCTGTTTTGAAACCTGTGGTGACACGAGGATTACACGCTTTGAAAGATGTCCCTTTCACGTAAGGCAAAGAATTTCTCCAAAATGTCATCATCGACAAACGAAACCCCAAAGAAACCTTTTTGAGAGCAGGCAAAATGTCTTGCTTCAAATTTGAAAAAACTTTTTGAGCCGACGAGAAACTCCTATAAATACACTGGACGCTGCCCAGACATCCCTGCTTCCCTGACGCCACAGCAAGGACAATGCAAAAAGATACGACGAAGACACCCCTCCAGATGACTTCACACACACAGAGCTAGAAAGGGAAAGAAAAGAAGAACCGTGAGAGAATTAGACGGTTTTGATTAATAAACAGAAAAATGATGCACCGAGAGTCTTTTTGCCATGCCACCCGCCATGAAGACAATGCAAGAATCCTAATGGCTAGAATTTCATCCCATCTCGTCTTTGATAACCTCAACCCCTATCGAATTTGAAATCAAAGGTCAGCCCAAAGGTTACATCAATCTGAATAGCAGTAACTTGTATAGAAGCTCCCGTCAACAATACCAAGCATTCCTTGTTCAGCGAAGAGGATTTGTACTTGAATAACAAATCAGTCATCAGCTATATGAATATTTTCCCTTATCAAGCATACCTCTAAAATCTCTTGACGTATGGGAATGACGCCAAGAATACTCATCTGGATGCTTGCGTAGTATGGAAACCTGATAAAGGAGGCGAGGCCAAGTTTAATGACACCATCCTGACAGCAGCTGACGATCCTCACAATGCTGGCTTTAACAACCGTCGAAAGAAAATCCTGCAATGACGTATTTTAGAACTGATGGATCGCTAGCATTTCGACACGTGGTAGCAAGAGAAGTATTTGCTGAACATGGTGGATATCCGCCTGAGACAGAATAGCAGCTGTACCGTTTTCCATTTGATGGCCCATGCCAACGAGTACAAAACCATCATCCAATAAGCTAGACTTTACGTGTGACGCATTGAAGCGTTACCTAAGAGGGAAACGATATCAGCCAGACTTTGAGCAGAACGACCTCCAAGTATCCGATACGGCGCGTGGAAGTGAAAACCTTCACTATTACCGCTGGACTCCGATCCAGGATCGAAGATCCAAGGAGAGTTACCCAAACGTTTAATTATTAGTATCGTCAGCAACGAAGCCCTCAACGGGGCCGCCACTGTCAATCCTTTTAAGTACTACGGAGTGTCTAAGATGGAAGTCAAGCGCGATGGCAAGATCTTGTGTACCAGACCTTTTGAACCTAAGTTTGCCGAAAAGAATTACCTGAGATCGTACTTGTCTCTGTACGAAGCCACGGGACAGAAACTACCACCAGTCATGGCGTTTCGTACGACGATTATGCAGGAGGCTACGCTTTGTGGGCTTTTGATTTCACTCCAGACCAAGGCAGCGACGAAGGACAGTTACACCCTATAAAATCCGGTCAACTTCGTGTGGAACTTCAGTTTGCAGAAGCTCCAACCGACACAGTGAACATCATCTTGTATGCCGAATTCGAAAATACTCTAGAAGTCAACAGTTTGAGAGAAGTCGTTCTAGACTTTGAGAAGCTATGGAAGACTCTGGAGACCCTTTGGAAATGGAATTGAAGGATATCTTGAAAGCAGACCAAACGACAAAGACGAAGAGGACATGGTGATGTCCAGAACAAGAACAACATTTAGTCTCCTGTTTTGCCAAACACCTGGCGGAAACAATTACAGGGTTGAGTAAGAAACATTGCTATGGATGTCAAAACGATCATCCCTAGTCAAATTTAATACGCTTAATGTATGATGATGAGTCAAGAAGAAAACATGGAAGTGTATCTGGATGACGCAGGGGGTGTGATCTCGGAAGAAACAGTGTTCCATCAATGGTATAAAGAATTGCGTGTCCTCTCCTCCATTGACTGTTCTAGAGATCCGTTCATCGAATCTCTCTTGGCACCGAGCACGGAGACAAAGCGAAAAGACGTTTACTTGACAGAGATTTTCAAGAAAAAAGTCAGGATTGAACTGACGACGTATCATTACATGTGAAACAAAGAAAAACAAAACAAAATGGATACATAGGAACTTTATTATCTTTTGAAAAACAATTCGTACTCCACTTCTTGGAGTCCTGTCGTGTGCACTAAAGATTAATTTTTTAATCGCAAACTTTGTTGTTGTTGTTGTAGGGTTTAACGCCTTTTTTATTTCTTCAGCACAAGATAAGCTATACATGTCGGCCAGTATTACTGGTGGCGGAAGAACCCGGGAAACCCTCGGAACAAACCACCGAGCCACGAGAAGCTACTGGCAAGCTTTCTCACATACCAACATAGGCTGAATCCGCGATTCGAACCCACGCAGACAGTGGTGAGATTACAGTGATCCGTAACGGTGAACGCTTTAGAACACCCGGCCACACGGGGCCCCAATCGCAAACCTAAAGACCATCAAGCTTATGTTTTCAACACGGACAACAGTCATCTTCCAGGAACCCACTGGGTAGCCGTCTACTTTCCCGACGATGGCCAGTTGGAGTATTTTGATTCGAATGGATTACTGCCTTTGGAAGATGACATCTACGTTATGAGAAGAAATGTCCAGACTACATGATTCAATAATGTGAAATTACAACGCACAGATTCCATGGTGTGTGGACAATATTGTGTGTATTTTCTAGAAACAATGAAATAGTAGATAGATGATTTTCTAACTATTATGGATATATCTTGTCCTTAGCTAGAAACACAGTGACTTCAATGGACAAATGGCTGCCATCATTGGAAGTCAAACTTGACTTCTCAACTTGTCAACCCTGTCAATAAGTTGCTGTTTTAAAAAATAAATTGATATTGCATGGACTGTTATTTATTTGTTGGTTATTTTCTTGTTGAACAAAAATGTTGTACTTTGAAAAAAAAGGTGTATGGGGTTTGTTTTTTAATATTTTAATCAATATATATGCTCTGTCACTTAGATACACTGTAGCGTTCCTACTAAAAACCGTAGGGATGTTTTCTATCGTGTGCGCGCTCGAGATGTATAAAGCGCGGCGGTCGCAAGTCTGGCCATCCATTGTTGACTCGTGAACCCTTAAAGATGTCTTCTAAATTAGCGAAGAAGAACGAAGCCCACGTGCATTTATATCGTGTCAGGCAAAACCTGATGCGAAAGCCAGAAATAAACAGAGCATGCCAGGTTGCTTAAAGTGGCACAAGACCTCACAGTATAGGTTATAAAAAAGAAGTGAAGAACGAAGAGATGCGGATAGGGAGATATAGGTTGCAAAAACAGCAGAAAGAGAGCAACAGCAGCAGCACACATATGTCTTGAAAAGATGTCTATTCTCTCTTGCCTACTAAAACCCAGCGAAACATATTTGTAAATTATATGATGGTTGCTGTGATATCTATATCTTGATATATATATATATATATATATATATATATATATATATATATATATATATATATATATATATATATATATATATATGAAAAAAGTTTGTTATATATGACTTAGTTTTGTTGTGGTATGAAAAGAAAAACAGAGACATAGAAATGAGACATAAAGTGAGATAAGAAAATGAGACGTATTACATACAACTTAATGTCTCAAATATGCGTTTCAAAGGTTTGTCTCAGAAATTAGAAGGTTGTTATAGAATAAATACCAGGGAAATATATATCTATAAGTAAGAATGGCAGGTTGATGTGATTGAAGGAATATACATAACTGCGGACGTCTATGCAAGGTCATTACGAAATTACAGTAGTCAGCCAATACTAGCCAAACTGGTCTCTACATGAAAATTAGCTACACAAGAAAGAGATGAATAAAGATACCTTAAAGACACACTTAATGGCACACTAGATACACACACTATATATACCATACAATTACATACAGTTACACAAGATATATATTAAAGACACACACTCAATGACACACTAGATACACACACTATATATACCATACAATTACATACAGTTACACAAGATATATATTAAAGACACACACTCAATGACACACTAGATACACACACTATATATACCATACAATTACATACAGTTACACAAGATATATATTAAAGACACACACTTAATGACACACTAGATACACACACTATATATACCATACAATTGCATACAGTTACACAAGATATATATTAAAGACACACACTTAATGACACACTAGATACACACACTATATATACCATACAATTGCATACAATTACACAAGATATATATTAAAGACACACACTCAATGACACACTAGATACACACACTATATACACCATACAATTACATACAGTTACACAAGATATATATTAAAGTTAACGGAACACGTATCTTAACCCATCACTAGAACATGTAGCAATAAATAAATACATGCGTTTTACAAACGGAATTTATACAAGTTGTGAAAATAAATATATACTATTGTGTTTTTTTTTGTGCGTTTTTTTTTTATTTCTGACTTCCCTAGTGTGAGAGTTAACTTGTACACTAACACTAAGGCAATTTAGATAGTGCGTTTATGGGGTGTTAAATGGTATAGTTAATTTGATGGGTAGTATTTCTTGTGGTGTAAAGGTTAGTCTCTTTAGTGAGATTTCATCTTCATTTACATACTGAGCTCACACATAACGTTAGCGTGTGTGTGTGTGTGTGTGTGTGTGTGTGTGTGTGTGTGTGTGTGTGTGTTTGGTCATTGTTTGTCCCAATAAAAACCCTTTATCACTATCCAATTCATTCCACCTACCTACCTAAAAAAGTAGCTCGTATTGAGGTCAGCCATTTGCAACACTTTTGTAATTTTTCCCCATGTACCTATTATAGTGACGTCATTGAAGCTATAAAATCTTCAGGTTATGCAAATAGACTGTGATTCTTTTAATAGGAATTTTCACAGTTTGTAGTTATAAATATATACTAGGGTTTTTAAACAGGACCGTCACACAAATATAGGCTATAAATAGTTACTAGGTTTATTCATTTTAATCTAAACCAATGTAACCTAATGTTCAGGGATATGTTTAGTCTCCGCTAAATTCTGGGACAATTTCATAATTTTAGCGTTACTTTTAGTCACATACATTTTGGATTTGGTCTTTTCCTTGAATATGGCCATTTAAAGTATCATTGCAATTATGCAAATTTATGAAGACCGCCAACATAATTTCAGGTCTAGGTAATGCTTTATATGCACAAATCTCCAGTTTGTATTTCTTATTGTCTGTCTCTGTCTCTGTTGTGTTTGGCCCTCCACCACATTTGTCCCTTGACAAGCCCTATACAATTTCCTATTTGCCCTAGACAGGGCCATCCATATTCAAAGTTCCCTTGATTTTCAATTCTCATTGACCCTAGACAGTCCCGCCCATGTTAAATTTCCCTTTGTCCATATAATGGCCCACCCATGTTAAATTTCTCCTTGTCCGTATATGGTTCCACCTATGTTAAATTTCTCCTTGTCCGTCTAGTGTGAATGATTATTTTTTTATATTTTTCTTTTATTTGTAGGTTTAAACCGTCTTTTAAAGTGTCTTTTCAACTCGCTCATCCCAATCTTTTGTATGAAATATTTTTTGCGTTATAGGACGAGCAATTAACCTAGTTGTGAAATAATGCTCAAGTGATGAAGGAACTCGGAGCCTTATAGTACAAGGTCACGTAAAGAAATGTTGATATCCTCGATGTCACGTTGACAGCCCGCGATTATGTAAGTCAAGAACAAAGGAACTGGTTAGAAGCTATGAATATATGTTAGACCCCGCGGCTATAGTGGCCCTGTTCGTAATTGTTACGAGAGCCAGCTTTGTTGGGTGTCAAAATCACATGTGGACGTTGAAAGCTTTGTTTAAGAACAATAGAATCTTATTGGCGTCGTTAATCTCACCACGTTGACAGACGGCCGGAGCATTGTCTGCTTAGATGAATAGAACAGGGTAGAGTCGATATCAAATCGGAATAGAGAGAGGGTGTGGTCACCATTTCAATCCGAATTTAACTGAGCAATTTAGACTAGAAACTTCAGCAATTGTGAAACATCGTACTGGATAGTTAAAGCAATAACTCCGGGAAAGCCACTCGTAAATTGGCGGGAAAACTTAGGAAAGACAAAACTTCGTAAAGGTCAGTGCGATATTTGCTCGATTGTTGCAGAATATTACGACATTGTAATTGTAATTATGTGCAGTATGTATACTTCATTATTAGAATCGGTAGTGCTTAGGATTACCTTTGTAGTGTTTAATTTACATGCGTATTTGACAAATGAACTATGATTATCTAAAGAATTATGTAGATTGCTAGATCGTGGTTAGAATTAATATTGTAATTCGCTATTTTGTTACTTCGTAGTAAACTAGTGCATTTATTCATGTAATATTTTAGATTTTGCAACTGTTGAATTAAATTGTAACTTTGAAAAATGGATGGAGTGTGTAAATTTAGTTAATATGGATATTTAAATATTTGTGTACACTTGTGGGAGTGCAATGTACAGAAATGCGTCTGATTGCTGTGCTATTGTTCAGTATAATGAGATAAAGAATATATATACTGATGTGACGCAATTTATCGATGTCTGTATGATGAGTAGTTGATACCGTACTTTTATTACGACGTTGTTTACCATACAAGAGCGTATGGGTATTTCGATGTGCACGAATGCGTGACCGAAAAATGTAGTAGCCTTTATCTGATGATTGATTGTTGGTTTAGTGTTAGATGAGATGGTTAAGGAAATATGAGTAGTGAAGGGGGGCACTTTACCGACAATGGAAATTAGCATTACAAGACCCCTTGGGGCACTTTACCGACAATGGAAAATTAACATGGAGAAAAATCGTGGGGCACTTTACCGACAAGGGGAATTAACATGGCGATAAATCGTGGGCCACTCTAGCGTCAAGGGGAATTTAACATGGGAATAGAGTTTGGGCTTGTTTAGGGACAAGGGGAATTTAACATGGGATTTTTTTCTTTAAATTTTTAAAAAAGGGGTAGGCAATGGAAAGGCTATCTCTTTTCGAGTAATATGGCTGGCCCTGAAAAGGGCCTTTGGTTTATGTTAATATGCCCTTAACATAGAGGGCATTTGCGACATCTTCTTTTCCTCAAACTTCGTCTTACAGCAGGGCCATACATCAGAGTCCTCTTGAGGCAACCTTGTCTCTCTATATAGACTCTTCTTATCCACAGGCTGCTGTTGGTCCTGTGGACAACGGTCCACTTGGATCGGACATACATGAGCATGTCCGTCCTGAACATCATTGTTGACACAAGGGTTGAAGATTCAACGTCTGTCCACATGTTGAGGCTCCGAGAATAGGTGAATCAATGCAGTGAACGGCGCTTATTTATAGGGACAGGAAGGATTGAAACGGATTGAGTTCATTCACCAATCCAAACACGCGTTACAGAATTCAGTCAGCCCGCATCCAATCGTAAGAGTGCAGTCTGTTACGTCACGTAGTCTATATAGATTCGCTAGCGCTTGTGTGCGGTCAATCTATGCGACAGTGATTCAACATGACGGAAACTCAGAAAACGATCCATTGGGGTGCACCAGCAGGAGAGACTGCCCAAGGGAACTCGGACTTACTTTCAGAAGAGGTGAATTGGGATTTTGTGGATTTTCTCTCCTCGCAAGAATTTGTTCCGGAACCTTCGTTACCTTCTTCATTACCGCAAGTGGAGAATTTTAGACAGAGACAGAAAGAAGAATTGGAGAAATTTATACAACGACAAAAGGAAGCCGAACAAGTTTTTCTCCTACAGCAACAGCAGCAAGAAGAAGAGGTAAGAAAAAAACAACAGCAGCAACAGCAAGAAGTAGTAGCAGCAAAGAAACAAGAGGGTGAAAATCAAACGGTCACGGTACTGTTGGACATTTTAGCGGAGTTAAGAAGTCTGAAACAAATGTATCAGACTTCTTTATCACGACCGAAGAGAATACGACCTTCCCGAGCCAAACATGTCAACCCTGTGACTAAGCCTACCGTACCACCCTTAGTGATTTCAACCCAATCATTATCATCATTACGCAGTCCAGAAGTAGGCCTTGGCCGTGGCAAAGGCTTAAGGCAGTTAAAATTGATTGCTTAAACTCACCCCTGCACCATAAAGAAAAAGGCCCTTTTCAGGGCCACCCACATTTCTCGAAAAGAAATACAATTTCAATTTGCCAATAACTCAAAAAAAAAACTCACCCATGTTACCCTTATAGTACGTGTCTGTGTATGAGTGCGTGAGTGTAGCTTCTTATTTTAAAATCAAAACTCAAAGACTCTTACCTTATATCATTCATTTATTCTTTTCTCCATTTTTTACAATCCAATTCACAATTCACAACACAACACTTTAATAAAAAGTTAATTGAATTCTTCTGTCTCCTTGTTTAGTCTCTCTGTTTTTTGAATTTCTTCACCGTCACACTCTTTTCTTCTTCTTCTTCTTCCTCGCTTTCTTCCCTTCTTCTTTTTTTCTCCTGTTTCTTTTTCTTCACCTGTCTTCTTTCTTCCTCAGAAGAATCCCTCTCTTCCTCTGAAGAATCCCTCTCTTCTTCTGAAGAATTCCTCTTTTCTTCTGACTCCTCTTGTTTCTTTTTTGGGCAATCTGGAGACCAATGTCCTTTTTCTTTACAATAATAACAGGTATCTTGACTTTTGTCTTTTTTATCCCCTGTTTTTTTTCTTTTTTGACGGTCTGGACACTCTGAAGACCAATGCCCTTTCTTCTGACAGATATAGCAAGTATCTTGACTTTTATCTCTAAAGGAAGGAGAGTAGTCCGTAGGCTGGTCTGAAGAGAATTTTCTAATGACCCCTCGCAAAGCTCTGACGAAACGTTCCATCTGGTTAGTCTCTTCCATCGTTGTGCTCGGCTTGAGAGTGAAATGAATAGTGAAAGGACAAGACACACACCCTTTTATATACGCTGGTCTGCTATGACTATAAAGTAGTTTATGGTGTTTGAACTTGAGTCATTTGACTTTTTGATTTCAAGATGAAACGATCCCATTCATTCGAGAAGAAAGAAGAAAGTAAGAGGCAGAAACGTGATCTATCGCCTCGTACCAGGGCTGAAATCTTGGCACAAATTCATGCCAGTGATTTTGAAGAGGACATGAGTGAACCAGAATCCGAACCCTCTAAACCAAGTTCACCACCCTTTGTCAACCCTGAAAAGTACTATTCCATTCGAGAGACGGAAAAGCGCTCCTCTAGAAAATTTAGAACCACGGCTTACAAATACACGGTGAAGTTTAAAGATTTCAAGGCTGAAGTGCCGTTAGAGAAAGCAGAAGTGTTCATCACTGAGGTGTGGGATTCTTTGCTCACTGCACTCAAGCGACAATGTCAACCCAAAGAAGACGATCGCTTGAGACTTTCCATACAACACGACGGTTTGAAATCCCCTGTTTGGATCGAGTTTAGCACCCCTGCAGAATTGACTGCTTCCAAAGTCATGGACAAGATTCAACACGTACAACAATCTAATGATCAGTTTGACATCACCGATGGTAAAGCCACACTGGACATGACCCACGTCTCTCCTCCTCAAGGGACAGGACGCAAAAAGATGTTATTGGTAGACGACCTTCGCAACACCAAAAAGAGTCTCGTCCGAATTAACAACTCTCATGACCAGATGTGTTTAGCCCGTGCCATCGTGGTGGGACGAACCTATGCCAACAAGAACGACACGGTAGAATGGAAAAGAACCTGGAAAACTATTCAACGATCCGATCGAGCCAAACAACAAAATGAAGCAGAACTCCTGTTACAACAAGCCGGACTGTCCAAAGACACACCCTGTGGCATTCCTGAGATGCAAAAATTGCAAGATACCCTAGCTCCACGCTACACCTTGAAAGTGCACCCTCAAGAAGTGCGCGGACCTCTGTTGTTTCGAGGCCAAGACTTTAAGGACGGAAAATACATTCATCTTTATCATCACGATGAACATTTCGATACCATTACCAGTATCACCGGATTCCTGAAATACAGTTATTACTGTGAGAAATGTGACCATGGTTATAACAATCGAGAGCAACACAAGCATTGTGGATCGAAATGCACAGGATGTTTGGCCTCTTCACCCTGTCTGAGCGAAGAACCAGTGCCTTGTTCAACTTGTCTGCGCACGTTTGTCAGCCCTACCTGTTACCAACAACATCTGAAAAGGCAAGGTTCACAGAAGAAATGCGCTTGTCAACTGCTGAGATTGTGCTCTACGTTTGAACAAGTCATACGTACCAATAATACCAAGGCACACGTATGTTCAGGAAAGAAAAAATGTCACATTTGTCACCACATCGTGGACTTGGAACACCAATGTTACGTGCAAAAATACCAACCCCCACCAGAGAAAGAGGACGGTCACAAGAAGAAAGGCAATTTCATCTTTTTCGATTTCGAATGCATGCAAGAAACCGGCATTCACATTCCTAATTTCTGCGTGGCTCATCGAGCGTGCGAGAAGTGCATTCAAGAACCTATCTTCAGTCATTGCCATCACTGCAGCAAGATACCCGGAGGGCGTGAAAAAATCTTTCGGGGACCAAACACGTTAGCCGATTTTGCCCAATGGGTCTTAGACCCCGTCGACAAGACGTGGAGCCAAGAGGACATCGAACGTTACGGAGATTGTCATCGTCATGCCACGGTGATGGCTCACAATTTCTCCGGATACGATGGACAGTTTCTTCTCAGATACTATACGGAACAAGGCACCGAGCGTCCTAAAGTGACTTTGAACGGAGCCAAAATCATTTTCATGCAAGTGGGACAAGTACAGTTTAAAGATTCGATGAGCTATTTGGCCATGCCTTTGAGTCGAATGCCTAAAACGTTTGGAATGACAGAAATGGCTAAAGGGTACTTTCCTCACTTTTTCAATACGGAAGCCAATCAACATGTCGTTCTACCCCATTTACCAGAGGCTCACTATTACGACCCCGACAACATGCGTACCGAACAACGAGAAGCTTTCTACGCTTGGTACCAGATTCACGCCTCGGACCCTTTCGACTTTCAGGAAGAAATGCTAAAGTATTGTCGTTCCGACGTGGACATTTTACGGCGTTGCTGTGGAAAATTTCGAGAACTGTTCATGGAACGCGGAGGGGTCGATCCTTTGAAAGAAGCTTGCACCATTGCCAAAGCGTGTTCCTTAGTGTATCGACAACGATTCATGCCTGAAAAGACCGTGGCTGTCATCAGTCCTCAAACGACCCACTTTGTCAAACGTCAATACTCGGTCAAAGCCCTACGTTGGTTACATTACTTGTGCGACAAGGAAGACAAGTGGATTCAGCATGCCCGCAACGGAGGGGGCGAAAAGACCATCGGAACGTATTCGGTCGATGGCTGGGACTTAGAAAACCCCAAGATCGTGTACGAGTTTAACGGTTGCTTATTTCACGGATGTCCCGTCTGTTACCCTGACCGTGGTACTAAAAATCAGTTTTTGCAACGAACCATGGAAGACTTGTACCAGGACACTTGTCAGCGACGCCTAAAGTTAGAACAGGAAGGATACCAAGTGGTGGAAATGTGGGAACACGAGTACGATCACCGTATGAAAACCGATCCCGAGTTTAAACGTCTCGTGGAAAGTTACCAGTTCATGGACCCGCTGAACCCGAGGGATAGTTTGTACGGAGGAAGGACCAATGCCACCTGTTTGCTGTACCAAGCCGACGAAGAGAAAGGAGAAGAAATCAAATACTTGGACGTGTGTTCGCTGTATCCCTACGTGTGCAAATATTGTCGCTTTCCTGTAGGGCACCCGCAATTGCTGACGGAACACATCGACCTGGTCAACATTCGACAATACGAAGGCTTGATCAAGTGCAAAGTTTTGCCTCCCACGAACCTATACCATCCCGTCTTACCTCACCATTGTCAAGGCAAACTGATGTTTCCCTTGTGCCGTACTTGTGCCGAAACGTGCAACCAAGACCAGCCTTGTCAGCACAGCCAGGAAGAACGGGCCTTGACGGGAACCTGGGTCAGCGTGGAATTGTTCAAAGCTCTGGACATGGGATACCAACTGTTAGAAGTGTACGAAATTTGCCACTTTCCCAAGACACAACAGTACCGCAAGGGTGACCCCACGCAGAAAGGCATTTTCGCAGACTACGTGGATGCCTTTTTGAAACTGAAGCAAGAAGCCAGCGGCTATCCTTCCTGGTGTCACACTCCCGAAGACCAAATACAATTCAAAGAGAAATACTACGAACAAGAAGGCATCACTTTAGACCACATCGAGAAAAACGAAGGCAGGCGATCGTTTGCCAAAGTGATGTTAAATTGCTTGTGGGGTAAAATGGCACAACGACCGTGTTTACCCAAGACGGAATATTTGACCGAACCTTCCCGCTACTTCCAGATGATTCACGACAAAACCAAATACATGAAACACGTGGACGTCGTTCGAGAGAATTTGATCTTGGTCAATTACGAAGAAGATCTGGACTTTGTACAAGACGACCCTTTTGGAAATGTCATCATTGCGGCTTACGTGACAGCCCATGCTCGCTTAAAATTGTACGAAGCTTTAGAACTGTTAGAAGAACGCGTCCTGTACTTTGACACGGACAGTTGCATTTACATCCATCACCCGATTCAACATCACCCTAGCATCGAAGGAGACCGTTTAGGAGCCTGGACAGACGAGCATCCCGACGACAAGATTCTAAGTTTCGTCAGTGGCGGTCCCAAAAATTACGGCTACGAATACCGTGACAAACAAGGAGAAGTGCACACGACGTGCAAAGTGAAAGGACTGACTCTGAATTATCGTACCAGTCGTGTGGTCAATTTTGGGGTTTTGAAAGAAGCCTTGCAATCGGGAGAGGATGGAAACTTTAAAGTGACCACTTACCAACCGAACAAGATTGTACGTTTACCCACTCACCACATCGTCAGTCGACCTTTGGAAAAAGTTTATCAAATCGTGTACCAGAAGCGAGTTCGACTTCCCAATCATTTCACCTTACCGTATGGACACGTTGGTATAAAACATTGGTTGTAAGAGGATAGCGACCCACCAGAAAGATGACTTCGCCACAGCAAGAATCGAGTGAGAAACCCGATGAGAACTCCAAGTTCAAACCCTACCATTTTCCAGTCTTCTTACCTGACTATTGTGATTGTGCCCGTCGATTGGACACGTTTCAGAAATGGCCTACGGATAGGGAAGGATTACCTTCTTCGCATGTTTTAGCTAGAACAGGATTTGTCTACTTGGGACCTGAGTCAGGATTGGGATACGAGGTACAGTGTTTCGCTTGCGGACTGAAGTTACGAATGGATCTATGTATCTATAAAGATTCAGCTATTCTGGAACATACTCGATGGTCTCCGCACTGCCCTTACCTTTCTATGGCCTTTCCACCCATCACACTACGGTACAATGTTGACGGTACCTTAGAGGCGGTACCTTCCGAAACAGGACATAAAAAACGTAAAAAAGGAAAGATGTACAAGCTGGAGACTGCATTGCGACTAGTATAAAAAGGGGCTATGGTCAAGATCGATAGTTCATTGTGACTACCAAGACCGAGCGAACAAGATGAATACTTTGAAAAAGACATCGTTTCAGTTTGGGGATTGTAAAAAAGTTGTATCTTCCTCTAGTGTGACTAATATTGGATGGATAAGACCCAGGCATTGCGACGGAAAATGTCCGGAAGGAAACTGCGATTGTCCATGTGGTTACCATTGTAATTGCGTAACGGAGTTTGCAGACGAGTGCGATTGTGAGCCTTGCGATGGGACCGATGCTGTACGTTGTGACCTGAGCGATGCCGTAAAGCATCATGGGAACTTTGTTCTCACTACCCCTGTCATGGAAAGTGATGCTGTGCGTGTCAAACCTGAGGGATGCGAAAGCGATGCCGCTCGTCCTCTTAGACATTTTACCGGGTTTAAAGGGGAATGTTCACCTTCACGTCTACCCCCCTACGGATGTCATCCAGCCCTGAGCAAACTCTTGTTCCTGTCACCCAACCCTCATCGAAACGAACCTGTGAAAAACGAATATTCGTTTCCTGTGCGTTTGTCGGAATACTGCGACTTTGAAAATCGTCTTCAATCGTTCAAAGGAAAATGGCCAAAGTATCTGGGAGGACCGACCCCCGAAGAATTAGCCAGAGCCGGATTTTTCTACTTGGGCGAAGGAGATAAAGTCAAGTGCTTCAGTTGCGGTGTGTCACTTCACCACTGGGAACCGCAAGATTCGGCCTACGTAGAACATGCTCGATGGTCACCGAATTGTCATTACTTACCTTTAGTGGGACCGAGACATTGAAGTAACTTCTTACCATAATAATCTGTTCATGGATACTTTACAAGAGAACATTCGTGCTTTGCCTGTGGAGTTGAGAGAACGCATTTATCGAGAGCTGGTCAAAATACAAGTGAAACGTAAAGAACAATTGCATCCGTTACGTCACCGGTGTTTGAACCACTGGTACCTGAAGGCTATACAAGGATTGATTCAGTTGAAAGTGTTCCATCGGACAGACATTGATCAACGATCCTCTAGTTTTAAAAAGGATTGGTTTGGTATGGACGATTGTAGTTACATCATTGTAAACGTACTGCATCGAATTCCAGAGGAAGAGTTAACGAATTACCAACATCTTGAACACAATGTCAACTTGGTGAAAGAGGAAACTTCTGAACGAATTGTAATGTGTAGATTAGTGACTCAACGATTTAAGTTCGACACTGAAGTAAAACCATGTTTGTGCAAAGAGTACATTTCTTGTGTCAGACCAAAGAGGATTTAGTATGACCTATTCATGGATACTTTGCTAGAGAACATTCGTGCTTTGCCTGTGGAGTTGAGAGAACGCATTTACCGAGAACTGATCAAAATACAAGTGAAACGCAAACTCAAAGTGATTCATCCGTTTTTAAATTATGCTATGTTCCAAAGTACAAGAAGACTGATTATGAGTGGATATTACATTAGGCACAAAGTTAAACGAGGCTATTGGCTACCACCCAGCGATTCCAAAAACAGTGTATATACTTATGGATACTTTACAAGAGTACATTTTGGGCTTGCCTGAGGAGTTGAGAGAAAGGATTTACCGAGAGCTAGTCAAAATACAAGTCAAACGTAAAGAACAATTGCATCCGTTACGTCACCAAATCTTTAACCACTGGTACCTGAATGGTATAAGAGGACTGATTCGTCAGAAATTTTTTCACTGGTCAGACCTTGTTGAATACTTTCAGTATATGAATGATGATGATGATGGGCTAGACGTTCGTAATTTTGGTTACGTCGAGATTCACTTACTGCAACGTATTGAGGAAGACGAGTTAAAGGATTACCAACATTTGTTACATGGAATCTGCTTAGAAAAAGACGAAACATCTAGACAAACTCTGACGTTTCAGTTACAGTATGTAACATTTAAATTCCCTACTGGAGAACGAACGTGTTTGGTTAGAAATTACCTTTATTGCTTCCGAAACAAAGACACTATAAAATCAAGTTGCCATGCCACGGATTATGTCACATATCATTCAACAGATTCCGTGGAAGGAACTCAATGACCATATTCAAACCGTGGATCATTACCATCAATTATTACAAGAACTGTATCCGTTCAATTTGGGACGACAAGTGGTGTGTGTCTTAGTGACTTGTTTTTTGGGATTTCGTTTACCAGCCGATTCTTTGTGGACTCTTTACGATCAGTACTTACCACCTCCATGGCCTTAAATGGTCACGAAAAACTCCTTTTGCTCAAAGCCTTGCGATTTCATCTGGATACTTCTCGACCTCAACAGGTAAAAAAGATTCGTCAACTTTTAGCTACCCAAGACGTGTATGACGATGTCTGTGTAGCTTGTGACTTACATCCCCATTGGACAGATGTCCGTGCCTGGAAAGAATGGGGTTTTGAGGCTTGGACCCAAGAAGTGGCCCAGTATGCACGAGAGTTGTTCAAGGAAAAAAGTTACTTTTCATCCCGTGTTAGTGACGGTGCCAGAAGAACCCGTCACCCAGGACAGGACTGTCGTGGACAGGCCTGAAAGACCCTTTCGGGAGGACACTTGTGTGACCTTACCCCCTGTTGAACTGGTTAGAACATTACCCAAAACATGTGGTTGTTGTACAGACACTTGTGTTTATTCCACATCCATCGTTATCATGTGCCTTTTATTCTTGTACTTAAGCCTTTGGCTTTTATGTATTTTTGTCTTTCGTATTCATGTTTGAAAAAAAACATTCAATAAACGTGTTCTGAAAAAAGTATATAAACTCTTGTCTTGTTTGTTTTTCGTGTCACAAGTGACATTTCTCACACCATGGCTACCTCTACTGTCTCTGCTCCCTCTTCTTCTACTGTCAAAGTCATCGACGAACACTTAGATCGTGCCAGTTGGGAGGCTTTGTATCTTCGCCATCCCTTTAACATGCTCATTGCTGGACCTAGCGGTTCAGGCAAAACCGAATTCGTCAAACGTTTGATCGAACATAAACATCATTTGATCGATCGGCCCCCTCAACGAATCGTGTGGTGTTACAAAGAGTGGCAATCGGCATACAGCCTCTTGCGAGAAAGTCAAGGCGATTCCATCGTGTTTGTGGAAGGCATTCCTAAAGAAGACGACGGCATCGTCTCTGACTCCCGTCAAACCCATTTGGTCATTTTCGACGACATGTTAGGAGAAGACGAAGAAGAAATTAAACTGTGGTTCACGCGCAAAGGGCATCACCGTAATGCCAGTGTCATTTACATCACCCAAAATTTGTTTCAACAAAGTAAAGCCCATCGCACCATCAGTCTCAATGCGCATTGCGTGGTCTTGTTTAAAAGCCCTCGAGATAAATCGCAAGTGCAAGTCTTAGCCAAACAGTTAGGAACGCCTTGGCTGACTCAAGCGTACGACGATGCCACTCAAACGCCACACGCCTATTTACTCGTCGATTTGAAACCTACGACCCCCGAGGATTTGCGATTTCGTACCCACTTGTTTCACCACTGGTGCCAAGACGGAGGGCCTGTCCTGTACACGTCTCCGTCCTCGACTTCATTTCACTCCCCATGAAAAAAATCTATAAAAACCTCAGACCCTTTTTCGTCTGTCTCACACAGTGTGAACATGACGTCCCTTCAGTCGCATCTTCCCGTCAAATTGATTCGTGCCTTGTATGGCATCAGTCGAGAAAAAGATCCACAAACACGAGCTCGTGTCTTAGAAGCTAGTCTCAAAGAAGTCTTACGATGGTTCACGGTGACGGCACGTCAAATACTCCAAGGAATCATTCAGATTCCTCATCAAACCCAACGCTTTTTCGATCGAAACAAAGTCGCTTTGGTCCAACTGGCCGATCCCCGCATCGACACTCAAACCAAAAAACAAATCATTTTGAAACGTGGAGGGAGCGGTACTCTAGGAGGGGTCATCATTCGCTCACTCTTAAGACGGGATCCTAATGCCCCCAAAGTTATCCCCAAGACAAAAGTCCAACGAAGCCCCAAGAAGAAAAAGACCAGGTCCCCAAGAAGAATAACTTCTCCAGTGGCAGGACCCTCCTCTTACCAGACACCACCACCATCACCCCGGAAAAAGAAAAGAAGCCCCCAGAAAAAGAAACAGAGAAAAAGTCCCCAGAAAAAGAAAAGTCCACAGAAGAAGAAAACTAGTCGCAAGAGAGGCACTTCGGCCAGGACGCAACCTTACACTCGCAAACCACGACCTGCCACAGCGTCTCCGGCAGCCTCACGTTTGTCCACTTCTCCGTTGATGTCACCAGGAACTGAAGAGTACTTGGAGACGTTGATTACACCAAGAACTTCTCCGTTGATGACCCCCAAAAGAACTTCCCCAGTGGCAGGACCTTCCAATTTAGTGGCAGTGGCTGCTGCTCACAAAGTACCCTCTCCCAAAATCAAAGTCCATGAAAGATCGGGCATGTTACAAAGTTTACTGGATTTGTCCAAGCAAGAACTGGCTCGATTTAGTCCGTTGCGTACCCCTGCACGACGTGTCATGCCTGTCCTCAAACTGATAAAACGTAAAGACAATCAGTGGCGACGCGTTCCAGTATAAAAAGACCTGTGACCAAGTCGGGGTATCAGTGAACTTGTAAAAAGATGTCACCTCCAAGAAGCCACAAAAGAAAGAGACAAAGGCAGACGCGTCATCCGACAAAGCGCTTAGCCAAGCATCGACGTTACCCTAAAAAAAAAAAAAAGGACACAGTCGTTCCAAGAAAAAGAGGCGCCATCAAAGGGGAGGATTCCTTGGCGATTTTCGGAAAAACATTGTCACCTTTATGACAAAGCGATAGTCCCAGAAAAAAAGATAAAAGGGTGTGCGTTAAGTCATCGACGTTAGTGTCTGTTCGGTGAATGTCCCGGAACCCACAAGCAAAAATGTCACCCTCCAGAAAACCCCAAGGAAAAAAAAGGAAAGGACTGCCACCACGTTTAGCCAAACATGGGGACCTGTTATCTGTCCTGTCCAAAGCTTCTCCACCCCTACGAAAAAAACTCATTCAAACGGCCTTCAAAGAGGTCATCGATACCGTGTGCGAATGTTGTTTGAACGTTTTGAAAGGCACGATCCCTTTGTCCAAACACCAGAAACAATGCTTAGGCAAACATCGTCACGTTCTTCGGAAAATGGTTCAAAAGAAAATTCCCATTCGTCAAAAAAAGAAGATGTTGGTCCAACGTGGAGGCATTTTACCTCTCTTGTTAGGCCCCATACTAAAAGGAGTCTTGGGAACCATGTTGGGAGGACTGATGGGAGCAAGATAAAAAGGCCTTCGGAAGTCCCAAGATCTCAGAATTCACCCCTGACAACCCCATGGAAGGACGAAAACTAGCTTTAGTGCCTTACAAACGATGGATGGAATACCATCGGTGGCAAGAACAACGCACCCCGCATTTACCTCCCAATCCCAATTTGAGCGAGATGTCCCAGTTACAACACGAATTGCAATCCTTGATGGATCGCCAAGATTTGTCCGAAACAGAAAAATCGCAAAAGTACGGTCAACTCTTGCAACGACTACAACTCTTTCACCAGAAAGCTTTAGACGAAACAGCTCTACCCACTCTGAAAGATTTTAAGACCTTGATGAAAAGTCCAGCACCATCACCAGTACCAGTACCAGTACCACCAGTACCCGTGACCAAGACAGAAAAAGGAAAAGAAGAAGAAGAAGGGTTTCAAACTCCACCAGAAAAAGTACGCAAGTTAACAACACCACCTACCTCCAGAATTGGATGGATTAAAAAGATGATGGCCACCCCTTCTTCCTCACAAGAGAAAAAGAAAGTGAAGACAGAAGTGAAGACAGAAGTGAAGACAGAAGTGAAACAAGAACCGATATCCCCTGCTCAGACATCCTCCTCCTCTTCGACACCTATTGCTGGCCGCACACGCAAAGCCTTGCAATCCAAGAAAATACCCCAAGAGAAAAAGAGTAGCCTCTTCCAAGAGTGGGTGCCTTATTAAGACACCAATCAACACAAAAAATGGAAAAAGTCTTAGCCAGCATTTACTACGATCCCTCGCATCCTGCAGGTTACGCAGGAGTTCAAAAATTGTATCGTGCTGCCAAAACGCGACTGAAAAGTCTCCGTTTACCTCAAGTGCAACGATGGTTACAAGAACAAGCTACCTACACTTTACGCAAACCCATTCGACGCAAGTTTGCCAGAAGTCGCACCCGAGTGGAAGGCATCGATCATCAATGGCAAGCCGATTTAGCCGATGTCTCTCATTTGGCCAGCTACAATCGTGGTTACAAATATTTGTTTTGTGTCATCGACGTCTTTTCCAAATTTGCCTGGGTCGTGCCCTTGACTTCCAAATCGAGCAGCGAGTTAGTGCGAGCCCTGCAACGGGTGTTGAAACAAAGCGGCCGTCGCCCTCTTCGATGGCAAACGGACAAAGGCACCGAATTTCTGAACCAAGCTTTCCAAAAAGAATTAAAGAAACGTGACATTCATTTTTTTACCACCGAGAATCCCGAAACCAAAGCCAGCATCGTGGAACGTTTTCAACGCACTTTGAAAGAACGCATGTGGAAATATTTTACGCATCACCACACTCTGAAGTACATCGACATCTTACCGCACCTGGTGCAAGCGTACAACCAATCTTACCATCGAAGCATCGGACGTGCCCCGCAAGACGTGACTCCCGACAACGAAGTGCTGGTGTTCGAGCGCCTGTTCGGTACGTCCCCGACGAGGGCTGTCCCCAAGAAAAGTGGAGAGTTGGCCGTAGGAGATTGGGTGCGCATTGGCAAAACCAAACGCACTTTCGACAAAGGTTACTTACCTAACTGGACGACCGAATTGTTTCGCGTCACTGGACGAGTGCATGGCCGTCATCCTGTCGTCTATAAATTGGAAGACATGAACGGAGAAGTACTCAAAGGAACGTTTTATTTGCCCGAGTTACAACGTGTCACCAAAAAAGAAGACGACGTGTACGACATCGAAAGCATTCTCGAACGCAGAACCCGTAAAGTGGGCAAACGACGTGTCAAAGAAGTCAAAGTACGTTGGAAAGGATATCCACCCAGTTTCGATTCTTGGATCGACGCTTCGCAAGTCATCGACTATAAAAAGAAGAAGTGACCATCATGCCCTTTCA
Organism: Sinohyriopsis cumingii; assembly: GCA_028554795.2. Lineage (NCBI taxonomy): Eukaryota > Metazoa > Mollusca > Bivalvia > Unionida > Unionidae > Sinohyriopsis > Sinohyriopsis cumingii. Next base: position 39,809,899 of record CM068834.1, on the reverse strand, counting down.
CACATCAGACGCAGCTACGTCGACCAGTCCTTCTTCCCCTAGTTCTTCTGTGCAAGATTTATAAAAACAACCCTTGTGGGTGTGGTGTGGAGAACGTGTGCCTAAAACGCAAATCGTCTTTTTCTGCCAAATCTTCGTGGTGTATTGTGTCATCGGGGCAGCCATCGCCAATTTGAGTTTGCAACAAGGAGACAAACAATTGTGGACCATTTTATTGAGCAGTTGCATCGGTTACCTGCTTCCCAATCCCTCCCTGAAATTCTCCTCGAACGGGAACGTTGTGTCCAGTGCCAGTGCCAGTCACCACTCCAACAACCACAACCAGAACCCCATTTTGGGCGGAGACACGCCTCTGACATCCAGTAATATCCCCTCGGACAGCCACAGAACTCTGGAATTATGAGTCACCAAAACCAATTTTACTTAACCTTACCCAGTGACAGTTCCATGGAGGTGTTTCCCAACAACACGTTGTGCTGTTACACGGCCAAATTACCTCAGGCCATCCCCTTAGATCACGAAGCCCATTGGGAAGTGGCTTTAGTGGAAATGATTCACCCAACCCAAGTCCTCAATGTCATTGACAATCAAAGTAAATTTACGGTGGAAGTTTATGACGAACCATTGCAAAAGTGGATGAATGACAATAACAAATATCCCCATAAAAAACAAAACAAAGTCAATCCAAAGTGGACCGACTATGAGTTGTTCATTCCCTCAGGCTATTATTTTAGTGGTCAACATTTGGTCAGCGCCATAGCCTCCAAGTTTAATGGCGTGTTTGGGGAAGCTTTTAAGACTTTCAAGTCCAAAGCTGTCAACCTGGAATACCACAAAACAGCTCGTCGCTTCCTGATGAAATTTCCTGAGGGAGAAAAAATCATGGGTTTCTATTTTTGTGATGAATTGTTTGACATGTTGGGTGGTAATTTAAAGATGAGGAAGAAAGTAGAACAAACACTAAAAGAAAAAACCGTCATTTACAGCAACGAGTCTTTTGGCCAGTATTTTCATACCCCGGTAGAACTGAACCAAGGACTGAATTTGATCTTTGTGTATTCCGATGTGGTGGAATACAACGTGGTGGGACACACCTCCGTGCCTTTACTGCGTGTCATTCCTTTCAAAGTGGACTCTGCCACACTCGCTGACGAGGAAGGTGGAAACACTTACCACGTCCACCGCGAATTTGTCCATCCTCACTATTTGCCGGTCAGCAAGTCGTATTTGGACACGGTCAACATTACTATAAAAGGAGATTTGGGACAAGATATTCCATTCACCAAAGGAAAAGTCACGGTGAAACTCCATTTTCGAAAACGGTTCTTTCACGACTCGTAAGTAAGTAAGTCATGTATCCAGTGTACCGAGGGGTTGCTCGACAGCGAGGACACGGTTTAGGAGACATGTTAAAATCGGCCTTTCGTTCGGTGGCTCCAGTCTTGAAACCGATGGTGACACGAGGATTGCACGCCTTGAAAGATGCGGCACTGACGCAAGGCAAAGAATTTCTCCAAAATGTCATCATCGACAAACAAAACCCTAAAGAAGCCTTCATGAGGGCAGGCAAAAATGTCTTGCTGCAAACGGGCAAAGACATTTTAGGCCGACGAGACACACCTATAAATGCCCTGCACGCTACCGAGTCAAGCATTCAGCAAGGACAAGGCAGAAAGAGACGACGAAGAAGAAAACACCCTTTCACCAGACTTCAAGCGAGAAAGGCCAAGAAAAGAAGAACCGTTCGAGACTTAGACGTTTTCGATTATTGAAACACAGAAAAAATGATGCACCGAGAGTCTTGTGCTTGTTCCAAGACGGAACTGGATCTGTTTGCCATGCCCCCCACCATGATGACGATGCAAGAATCCCAATGGGTGGAATTTCTTCCTATCTCCTCTTTGACCGATTCTGCTCCCATCGAGTTCGAAATCAAAGGACAACCCGAAGATTACATCGATCTAAATAGCAGTTACCTGTACTTGAAAGTCAAAGTAACCGAAGCGAACAACGATGACCTAGACAATAATGATGCAGTAGCTCCCGTCAACAATTTCATGCATTCCTTGTTCAGCGAAGTGGACTTGTACTTGAATAACAAACTGGTCAGCAGCAGCATGGATACTTACCCTTATCGAGCGTACCTGGAAAATCTCTTGACGTATGGAATAAACGCCAAGAATACTCATCTAGATGCTTGCGTGGTATGGAAACCTGACCCAGCAACTAAGTTCAACGCTATTGTACTTGCTGCGGATGCTGCACATTCAAAGGGATTTGTAGACCGACGAGCGAAAATTCATCAAAGTCGTAGTTTAGAACTGATGGATCGCTTGCATTTGGACATGTGGTTACAAGAAAAGTATTTGCTGAACGTGGTGGATATCCGCTTGAGACTGAATCGCAGCAGTGCCGCTTTCCATTTGATGGCTGCTCATGATGCCACTTTCAAAACCAAAATCCTAGAAGCCAGACTCTACGTGCGTCGTGTGGAAGTGTTACCTAAAGTAGGTAACGACATCAGTCAAACATTGAGCAGAACAACCGCCAAGTATCCGATCCGACGTGTGGAAGTGAAAACGTTCACCATTGCCTCTGGACTCCGATCCATGATCCAAGATCATCTGTTCCAAGGACAGTTACCCAAACGTTTGATTGTTGGTATCGTCAAGAATTCAGCCTTCAACGGAGCCTACAACGAAAATCCTTTCCTCTTTAATCATTACAATGTGTCCAAGATCGAAGTCAGTCACGACGGCAAGACCTTGTGTACCCGGCCTTTAGAACCTAAGTTTGGTGACGGGAATTATTTGAGGTCGTACTTGTCCCTGTACGAAGCTACCGGACAGTTAGGAACCAACACCAGTCACGGCATTACGTACAAAGATTATGCAGGAGGCTACGCTTTGTGGGCTTTCGATTTCACTCCAGACCAAGGCAGCGACGAGGGACATTTCCACCCTATAAAATCAGGCCAGATTCGTGTGGAACTTCAGTTTACTACAAATCTAACAGAGACGGTGAACGTCCTCCTGTATGCAGAATTCGATAATACCATAGAAATCAACAGTTTGAGAGAAGTCATTCTAGATTATTAGAAAGCCATGGAAGACTGTTATCCCTCTTTACCTAGTGGAGAAACTTTGGAGATGAAATGTGAAGAGACCGTGGAAAAAGAAGAATCTCAAGACAAAGACGAAGAAGATATCATAATGAAGTCGAGATGGCCAGAACAAGAAGCCCATTTAGTCTGCTGTTTTGCCAAACACTTGGTCGACAAAATGACGGAATTGATCAAGAAAAATTGCTATGGATGTCAAAACGATCATCCCAGTCAAATTCAACACGATAAATGCCTGATGTTGAGTCAAGAAGAAAAATTGGACGAGTATTTGGACGAAGCTTGGAGCCTCATCTCGAACAAAGACGTGTTGCACCAGTGGTATAAAGACTTGCGTGAACATTCTTGTCCACCATTAACCACTCAAGAGATCCATCGTATCGAAGCTCTCCTGAATCAGAGTGAGGAAACAGAACGAATAACCGTTTATTCGTCAGACATTTTCAAGCAAAAAGTCAGGATCGAATTGACGACTTATTATTACCTGTGAAGAAGAAAACAAACACAAATCAATGGATACCTGGGAACTTTATTACCTTCTGAACCACAGTTCGTATACGTCTTCTTGGAATCCCATCGTCTGTGCTAAAGATGAACTCCCTCATCGCAAACCTAAAGACCATCAAGCTTACGTGATCAACACGGACGATAGTCATCTCCCAGGAACCCACTGGGTAGCCGTCTACTTTCCTCAAGAAGGATGTGTGGAATATTTCGATTCGTACGGATTGCCCCCTTTGGAAGACGATATCATCGACTTTATGAGAAGAAATGCTCAAACCACCCGATTCAATAACGTGAAATTACAAGGCACAGATTCCTTGGTGTGTGGACAGTACTGTGTGTATTTTCTGCATCATCGCAGCCTGGGCTATTCCTTAGAACATTTAGTGACTCATTTCGATCCTCGTTCTTCTACTAGAAACGATGTGAAAGTAGATCGATGGTTTTGTGACCATTATGCTTATCTTTTGTCTCAAGCTAGGAAACGTAGTGTCCATCAATGGCCTAATGATTTCCAACAGTGGAAATCACAATTTCATTCACAACGTTGTCAGCCCTGTTCAAAGTAGTTAGTAATTAAAAAAAGTTTGATGTTATCATGTTGGATTATTGTTAGAGTTGTTGTTGTTTAGTGTTAAGTGATTTTTGAATAAAAAATGTTGTGTTTTGAAAAAAATGCCTTTGTGGTTTGTTTAGCTATAAGAATGTTGGATTGATGCTCTTTCATTTCTTACTATCCCTCTCATGAACGTTGCGGCTCGAAAACCGTGTGGGGATGTTTTCCTTCACGTCCGCGCTTTAACTTTAAGAACCGGGTTGTTCCCAGTCTAACCATCCATTGTCGACTCATCCTCCTACGAAGATGTGCTCCAAACTAGCTAAGCTCAACGAAGCCTACGTGAATTTGCATAGGGTCAGACACAGTCTGATACCGAAGCCAGAAGAAATAGAGAATGTGAGAATGTTAAAAATCACTGAAGACCTAATAGAAGAGCTCTTCAGAGAAGAAGTGAACAGGGAAAAAGAAGAATGGACAGAGAAGTACAGACTTCAAAAACAGCAGCAACAGCAACAACAACAACAGCAGCAGCAACCTGAACCTGACAGAGGCTTTGTCGATTGCCGTATCGACACCAAAGAGTTCTTCTTCTCTTTCCGAAGAAGCAGACCTATTGCCAGAAAGTCTGTCCTCAGAGGACATCGCATTCTTAGAAACTAAAAAAGAATGCCATAGCAAAACAAAAAACAGCCCTTTTCAGGGCTACCCAATACTCTAGAAAAGAAATAACGATAGATTTACCAATGTGTGTAGGTAGAGTAGTGTGAATATAAACACTAACTCTTTTTTAAAAAATGTGAGGGTATGTGTTTGTGTGTTTGTGTTTGTAAGTGCTCACGTAAGTTGGCATGAATAGTAGATTAAAATGATGTTTGTTTTTTTGGCTGTTACAGGTGTATATTTGGGGTTAGATTGAATTGCTTTGAGTATGTGGATAGTCTATTGAAGTGATTTATAAAAAATTTTACAATAATGATGGGTAGCATAAAAAAGTGAGTGAGTGTTTCTTTTAGGTCCGCGCGTTGTTGTTGTTTTAGGTCATGATCTAGGTAAGATCAATTTTATGTTTTTTAGGGGATGTTTTCCTTCACGTCCGCGCTTTCACTATAAATTGAAACTCGCTGGGCAGTCTAGCTACCCTTGTTGATTGATCAACAGTAAAAAATGAGCAGCAGACTGACTAAATTAATGGAACTTCAGATGCATCTGGAGTATGCCAGATGCCTCCTGAATGAGCTGGCTGCAGAGGCCCTTGTGGAAGAAGCCAGGATAGAACAAGATGAAGAAGAAAGAAAACTGAAAGAAGAGGAAGAAAAAAAGAGAGGGATAGGGTCTCACGTGTTCATGATACAGAAATGTGAGGTGAAGCCCTGGGTGATGGAACCTCCACAGTTACAACCACAACAAGAACAAGTACAGGACCCACAAGAGGTAAGGAGACCAATTGTTCATCCTCGAATGAGGAATAGAAGACAAAGAAGACAAAGGGAACAAGAAATGTTCACTATTCCGCAAACGGAGGAGTGGGATAGTGAAGCCACTCAACCCTCGTCAGCTCTTCCAACAACTCCAGTCAATTGGACCAATGATTGGAGTAGGCGTTGTGTCTGTGGTGCCAGACGCGGAAGGTGCCACCATTAGCCAGGTGCCTCTGAAGTTCCAAAAACAGTCCTTTTCAGGGCTACCCAATACTCAAGAAAAGAAATAACGATCGATTTGCCAATGTGTGTAGGTGGAGTAGTGTGAATATAAACACTAACTCTTTATTAAAAAGATGTGAGGGTATGTGTTTGAGTGTTAGTGTTTGTAGGAGCTCAGGTATGTTTGTGTGAATAGTAGATTATAGGTTTTTTTATTGTTTCTTAGCGCATGTGAAGAGTATAGTTTGGGTTTGATTATATGAAATGAGAAAAGTGGGGGATGTTTTCCTTCACGTCCGCGCGATGTTAGTCATGATCTAGGTAAGATCCATTTTATGTTTTAGGGGGATGTTTTCCTTCACGTACGCGCTTTTCGTATAAGAACCCACAGTATTCGTCGTTCAAACCATTCTGCAAAGAATAAAAAGAAGATGGCGTCAAACCAAATGGACAAAATACAAACCTTGCAAGACGTTTTAGACAACTTAGGAATAATGGAACAGATGCTAATAAGACTCGTTGAAGACCATTATTCCTATAGTCCCCATCGTGTAAAGATGGAAATTAACAATTTAAGGAAAGCAAAGGACAAGATTAGTGGTGTCATGAAAGAGATCAAGGAGGAGAAGGAGGATGAAGAGGAAAAGATAAGAATAAGAACATGGAACGAAAAAATTGAAAAAGAAGAGGAAAATGAGAAGAGGAAGAAAGAAGAAGAGGAGGAAGAGAAGAAAGAAGAGAAGGAGAAAAAAAAGAAGAGAAAGAGTGTTGGAGATAAAATAAGAAGTTGGTGGAGGAAAAGAAGAAATTAGAAGAAGAAGAAAACCCAAAGGCCCTTTTCAGGGCCAGCCATATTTCTCGAAAAGAGATAGCCTTTCCATTGCCTACCCCGTTTTTAAAAATTTAAAGAAAAAAATCCCATGTTAAATTCCCCTTGTCCCTAAACAAGCCCAAACTCTATTCCCATGTTAAATTCCCCTTGACGCTAGAGTGGCCCACGATTTATCGCCATGTTAATTCCCCTTGTCGGTAAAGTGCCCCACGATTTTTCTCCATGTTAATTTTCCATTGTCGGTAAAGTGCCCCAAGGGGTCTTGTAATGCTAATTTCCATTGTCGGTAAAGTGCCCCCCTTCACTACTAATATGCTAGCGTCCTTGTGTTTTCACAGGAAGCTTTTAGGGGACAGACTTCCGGTGTGGCTTAGTCCCGAGTCTTTAGGAGAGAGACGGAATAGAGACTAGTGGAGAAGTCGTTTATGAATCGAAGGCTAGTCGGAGAGATGAGTCAAGGAGGATGAGGAAAAGGAGTCCAGGATGAGGAATTGGAGAAGGAGCAGTCTAGGAGAAGGAGTTAGGAGATACGTCGAAAGGAGATACAAATTGGCGGGATAGGAGAGATACAAATGAGCAGAAAACAAGGACAGGTGGAAAAGGGATCTCACACTATAAATCAAATGATGCAATAGGCTATCACTTGGTCGAGAGGAAGAAGAGTGATTGGGAAATTATTATCATTTGAATATTGAATTGTATTCAATTGTTATTCTTTTGAATTTCACCTTCTGAGTTCTCAATAATTTAACTGTCGGCAATGCTGACTTGGGGCTCAGAGCCTTACCTCTCTCTATCACTAATTTCACTCCCTACAAAAAAAGAGTCCGGGGTGGGGCTTCTATGGTAATTTAAATAATATATTGGGAGCACCCCTTCCCGACCCTACCAAACGCCACACTCGACTGCGTTCAACTCTGGAAAACACAACCATGCACGTGTAGGAATTTGTGAGTTACCTATCCTTCACCGATACATATGGAAAATTGTACTAATCTTTCCTTCTTCTATGGCATATCCGTGATCACATTTTTTCACAATTACGGTTGTTGCGAGCATTATTATTTTAAACACAATCGAGGCATAATTAAGGAAGGTGTTGGGTGGCCGAGATGATATATCTGGGACGAAGGTCATCGACTGATCGTTGGATCAATCGACTAATCGAATCAGATAGTAACTTGGATGAAAATTGGTGGAATTGGTTCTAACGAAAACGCTTAACAGTATCACGTGAATTAGATATTTATTTATAATGCAAATTAATGACTAATGAGTCTGGCGTCAGCCCTAACTCATACACTTCAATCTCAGGCTAAACAAACTGGAAACCCTCTCACATAAAGTTAACCAGTTTCGTCTTCGAGCCAACGTCACCACTGACCACAGAATCCGGGTCACACCACTAATTGTTAGACGACTTCCCGTAGCAGCTAAAAAATACAACTGAACCTTGTAATACACGAGACGCGTTTAAACATGAACACAGTGATGCACATTATGCAAGATTGTACGTGAACCGACAGCTCAATTAACTTAATAACAACAATTGTACGATTATTTATTTATTTAAATTATTATTTAAATTATTATTATTATTATTATTATTAGTAGTAGTAGTAGTAGTAGTAGTAGTAGTAGTAGTAGTATAACCACGTTCATGCTTGAAGCGGTCTCCGACAAAAGCACAGTCGCAGTGGATTTTTGGAACTCAGGCCTTCCATTCAATTAACGCACACAACAAAACTGAATTAGTTTTTTTCCATCTTTAAAAAAAAAAGAAGTCTAACGTGGAACAGACTATATTCTGTCCGATAGCATGGTGTTGTGCGATATAGGTCCGACTTTGTAGACGGTTTTGAATGAATTCTGAAGCATTCCATGGATTATCCATTTCCTCACACGTTATGGACAGCAAGAAAGGATCAAGTATTCTTTCAAAAACTTTTACACCTAAAGATTTCTTCCACAAAGTGGATAGGTTCCTGACGAGATTCATCTGTATTGCAACGGTACTGAGAAAGTTATCAATAAATGTGCTAAGATCGTGGCAAAATCCACGACCAGAGAATGCAGGATACACGGGACACCTTCTGGCGGCACTTTGTTTGTGCCGCAGCGAGTGAACCAATATCAGTATTTCGAAACTGTCAAGGCTTGAAAACCATACACTCCTGGTAATGTTGTACGTTGCAAAGAAACACAACCTTTTCAATCCATTATTGATACTTCTTTTTCTTTTTATAACAATTCGTGTTTATGAACGTTAAATAAATGTTTCAAAATTAAAAAACAGGCTCACATGAACAGTTGTACAGTGTATACAAGATGTTTTGAAAGCAATGTCACTCCAATTTCTATTCTTCAAGCTGCCTGCTAACGAAACTGTACGTGTAAAAAGGTTTGTAGTTATTAGGGAGTACTATATATTCACAACCTAAACACTTTCGTGGCAGAATCGCAGTGGTTTACATTCTGAATGCTCTAAAATACTGACCACATTTACAAGAAAGAACAAGACCTACTACCCATTTATATCGTTCGCTCGAATTAGCTACGTATTCTACAGAACAATTTACCGTCTGTACAAAAAGCGTTGAGTTTATACAGCACTTACGGCAAGTTAAAGTACATAATTTAATATTCTTGGAATCTGAGTACCCCCATCTATGAACGTTGTGGGTTGAAGTCATGAGTTCGAATTTATCCCTCTGTGTGTGTGTGTGTGTGTGTGTGTGTGTGTGTGTGTGTGTGTGAGAGAGAGAGAGAGAGAGAGTTGTATATTTTCTCAGATGCATTATTGAGAAATCTACTCTGCTAAATAGCAATAGCAGTAACAATGTTTGGTTGCTATTGATCTGCTTAAGGTGGGTGATACTAAATCAGTATTTAATGTCTTCAGGGTAAGTATGGCTGAATGCAAGAGTGAGAGGTCGAATTCATCAAATTCTTTGAAGTCTGTAACTGATATTTTTAACTAGCCACAAGCTGGATGAAAAAATATCCAAAACACGTAAATGTTGTTGTTCTTCTTGTTGTTATGGACTTTAACGCCATTTTTCAGCATACGATAGACCATACATGGTGGCCAGTATTAATGGTGGAGGAAGAACCCGGGAGAACCCCGGAAAGAACCACTGACCCACAAGAAGCTACTGGCAAGCTTTCTCACATACCAACATTGGCCGAATCCAAGACTCGAACCCACGCAGACAGAGGTGAGACGGCAGTAACACGTAAATGAACCCCGTAATTCAAAAATAGATCACCCTAAAAATATTGAAGGAATGAAATGCCTTCATCCTTCAAGTTATGAACTTTTCCGAAAATTCACCTTTCATTTTCAAGCTTTATAAAACAGGTGATGACCAGATTTCTTGATTTGTTAGTTGAGTCACGAGGAACTATATATAAAACGACGTGCATTCAAAATCGCTGAAAAATATATTTGGGCTGACATCTTCTTAGACTGTGGAATATGACCTTGGATTTTATAGTGTATTTATACCCACAGTGTGTTTAGTACTGTCGATCAGACGGTTGTGACTACTCGTGGAGTGCGGTCGTAAGAGTAGTGAGTTATTCTATACATATTCAATATGCCATCGCTCGGATACTGGAAAATAAGAGGGGTAAGTAAATTTCATAATTCTCTCTTTCAGTTAGTATGAATGACAAATTGTGCGCTATGTTCACAGTTGCAGATGAGCATTGCAAATGCCGTTAAGGGACTGACCATTTTTTGTTTCAGCCGGTAGTATAAACTTTCAAACCATTAAATCAAGATCCTTAAAAAACTAATGATTGGTTGAATTCGTTCTTTCAAAAAGTAGAGTATGTAGTATTTGTTCAAGCTCGTTGCGGTTTGGGCCACAATTTTTTTAAAAGTACCTTACCCTCAAGCAATAAAAACAAATGGTCGGTCCCTGACTGTCGAACACGTGGTTTTCCTCAGGAAAGTGGGAAAGGGTATGTTGGGGTTTAAGTGGAATATGGAGTTTAAGAATCGGTGGTGCAGCTAGTAGAGGAAAAGGTGGGATGATTTTTAGCGGCTGTGATATTTTTTGGTGGTGTCTTGGTTTCCAGGTCGGTGTCCAGTGAAAGTGCCCCAAAAGGGTAAGGGTTTGGTGAAGCTTAGTTCCATAACTGGCGTTTGTCTTGTTTTATTTATTTGATAGTAGGACGGTCTTCCAGTATTGCAGACCAACAAGTAGATCTCCACCTTTTTTGGGTCATTACACGTGTTTTGTGTCCTTATGACTTCAGATGATCACAGCGTAAACTATACCTCAATTTATTGTATGCTTTTTGAAATAAAGAAACTTGCTGCCGAACTCTTTTCATACCTATATTTTTACATGTGAAAAAGATGTTTACTTAAGTGTGAAAATACATTTCCCATGCCATACAACTGTTGTGTGTGCGTGCCAAAGTTAAACATACACAACAAAAACTACAACTTTGTGAGCGCTTACAAATAGAAATTGCATTATATTTAAGGCATGGGATTTTTCCACCTAAAATTTGACTCTAGTCGCGTACATGATACTAACTTGATGCTACATTATAATCGTGATTTTAGAAGGTGCAGTCAGTGTAGCTTGTGATAATAAAGCACGTTTATAAATTAAATCTTGTAATAACTGACATAGCTTTTGCCATACGACACACTAAAAAGAATCGATTGACCAGTTGGCAAATTGCAAGATAAAATGACGCAGAAGGAAAGTAGATCTAAGCACTTGCAAGCAGCCATTTACAACTTGCTTAGGTGAATAGAAAATTAGTAACTAGAATTAGGAATGTAGCACTGGCAAACAGCTATTGACAATATTGCAGAAGGAAATGACCACTTGCAAACTGCCATTTGCAATAATGCATCAAGGAAGATTAGAAAGCACGTGTATAGTATTATGGCGGTATCTCCATAGATTAGGTCAACCCAATGATAACAGCTCAAGTCGCTGATATTTATGATCAACCCTTTGAAAGTGTGAATTTATGAAAAGGGAGTGGTTAATCTATTTCGATTCTGGAGCAAGTACAATATATGAAATATTCTTTTCCTGCGTAAATACTAGATATATTTCATCGTGTAGTACCCTAAAATATGGGGCCCCAAGTGGTCTAAAGCTATCGCCGTTACGGATCACTGCCACCTCACCTGTCGGCGTGGGTTCGAGCCTAGCTCGGGCAATGTCGGTATGTGAGAAAGCTTGCCGGTAGCTTCCTGTAGATAGGTGGTTCGTTCCTGGATTTTACAGGGTTCTTCCACCACCATTTATACTGACCGCCATATATAACCTTAACCTTTTAACCTATCTTGTTCTGAAAAACGGCGTTAAACCCTATAACGACAAAACCCTAAAATACGGCTTTAAAATGTCACGTTTTTGTACAGTGTGATTAAATATATCCGGTATTGCCGTAGTCTAAGATTATATTTATATTCAAACAGGAGCACCTGGATTACATTACTGTATTTGCAAATGAGTAAATGTATTCCAGTTGAACCTCATAGAAGAAGCAATTTTATTTTAGTTTCGGAAAGTTCATTAAAAACGTTAAAAGACATTTAAAAGTCGTTTTGAAAACCAGACCTGTAAATTGCCAAGAACAAACGAATAGAACACGGCCGGATCAGGTCAGTGTTTGGGGGTGGGTCAGAAATTTGGAATGGGCTCAGAAAGGAGCACCAAAAGTTGATTTACTCAGTGTACATAATACCTAATCAACGTGCAAAAAAATCTTTAAATTTCCAGTGACAAGTGACCGTACACGTGTACGTTGACAACCCCACCCCCATTGACCTTGATGTGATGTTTGTTTTCATTGAGTCTACGGTACAGATCGAGCCAGTCAGATAAATGGCTTTTAAAGTCTAGTAACTCAGATAGCATTGTTTGCCTAGTGTGTTATCAGATCCACTGCCGCAACTTGTTTTGGAAGTATTAACATGTTTTGGAAGTACTGACAAGTCCTAAAATTTGTAATGTTTGTGTTAGTGCAAGTCCAGTTATCAAAGGTGACCGACGCGAGCTTGATGTTGAAAAAGCAATAACCTAAAGAACGAGTGACTGGATTGCTTAGATTACCCCCATGGCCCGTTCTGACATTGGACCCTGTCCTACAGTAAAAGTGTAGTATAGTGGAAGTTATACGCGATGATTTTTCTCTCACTTTTCCAATTAGCGAATTATTTACCTTACATGATCTACAGTAGAGATTGTTATACCGCGAACAATCCCCAGATGCTGTAAATAGTGACTCGACTGAAGACTATTCCAAGAAATGTCTGCACTCAAATTTGTAAAAGCCTCTGTAACAAAAGTACATGAACTTTTCGTGGCATAAGCGCTGCCAATAAAGCTCCTATGCACCGATAAGAACAAAGTTCGTTGCATTGCTATCGTATAATGCGGAATTATTACACTATGCAAAAACTCGGCAACGTCTACGATAAAATGGTAATTAGTTTGATATAGGTCACTTAATGTATTGTAAGCTACATAAAATACGTTCTCTGTTGTCCCCCCCCCCCATTTTAGCTTCTAAATTTAGGAAGTGAAGGTGACCCATAGGAACTAGCAGTAATTGAAGCGAAACAAATCCAATGCAAGTTCAAGCTGTATATTTTATGACCCATGTTGCGCACACAAATCATGCACAAAAATAAATTTATCAAAATTATTTTTAAATGAACAAGATAATACGCCAACTAAATTGATTTTCTGTCAAAGAAAAATCGACGCATAGTACGAACCGGTGGGGAAAAAATGGATAAGCAGTCCTATATGGCGATGGTATGAATGGTCCGTTGTGGTACATCTCATACATTGAGGCTCACCGTAAAGACTACAGTAGATATTGTTTGATCTACCATGTAATAGGTGTTGTTGGATATGGGATTTAAACCCGGACTTTTCTTTTTAGCGGATTTAATTAAGGAGCTAATGTTTTGGGCTTTAATATGTACGACATATCGCTTAAAAATTGAAACCATACACACACGATATGCCAGTTATAGCCTGTGGTTAAAAATGACATTTAACCCATAACATAGCCTAACAACTTGCTGGGTATGCAAACCCTAATTCATTCAGAAAGGGACACTGACCCAGCGTTTATCCCAACCTCTAGGGCCATAGCTACAGGGTCATTGCTTTGTGGATATTGAGAACCGCGGGAAGAAAAAAAATAACATGCCCACTATGAAAAAATGCATGTATGTGGCACACATACATCAATCCTTACCTTTAGAACTTTTTTAACTCGGAGGCTTAGCTTTAGGTTGGGAGTGGATGGGAGTTGACATCTATAATGCAAGCTAGATTTATTTTTATTTTTTGTACAAACGCAGAACTAGACTTCAAGCCTAACTTCATTACATATTTCTAATAACATTAAATGATTGAGAGTCTACCGTTCAGTGGTGTCTGCAGTTTTTTGTACCGGTCTCAGTTAGTACTCAGTACGTTCACCATAATGGACATGTATGTAGAAAATGTAGTGAACTTAATGACACATTGATCGCAGTGACCCTATTATCCTGCAGCACAAGTATTGTGTAGCTCTTGCTTAAAAGCATATAAATGTAACAACTGCTGTGCATATAGCCGATATAGCCGACTCTGCTTCCGAGAAAGTTGAAAACAAATGAAAAAGGACTATTACACTGGAACCGGGAAGCTTGCGCTTCTCAGATAGGATATGTAAATAGATAGGTAGAAAACAAAACTAGGCACTCGAAATTGTCACAAGGTTTGGGGGCCGGTGTGTACTAGAAAATATTTCCGGACAATAACATACAAGCGATTTCGCGTTCAAGGTAATGCAGCAATACATCTGGAATTCCTCACACAGGAGACATTATATTACATTTCTTCTTCAGCTTGCCCAGCCAATCCGTCTGCTGCTGCATTATGTCGGGGAAAATTACGATGACGTCATGTACGAACAAGGAGATGGTATGTGTAATGTGAAACAATTAATAAAAGCCAGTGTCAAACCCAGTGGAGAAAACAAAAATTCATGTAGAATGTACACTAGGATCGTCACCGTAGAATTTCCTTTGATATGACAAATTCTTAACACCTAGTACTATACAGTACCGGTGTTAACATTAACATTTAAAAAATATAAAGAAATGGTAAATCTCAATTGCAGTTAAAGTACAAATAGTAGATTTTAAAATGGAGTATTTACCAATGCTATAATGACCGCTGAGAGATCCATAATTAGAATCGGTCTGTTCTGTTAAATAGACTACGAAGATTGATTTGCACGAGGGGTTCTTCCAGCAGGTAGGTAGAACAACGTTTAGGTGTGCGGCCCAACTGGAACATCCACTGCAGTTTCACATGAATGTGATCTGACGTGTTTTTATTTTTTTAATGGCTTACAAAAGACGTATTCTAGTCCAGCCAAAATCCAAAACTGGCATGTAAATTCATGTTGTGAATAGATTGTATAGCTTACGCTCCTTCATGCCATGTTTATTATTCAAGCAATAGCTTTTGTACCTTTATTCCCGAAAACGCGGTTTCGTAGTTTAAAATACTAGTGTACCAAGTAGGAGTATCTTCTCTAGCCAAGGTAATGTTAACCCCGTCTACACTGTAGCGGATCGAGCAGATATTTCTGTGCTTCGGATGTGAATGTCATTAGATGCAGTGAAATCCAATCAAAATCAAGCGGTTCAGATTTCATACAAGATCGAAAAAAGGGAAGCACACAACTTGAATGGACTCTTAGGCATTTGCTCTCTGCCAGTCTGTGTGTCAAACACTATTGATTAAAATACACATGTACTGGCTTAACTCTGGTACGTAATAATACTTTTGATAAACTTAGAATCATTTTAAAATCAATTGCCTCCACCATTTTCTGCCGATGTTGCACCGCTGTTGCACACTATTGGGTATTTGTCATTACATGCTAAGAGAGGCAACTCGTGAAATTCAATAAATGTCGCTTGGACAAAGCAATGAAATGTTGGAACGATCTGCCAAGATGTACATAGGGTTAACATCTCTTAGCCGTGGCTAGCTAAGATGCAAGTAGGGAAAGTATATTCAGTTGTAAACGATCATTTCAACGTTTATGCACGATCACATGTTGTTACTTCAGATCTAAAGTTGCCTTTCTTTCATATTAAACATTACATTTCTTTGTCGAATATCAGATTTACATCTGCAACAGCTTTGTATTTGTATGATTGTATCCTTATCGTTTATCCTTATGGATTCTCATCAGTCACAGCTTGTGAAAATTTAGTTCAATTGCCAAGCGAAATTCATTTATAATTTTGTTTCTCACAAAAGACCAGTTTTGTTTAAGGTGTTTGGCATACTTGCTCAGGAGCATGTTGCATATAAGAATATGAATGCTTCCCAATATTGAAATCGATGGCAATTTCAGAATCTAATGAAGGTCTTGTCCTTTGTAGCCCCAGATTACAGCAGAGAACAATGGATGAGTGTCAAACATACTCTTGGACTGCATTTCCCAAATGTAAGTAATTTTATTTTGGACACTGTCAGAGTAGTCTTGACTTTATAGTACCACGGAGAATTGTACGATTGAGGTATGGTGGGGATGAGTCTTGGGAGGTATAAAAGTATACACTAGGACGGATCTGTTTGCTTGTACAAAGGGCAGAGTTGTAGTTGAGAAGGAAAGGGGAAGATGTTATCTGTACACCATGAGAGTGGCTTATCTTTAAAATTAAAATTAGTTCAGCAGTAGGGTATTAGAAATTCTTCTTTCCATATACATAGAGGGATAGTATTCTATTAATGTAAAATTCTCAGTGTTTTCTAGAGTTTTTACAAAAATCTTTTCAACTTTCAGCTGCCGTACTATATAGATGGAGACATAAAAATAACACAGAGCAATGCAATCATACGATACATTGCACGCAAACATGACCTGTGTAAGTACTTTTATCATGCTTAGTGACAAAGTTATTGAAATGATGGATATTTTATCATGCCTATTAAGAAATTAATTGAAATCGGTAGATATCAGAAGTAATCAAAAAACAGTAAGCATTTAGCATTAAAGTTTAAGATAATAGTTTGTCAGTATTTTTCTTATCCATATATTGACAGTTTTTAGCATGAAAAATATTTGAGTATCCAGCAAGAACCTTTTCTCGCTATACTTCCAATTTTTGATGCATGATCGGAAGAATAAATTGATGATGCAGACTTTCAGTTATCTCAAATTTTGAAGCACCTTTACTTGCAATCTGGTTATTTTTAATGCTCCTGTATTGGAAATGTGCATTCATCCTAATTATAAAATGTAAAACTTGTTAAGCTCAGATAGCTGCTCTGAGGCTAATCAGATACCTAGCTCATCCCTGGCTTGCAGTTTAGACTTGTATCAGCTAGCTCATCCCTGGCTTGCACAGTTTAGACTTGTATCAGCTAACTCATCCCTGGCTTGCACAGTTTAGACTTGTATCAGATAGCTCATCCCAGGCTTGAGGGGCTTGAAGTTTAGACTTGTATCAGATAGCTCATCCCTGGCTTGAGGTTTAGACTTGTATCAGCTAGCTCATCCCTGGCTTGAGGTTTAGACTTGGATCAGCTAGCTCATCCCTGGTTGGCACAGTTTAGACTTGGATGAGATAAGCTCATCCCTGGCTTGCACAGTTTAGACTTGGATGAGATAAGCTCATCCCTGGCTTGCACAGTTTAGACTTGGATGAGATAAGCTCATCCCTGGCATGAGGTTTAGACTTGGATGAGATAAGCTCTATTCTGGCTTGAGATTTACATAGCTGTATGCAAAGCTTACTGTTTTCTATATAGTAGGAAAGACTGAACAAGAAAAGGTGGCCGTTGATGTCCTGTTGGAGCAGGCGATGGATTTTAGGAATTCACTCGTCAATTTAGTCTACAATGGTGACTATGTAAGTATATTTCCTGCATATATTCTTCTGATTCTTGTGTAGTTTAGAACTCAAATTGGGTAATGTCGGAAAAAAAAACAATACCATGTGACTTGAAACCACAACTACCTACTTGGGAACTGGTGTAGTCTTGATGGCTATTGGTACTTGCATTTAACAGCTCAAGATTTAGTGTTAATGTGACTGGTTGTGTTGCAAAGTTGGCACATTTTATACTTTTTCTTACTAATATTTCAAGAACATGTACCTATATTACAGTAATGAATGAGAAATATTTACTTGCATATAATTAAAACTAGCTGTGTGTGTGTGTGTCATTTACTTGTAAACCGGAATTGGTTTGTTTTGGTGCAAACTTAAGTGATCAATTAGAGATTATTAGAGATTTCTCAATGACTGGTTCTAATGCCTTTCTACATTTTCTTGTGCATGTGCAGTCTTGCAGTTAAATTGGCATGAATTTAGGTCTAGAAAAAGGAATGAAAGAAAGATTGATAGGATATACAACAATGGCATGTTTTACAGAAGAAAGTTCTAGGAACTGATAAGTTGCAGATAGAAAATTAGAATAATGAAAGTATACCAATCCAAAAATGGACATGGATCATTGTAAATGTGTATGTTTATATGAATTTGATTTTTTTAAACATTTTTAAATGCTTTGACCAATTTTACAGGAGAAACTGAAGGTTGACTATTTTAAAGAACTTCCACAGCAGTTGCAAGGATTTGAAGCTTTTCTTGGAGACCAACCATTTTTCACTGGCAGTAAGGTAAACCTTGTGTACAAATAAATCACAGAATAAATGTAGGTATCAGGAGGCAGCAATGCTGGCTGATATACTAGGCTTTTCTCCCACGTTTTCTTTGTAAGAACAATGCCCCCCCCCCCCACCTGAGTGGTCTAAAGTGCTGTTACAGATGACTGCCGCCATCTAGCCTGTCTGCATGGGTTAGTCTTGGATGTGGGCGTGGGTTTGAGTTTTGGATGTGGCCAAAGTGGTTATGTGAGGAAGCGTGCCAGTACTTATTGTGGGTCAGTGGTTCTTTGTGGAATTTTTTCTGGGTTCTTTCTCCACCATTAATAACCATTAACACTGGCCACCATGTATAACCTATTGTGCTGAAAAATGGCATTAAATCCTACAACAATATTGCAAGAACCAGGTTAGAATACACATTCAACATGCATCTAAGTCAATGCTACCTCGCTTTAGTGGAGTTATGTACTGTGCTTTAGATTTAGTCACGTGTACAAGCCTTTCTGAAGGCATAGAGAAGAGGAAGTTATTGTGGCTTCAGCTGACTTAGATACTGTCAAAGGAACATGAAAATTTGTCAGAGACAAACTTTTATGATGGTGCAGTGTTACACAGGATGCATGCACATATGAATTGTGAAGACACTAGTAAACCTAGATACAAAACTGACATTTAATTTTAAGAGTTTAGAGTACGATGCCAAGAGCACTTGTTAACAGGTGCAAGAAAGCATATTGATCACTAGAAAATTGAAACGCACAACTGTCAGCCTAATGTTTAATGCCGCAAAATTTGCAATCATTGTCCTTGTAGAAAAGTAGTGTATCACAGCAATATACTTGGAAATCCTGATCTGCTTCATTCTGGTGTACAAGTGCAAATCCCATTTGTCTATGACCAGACAGGTTGCAATATCCTCCCATCCTTCAACGTCCACACATGCATGTAAAAAGCTTAGTTATTCTTGTGAATTTTTGTGATTTTTTAATTTTTTTATTTTCACTGAAAGAACAAAAGGATTATTCTGCAATATTGTATTGAAGGTCCAATTGGGGATTCATTCAGTGATTTTGTAATGAAGGGTCAAAAGGGGGATTATTTTTCAGTGAAGTTTAAACAATATTAGTAATAAATATCCTATGCATTCCTCCATTTTAGGTGTTGTTTCATATACTAGTCTTTTACTCCCCCTTGATGTTTCTTTTGTAACAATTGTTACCCATTAACACCTAACAGTAAAATTGTTGAAAAGTCATTATTTGGTAAATGAGAGCAGGGAGGTAGTGATTTTTGTGCTGGACTTGCAGTCAGAATGGTGCAGATTCATGAGGGTTTAGCATTTCATGCCATTTACACTGGCATTTTGAATGAAACATGCTTTTTTAGAAATTTTATCCAGTGTTTTTAATTAAAATGTTTAAATCACTTTAAAATTCTTTTTTTAAGATTACAGCTCCAGACTTCGTGCTGTATGAACTTTTGGACCAGCATCGGTTGATGAAAGAAGGTTGTCTAACAGATTTCCCCAAGCTTTTGGCATTCTTGGACAGGATCGAGGCGGAGCCTAACATCAAAGCTTACATGGCTTCTGATAAATTTATCCAGAGACCAGTCAACAACAAGGTTGCTCAGTTCAAATAACTTCCAGGACACAAACACTGGAGCTGGGGAAATTTTGAAACATTCCAAGAAAAGGAACTCATGCTTTAGGGGTGTAAGACTTGTAAAGTATGATCATCTTGTAATCTTTTCAAGCAAATGATTAAAAAATTATAACAGTAGCCCATGATTTGAATGTATACAGGAAGTTAAAAAGTATATAGAGATTAAATGTTCTCAAAATATGTAAAGTAGATGGATATACATATAAATTGACCCCCACCCACTAAAATCTGCAAAAGAACATTTTGTATTTATTGCATTGCTTTTACTACATTGGACATGTTTGAAAAAATTGTAATAAGGAATGTTCAAAATCGTCCAATGAGAACAAGATGAAGCTATGTACATGTATAGCACAATGCAAAATCGACTGTTTAACAGTTGTTGCTTTTTGTTTTGAATATCACTGTAGTTTCCCTGAGCATTGTTTTTGACCTAAATATTATGTTGGCATGGGAATTTACAGAGACCTTTGTTTTTGATATGGCTAGTTTTTATTCCATATGTTTGTTTGCTACTTCATATCAAGTGTAGGAATTTTTTCAATATTTTTAAAGAGAATCATTAATATATACAAAAATAAAAATGTACCCTTTTGGAGGTGGCCATCTTTAAATGCACCAAAAGAGAATTATTACATCTTAAAGACTGCAGAATTGTTGAAAAGGTTGGAAGTATAGATATTTTGGAAAGAGAATGTATTAGCCATATGTTACACTGATCATTGATAGAACAATGGTTATTGCTTGCCAAGTTTTCTTTCAATAAATAGTGCATGAAACTATAAAGTTTGGTTTTTTTGTTTGTGCAGCAACTTGCAAGTACTAATAAACAAGACGGAGAATGCAATTGTTTTCTTTATAAGTGAAAACTTGAAAATCTTGATACCTTGCCACAGTGAAAATTGTATACAAATTAAAGATTCTATCCAAATTTACTTGCAGTCTTGATGTAACTTCAATCCCTTCATACACACTTGCATACAGAATCGGAACTGAACCAGCATGACTGGTATTTGAATTTTTTCTTTTTTTATCCCTTAAACCTGATAGTAAATTTAATGCAGATTGATTGACAAATTAACTTTTATAAAATCTTCAGTTGCACACAATTGATGCAGACATGCTTTTTTTCGCAATCATTATGCATTTTTTCACTAAATTACGTCTTCCGCATAAATGTATTCAGATTTGAGTTTTCGATATATCCCCCTCCAAAAAGTTCTAATTTTTATTAACATCCCATGAATCGCATAGACCATCTTCTACATAAGAAGGCTTCTACACAACTCCAACATAAGTGTATGCTTGTCCGTAGACTTGCATGCACTTTCCTAACAGTATTATGTTCTGTTTATAACAGCTGCCCTATTTCCAAGGAACATGCTGGTTTCTACTTTTGACCTTGGTTTATATTGATAGCGGCTGTTGAACAGACTGGTTTTCATCTTTGCTCAGATTCTTTGTTCTAATCTAATCTGGTATAGAACCAGTCTGTAGGTATTTGGTGCTAAAAGTAAAGTCATATTTTTTCTAGTTGATGCATGTGATGGAGCAAAAATGTTTTTCAAATTTCAGATGGATTAGAAAGATGAAAAACTTATTCAAAGATGAATACATGAATTACATAATACAGCGTTCCATTCTAGGGCAGCTTCATGCCCATTGCAGGCTGTGTGGAAAGGATTTTAATATTGGTCAATGTGATAAAACAAATAAACCTTGAATTAGCTCATTTAACTACTAACTCCAATTCTAAGGTAACTTCTTTCTTATTGTAGAACTCGTTTGTGGACATGTATTTTATAAATCCAGAAGGGTTATTAAGAGTTCTTAAATAGCACACAGACTACCCCTAGCGGTAGAAGACTTGTGTTGGTCCTTTGTTTAAAAGGCTGTTTCCTGGTTCCAAATTTGCAGAAAATATTCATGTGCAAGAACAAAATTATCTAATATTGTTTGGTGTTTATCAGAAAATACTTAATTTAAAATTGCAGAAGCCATGAAAATTGGTCTGTTTAGTATTGCCACATACAGGAGTAGTGCTTATGTTGAGAAAAAGTTGTACTTGGTCTTTGTAAGAGTTTGACAATGAAAAAGGGCAAAGTTATTGTGCTTTTCTTTCATTACCAGAATTAACAGTAGATTCCACTGGAGAAAACACGTTTGATTTGCTTGATAACGCTTTGAATGAACATAAGATGGCAGAACTCTATGGGGTTTTCAGCTGATGTAATGTGTGATGACTGGAATTCAATATGGAATTGCATTCTGTATTTTGAAAAATGTCTCCATCAGTGTACATATTATTGGGTTGTCCCTGTCATTTGATGCACCTTGCTGCAGGAAAGGCTGCCGATAAATTGGAACTCCTGAAATATCAAGTTTGCATTCTACCAGACAACGTATTTCATGCGGACAGTTGATGTGCAATGGTACTTTTATTTCCCAGCTAAAAGACCCAATAACTGGAAGATATAACTTTCCTGTCAGGATATGGAAGGAATAATGGATCTTTACCATTCTAACGCTGTGACAGATTGTTCATTATTAACAAAAATAAAACTGAATTCAGATCCAGGCTCAGTAACCCGGTACTAAGTGCTCTACTGGTGTGCAGAATATTCAGTCGCAGATGGTATAAAGTGTTTTAAAATGTAACATGATATTCTGTTGCTTTTTAAAGCTAAAAGTGCTACATATGAAAACTTTAATTGATGTTAAAAGACAGAGGGGTAAATAAATAATTTTGCACATATGCTCCTTGAATTTTATCATGTTATATGTGGATTACTCTTTTTCTGCTTGGATTACTTTTTGCTCACCAGATGTTGGAATGTATGAGCACGCTGGAAACCAGCAGATATGTGCATATTATGTACAATGGGTTTGACCGATTCAAACGTTTAGGGAGAACAGTGCAGAGAGCATACTGTAAAATCCATTCACCAGTTAAGAGTACTCACTGAACGATATCGGCGCCGACTTGATGAAATTGAGGGATGCAAGTCGAATATATCCTACAATTGAGATGGTTTTAAAGATAGTCGTGAAACCCTTAGTGATCCTAGTGTGACAAACTATAGCTGGGGTGGGGTACTCCCAATATTTATTTAAACTATTATAGAAGTCCCACTCAGGCTCTGTTTTGTTAAATTTAGTGAAAGATGGATGTAACGTTGAGCCTACGGTTAGATGGTTAAATGTACAAAAAAGGTTGAAATTCAATGGATAACAAGTTTATTAAAATTCAATAATCAAATTTCCAAGTATACTCCTTCTTCTGCTCGAACCTTTAATAAGCCTATTGCATCCCTTGATTAGCAGTGTGAGATTGATTTCCACCTGTCCTTGTATTTCTAATTGTCCGCTGTAGTTTTTATTTCTCCCAATTCCTTTTTTTCTTCCCAACCTTGCTCCTAATTCCTCATAGAAAAGGAACAATGCAACTCCAAATTCCTCCTCCTTGAGTTTCTCTCCCACGACTAGTTTTATTGACTTAGTCTCAGTTCTGTCAACAATTTTTGAAGACTTGGGACCCAATGGAACCGGAAGTTCTGTCCCCTAAAAAGCTTCCTATGAAAACAAAGACGGTACAATCTCTTTTCCTTAGCCCTATTATCTTGCACATCAGATAACAGCTAGTAAATTCCTTCGGTCATTTATTCGTTCACATCGAGATACCCATGTTCTTGTATGGAAAACAAACGTCATAATACAACACGGTAGCAATTCCATACACAAACATAAATTCCACCACATCAATACATAT
Organism: Sinohyriopsis cumingii; assembly: GCA_028554795.2. Classification (NCBI taxonomy): domain Eukaryota; kingdom Metazoa; phylum Mollusca; class Bivalvia; order Unionida; family Unionidae; genus Sinohyriopsis; species Sinohyriopsis cumingii. The sequence goes on along the minus strand of CM068834.1, from coordinate 39,786,128 downwards.
TCCTAATCCCATTATACTAAACAATATAACAATAATCAGACGAACTTCTTTACAACTACGTACAAAGTATGCAAATATTCAAATATCCATGCTCTGATATATGCAGACGTCTATAGTAAATAATCTTGCATACTAAAACCAAGTTTCAAAGTTCATAATTCAAACATCGTGCAAATTCAAACGTAACTGCATTAATAAATGCACTGGTTTACTAGGAAGTAACCTAATAGCGAATTACAAAATTAATACTGACTGCAAGCTAACAATCTACCTAATTCCGCATTACATCTAATCATTCTTTACGTAAGGCTCAATCCCATTTCTCAAATACGCATGTAAATGAAACACAACAAAGGTAATTCTATATAATAAACTATCCTATTAAGTGTATGGAAATATGGAAAGTGTAGGCATCACAAAGTCTCTAGGTTAATGAGAGGGCGTAGTTGCACTCTGCGCTAAGCCCCTTACTTCCACACGAAAAGTGGGAGCTGAAGGACAAGCATTTGCAGCGATTAGACGAAAATATTGAGTCTGTCCTAGATGAAGTGACGCCTCTAGCCTTCCGAATTTGATTCCACTAGACTAGATGATGGCGAGGGCAGGGTCCAAAAGCCCAATGGGACATGCAAGACCAAGGACCCTGAGGTGGAGGGACCCATGTCCCTTAGTTATTAATTTGTATAATAGAGAGGGAGTACTGATCCCCTGGTCTAGTCTGAGTCAGCTGGTTAGACTCCAAATGATGCTCATACTGAGGTAGCAGAAGGTCTGAATCCCTCTCGCTGAGGCCATAGTGTGATGATCAGAGGATACGGATCGTCAACACTGAATACGATGTTGTGCTGATCCCTCAAATGGGGATGGTGCGACTCACTACCTCTGAAATCATGGTAGCGGTGCATCGGTTTCTCAGTGTGACGCATGGACATGAAGTGGTATAAACTGTAGATATCGGCCTCAGTGGCATGCCTGCACGCCCGAGTCTATCTAGTGGCATGCCTGCACGCCCGAGTCTATCTCCAGACCCTTTCGAACTGTGAAGAGGGTATCAATCCTATTGCTCAATGCCACATTCTTTCTTTTTATACTTACATGTAAATATGTTCTATTAATTAAAATTCATAACTTCTTATTTTTGTTTGATGTTTCGTCTGTTTTATGGTCATTTTCCTATTTGTTTTATGAAAACGTTTATTTTTATTTTAATCTATTTTGCAGAAGTATTTCCCTAATTTTAACGTACTGAATTTCTATGGAGATAACGATCTCAAGTTATGCGAATCACAAATTACATCTCGGGCCTCAGAACGTAACTCTCGCGTACATCGTGATAACACTGTTTACCATATTCGTTAAGAATCTATGGTAGCATATATAGTCGTAATGCGAAGTTCGTTAATGTTGTTTTCTGGTGCCTTTCTCAGCTAACAAGTGTTGGCTTTAAAACTTTGTTGCACACGATTTAGTACTTTTAATTGGAACAACTGTTGTTTAAATAGTTTGTTGTCGACATGTACTTCCATACTCGTGTTGGTTGACCTACACCGACAATCCCGTCGCAACATACTATTTGTATGACTGATAGTTAAATTGTAAGCAATGATACGAGTCCCTGTGAATACTAGAGGGAACTGTTTACCACGTTTGATTTTAAAAAAAATAAAGGATAGCGTAACGAACTAGCATTAGAGAAAAGTAAGTGTACAGGGTAGTCCGCAATTGTGGTTAAAATACACCGCTTCAGGCAAATTTTCTGTTAAATCGTTGGCATGCGTCTTATCAATACAATATCTCTAAAAAAAAAAAAAAAAGAACCATCTGCGCTCGTTTTGTGCAAAACTATACTAAGGCACGATTGGAATGCGTCATACAGACAATTCTTTACTCTAGAGGAGGATGTATTCATATCAAGGGAACGGTGAGCACGAAAAAGAAAGATAACCAATAGCTATGAGCAAGCAATTGCTACTATTAAAAAAACGTTTTCAGAACGTTATTATAATTATAAAAAAGAACACCAAAACAAAGCATTAAATAAATTGCAGTATGTGTCTGTCTCCTAACCCCCAAAATTACAGTATGTGTGTGCCTCCTGATCCAAAAAAAAAATGTACCATATTGAAAGGCTATTGCAAGTTTGTATTATTGGTATTGTGAACACTGCATATAACTCTTATGGAAAGTGTGCACATACTATTACCACAAATTAGGGTCTTGTAGCTTACTTGGTGCATATTCAAGTTCTTTTCCTCTCTGACGACATATATTTTCAGGGTTTTTGTTGTTGTTGTTGTTATTGTTGTCATTTATGTATGAGAGAGAGAAAGCAGAGGAAATTTCGATAAAATTGTGCACCATGATGTTTAATTTATTTACAAAACGAAAATTATTTTAAAAAATTCTCTCGCCATTTTCTTGTGTTGATAATGATTAATAAGTGGAAAATTCATCACCGATAACAGACTAAAGAAGCAACAGCCCACTGTTTAAACCATATTTATTTATTATTGCAGTGGGTACAGTTATCCTTTTTGAATTGCATAAGTAGACAGTGTTCTTTGTTCCAAACCAACTTTCTCCCTGGGTCATGCCCTTGGACTCAGTGCTACCCGGACAATAATCACATACATATTGTTACTGGGATAACAAAATCAAGTTATGTATGTAATCAGCATTGGTCTGGATTTCTCCCTGCTTCTTTGGTCATAATTGTTTATAGCCTATTCTTAATGTGTGTGTGTGCACGCGCGTGAGTGTGTATGAATACCTATTTGGAATTACAAGGAGAATTCATTATATAGTATGTGTTTCTGGATCTGCCTTTACAAATTTGAACTATGCCCCTTGGGTCATAACTTGGGATCGAGTAAGACCCCCGCCCCTCCCCCCCATATACATTTTTTCAGCATGAAAATGCCAAGCTATTTATGCAACGATCATTGACTCCTGGGTCTCTCCTTTTCTCCTTCGTCACAACTTATCAACTATACTGGACACACCAAAAAGTATATCTAAACTTACTCTGCTGACTATAGGCTGATTCGGACCATGGCTATTCGACCCAAATTACTGGCTGATTAGGACCAGATTACGGGCTGATTCGTCCTAAATGTCTGACCATGCGAAATATTAGTAAGTTTCGTCAGGGATTTAAATCTGACGTGTGCATTTGTTTAAAATATGATATTTCTCATTATTTCACATGTGGGTTGAGTAGTTATAATATACATTTAAGGAAACACTGGTAAGTTATTTTGGTTAAAATGTTTTAAATACAATAGCTCATAACTATTTTGTTCTTATTTAACATAGAGAGTTGCTAATAGCTATTCTCAGACTATGTTTGCGAAAACAGCAATAACTACAAAAATAAATCCTGCAACTTGGTCTCACCCAGCCCGTAATATGGGCCTAATCAACCAGGCCCGAATCAGCCTTCCTACACCATTTATACTAGTCACGTGTATGCTTCTAATGCACTGAAAAATGACATTAAATCACAACAGTAACGACATTTACCAGCGTTTTATCGATTTTTCGGTTGACTAAATTTTTGTTTTTGAAATGTGCTGCTTTGCCACATATTAAGTTTTGGGTAATTTATGTACTCAAAGTGGATTAATCCCTGTCCAGTGCTAAATAGTTCCACTGAAGATCATATGCCGAAATTGAATCAACGTGTTTCACCAGTGAAAACCATCAAGAAAGAATGTTTGTAAAGGGAATAATCCAAAAAATACAATTATTCTTGTCAGTGATAAATTTTAATAACGTTATTACTGAATTTTTTTAAAAAAATTATATAAAAACTACTACAGTTATTGTAATAAAAATTATCTCTGTCAAAACTAATCAATATACTGGTAAATATTTTTTTCTGTATCACAGTTACATTAAAACCTGCTATGACAGCTGTTGGAATAGGGTGTTGCAAAAGTATACACTTTTTCTTTATATTTTTTTCCATAAATAAAAACAAATAATTTTCAAACTGAAAACTGCTGCTTGTTTATTAAACAATGGCTGATGAATCAATCTAAATAGAGATTGATATATTACTATTCCCCATAGCAATAGTCCAAGTATATGCATATAGATTCATAAATTTGTTCACACATGGGCTTTACAAATGGCGTCAAGCTCATTTGGAACATCCTCCCCCAGATAATGTCCATTTTTGAACGGCTCTAAAGCCAGTGGTTATTAGTATGTGAACACAAAGTCATTGTATAAAGAAACCATGTCCGTATGACTTTGCATTCAGTAGCACAAATAACAAGACTGTAAATATGGTTGCCGCAATACCGTACTGGATGTCATAACAGTGCCACTTTAATGCAAGACCAACTATGCATCATGAAAAGTCTTCTGTGATAAACCTTATGTTGATATGATTTTCCTTTCATGTCGAGCATACATAATAAGATTTTCAAGACTGATGCCACGGCGGCCATACTGGATTCCAGACTGGCACCGTTTCTGAGTTAGCAGTCTTCCATTGAGAACCTCTTGCTGATACGACTTTCCGGGGCGCTCACCAGATAATATGTACTTTTGAGAGAGTGACTATGTAAGGTGAAGTAGTTCGCATTTAAAACATGCACAGTGGAGAGAATGTTGGCATACCTCTATGCTACATTAATGTAATGTGGATGATATTTCTTTTGGATATTGTACTTTTGAAAATTTTACATGATTTAAGCACACTGCTAACTAAAATGACTGGTCCCTTGTGTTAAAAAAATCAGTCTGAATTAGTCTAAAGTACACTATACATAGCAGCTACTAAAATAGGGAAAATGAATTTTGCCAGACTAGACAATACCAGCTTCTGAAAGTGCAATGAATGAATTACCAAATGTATAAAATGTAAAAAAGTTATCGGCTCTTTTTTATACAATTTACCTCTGAAGTTCAGGAAGTGAAAATGACCAAGTAGAGCTAGCACTTTTTTGAAAGGTGCACATCTGAAGTAAGGCCAAGGTGTATACTCTATAACCCATAGTACACCCATCAATCATTCACCAAAATAAAGGGAATTAAAGGTTCTTTGCATTCTACTTAAGATATACAAGGTCTTTTTTAAATAACCAGTATAACCAGTGAGGAAAGCCGGGGAAATTCTTTTTCTTTAAAATCCTAACCCTAATACGAGTCTGTAGAGCGCCACCTAAGAGAAGTAGCAAAAACAAGATTTCCAAGATGGGTACCCTGGCAGCCATATTGGTAGTCAGATTGGCACCATTTTTATTTCAAATCAGCTAAACATCATAAGAATTTTTTTAAAGTGAAAATCTCATGTTGATATGAACATTCACAAAGGAGGAGTTGCAATGAGGTGTTCAACTTGGTTACATTGGAAGCCATATTGAATGCCCAAGCGGTACCATTTTCATTTAGGACTCCATGGGATGAATTTGTGTACAACGTTTCATGGTAATTCACCAAGTAGTTAAGAACGAATGGTAATAACAAATTTGTAATAACAGATGAATGGACAGCTTAGAATCTTGTTACGTTGCATATCAACTTCCTTTTGAAAATGGCTATTTGACATGGGTTCCTATCAAGCGGTTATGTTTGGTAGCTCAAATGTTTACTTTCTAAGGACAGCGTTGCAATGCCCCGGTCAAATCTCAAAGAGTGGTATATGCTGGCCTTTCAAATTTTACACTGACATGGGGGTGGGGCGGGAAGAAGAAAGGTCCAAGTGATCCTTCACAAAGACTTTTCTGGTTTAAATGGGATAAAATTGTAATGCTCAGTGCATTCAACTTTAAGGTTGAATACGCATTCAAAATTCGACACTTTAAATTGTCATTCCAATTTCTGTTCAATAAGCTGCCTGCCAACGATACTGTACGTGTAAAAATGTCTGTAGTCATGATATCTTCACAACCTAAAGTCTTTCTTTGCAAAATCACGGTGGTTTACATTCTGAATGCTCTAAAATAGTGACCACATTTACAGGAAAGAACAAATCCTATCGCCCATATTTACTGTGCACTCGAACGAGCTGCGTTTTCTACAGAGCAATTTTCAAGCTAAAGTACAGAACTGAATATTCTTTGAAGTTTGGGTACCCAGAACTAATAGTTCTAGAACTGTTGAACCCAAATTCATGATGCCATGAGTTCTAATTTCGCCTCTGAGAGAGAGAGAGAGAGAGAGAGAGAGAGAGAGAGAGAGAGAGTATTGTATGTGTTTTCAGATGCCGTATTGAGAAATCTTTTTTGGTCGATAGCAATAGCAGCAAACAAATTGGTTGTTGGAGGTGGATACAGTAAATAAATATCTAATGTTTTCAGGGTACGTAAGGCTGAATACCAGAGTAAGAGGTCGAATTCATCAAGTTGTTTGATGTACGTAACTGACATTTCTAATTTGATACAAGATGGATGAAAAGTATCCAAAAACACCTAATGAACTCAGTAATTCAGAATATATCACCCATAACATATTGAAGGAATGAAATGTATTCATCATTCAAGCTATAACCGTTTCTGAAATTTCACCTTGCATTTTCAAGCTATATAAAACTGGTGAGGGCCAGATTGATTTATTTTCTAGTTGAGTCACGATCACAGCGATGCTCATTCATAATATCTTCAAATATTTTTGTGCTGGCATCTTCCTAGACTGTGAAATAACATGACCTTGACTTTACAGTGCATTTATACCCCCAGTGTAGTTTAGTCCTTTCGTTCGGACGATTGTGACTAATCATAAAGTGCGGTCGTAAGAGTGAGTTATTGTTCTATACATAATTCAAAATGCCATCGCTCGGATACTGGAAAACAAGAGGCGTAAGTAAATTTAATAATTCTCCCTTTCAGTTTAAAGTATGAAGGATAATTTGTGCATTATGTTGACAGTTGCAGATGGGCATTTGCAAATTGTAAGTAAGGGACTGACTGCTTTTGTTTTAGCTGATGCATACATTTTCAAACCATTGCATCTGAATATTAAAAAAAAATGATTTAAAAAAAAACCAACCTAATGATTGGTTGAAATCGTTCTTTCAAAAAGTCCAGACAGTAGTATTTCTTCAAGCTTGCTTTGTTTATTTAAAATAACCCAACCCCACCCAACAAAAATAAATGGTCGGTCCCTGACCGTCGAACAGAAATGCGTTCTTCCTCAGGCGCAGTGGGAAGGGGTGGATTGGGGATCAAGTGGATTATGGAATTTCTGGACTAACGGTAATAATTCAGTTCCCATAGTAAACCTATGCAAACACCATGATATTAAAAAATCAATAACTTAAAATTGTTGAGTGCTCATGATCAACCCTATATTTATCAGTAGAGATGATACCTGGATGTCATCTTCTGTGTTGAGGAAAGGATATGGGCCGCAGCATTTTCTGGACCAGCAGTGTTTGAAACATGTGCTTTCAATTCCGCACAAAAGAGTCAGGTGCTAATTTTAGTAATGAGTGTTCCAAACTCATGACTGTTAAAGGACTGAAATTCCATCAATAAAACAATGTCTCTATTTTATTTCACTTACAACTGAAAATAAGTTATACATACAGGAAAAGTAATTTCCATTTAACCAATGAGAGGACAGTATTCCATTCAGCGCGTTGTTCTTGCATATTAAGCGGGCGCGATCAGGGCCATGTCGATCGGTAGCGTGGGAAAATGATTTGGCATTCCTTAAAGTTATGACCTTTAAGTCAAACTTTTGATAGGGATACACAGTCGAATGCCCGAGCTAAATATTGCTACCAAATTTATTAAGCTACGCAAAGCGTAGCTTGAAATAAATGCGTTTATTCTTAAATGGATTGCGCGAGCAAGGAGACAAGTGTCCTCCCTCGTAATTATTATATAGTACATGTATGACAGGTCAATTGTAAGCAATAATACGAGCCCCTGTGCTTCAGGCTCGGTGGTGCAGCCAGTATAGGAAGAGGTGGGATGATGTCGTATGTCGAGAAATCCAGTATCACGTATTGGATCAAATTGCATGTCCTTAAATAAAGTTCTATTTTCTAGATCGAGATTTTAGATTTTATATGTTGAATTATACAGTGGTGGTTTAAAAAATTAATTCCTATGTCGACGTTTTACAGTGTATATTTTGAATTACACAGCGGTGGTGGAATTTTCAATATATGTTGAGAATCCCTAATTCACACGTTATATGCAACTGTTTGTGATGAAACTTCCATTTCATATGCCGAGTATTTTGATTTCATTTGTTGAATTTCACAGCAACGATAATCAGCCTCCTTGTTTTAAAAATAACGCGGTCCGTTCACGAGAGCGACGTCTAGCAAAGAAATTCATAGTAATTCTCGACCTGTTAATGGTAACTTTTAAACTGTAAATGCATGAAATGTAAAGGCGCCTCTTAATTGAAGACCCGTGTATCTTAATACTCGATATTAGTTTGAATTGTTAAAGTGGACATTGTGTAATGTTACTTTTAACACTAACATATCATTTCTCCATATCAAAATAAAAATTCTAACAAGCACAATAAAATGTCCAATCACCGCTATTTAATTCAACAGATACAATCTAAAACTCGACATCGAAATGGAACTTTCAGCACAATCAATGTGATTCAACATGTTAAATTGAAAATCTCGACATATAACATTAAAATTTCAACAACCGCTGTGCAATTCAGAAGATACAATCTAAAAACTCGACATTGGACATCGAATTTTCAACTAGCGCTGTGTAATTCAACAGATGCGATATAAATATCGACATATAAAATGGAACTTTCAACATAAACTCTTTGAACCAATACGTAAATTAAGAATTCTCCACGTATGACATTGAAATTTCTATCACCGCCATGTAATTCAAACGACACAATCTAAAACCTCGACATAGAAAATATAATTTTCAACCACTACTGTTTAATTCAACAGATCCAATAAAAAAAATCATGACCTAGAAAATGGAACATTAAGGACAAGCATTTTTGATACAACATATGAAATTGGAATTCTGAACGTATGACATTAAAGTTTCAACGGCAACGTTCTGATTGGATCAGCTTTTGTCTGCTGCGGCGCCTCGTAGTGTTGCCTTGGCTTCCTAGTCGAGATCTAGTGACAGTGCTCAAAAAGGGGAAGGGGTTGGTGAAGCTTACAGACTGTTGAATCCATAACTGACGTTTGTCTTGTGTGTTTTGTTGATTTGATATGAGGATATGATGACCGAGTCTTTCAATTTAGTAGACCGACAAGTAGATCTCCGCCTTTTTTCTGACATTACTACGCCACCACTTCTTGGTCTACCATTTGAGGAAAATAAGAATGATTACACAAACGAATAAAGAAAATGCAAACGGACAAAGTAATTAGTAAAGATTTTACTCTGTTTACTGGCACAGCAGTGGCATGCAGAAATTTTTCTTGAAAGAAAGTTGTATCAAAGGAATCTGTCTTGTTTTATATTCAGCACAAATGTTCCATGTGGAGACCACTTGAATTGCTGAAATCCATGGATACCTCTTGTGGCAGGTCAAACATGTACGTCGTTAATTACCGTGCCAGGGTGTTGTGTGTACATTGCTTTTTAATTTATGATATTTCTGCATTTCATTTTACGATGATGTAGTGTACTTTTGTAATACTTTATGGTTTGCTTTGATTTAAGTAGGCGTTTTACTTTTTGAACTGGAACGCTCGCAAAATTTTCGGGGCGTGAGGAGCTAAGATGTAGTATTCAGTTATTTAAATTTTAAGGCTGTAGACCAAAACGTTCAGAGGTGAACTTAAAAGGATGAGGAGTGACCGGTCTTGCGGGTGCCGTGTTTGTGGATAATTCACAGTCCTTTCTCAGCAGATATAAGAATCTGGAGCGTTCTAGACGTCCCCTAATTGATAAGGCACAGCAACATCTGAAGATTGAGTAAAGCGCATTGCTTTGGGAATAGTAAGATAAATCCCTCAACCTGTAGTGATGGACACGTTTGCACGATTTAACGAATACGTGATATCACATTCACACCGTCCATCTGTCTGTACAGGTTCTGAGGCTTTTTTAAAATTATTATAGGAGTGCCTTGAAGCACCACGATTGCCAACCTGGGCTGATCGGATGGTGATATTGGTTCTGGAGGTTTCCCATTTCTTACTCCATCAAATTAAATTTCCAACATGTATAGTCCATCATGTGCCGAAAAATGGCATCAAACCCACAATACCAAAATTTGATCAAGAGTTGGACTTGCTCACTATCGTATCTCCGATTATTTGGGTTTATTTTTCCAGTACACATGTATCCTGTCCGTATGACTTCAGATGATCACAACATAAACTATACATCAATTTATTGTATGCTTTTTGAAATAAAGATACTTACTGCCGAACTCTTTTCATTGCTATATTTTCACGTGTGCAAAAGATGTTTACTTTTTAAGTGTGAAAATACATTACCCATGCCATGCAGCTCTTGATTGTGTGTGCATGCAAAAGTTAAACCTGCACAACAACCAAATATATATATATATATATATATATATATATATATATATATATATATATATATATATATATATATATATATATATATATATATATAATAGACAACTTTGTGAGCGCTCACAAACAGAGATTGCATTATCTTTAAGGCATGGGACTTTTTGCTGAAATTTTGACGCTATTCGCGTCTCTGGTTATTTCTCCATGCTTCCTTAACTGGGATTGCTGAATCGGACTTAGCTATTTTTTTCTTCAGATAGGGTCATATAATCGACAGTGACAAAATGTGTACTACGACAGTTTACATCAATCCAGTGATAACCACTTTCAAGTCGCTGACAAGTATAATCAACCTTTGAAAGTGAGGTGAATTTATGAAAAGGGAGTGGTTAATCTTAGTTTCGTTGATTGCTTAATCGGACTTTGTCGATAGAGACACAAATATAATTTACTACGACAAATTGGGTCAACCCAATGATAACCGCTCTCATGTCGCTGATATTTATGATCAACCCTTTCAAAGTGAGGTCAATTTATGAAAAGGGATTGATTAATCTTCGTTTCCTTGATTGCTGAAGTGGACTTTGTCGACAGAGACACACATGTAATTTACTACGACAAGTTAGGTCAACCCTATGATAACCGTTCTCATGTAGATGATATTTATGAAAGTGAGGTGAATTCTATGAAAAGGGAGTGTTTAATCTTAGTTTCGATTCTGGAGCAATCACGATGTATAAAATATTCTTTTCCTGCGTAAATACTTGACATATTTCTTATTGTAGCACCCTAAAATATGGCTTTAGAATGTCACATTTTTGTACCATGTGATTAAATGTATCCGGTCTTGCCTTAGCTATGATGTCGTAGCCTCACCTTGATCTTGTTGTGGTTGAGGCTACTAACTGATCCCATATCATGTAATGGAGCAAAAGATATCATCACTAAAAAAGTCAGAAAAACAAACAGTGTAGAAATCAACTACATAAGTATAATCATCTTGTTAAAGAAGTTTGGCTTATTTTGAATTTATTAAGCCCTTACGCGATAAAATAAATTGGCATGGTTACTCTAACCTTATACTGTCCGCCATGACAGATAACGCGAGACTCTCGCCGTGATCCCTTTTCTACGTAAGGCTTGTCAGACCATATTTTCGATATTCTACGCTATATTATTATCAATCAAGTGCGAATAATCGCTTCTTGGTGAATTTCAAAGTTGCCGATAAACCGTATTTACTTTTACTGCGCAGAATTTCTGACCCAAACGGCGCCAAATTTTTACTACGATTTGTTTACATTTGCAAATATGGCGCCAATGTCTTTATATGGCACACAAATAAACGAGGCTGAGAACGAAAGTAATCATTATTTGAAATAATATAGCGGACGGTCTAAACGAAAATATCGGCTAAAAAAGGTAAACGAGATTTTACAACTATTTCTACAATGATTTTCGATACTTCCAGTATTAAATAAGAGGACTACTCAATTTATTGGATTATATGCAAGGAATATGTTTAAAGTGTTATTATTAGGCTAAAAGAGCGCCGGGTGTGAATCACACCCGGTTTGCTCCATTAACACGTATATGCTCATGTGAGTACCCTGTCCACGAGGTACGAGTAAGGGTACTAATATTAGTACTAGTATTGCCTTAGTCGAAGAAAATATCCTATTCCAGAAAGAACGTCTAGATTACATTATTGTATTTGCAAATATGTAAATGGATTAAAACGGTCCCTAGAAAAATCAATTTATTTTATATTTTAGCTTCTAAAAGGTTAATTCTAAAACGAGTTAAAAACATTTAAGAGTCGTTTTGCAAACGAGGTGAATAATCGTCCACAAAAACAAACGTACAGAACACGTCCGGATCAGGTCAGGTGTTTGAGGGTGGGTCCAAAATTTAGAATGGGCCCTAACATTCTTCGAATGGGCACCAAAGCAAATGTCTATTTACTCAAAGTGTACATAATACCCAATCAACTTGCGCAAGAATAAAACGATGATTAAATTTCAATTGACAAGTGACCGTACATTTGTGTACGTGGACAACCTCTCCCCCATTGGACCTTGAAGAGATGTCGGTGTTCTTTTCATTCCATCTACGGTACAGTTCGAGCCAGTCAGATAAATGGCTTTGAAAGTCTAATGACTCATACACTTTAAAAGACCTTGTTTGCCTAGTGTGTTATCAAATCCCATGTCGCAACTTGTTTCGGAAGTATTAACATGTTGTTTTGAAAGTACTGACACGTTTACAACTTGTGTAATGACTGCTGTGTTAGTGCATGTACAGTTATCAAAGGTGACCGACAAGAGCTTATTGAAAAAAAAAATAATAACCTAAAGCACAAGTGACAGAATTACTCAGAGTACCCCCATGACCCGTTCTGACGCTGGATCCTATCCATCCTACAGTATAAATGTAGTATAGTGGCAGTTATACGCTATGCTTTTTTCTCTCTCACTTGTTTTCCAATTAGCGAATTATTTACCTTACATGAACTACAGTGGAGGATGTTATACCGCGAACAATGCCCGGATGCCGTCGAAAGTGACTCAATAACAGCATGAAACAAAGACGTTCCCACGGTTCAATCAACGTTTGACGGACACTGGACTAGACCGACGGAACACTTGTGAATTACTACGTTAAAATAGGACGAGTTGGGCATTAATTCTTTGCACTGTTATATATTTTAATAATTGACAAAAGGTTGGCTATGAAAAGAAATCTAATGGTTCATTCAGTGACTGTCCTTTAAAGAAGTCTGCAGGAGTGCCTTCGTTTGAAGCTACGTAAATGCCCATGCGTGAATGTCTTCAGTCAGACGTAATACTGAAGTATAAATTAGTACCTCTCCATTCTTGAGACGGATATAAATAAGTTGGCTGCTTGAGTGTTTATTGGTACTTTATTTGTCCATATCATGCCAAAGAATAAGCCGATCCGAATTTTGCTCCGACGGGTTTTGGCTCTTAGATAACTATTCCGAGGCAGTAAAAACTCTGCACCTCCACTGGAAAAACAAACGTATAACTTTGAGACTTTGTTCGAAGAAATTTTTGCACTTAAATTTTTATAAGCCTCAGCAACAATAGTACATGAATGTTTCGTGGCCTAAGCGCAGACCATTTACCAAACTTCTTCGAGTGTGAAAAATATATCACTCTGACCTGTTTTTTTTTTTTGGTGTACATATCTAGTATGCAAACAAAATGTACAGCAGACGATCTTCTATGTATCAAGACCTATAACTCTACCAATAACCAAGCTTATATACGCTGATAAGAACAAATGTATGGGGCAAATTCGTTGCATTTCTACCGTATAATGCGGGATTACCACCCTGTGCAAAAACATTACAAAGTTTACGATAAAATGACCAATACGGTTTGATAAAGGGCACGAAATGTAGTGTTAACTATATAAGAAATACGTTCTCTCTTGCCCCCCGCCCATTTAGCTTCTAAATTCAGGAAGTGAAGATGACCTATCGGAACTAGCAGTATTTGGAGCGATACAGGTTCAAGCTGTGTATTTTTTATGACCCAAATTACATACACAAATCATACACCAAGATATATATTATTTAAACTGTAACAAATTCTTTTTAAATGACCAGGATAATACGCGAGGAAAATGGATGTTCATTTTGTGTTTTTTATATATAATAAAAATCATGCATAGTACAGAATTTTAGAGCCGACCCGGAGGGAAAAAAATGGATAAGCAGTCCTATATAGCGATTATGTGAATGATCCGTTGTGATACATTTCGTATATTGTAAGTCTCTAGTAAAGACTATAGCATATATTATTGATCTACCATGCAATAAGAGGTGGTGGTGGGTATGGGCTTTAAACCCGGACATTTTTAAGGCAATTTAAAAAAGTCTAATAGAAATGATTGCATTTATTAATTTTTTTAAGATCATAGCACCAATGTAACATCTTTCAAGAGGTTTTAAAAGGTGGAAATACACACACACCCCAAAAATTGAATGTTCGGTCCATTAAGGAGCTAATCCCGGAGAAAAAGAAAAGCGTACAGAAAAAGAAAAGCCCAACAGATTCTTCCCGCAAGAGGCCATGACCTACAACGACTGTCACCGCGTCTCCAGTAGCCATGGTTCTTTAAATTCTCCGTTGCTAGTGATGCCAGCCAAGCCCAGTTTGACACCCGTTCTTCGTCATTTGATGAAGCAGTGGAAACCCGCGTCTCTAAGAAATTCTTGTCCAGCGGCGACATCTTCTTCCTCTTTAGTTGCAGTGGAAGCTGCTCACAAATTACCTGCCCCAAAATCAAAGTCCAAGAGAGATCGGGCAACATGCCTGTAACATACAGGATTTGTTTGATTTGTCTAAGCAAGAACTGTCCCGATTTAGTCCGTTGCGAACACCATCCAAGAAGTGTGATGCCTGTCGTCAGTTTGATACGACGTTAAGACAATCAGTGGCGACACATTCTTTTATAAAAAGGACCTGCGGTAAAGGATGGGGATCAGTGTTTTTGTAATCATGAACGCCCAAAGATGTCCACTAAAAGAAGTGCACACCGCTTTCTGGCTAAAAAAGAAAAGAAAAGGAAAGGACTTCCTCCTCGTTTAGCCAAACACTGGGACGTAGCTGCTTGAACGTTTTGAAATGCACGATACATTTGTCTCCATATCAGAAAGAATGCTTAGCCAAGCATCGATACGTTCTTCGCTGAATGGTCCAAAAGAAAATACCCATCCGACAGAAGATGTTAATACCACCTGGAGGAATTTAGTCCATGTTGTTAGGACCCCTGCTAAAATGAGTATTGGAAACAATGCTGGAAAGACTTATAGGTCAAGAAAGAAAAAAAAACGGACCAAGAAAATAAAAGGGACCTCTGGATTAAAAATATCTCAGACGTGATAATTGAAATCCGATGAAAGGACGAAAACTGGCCATATTGCCTTACAAATGATGGATGGAATGCCATCGTTAACAAGAACAACGGACCACGGATTTCCCTCCCAATCTTCATTTGACCGAGATGTCTCTAATTTCAGTCGTTGATGGATCGCAACAATTTGCCTAAAACAGAAAAATCGCGAAGGTTCGGTCAGCTGTTGCAACTACTGCAACTCTTTGACCAGAAAGCTTTAGACGAAACATGTGATGTGATGTGATTTTGATTTTTAACGTAGCTTTAACAATTTTTCAGTCATATCGCTACGATGTCTGCAATGTGGCAGTTTATAGTGATGTCTAGCACTGGGGCATCATGCCGCAGACATGTAGCATGATGTCCCACCCAGTCACATTATCCTGACACCGGGCCGACCAGTCCTAACACTAACCTCTTAATGCTGAGCGCCAAGCGAGGCAGCTGTTAGTACCATTTTTGTAAGTCTTTGGTATGACTAGGCCGGGGATCGAACCCACGACATCCCGCATCCGAGGCGGACGCTCTAACCACTAGGCCACCGGAGCGGTTTAGACCAAACAACTTTGCCAAATCTGAAAAGAGCATCACCACCACCATCGCAACCATCACTCCCAGCGGTCAAGACAGAAGCAATACCACGAATGCCTGACGAAGAAGTACGAGAAGCCTTTCAAACACCGTCAGCAGCTCCCATTCCAAATAAAACTGCAGCGTCCTTGTTGGCCCCTTTCTCCACTCCCCAGCGAGAAGAATTTAAAGCCTGGGTTAAAAACATGATGCCCACTCCTCCTTCGACAGAAGTAAGAAAGAAAGAAGGGAAACCAGAAGTGAAAAAAAGAAGACCAAGGCCATCCCATCACCACCACTACCACTGCCACCACTACCCTCGACTTCTGCTCCCGTGGCACATCAGACACGTAAAGCCATTTCCAAACCATTTCTCCCCATCCAAATTAGCATCAGCGAAGAGTGGGTGACTTATTAAAAATCGGAGAAGGTATTAACCAGCATTTACAACGATCCAGCGCATCCAGCAGGTTACGGAGGAGTTCAGAAATTGTATCGTCCTGCCGAAACCCGTCTGAAACGTCTCCGTTTACCACAAGTGCAACGCTGGTTACAAGAACAAACCACATACACTTTACATCAGCCCATTCGCACCCGCGTGGAGGGCATAGATCATCAATAACATGCCGATTTAACCGATGTCTTTGTGGAAACACCTATCACGTTCACCGCGAATTTGTACATCCTCACTATTTACCCATCAGTAAGTCATATTTTGACACTGTAAGCATTGCTATAAAAGGATATCTGAGACAAAATATTCCATTCTCCAAAGGGAGAGTCACGGTGAAACTCCACTTTTGATAACGATTCTCTTACGAGTTCCAAGTCATGTATCCAGAGTAACGAGGTGTCGCTCGACAGCGAGGACATGATTTAGGAGATATGCTGAAATCGGCCTTTCGTTTGGTGGCCCTGGTTTTGAAACCGACTTTGACAAAATGATTGTACGCTTTGAAATATGCCGCATGGACGCACGGCAAATAATGTCTCCAAAATGTCATCATCGACAATCAAAACCCCCAAAGAAACTTTCTTGAGAGCAGGCAAAAATGTCTTGCTTAAAACGGTCAAACATTTTGGGCTGACGAGAAACTCCTATAAATGCCATGGACGCGGCCGAGTCATGCATCCTGCTTCCCTGACACCAAAGCAAGGACAAAGCAGAAAGAGACGACGAAGACACCTTTCCAACGGACTCACCCACCCCCAGCTAAAAAGACCAAGAAAAGAAGAACCGCCCGAGACTTAGACGTTTCTGATTATGAAATAACAGAGAGAATAAAGAAAGAAAGAAAATGATGCACCTAGAGTCTTGAGCCTGTTCCAGGTCGGAACTGGGTCTGTTTTCCATGCCACCCACCATGATGACGATGCAAGAATCCCAATGGGTCGAATTCCATCCCGTCTTCTCTGTCAAGGACTCAGGATCAGCTCCAATGTAGTTTGAAGTCCATGGACAGCTCGAAGATTACATCAATATCAGCCACTTGTGAAAATGATTGACACATTGACGGACGGTCCTGATATAAAGTACGAAGAAAAAGTAGCCCCCGTCAACAATTTCCTGCATTCCTTGTTCAGTGGTGTGGATTACTTGAATAAAAAACTGGTCAGTAGCAGCATGGATACTTGCCCTTACCTGGAAAATCTCTTGACGTACGGAAAAGAAGCCAAGAACACCCATCTGGATGCTTGTGTTGTATGGAAACCTGACACAGCAGGCAAATTCAACAATACCGATTTGATTGCAGACAAAGAACCGAACCAAACTGTGGGATTCAACAGTCGACAAAACAAAATCAAAAGACCCAACAAAAAATTAGAACTGATGGATCGTTTAAATTTAGACATGTGGTTGGAAGAGAAGTATTTGCTGAACGCATTGGATGTCCGCTAGAGACAGTTGTAGTAGTGTCACTTTCCATTTGATAGCTTAGTCTGCCTATTACAAAACAGTCATTCAAGAAGCCAGACTCTACGTACGACGTGTGGAATTGTTACCTAACGTGGGAAACGACACCATTCACACTTTGAACAGAACGACCGCCAAGTATCCAGAACGGCTCATGGAAGTGAAAACCTTTATTTAGACATCAATCGATGATCGAAGATCATCTGTTCCAATGACAGTTACCCAAACATTTTATCATTAGCATCATCAAATATACAACCTTCAATGTAGCCTTCGAGGAAAATCCTTTTGAGTTTGAGCACTACATCGCGTCCATGATCGAGGTCAGTCGAGATGGCAAAACCGTGTGTACCAAGCCTTTTGAACCTGACTTTAGAAGAAGAATGACTTGAGATCATACTTGTCCCTGTATGAAGTCACAGTTAAGAACTAACACCAGTCACGGCATTATGTACGAGGATTATGCAGAAGGTTACACTTTGTGGGCCTTAGATTTCACTCCAGACCAAGGCAGCAATGAGGGACATTTCCACCCTATAAGATCATGCCACATTATTGTGGATCATCAGTTTGCAAAGCCAATTCCCGTAAACAACACGGTGAACTTTATCTTGTATGCCGAATTCGACAATACGATATAAATTAACAGTTTGAGAGAAGTCATTCTAGATTATTAGTTATTATGGAAGACACTTATCACACTTTGAATGGTGGAAAGTCTATGGAAATGGAATGGGAGGATACCGTGGAAGCCGAACCCCAAAACAAAGAAGAAGAGGACGTGGTGATGACGTCCAGATGACCAGAAGAAGAACATTTAGTCTCTTGTTTTGCCAAACATCTGGTTGAAAAGTTAAGGAATTGATGAAGAAAGATTGATATGGATGTCAAAACGATCATCCCAGTGAAATTCAATAAGATAAATGTTTGATAATGAGTCAAGAAGAAAAATCGGACAAATATCTGGAGAACGCGTGGAGTCTCATCTCGGAAGAAGCTGTATTGCGTCAGTGGTGTGAAGACTTGCGTGATCAATCCTGTCATCCACTGAAGGCTGTAGAGACCCATTACATCGAAGCTCTCTTGGCTCCGAGTGCGACGCAGCAGCGAAGAAACGGTTACTTGTGTGAGATTTTCAAGCAGAAAGTCAGGATTGAAATGATCCAAAAAATGGATATCTTTATTACCTTTTGAACCACAGTTCGTACACTGCTTCATGGAATCCAGTGGTTTGTGCTAAAGATGAACTACCTCATCGCAAACCTCAAAACCATCAATCTTATTTCATCAATACGGACGACAGTCATCTCCCAGGAACCCACTGGGTAGCCGTCTACTTTCCTAAAGAGAGTTGTGTTGGAGTATTTTGATTCCTATGGATTGCTACCTTTGGAAGACATCATGAGAAGAAATGCCCAGACAACACGCTTCAATAATGTGAAATTACAAGGCTCGCATTCCGTGTGTGTGGACAATATTATGTGTATTTTCTTGATCAACGCAGTCTTGGATATTCTTTAGAACATTTAGTGACTTATTTTCATCATCACTCTACTAGAAACGATGACAAAGTCGATCGATGGTTCTGTGATCATTATGGTTATCTTTTGTCTTTCGCTAACATAGTGTATATCAATGACCCAATGACTTCCATCAGTGGAAGCCTAGCTTGACTTCACAACGTTGTCAACCATGTCAAAAATAGTTTTTGTTCGGAAAAAATGTTTCATGGTTAATTGTTGATTGTTAGTTATTTGAATAAAAATGTTTTGTTTTAAAAAATGTGTCTGTCGTTTGTTTTCAATTTTTATCATTATACATGCTCTTTGACTTCTCTCTATCTCTCACCCTAAAATTAACTATCATGCTGTTCCGACTATTGTAGTCATGTTTTCTATCGCGTCTTTCTCCTTTTCCTTACCCTAGGAGCAATTTAATAGCCTCCCAATTAAGCACAAATCAGAGGTACATGCTCGGAAGAGCGTAAACCTCTATAATCCAACATAGATAGAGTCTGACCATGGGGTCAACATAAGGGACTTCGTAGATGGCAGCACTAAAATTCACTAACTGCAGGGGAGAACACAAACCTCAACCCCTTGAATTCCCTTATACAATAAGAGAAACTAGAATAAATGATCTCATGAACAGTAAACAAATGCCCCTTTATGCAGCCAAAAACATCACACAATTGATTAACCTAGAACAAAGCAAAAACATACTACTCAAACCAAAACAGTAAGCCGAAATTCAAACCAAATTAACCCAACTACACAAGTAAATCATACACCAAGCCCACAAAAATCTAGGTTTAAAAAATAGCAGTACCAGCCAATCAGGAAAATATAAACACCCACCCCACCCGCCAGCAGTTAAAGAAAAAACAAACACAAATATGGGAATTACAGTAGCGCCCCCAATCGAAGAGATTATTCATGAAATAATTACATTAACCACGAGTAGCCTAACTCCATTTAAACAGAACAGAGCAATATCTAGGCAAAATCAAACGAATATTAGCCAAACTACCCTAACCCCATCAGCTATGTAACCAAACTAAATGACCACGTACCACTTTGAATAACACAACCAAGAATAAATTATTAATATGCGAGTGGAACAGTAGGGGTATAACAAGTAATATCAATGAATTAAAAATCAAATTACAAGATCAAGTTCCAAAGCCAGATATTATTTTTATACAAGAAATTAAGATCTCAGGAAAAACTAAGCAACTACCCAAACTCCCTGGTTACTCCACAAGCCACTTTAAAAATCGTAACATGGGACAGGGAGGGGGTTTGGTCATTTTTATCCTAGAAAACCTACCTAATATTACACCAGTTAATATAATACACACCCCAGGAAGTAACGAAAACTTTGAAATACAATCTCTAATTATCCATACTGGGAGGGGAAGCCCCAGGGGAAGTTTTTAACATATACGACCCGGCGGAAACACCAACGCCTCTAATTTGGCAACCCTTAGGCAAATAGCTAACACTAAAGTAGAAGATAACATCGTCATCTGCAGAGATTTCAATGCTCGAGCAGGAGGTGGTGGTGGTAGGACGGACAAGAGAGGCAGGTTGGTCGAGGCATAGGCTGCCGAATCCAACCTGACAATCCTTAATGACGGGACCAAAACTCGCTTAAACCGGGATGATGGATTTTTGTCTGCCATCGACTAACCATATGCTCACCTAAACTAGCACAGATGACAGACTGGAGAGTGGAATAAACCGACTCGCTAGGTAGTGACCACTTTCCAATCATCAGTCAGCAGATCGCGATTCAAAATAACCCACTAACAAACACCCTAGATACGACCAAGCCGATTGTGAATCCTTCAGAATTAAATTAACCACAATTAACACCAAAACCTAGAAAGCGAGAACGTATATATATTCTATGAAAATTCAATTAATACAATCCATGCAGCTGCCACAGCCAATATCCCTAAAACCAATGGTACACAAACCAAACGAACTCTACCATGGTGGAATAACATGTGCAAGCAGGCGGATAAGGAAAAACGAAAAGCCCTGAAAAAATTCAAACGATATCTACTTAGATTTCTCAACATGTACAAATAGGTAGAAAAGCCTAATACAAATAATTGAGCAGGAAAAGGAAAAATCGTTGCGAAATTTCTTTTCTAAAATTAATATAAACTAGCTCCAAGCAAGTATGGGATAAAATAAAATCAATTAAGGAAAAAGAGTAAACATCTTCCCAACATAGCAGGTACCACCACAAACGGAAAAGGCAGACAAACATGCCAACCATGTGACTGCAATGAGTAGCAATCTTAACCACACCCTAGCCTTTCAACAACATAGGGATAAAGTAGAAAAAAACAACAAAAAAAAAACACTCACACCTCTTTAAAGACCTAGGTACAAAGGAATCAAACCTAAATTGTGAAATATCCTTATATGAGTGGGGAATGGCCTTAGGATCTAAAAAGGAAACATCACCAGAGGAAGATCAAAGAAGTTATATTATCTACAAATACCTGCCTGAAAACATTACCAACTCTATACTAAAGCTATTTAACAAAATCTGGGCTGTGGGTAAACTACCTGATAAATGGAAACACTCCATAGTAATCCGATCCCTAAACAAGGGAAAGACCCTAACGATATCAATTCTTATAGACCCATTTCCCTAACTAACAACATCTGCAAAACGATGGAGACAATAATAACAATCTGCTTTAAATACCAATTGGAAAGTAAGAATTTATTCTCTGAAAATCAATGTAGATTTAGAAATGAAAGTTCCACTATGGATCAAGCCATTCGATTAAAACCGCAATCAAATTAGCACTAAACTCCCATCGCAAAGCAGACAGAAATTTAATAGCAGTATTCCTAGATCTTGAAAAAGCTTTTTAAACCTCGTCTGGACTAAAGGACTAGTAGCCAGACTAAATCATTTTGGAATCACCAGACGAATGTTCAACTTTATCGAACACTTTCTAACCAACCTCAAAATAATAACTAGAGTGGAGGATACTTGTTCTGAGCTTTGCTCACTAGAAAATGGTATTCAACAATAGAGCGTACTCAGCCCCACACTCTTTAACATCATGATAAATGACATCGATCTAAATCTAACTTCTAACCGAATTAAAATGTCTCAAGTGGACTCTGGTGATCAGGAAACCCCGAAAGTCACACAGTTATCAGTGAAATTCAAATTAGTCTTAACAAAATAGAGAAATTGACAGATAAATTTGGGTTCAAACTATCACATGAAAAAACCATTGCAGTCCTATTCTCCCCCAAATGTCAAATCAAATTAAAATACCCTAAACGTACCATACAAAACCATTAAATTTGTTAAAGTTCCTAGATTTCTGGGTATGTATTATGACGAACATCTAAACTGGGGACATCATATAGACCAAGTAGTTAACAGTTGTAATAAGGATCTAAACTTACTTAAAAACCTTAAGGTGACCACATGGGGATCCAACCAGGAAACTCTATTAACACTATATGGAGCATTACTAAGATTTAAATTAGACAACGGTTGCCCAATATACAACTTGGAACGACATAAACAGATCTAGAAATTAAATTCGATTCAAAGAAAAGCAGAATAATATGTAGCGGCACTCTGCCGTCTGTATCCCTAGCTTAGCTCCAAATTCTAACTGGAGAATTACCACCGCACTTTAGAAGGCAAGAGTTAACCTTAAGATACGCAGCTAGATTATCAACCCACCCCAATACACACCCCACCCGGGCAGCCATCAATAAATGTAATAAACCATTCAGCAATTAATTAATACCTAACGTACCTGCAGTGAAACACGTACCTCAACTAATTGGACGACTACCAATAGCCAACTTCCAGGCTGAAATCACTAAAACCTATGACACAATGCCGTGGACTAACATCAAACCATCAATCAACACATAATGTACGCAAATTGGCAAGAAAAATGAACAGGAACTTAAGATAAAATCATTTTCACGATATAAATAACAAATAAATACTCTAATTTAGTCAAACTTGACACTGATGGGTCCAAAATAGCAGAAACCTCCAGAACATCAGCAGCAGTAGTAATCTCTAAGTCGAACATTAAAATGGGAAATAGACTACCGGATCAATGCTCCATATACACAACTGAATTCTGGGCCATCATGGAAGCCCTAAGATGGAATAAAGAAAATAATATCAAACAAGCAGTAATATTAAGTGACTCGCTAAGCGTCATTTCGCCTATCCTCAACAATAACACGGACTCGAGAGAACATTTCCTTAAACAAACTTATATCAATTAATGAAATAGTTAATAACCATCAAAAGGTTGACTTCATGTGGATACCATCCCACATTGACATTAAAGGAAACTTATTAGCTGACAAGTAGCGAAGCAAAAACTAAATGACCCAACTTATACTAACCTTCAATACAGAGTCAGTGAATTAATAAGTATAACCAAAAATTATACCAATAGGATATGGCAAGAAAACTGGAACTGAAATACTACAGACAGAAAACTACACTCCATCATGAAAAACGTCAACAGATATAGGAAACTACCAGATGTTAACAATAACGATAAAAGGATCATAAACAGAAATTACACAGGAAAAACTAAATTGGCCAGCAACTTTGTGCAGTACATAGGACCTCAACCCCACAACCCAAATTGCTACCACTGCCGGTTACCAGAAGATCTAATACATTTTCACTACCTGCCAAAAACTAAAGAAAGAAAGAACCAAACTAAAAATTGAGCAAAAAAGGTTGGATGCCCGGTACCATATCTAGAGATTCTAATGAATAATAATCCCAACCTTAACCATACATATATAAACATAACTAACTTTATATACGAATCTGGGTTACAAAATAAGAAATAAAGACAAAATACCATCATTGTACCATCGGTAGTACAGTTGGCTATCTCACAACTGGACGCCCCTCTTGGTGTATTCGGGTGGGGAATTAGGTGCGAGGGTAGCATTCGGTTTACATTCCAAGTAGGGGTGTGTACCACCAAGCGCGGGCTGATGCTGCACCTGCACCTATCACCTGCTACAGCACCCTGTGCTATCTGGATGTATGACCCGCTAAACAATAAATAAATACCATTCAATTAATTACAACTAGGGGACAGGCTAACAAACTAAATGTAAGGAACAATAAGATCAGATGTTTTTGACAAGTCTGAGCGATTAGAGTATTCGGCAAAGAAGTGTCTAATCAAAATTAATTTAACCTGAAAATAAAATCATACAAAAAATATATCCACAAGGTAGAAAAATAAAACCAAATGTGTCCAAACTTGCCATAACTAGTAGACAGGCTAGGAAACTTAAAATTAGGGAATAAATAAGATCAGATGTCTTTGACATGTCTTAGCGACCTGAGTATTCGGCAAAGGTATCTGCCTTAATCAAACAGACTTAGCCTGAAAACAAAATAACACCAAAACTAATTGAACCTGACATAAAATAACACCTGATAAATAACGCAACTAGGAACATAAGTGGGGGAGAAGAAAAAAAAAAGATTTTTACTTCCTTTTTTAAAGAAGAAAAAGGAGAGAATTTTTTTTTCCACACCAAAACAATTCTTTTATATTTTAATTACACCTATTTATCATTTTCTATTCATTGCTTTACTTTGAACAACCCCTTCTTCTCTAACAACCACCAACAGCATGTGCACCAATAACTCAGTAACTTGGATTCGGTAACACTCTAAGCAAAGGTCACTCGAACCCCTAGAAACATTGAGTAAGACCCGAAAACTAGATCATATAAGGTGGTCCAACACCATCAGGCCCCGCCACACAAAGTGGCTCTCCAATTTCCACCACTATGAGAGTAAGGCCCTACATTTTCACGTATAGGGTGGTCTAAACACCAAAGACCATCCGGACCGGCTGCACAAGCCTGCAATCAAAATAGATAACATCAGATAATATGACCACAAATTTAATCGAACAGTAAAGGTGGTCTAAAAATCCAAAGACCATCAGGACTAGCTGCACACGGAGGCAATCATCTCAATAAAACTGTCACCATAGGTACCTCTCTTCGTCTTAACTCTCAAACAAAAACAGCACAGAGATTTTTCCAGATTGTGTAAGACGGCAAATTTAGAATAAAATACCATGGAGTCTAGAAGCACTGACCTGTGACCTTGGACCTGGCCTTCCTGCCCTCTCGTCCCTTGCCACGGCAAACATCAAAATATATCTCTATCAGCGTGCAGTACATGCCCTTTGCGCTGCCTTCATAAATATGAGTGCATGAGAGGTCTATTCCCACTCGTACACACCTTAGGCAATTTAATAGATGCGGACTGAAAAGTTGAGTGTGTGTTGGGGCTATTCACACTCTCTTCAAAGTCCTACATTCAGGCAGTTAGGGACTAATCTTATTCCCACTGCCCGACGGCTTCAATTAAACAGTGCTCCTTAAGCACATCAAAGCCTGGGTGAAGTTTTTCGAATTCCTTTCCCTATGAGTAATTAAACAGCCTGCTGTGCAGGCATAAAAAAAGTGGTACATGCACGACTGTGCGAAAACCACTTTAATCCAAAATAAGTAAGTAAGTAAGTACAGTCTGACCATGCATTGTTGACTCCTCCTCCTATGAAGATGTGTTCAAGACTAGCCAAACTGAATGAAGTTTATGTGAATGCACATCGTGTCAGGAAAAGCCTGATACCCAAACCAGAAGAGATAGAGAATTTCAGAATGTTGAAAGTGACTGAAGACCTGATAAAAGAGCTCTTCAGAGATGAATTCAAGAAAGAGAAAGAAGAATGGACGGAGAAGTACAGACTTCAGAAGCAAAGAGAGCAGAGAGAACAGCAGCAGCAGCAATAGCAAGAACAAGACAGAGGCTTTGTTGACTATCGTGTGGACATAAAAGAATTCTCCTTCTCTTTCCGAAGAAGCAGAACCTATCTTGTGGGAAAGCCTGCTGCCAGACGGGGACGCAATCTTAGACGATAAAAGATTGCCATAACTCCCCATCCACAAAAACAACCCTTTCCAAGTCTACCCCAATACTCTAGAAAATACATACCAATTCATTTGCTTTAAAAAATAGAAGTTTGTCTATAAGCACTTCGTTTTTGTTTTGTTTTATGTCTAACAATATATACTTGTGTCTATAAGCACTTCGTTTCCGTAGCTGTCAAAATATATTCAGTGTCTTTTTGTTTGTATTTCGTGATTGTAATAAAAAAGTGAGTGTTTCTTTTAGATCTGCACATTCCATATTTGTTTTGGTAATGATATGGGTCTTGTAAGTTTTGGTAACAGGGTATGTTTTCCTTCACCTCCGCGCTTCACGCATAAATCGAAAGCGTTTGTCAGTCTGGCTACCTGTCGTTGATTTGTAAACTACAAAGAATGAGTAACAAAATTGCAAAATTGCTTGAATTCCAAATGCACCTGAAGTATGCCAGGCACCTCCTGGATGAGCTGGCCATGGAGACAATCCAAGAAAGTGAAAGAGTTGAAGAGGAAGAGGAGGAGGAGAGGCTAAAGAAGGAATAGAATAAAGAGAGAATCCTACCTCATCTCATGCTGTGTGAGGTCAAGCCTGAAATGACGACGCCTCTACAACCAGTACGACGTCAGCTACAGCCACAGCAATAACAATCACTACAACCAGTACCACTACCGCAGTCTTCACTATTCCACAAAGTGAAAACTGGGATAATGAGGCCACTCATCCCCCTTCTGCGCTTCCAACTACTCAGGTCAATTGGAACAACGGTTGGAGCCATGTATGTGTCTCGGAAAAGGGAAAGCAGAAATAGGAAAAGAACGAGAAGACAAAGTGTAGAGCAGAAAATAAGAAGCTGGTGGAGGAAGAGAGAATTAGAAAAACAAGAAGAAGAAAAACAAAGGCCCTTTTCAGGATCACTCATATGCCTCAAAACGATTTGCTTTCTTGCCTTAAAAAAACTTTTTAGTCAATTTTATAGTTAGCATATGATAGATTGATGTTCATCAATCTGTGTATTTATGTATGTTGTATGTATTATATATGTATATGTCTATATCTCTCCTGTATTTGTCTTTCCCTAGAGTAGTGCGTATTCAGGTCAGCCCCTTGCTGCATTTTTACCAATCTTCAGTACCGTGACATCACCTCACATGTTCCATTACTATACAACAACTAGGGTGCCCCACTTACCTACTGACATTGACCCGATGTCTATCCCAACTACTAGGGCCATAGCTGTAGGGTCATACAGTTTTGTGAATATTGAGAACCATGTGAAACAAAATCACATGCCCACTATGAAAAATCAAATGCACGTATATGGCACACATACATCAATCCTTACCTCTAGAACTTGGTCACTCAAATGTTTGGTTTTAGGTTGGGTGTGGATTGCAGTCGATATGTATAATATAAACTCGGTGATGGTTTTTTTGTACAAAAACAGAACTCATCATCGGGACCAACTTCATTACATATTTCTTATAACCGAAAATGATCTTTTAGTGTCACTCTCGTCTTCCGCTCAGTGATGTGCAGTTTTTTGTACCGGATACCGTAAGTGTTCAGTTAGACCAACAAGCAGGTCTCCCCTTTTTTTCCTGGCAGCTGTCAGTTAAAGAAAGAAAAAAAAACAACCGCGGAGACCCGTTTGCTGGTCTAGTGTTCAATACGATCACAAGAATGGACATGTATATGTATAGAAAACTGAGCAAACTTAGTGACACATTAATCGCAGTGACCTATTTTCCTGCAGCACAAGTATTGTGTAGTTCTTGCAGAAAAGCATATAAATGTAACAACTGCTGTGCATGTAGCGGAAAAAAAGATTCTGCTTCCGAGAAAGTATGAAAACAAGTGAATAAACAGGACACTGTTACACACTGTAACCGGGAAGATTGGGCTTCTCAGATCGAATATGTAAATAGGTAGGTAGAAAACAAAACTAGGCACTCAAAATTGTCACTGGGTTTGGGGGCAGGGGGTACTAGAAAATATTTCGAGACAAAACACAAAAGCTATCGCGCGATTAAGGTAATGCAGCAATACATCTGGAATTCCTCAGACTTGAGACATTATATTACATTTCTTCTGCAGCTTGCCCAGCCAATCCGTCTGCTGCTGCATTATGTCGGGGAAAATTACGATGACGTCTTGTACGAAGTAGGAGATGGTATGTGTATTGTGAATTTGTAAAAATAAAAACCAGTGTAAAAACCAGTGAGAAATAAATGGAAAAATTTCATGTAGAATGTACACTAGGACCATCACCATCGAATTTCCTGTTTTAAATGGAAGATCTGAATTGCAGTTAAAAAACGAATATTACAAATTTTAATTGAATTATTTAGCAATATTATAATGACCTCTGAAAGAACCATGATTAGAGTCGGTCTATTCTATGAAATAGGCTGTACGAAAATTTTTCCATTGATGTTGGCACAAAAATGCAGTTCAAACTTTGCAGGAGAGGTTCTCCTAGCAGGTACGGAGATCATCGTTTAGGTGCGTGCGGCCCATCTGGGACATCATTGCAGTTTCCCATGAATGTGATCTATCGTATTATTTGTTTTAGTAGCTTATAAAAGACGTAGTCTAGTCCTGCCAAAACCTAGCATTGTAAATTCATTTAGTGAATAGATTGTATAGCTGACGTTCATGCATGTCATGTTTATTATTTGAGCAATAGTTTTTGTAAACAAATAATGCCGAAAAAGCAGTTTTGTAGTTTAAAATACTGGTGTATCAAGTAGGGATATGTCCTCTAGCCAAGGTTCTGATACGTTAACCATATCTGCACCTTAGCGGATTGAGCAGATATTTCTCTGCTTCGGGTCTGTTAATTTTATTGGCTGCGGCGGCAAACCACCGCATCCAATCAAAATTAAGTAGTCAAAGTCAACTTGAATGGACTCTTAGGCATTTGTTCTCTGCCAGTATTTGTTTCTCAAACACTATTTATTAAAATGCACTGTAATGGCTTAACTATGGTACGTAGTAATACTTTCGATGTTAAACTTACAAAGAATCATTTTAAAGTCAATTGCCTCCACCATTCTGCCGATGTTCCACCGCTGCTGCACACTAATGGTTATTTAGCATTACATACTAAGGGAGGCGAATCATGACATTCAATAAATGTCGCTTGGACAAAGCACTAAAACATTGGAACGATCTGCCAAGATGTACATAGGGTTAACATATCTTGGCCGTGGCTAGCTAAGATGCATTTAGGTATATTCAGTTGTAAACGATTATTTCAACGTTTATGCACGATCACATTTTATTCCTTAAGATCTAAAGTTGCCTTTCTTTCATATTAAACATTACATTTCTTGTCAAATATCAGATATTACATTTGCAACAGCTTTGTATTTGTATGATTGTATCCTTATCGTTTATCCTTATCGATTCTATCAGTCAAAGCTTGTGAAAATTTAGTTCAATTGCCAAGTGAAATTAATTTATAATTCTTTTTCTCACCAAGTGAATTCATTTGTAATTCTATTTCTCACAAAAGACCAGTTTTGTTCTTTAAGGTGTCGGTTGGCATACTCACTCAGAAGCATGCTGTATGTAAGAATATGAATGCTTCCTAATATTGAAATCGATAGCAATCTCAGAATCTAATGCACATATTGTCCTTTGTAGCCCCAGATTACAGCAAAGAACAATGGAGAGGTGTCAGACATACTTTTGGACTGCCTTTCCCAAATGTAAGTAATTTTATTATGGACACTGTGGTGAATTGTACGATTGAGGTACGGTGGGGATGAGGCTTGGGAGGTGTAAAGTATAGACACTCTAGGACGGATCTGTTTGCTTGTACAAAGGGCAGAGTTGTAGTTGAGAAGGAAAAGAGAAGATTTTATATGTACACCCAGAGTGTGGCTTATCTTTAAAATTAAAATTAGTTCAGCAGTAGGGTATTGGAAATTCTTCTTTCCATATACATAGAGGGATAGTATTCTACTAATGTAAAATTATAGGCGTTTTCTAGAGTTTTTACAAAAATCTCTTCAACTTTCAGCTGCCGTACTATATAGATGGAGACATAAAAATCACACAGAGCAATGCAATCATACGATACATTGCACGCAAACATGATCTATGTAAGTACTTTTATCATGCTTAGTGACAAAGTAATTAAAATTAGTGGATATTTTATCATGCCTATACTTCTCGTGGGTCGGTGGTTCTTCCCTGGGTTTTCCAGGGTTCTTCCTTCACCAGTGATAATGGCCACCATGTATAGCCAATCTTGTGCTGAAAAATGGCGTTAAACCCTAAAACAACAACAACAAAATTATCATGCCTATAAATATTAACAAATTAATTGAAATCGGTGGATATCAGAAGTCAGCTGAGAACAGTAAGCATTTACCAATATGTTTTAAGATAATAGTTTGTCAGTATTTTTCTTCTTAGCCATTTTGATTTTTGTTTTTAGCATGAAAAAAAAAATGAGTATCCAACAAGAAACATTTTCTTGGCATAGTTCCAATTTTATTTGCAAAAGCGGAAGAATGAATGGATGAATAGTTGCAAACTTTCAGTTATAATCTCAAATTTTGAAGGATCTTTACTTGCAATCTGGTTATTTTTTTTAGTGTTCCTGTATTGGAAATGCGCATTGATCCTAATTATAAAATGTAAAACTTGTCAGGGTCAGATAGCTCCTCTGAGGCTAGAATTTTAGAGCTATCAGATACCTAAGTTCATCCCTGGCTTGCAGTTTAGACTTGAATCAGCTAGTTCATCCCTGGCTTGCAGTTTATACTTGTAATAGATAGCTCATCCCTGGCTTGAGGTTTAGACTTGTAATAGATAGCTCATCCCTGGCTTGAGGTTTAGACTTGTATCAGCTAGCTCATCCAGTGGCTTGAGGTTTAGACTTGTATCAGCTAGCTCATCCCTGGCTTGCAGTTTAGACTTGTATCAGCTAGCTCATCCCTAGCTTGCAGTTTACACTTCTATCAGCTAGCTTATCTGTGGCATTAGGTTTAGATCTATATCAAATACCTGATCCTAGACTTGAGGTTTATACTGTCAGATCTCTAGCTCCTCCCTGGCATGAGATTTAAAATTGGATGAGATGGCTCATCCCTGACTTGAGGTCTACTTTGAGATAGTTCCTCCCTGGCTTGATGGTTTGACTTGTATAAGATAGCTTTCTCCCTGGAATGAGGTTTAGACTTTCAGATAGCAGCCCTGTCTTGAGGTTTATACTTGTAATAGATAGCTCATCCCTGGCTTGAGGTTTAGACTTGTATCAGATAGCTCATCCCTGGCTTGAGGTTTAGACTTGTATCAGATAGTTCATCCCTGGCTTGAGGTTTAGACTTGTGTCAGATAGCTCATCCCTAGCTTGAGGTTTAGACTTGTATCAGATAGCTCATCCCTGGCTTGAAGTTTAGACTTGTGTCAGATAGATCATCCCTGGCTTGAGGTTTAGACTTGTGTCAGATAGCTCATCCCTAGCTTGAGGTTTAGACTTGTGTCAGATAGCTCATCCCTAGCTTGAGGTTTAGACTTGTGTCAGATAGCTCATCCCTAGCTTGAGGTTTAGACTTGTGTCAGATAGCTCATCCCTAGCTTGAGGTTTAGACTTGTGTCAGATAGATCATCCCTGGCTTGAGGTTTAGACTTGTGTCAGATAGATCATCCCTGGCTTGAGGTTTAGACTTGTACCAGATAGCTCATGTCTGGCTTGAGTTTAAGAATTGTATCATATAGCTCATCCCAGGCTTGAGATTTACATAGCTGTATGCACAGTTTACTGTTTTCTGTATAGTAGGAAAGACTGAACA
Source organism: Sinohyriopsis cumingii (assembly GCA_028554795.2). Lineage (NCBI taxonomy): Eukaryota > Metazoa > Mollusca > Bivalvia > Unionida > Unionidae > Sinohyriopsis > Sinohyriopsis cumingii. The sequence continues at coordinate 39,753,952 of CM068834.1, read as the reverse complement.
AGAAAAGGTGGCCGTTGATGTCCTGTTGGACCAGGCGATGGATTTTAGGAATTCACTCGTCAATTTAGTCTACAGTGATGACTATGTAAGTAATATTTTTCCTGCATACTTTTGTTTTTCTTCTGATTCTTGTGAATCTTGGAACTCTTATTTGCTAATGTCTGAAAAAATGCCAGCCAAAAAACAACAACAATACCATGTGACTTGAACCCACAACTACCTGCTTGAGAACTGGTCTAGTCTTGATGGCTATTGGTACTTGCATTTAACAGCTCAAGATTTAGTGTTAATGTGACTGGTTGTGATGCAAAGTTGGCACATTTTATACTTTTTCTTACTAATATGTCATGTCAAGAACTGACATTTATATTACAAAAATGAATTAAAAATAATACACTTGCATATAATTTAGCACTAGCATTGTGTGTATGTGTGTGTGTTCAGGTGTGATTGTGTCATTTACTTGTAAACCGAAATTGGTTTGTTTTGGTACAAACTTAAATGATCAGTTAGAGATTTTTAGAGATTTGTCAGTGATTGGGTCTAATGCTTTGCTCATTTTCTTGTGCATGGGCAGTCTTTCAGTTAATATGGCATGTAATTTAGGTCTAGAAAAAGGAATGTAAGAAAGATGGATAATAGGATATGCAACAATTGTATGTTTTACAGAAGAAGTAGGTTCTAGGAACCGATAACTTGCAGATACGAAATTTGAAGAATGAAAGAAGTATACCAATGTAATGACACAATACATGGATCATTGTAAATGCGTATCTTTGTATGAATTTGATTTTCATTGCAAAAACATTTTTAAATGCTTTGGCCAATTTTACAGGAGAAACTGAAGGATGGCTATTTTGAAGAACTTCTGCAGAAGTTGCAAGAATTTGAAGCTTTTCTTGGAGACAAACCATTTTTCACTGGCAGTGAGGTAAACCTTTGTGTACAAATAAATCCTGATCCTGTTATACATAATAATAAATGTAGATATAAGAAGACAACAATGCTGGCTGAGATAATATGCTTTTCTCTCAAGTTTTCTTTGCAATAAGGTTAATATACACATTCAACATTCATCTAGGTCAATGCTACCTAGTTTTAGTGCAGTTGTATAATGTCCCTTCAGATGTAGTCGCATGTAAAGGGCTTTGTGAAGTCATAGAGAAGAAGATAAGTTATAAAAACGTCAACTGAATTAAAAACATATTGTCATAGGAATGTCCGAGACCATCTTTGATATGATGGTGCAGTGTTAAACAGGATGCATGCACATAATGTGATGAAGATACTAGTAAAATTGAGTAAACCAAGATGCAAAACTGACATCTGTTAATACCGAGTTTAGAACATGTGACACTAAGAGCTGGTGTTAACACCAATGCAAGAAAGCATATTGTACACCAGAACTAAGGGTCCGGGGGGGACGTTGAGAAGCCTTGAAAAATGAATGTGTCCCTCCAGGCCTTGAAAGCACTTTGAAAATTAAAAATATTGTCCGAGTACCTTGTAAAGCCTTGGTTTTCTTGAAACTGACAGAAATTATAAGTTTTCATCTTACAGATTTAATTTTTTTTAAAGGGAAAATAAACTAGATATGTTTGTGCCGGAACGGAAATTTCCACAACTGGCCACTCTGCATTCGTACATTTTGAACTTCCAGTTGCTTGAAGCCCAGATGTAGCTGCGTTTTCAATTTGAATCATTTGCAATCTTCTAAATGGCTGCCAATTCCAACTTTGGCCTGTAGACGAAGAAAAATATAAAGTTTGGATTATGAGATCTTTACTTAGAGCTTTGTGAAATGAAAATTATGCCAGAAGGATATTGATTTGCATGCGATGATTTCTCTATAGTCACATGCAGCTGGAAAAAAAACCCACCAAAGCTCTCGTAATGGCTAATATGGCAAAACAAGAAGTTTTCAACATGAAATCATTTTTGATGAAGAGGTATGTCTGTGAACAGAGATTCAAATTTTAAAATAGAAACTGAATATAGTCTTTAATATGAAATAAGTTCAATCAGGTTCTATTTTTATTGAGAGGAAGTAGGACAGAAAATAACTGCAATGAAGACGTTATATCTGAAAATACATCATACATTTACCTTGAAAAGCATTATTTTGAACCATGAAAAATCTTGAACATTTTGGAAGAAATGCTACTAATCCTGAGAAATGCATGACTGTTGGTATCTCATTTTTGATGCTGCAAAGTTTTCATTCATTCTGTCCTTGTACCAAAATTAGTACATTGCAACAACCGACTTGGAAATCCAAATCTGCTAGATTCTGATGCATGAAAACTTTGTAAAGCTTGCATACGTCTGAGTGAAAATCCCATTTCTCTATCACCAGACAATGGCAATTTCCTCCAATCATCTAACGTCCACACTTGCATATCAGAAGCTTTTGTTTATTCTTGTAATCTTGTAAAACGATGATATTTTTGGTGGTGATTTTGCATTGAAAGAACAAAAGGGATTCTTTGGGGATTCATTCAGTGATTTTGTAATATTGTATTGAAGGGCCAATTGGGGATTCATTAGTGATTTTGTAATACTGTATTGAAGGGCCAATTGGGGATTCATTCAGTGATTTTGTAATATTGTATTGAAGGGCCAATTGGGGATTCATTCAGTGACTTTGTAGTGAAGGATCAAAAGGGGGATTATTTTTCAGTGAAACTTAAGCATGGACAATATTAGTAATGAATATCCAATGCATTACTTCATTTTAGGTTTTTATACATTTCATATACTCCATCTTTTACTCCCCCTTCTTTTGTAACAATTGTTTCTCATTAAAACCTTGAGTAAAATTGTTCAGAATCCATAATTAGATTTTTTTGTAAATGAGGGCAAGGAAGTAGTTGTTTAGTGGTTTGTGTGTTGGACTTGAAGTGAGAATGGTGCAGATTCAAATCCTGCTCAAGCCCTGCTGGCTCCCTGGGTATGGCATTTCAGGCCATTTACAACAGCACAATGCAACTTTAGATTTGTTAACGTGCCATTAAACAAATAAGAACATTTTCCAGCCTTTTTATAGATTTTGAATGAAAATAAAGGTGCATTTTTGGACACATTTTTTCTGTGTATTTAATTAAAAGGTTTGTAATCACTTCAAATTCTTTCTTTAAGATTACAGCTCCAGACTTTGTGCTGTATGAACTTTTGGATCAGCATCGGTTGATGAAAGAAGATTGTCTAACAGATTTCCCCAAGCTTTTGGCATTCTTGGACAGGATCGAGGCTGAGCCTAACATCAAAGCTTACATGGCTTCTGATAAATTTATCCGAAGACCAGTCAACAACAAGTTTGCTCAATTCAAGTAACTTCCAAGACACAACTGGTGGTGGTGCTGGGGAAATTTTGAAATATCCCAATAAAAGAACTCGTGCATAAGGGTTTAAGACTTGCGAAAATTACAATCATCTTTGTCAACTTTTTCAAGTGAATGCTTAAAAACGTGTAAGGTAGATGCATACACATATAAATGGACCCCCATCCACTAAAATCTGCAAAAGAATGTTTTGTATGTATTGCTTTGCTTTTACTACATTAGACGGTTTTGAAAAATTGTAATAAGGAATGTTCAAAATCGTCCAATGAGAACGAGATGACGCTATGTACATGTATAGCACAAATCAAAATCTGCTGTTTAATAGTTGTTGCTTTTTGTTTTGAATATCACTGTAATTTCCCTGAGCATTGTGTTTGACCTAAATGTTATGTTGACATGGGAATTTACAGAGACCTTTGTTTCTTATAAGGCTAGTTTTTATTCCAGATGTTTGTTTGCTACTTTGTATAAAGTGTAGTATTTTTTTCAATATTTTAAACAGAAATATTCCTAATAAATACAAAATTAGCAGACGTTTTCCCTGTTGGAGGTGGTCATCTTCAAATACACCAAAAGAGAATTATTACTTCTTAAAAAGTCTGCAGAATTGCTGAAAGTTTGAAAGTATACAGATATTTTGAAAAGAGAATTTGTATTAACCAGATGTTACATTGATCTTTGATAGAACAGAGTGGTTATTGTTTGCAGAGTTTTATAATCTTCCAATAAATTATGCATGAAATTGTATTGAGTTTGCTTTTTTGTTTGTGCAGCAACTTGCAAGTACTAATAAACAAGATGGGGAATGCAGTTGCTTTTCTTTATAAGTTAAAACTTGAAAATCTTGATACCTTGCCACAGTGAAAATTGTATACAGAATAAAAGACTAAATCCATATATACTTGCAGTCTTGGTTTAACATCATTCCCTTCATACACACATGCATACAGAATTGGAACTGAACCAGCATGACTGGTATTTGAATTTTTTTCTTTTTTATCCCTTAAACCTGATGCTAAATATAATGCAGATTGATTGGCAAATTAATTTCTATAAAATAATATTCACCTACACACACAGCACGCTGAAAACCTGCAGATGTGTGCATGTTATGTAAAATGGGTAAATGACCGGTTCAAACATTTAGGGAGAACAGTGTGCAAAGAGCATACTGTAAAATCCATTCACCAGTTAAGAGTACTCACTGAACGATATCGGGGCCGACCTGATGAAATTTAGGGTTGCAAGTCGAACATATCCTACAATTCTGAAATGGTTTTATAGTTTTAAAGATGGTCATGAAACCTTAGTGATCCTAGTGTGAGAAACCATAGTTGGAGTGGGGGTGCTCCCAATATTTATTAAAACTGTAATAGAAGTCCCACCTAGGCTCTATTTTGTTGGTAGTTACGTTTAGTGAAAAATAGATGTAAAAGCTGAGCCCAAAGTCAATAATGCATACGGTTAGATGGCTAAATGTAAAAAAGTTGAAATTCAATGAATAACAAGTTAATAACAATTCAATAATCAAATGACTCAAATTTCCAATTATACTTCTTCCACTCGACCCTTTAATAAGCCTATTGCATCACTTGATTAGCATTGTGAGATTGATTTCCACCTGTCCTTGTATCTCTTCTTATCTATTGTAGTTTTTATTTCTCCCAATTCCTTCTCTTCTTCCCCGACCTTGATCCAAATTCCTCCTCCTCGACTTTCTCTAGACTCCTTCTCCTCCAATTTCTCCCCCACGTCTACAGTTCTGTCGACTTAGACATACTCAGCTACAGTCTCAGTTCTGTCTCCATCTCTTGAAGACTGGGACCCAATGAAACCGAAAGTTCTGTCCCCTAAAAAGCTTCCTGTGAAAACCACAAGGATGGTAAAATCTCATTTCATTAGCATCTTTGCTCGTACTACACACAGCTCATTATCAGATAATGGCTATTAATATTCTTTGGTCATGTATTCGTTCACCTCGAGATACCCATATGTTCTTGTATGGTAAAACAAATGTCATAATACAGCATGGTATCAATTACTTCTTATACATACATCAATAAATTCCTTCACATCAGTACATATTCCTAACCCCGTTATAGTAAACAATATCACAATAATCAGCCGCATTTCTTTACCTTACAACTCGTACAAAGTACGAATATATTCAAGCATGTATAAATTCTTGCATAACGCATTAATAAATGCACTGTTTAGTACGAAGTAAATGAATAGTGAATTACAAAAATAATTCTGACCACAAGCTAACTATCTACATAATTCCACCTCGCATCTAATGATTCTCTACATAAGGCTCAAGCCCATTTCTCAAATATGCATGTAAATGAAAAACTACAAAGGTAATTATACATACTAAACGATCCTAGTAATTAAGTCTACATATTACAAATAATCACAAGTATGATGCCGTAATATTCTGCAAAAAGCGAGCAAATAACTTACTGATCTTTTAGAAGCTTTCTTTCCTTAGAATCTACCGCCAGATTACAAGTCGTCTCTTTCTCGGAACGTATCATTCGGGTCTGCATTGTAATCAGGCCCTCTATCTCAAGTTTTGATTGCATATCGAGGTGGACCGATCCAATCAGGCTTAACGAACAATTTCCCTCTCGCTGTCTGTCAACGTGTGGACGGTTAAGAAAACTACTCGTTTACCCCGTGGATTTTTCTTTTGATCCTTGAACAAACCGTTAACATATAGGTATGTTTGCAACAAGTCTTTTTATAGTGACGCGACCGGTCGCCTTTGCTGACTCAAGTTTCCGCTCTCTGGCTGGTCATGATAACCTTGCGTAAGAGTTCAACACAAACCCCGCGGCAATCTTTAGAGATGAAACACAGTATATAATAATATTCCCGAGACATGATGATTATAGCTCATACATGACTCTATAGCTGGAGCTTAGGAAATGTGACACCTAGTTCTGGAGGACCTTTGCGAGTAGTCAGCAGGAAGTGGCTGCTGTGGAGGGATATTTCAAAATCATTGACATTCACTGTCAGCTATTTGTAATATACGGAAGTCATTTTTTAGCTGATTTCTGCAAATTTAGTCACAAAGGAGGAGAGGTGCGCGGTGCTACTGGTTTTCCTTGGTATTTTTAGGCGGTACGTACAATGGTACTTTTCATCGTATCTGTACTTCAGTAGTTTCCATCAGTAACGGTTGTACCGAAATTCACGAATAATTATGTTAACGAATTTAATGATATTAACAGTACATTTTAACTTTTCATGACCAGCAAAGTCATGAGTATATTTATTTTTATTTTTTCAAACCAGTTGAATTTGTCAGAATTTAAATTTTAATATTACAAAGTAAAATTATATTTACAATCCTTTAATCGCATGTTTGACACGTGTCACGTGTGCCGACGTGTAGGAAATATGAAATAGTGTTAAAGATATTGGGGTCAAATTTAACTTTTGGAAAAATTTCGGATTCCGGAATTTTGTTTACTTTCTTATGTCGATGTGTTTAGTACATATATTCCTTTGCAAAACTGCGAACCATCCTTAGATTTTCAGCAGTTTTTTCTGTTTTAATTTTACGTAATTTCGTGAAAATGTCTCTTGTTTGTTGAGTGTGTTTTATGTTTACTTACTTTCTCTGGTAAGTATTTTTTCCCGGGTGTTGGCATCCTACTTAATGTTCCTGTGCCTAATAAATCAAGAGTATAGGTTGTAAATTGTAGATTAGAGTGTAAATACTTTCTTTTTTCAAACCCCAACTAGCCCTCTAATGGCAGCAACGAGTCTTTCACGGGATGTCAGTGGATATAATTTGGTGTTAATTTGCAATTAATCCGAGCAAGATATTTTTACAGCTATTGGCAGACGGATTCTTTTTTAAAGTATCAGGCCCATGTTTCAAAGGATTACATTGTTGGTGCCTAATACAACGCGGTATACCGTGGTGTGTATCGCGGTATATTCAGAAGTAACGTGGTACAAAAGTTTTCGTGTTATATAGCTCTACCGGCAAGTGTACTGAAACAAATGGGGAATATAGACCAGACTAAAATGACGAACCAAAAATAAACAATTCAAACATTTAATTTTTTTACAGCTGAACTAAGTCATTATCATTTTTATTATCATATTATCATTATCAACATCTCTCTGATACTCCTTTCCGTTACTCGGTTTGTCTGTACAGCTTACCATCTTTCAAAGGAAAGAGACCTCGTCGCATAACACGGGCAAACATCTATACGCTAGTTATTTCAAGGATTTCGCCCGATGTTTGTGACGATGGTTGAGAGAGAGAGAGAGAGAGAGAGAGAGAGGCTTTCAGACATTTTATTCTACAAAGTATAGTTTTGTTTGGGGTACATCTAATTATTTTAACTATGCAATACTTACCCATAGCTACTGTCTAGCTTTCCTTTTCATGCCGAAAATCCCACCGTCCATTTGATTTGAATACATCTTTATCTAGACTGAAAAATTGTCAGTATGACGCAATTCGCTCGTGCAACTCGCTTTGTTCTTGGTTTGGTTATGCGCAAAACCTACGCAAAGAGTTCATTTTTTCATAGACAACTATTATAGCACGACATCAGAGCCGGGTCGGAGGAGGACATTCGACAATATGTAGTGGTAAATATTGCATAATTAAAATTAGTTTTGCCCCCAAGCTCAACATGTCAGTAAGAAGGGTTGGCTGATGCTCCGTTAAACTAATAAAAATAACAGAATGTACTCATCGTTGCTGGAAAGGTCCATCGTATAGAATGTTGGTGTTTCTCGGGGCCACATGTCGTGCCGCAACGTTATGACCCAGAGAAAAAAGAAGTGCCTGAACTTTGCTATGTTAACGAGGGGAGATCAATTGAGGACAAGGTAGTACGTTAAAATGCTACCTTCATGACGTCCTCCATGGAAGGATGATTAATGTAGGCACAGGAGGTAGCAAAGGCTTGAACCTCACAGGCTTTTAGTTTCATAAAGGAAAGGCCTCGATATGTAAGAGACTGGTACGCTATTTTGATTGTGTTGACAATCCAAAGTGAGATAGTGGCAGCTGAAATATCTACGGAAGCCTCGAGAGGGAGAAAAAGACGCTTCATACTTTTTCTTATTCATGTTGATGCCTTAAGATAGAAATTGAGTACTCTCACCATACCTCCTCGTCCACAGCCAACAGAGAAGAGGGAGCAGGCATGAAAGGAGGCGTCATTGCTGCTTCCTCCACGATGAACTCGTTAGAGCCTTCAAGAATGAAGACAGCGTCATCGTGGACATGTCCAGATGATACGTGTAGGCTGAGAGGTTGATGAGAGTGCGTAGTAGCACTCTGCGCTAAGCCCCATACTTCCACACAAAGAGTGGGAGCTGAAGGACAAACGTTTGCAGTGGGGAGACGAAAATGTTGGTCTGTCCTAGATGAAGTGACGCCTCTAGCCTTCCGAATTGTTTCCGCCCGACGAAGTGATGGCGGGACACGAGCCGTAACATCGCATGTGCTAGTATGGCATGGTCCAAAGTGCAAGGGGACATGCAAGATTAATATCCTGAGATGGATGGACCCATGTCCCTTAGTTATTAATTGGCATAACAGAGAGGGAGTACTGATCCCCTGGTCTAGTCTGAGTCAGCTGGTTAGACTCCAAATGATGCTTATAATGAGGTAGCAGAAGGTCTGAATCCCTCTCGCTGAGGCCATAGTGTGATGATCAGAGGATACGGATCATCAACACCGAATACGATGTTGTGCTGATTCCCCAGTGGGGATGGTGCGACTCGCTACCTCTGAAATCATGGTAGCGGTGCATCTGTTCCTCAGTGTGACGCATGTACATGAAGTGGTATAAACGGTAGATATCAGCCTCAGTGGGTAGCATCGACACGTTACGAGATGAGTGGTTCATCTCCTCCAGACCCTTGAGGGCGGTGTAAGAAAAAAGCCACAAAATTGCGATGAAGATGGAGATTTAATTATTTTAAAGGTGACAAGTTCGGCTGGAGTCGGCAGGATTCCAGGTTTCTGCAAGCCATGATTTACAAAATGTACAACGATATTTCTTGTACATTTGGAACACTTAGTACAATACGGATGAGTGTCCCAAGACCTTTTTTGTGGTCACACTTTCCCACAGACTGTGTTGTAAAGTTTACCAGTCTCTTTTCCGTGTAAGAAATATATTTCTCAGTTTGTTTGTTTTGATTTTTTATATTTGAAAGGAAAACAACTCTTATTGATTAAAGGAAATAGACATGCTTATAATAGCAATGTGATGCGTGGTCATGAGAAAGGAAAATAAACGCGTTGAATAAAAATAGTATCGATACTGTATTTTATGTCAATCTAGACAACAAAACACACCGCCTCAATTTTAGCAGGCTATTGTTAGTCTTTGCAGACAACTACTTCCCGGTACTTACCGTATTCGTACACCCTCGCGTGTATTTGAACCCCCATCAGATTTTAAAAAGAAATGGCGTGAAGGAGAAAAAAAGTGCACATAAAAGTAATTTCAGTCATTCTTTATGCGTTTAACCTGATCGTTGTCAGGAGGTTCCAAACACTGTCAACTTGTTGGCGTTTTAAATCAAACTGGAGTTTCTTAGTAACACGGTCGCCATATCTGCGTGGACGAGCATTTGTTTTCAAGCAACAGATGTGATAATTCACTGACATTTATCATCTAAATAATTCCGTAAATTTTCGAGTTACATCTCTTTGAACACAATTATCTGGACGCAGACGGCACATTTTGTAATAAAGTGGACTGTTCTCAAAAGCAGAAAAGGACAGTGAGCAGTCTGTCTGCTTGTTTACGTCGAGAGTTTCCTTTAGACTAGTCTAAATCAACCCCCAAATCTGTGTTGATACTAGTGGACAATATGTGGGTCTGATGTAGCCTGCTCATTAAAATATGTAACGTGAACAATAAAAAGCGAAGATCTATTTGTTGGTCTAGAGCTTCTGATTGCTTTAAAACTCCAATAAGTCGACAGTGTTATGTTCCCCTTGCCGACAGTCAGGTTAGAAAGTTTGGTACATTTTTTTTTATATAGCCTTGATGCATTTCATTTTTAAAATGGGGGATGGTGGTACAAACAAACGGGAGGGTATGAGAATAGACTATAGATATTTTTGATAAAGATAGTAAAGTGTACCCGACCCCCTGAGGGTGTAATAGTATCTTCATGCGATATCGCATATTCTATTGTATCACGGTATTCAAATTCTTCGGTATTTTCCTGCATAGCGCCACCTAGCGTGTGCTTATTTGTTTTTACACTGGATAACCATAAGCTACTAGTTCTACATCACCAGTTGATTTCGGAAAAGTTTCTACCTACACAGTTTTAAAAATGCACCCAAACAATGATAAATATAAATCGCTATTTCCAAATGTAGGTCGTACTCAATGTTCTCAAATATAATTTATATCTTCTTAAATTCGACATCACTGTAACAAGTCGGTTAACCAGTTAGTCGCCTGATAATGTCCAGTGATGTTACATTGTGATCGCGATTTACGCTATGTCAGCTTCTGCGAATTCGAAATAAAGCGTGATAGGAGAAATGCGAGAAAGATCTCTACTACATAGAAACCTATCTCATACATGTAGATGGTGCCTCCGTCGCACACAAACGTTGCCCACGATCCCCAGCTCTTACGCACACACCATTTTGTTTTTCGTGGCCTCCATGATGTGTGCTTATGTACATGTGCAAATTGCTTGTTACAAGTAAATATTTGTTCAAAGTTTTGAATGTCATCAATGAAGGTATCTAAAAGACGAGCAATTGACAGAAGAGAGCAAGGAGAGCTATAGTTCTAGAGGTTATTTTTGAAGCAGAGCTTTTATGAGAAGAAAGAGACCATTAAATGCGGACTATGCTGGACTCTTTCTTCAGTGTCATGTCCAGATGAGCCTTCTACTTCCACTTCAAGTGACATGCCTGCACGCACGAGTCTATCTAACGCACGAGTCTATCTAGTGGCATGTCTGCACGCCCGAGCCTATCTAGTGGCATGCCTGCACGCCAGAGCCTATCTAGTGGCATGCCTGCACGCCTGAGTCTATCTAGTGGCATGCCTGCACGCCCGAGTCTATCTAGTGGCATGCCTGCACGCCCGCGTCTATCTAGTGACATGCCTGCAAGCCCGAGTCTATCTAGTGGCATGCCTGCACACCCGCGTCTATCTAGTGGCATGCCTGCAAGCCCGAGCCTATCTAGTGGCGTGCCTGCACGCCCTAGCCTATCTCCTGTTGTTGTCTCTCCAGACTCCATTGATTAAAATTCATAATTTCATGTGTTTATTTTGTTTCGTCTGTTTTATGTTCATTATCCTATTCGTTTATTAATTTTTATTTTAATCTACTTTGCAGAAGCATTCCCCTAATTTTAACGTACTGAATTTCTATGGAGATACGACCTCAAGTTACGAGAATCTCAAATTACATCTCGGGCCTCAGAACGTAACACTCGCTGTAAATAGCGATCACACTGTTTACCATATTCGTTAAGAAGAAAGAGATTGAATCTATGGTAGCATATAGAGTCGTAATGTGAAGTTATTGTTGTTTTCTGGTGCCTTTTTCAACTGTCAAGTGTTGGCTTTAAAACTTTGTTGCACACGATTTAGTAATTTAGTACTTTTAATTGAAACAACTGTTGTTGTTTAAATAGTTTGTTGTCGACATGTACTTTCGTGCTCATGTTCGTGAACCTATTCTCACTGACAATACCGGCGCAACATACTATTTATATGACTGATAGTTAAATTAGAAGTAATGATACGAATCTGTGAATACTAGAGAGAAAAGTTACCACGTTTGATTTGGAAAAATGAACGCATAGCGTAACAACATTAGAGAAAAATAGCTGTACAAGCCAGTCCGCAATTGTGGTTAAAATACAACACTTACGGCAAATTTTCTCTTTTGAATCGTTGGCATGCGTCTATTCAATGCAGAATCTTTGAAAAAGATGAATCATCTGCGCTCGCTTTTTGCAAAACTATACTAAGGCACGATTGGAATGCGTCATACAGACAATTCTTTACTCTAGAGGAGGATGTATTCACATCCAGGGAACGGTGGGGTTTTTAGCACGAAAAAGAAAGATAACCAATAGCTATGTATAAGCTATTGTTGCTATTAAAATAATGTTTTCAGAACGTTATTATATGTTATAAAAAAGGAACACGGAAACAAAGCATTAAATAAATTGCAGTATGTGTCTGCGTCCTAACCTCAAAAAGTACAGTATATGTGTGTCTCCTGATCCAAAAAATTGTCGTACGATATTGACAGGCTATTGCAGGTTTGTATTATTGGTATTGTGAACACTGCAGATAACTCCTATGGAAAGTGTGCACATTCTATTACCACAAATTAGGGTCTTGTAGCTTACTTGATGCAAATTCAATTTATGTTCCTCTCTCTCTCTCTCTCTCTCTCTCGACATATATTTTCAGTTTTTTGTTGTTGTGTCATCTATGCATGAGAGAGAGAGAGAGAGAGAGGGAAAGTAGAGGGGATTTCCATAAAATTGCGCACCATGATGTTTAATTCATTTACAAAACGGATATTATTCATATTTTTCTCGCTATTTTCTTAATAATGAGTAATAAGTGGAAAATTTATCACCGATAACAGACTAAAGAAGCAATAGCCCACTGTTGAAACCATATTTATTTATTATTGCAGTGGATACATTTATCCATTTTGAATTGCATAAGTAGACAGTGTTCTTTGTTCCAGACCAACTTTCTCCCTGGGTCATGCCCTTGGAATCATTGCTACCCAGACACAATAACCACATACATATTGTTAATGGGTAAACAAAATCAAGTTATGTATGTAATCAGCATTGGTCTGGATTTCTCCCCGCTTCTTTGGTCATAACTGTTTATATCCTATTCTTAATGCGCGCGCGTGTGTGTGTGTCTGTGTGTGTGTGTGTCTGTCTGTGTGTGCGGGTGGGTGGGGAGCATATATAATACGATGAAAACAACATTTGCATGAGAAATCAATAAATACTTTGCATCAATTTATATGCATTATTGTTTGATAGTGTTCATACTGGCCTGTGTTATGTAAAGTTAACTGTCTATTTTCCTACTGAAACACTTATTTTGGTTAAAATGTTTTAAATACAATAGTTTTAACTATATTTTGTTCTTATTTCAGCTAGTAATTTACTAATAATTATTCGCGTATTCTACAACTTGGTCCCAGTAAGGATGCAAATTTGTGTCGATCTATGAAGGGCAAATTAACTTGGGCCAGAGAACAATAAACTAGATTTATGGGGACAGTTGCCTGTTACATCGCTATACTGCCATGATTTATGATGTCTGTGTCGGGAGAAGAAGTGATTCTTAATTAAGCCTTCGTTTACTTAATCGTTAGACGACTAGAAAAGGGAAGGTTAACTTCGAGTTTATATAGGAACTCTCACATTTGAAATTGATCAGAATCAGTTATTTGGAAATCTCGAAGTCAGGCTGTCCACAATTTTTTGCCCCATTTATAAAAGGCAGTAGATATATTTAATCCTGATTGGTGACGATAAGTAAGCGGCGTTTTTTCCCACACAAAATTTGCTAGCTTTAAAATTGCCTTCATCGAAAAATCTAATCAGTCTGCATTTTTCCTTAAAGAGTAAAAATATTAGGGATACCGAGATTGAATTTAGAAGAAATTATCTCGTAAAACATTTGTCAAAGGGACCGGACGTCGGGACAGTTGACGGACACAATTCGGCGGTAGAAGCGAACAAAACTTGACAGCGTCAATCTCATGTAATTCGTTGATACCAATATAATGATTTACTTGAATTTATTTGATATACAGTTGCATTAATTTATTTGTTTGAATTCGTTGATCAGTTCTCTTGATATGAGCATATATGTTGAGTTCATCTATCTGAATTCGAACAATGATCTTCGTTATATAAGTTTGACGAATTGATTGAATTTGTCGTCTTGTTTGTGTAAGAATCTAAGAATTCATGCATTACTTGAGTTGATATGAGTTACGAAAATCCGTTTGAATTCACATATTTTAGATGATTTCACGTATGATAAAGACTTGAATGTGTGTATTCGCAGAAATTATCGTAGTTAAGTCTTCTAATGAATTACATTCATTCATTTGTGTAATTGCGACGAGAACGGAACTGTTATATCTCATGTGATGTTAATGTGAGTCAGGATGGAATAGCCAATAGGAAATACATTACTCTTATGAAACTAGGTTAGTTTATGGTCTTCCATGTTTAGCTGGACCAGATAGCCTTTGGTCTGTTTGAATTCTGATAGAACGATATCTGACATATCGAGAGGGGAGTAAACGATCTATTCCCAGTATAATATCTGACAGATGATTTAAGTTGTTTCTCTGTATATTTTGAAAGGGGAAATAGCTCCACTGACGTATCCACGTACCTACTTATCAAAGTAACTACGTATCTACATACTTACATATCCACCTACCCACACGAAGTTTGAGGGCCGAAAACAGGCGAGGCAGTAGGGGAAAAGCGAAAGGACCTAGAGGAACAACCACAATGAAGTTGAAATCAGCAGGTTATGAAGTTGTACAAGGCAATGACTTCGATTGTTCACTCGATTCTATGATGAACTATTCCTTTCATTTAAAACAGATCGGCTGTTTATATAAATATATTTGTGTTTGAAATTCGCTGAGTGACTTATTTCAAGAGAAGTGTATGTTCCTAATGTAACGTATTATAACAGTTGTTTATATAATTGATTCAATTGTTGGTTTTCATGTATGGGGGCTCGTGTCATTCTGTTCTATATATCTGCTCAGATCTCTATTTATTCCATCTATAAGTTTCACACTTTATCTTAATATTTACTTGGGCCATGCAATACCACAGAGGGCGAATATCTCCTTGACAATGAAAACAGAATAAAGCAGACACCTTGTAAGAAGGCACAACCTAACAACGCAACCACCAGTAACACCTCTACAGTCCCAACCAGCCCGTAATATGGCCCGAATCAACCTTCCTTCACCATTTATACTAGCCACGTGTATGCTTCTAATGCACTGAAAAATGGCATTAAATCATAACAATAACAACATTTACCAGCGTTTTATCGATTTTTCCGTTGACTAAATTTTCGTTTTTGAAATTTGCTGCTTTGCCAAATATTAATTCATTCAGCCTTGGAGGTTTTTTGTCGTTTTCGCCTGAAATGCGAGTAGGAACACACGTTTTGGGGGCTATTTCTGAATACGTAATAATACCTCACTTCCAGCAGATTTTCCATTAGCCTAATGCCTAGCTGCATTAGAAACATCGTTTTCCATTGGTTATTTTGCTCGCACATGAGCGGAAGGGTAAAAGTTGATTTTGTTAAAAAAAATTATTTTTGCCTAATGTACCCATTATTGTCGTATCGGGTCAAAAAAATTAGGTCCCTCTGTATTTTGTAGTGCAACTAGAAAGTCCACATTATTTGGTATCAATGTAGAGCTATATCTGTCTACTTTTTTGGTAAAACCACCCACTTTGGTGTTTCTTAAATGACCTTGATGCTGCAGAGCTCGGAAGTAGGGTACAACCGCATCACGCCTACAGGTGGGACTGGGGCTGAATGAGTTAAGTTTTGCGCAATTTATGTACTTAAAGTGGATCTAATTCCTGTCCAGTGCTAAATAGTTCCACTCAATATCATATGCTGAAAATGAATCAACGTGCTTAACCAGTGAAAACCACCAAAAATATCTTTGTCAGTGACATTTTAATAAAGTTATTACTGAAATTTGTTCAAAACAAGCATGCATAACGGTACGTAAAAAGAACCCATTTAACATTATACAAAAAGCACTACAGTATTATAATAAAAATTATCTGTGTCAAAACTAGTCGATATACTGGTAAATATATTATTCTGTATCACAGTTACATTAAAACTTAATAAATTTGCCCTGCTCTGACAGCTGTTGGAATGGGGTGTTGCAAAAGTATACACTTTTTCTTTCATTTTGTTTTCATAAATAAATACAATTTTCAAACTGAAGACTGCTGCCTGTTTAATAAATATTGGCTCCATCCACATATTATGAGTAATAGTCCAAGTGTATGCATATAGATTCATAAATGTATGCACACATGGACTTTACAGATGGTGTTAAACTCATTTGGAACCTCCTCCACCAGATAATGTCCATTTTGAATGGCTCTAAAGTCAGTGGTTATTATTATGTGATAACAATGTCACTGTATAAAGACTCGATGACACTAAAGTAGTAGCATCATAAACAATAGATTGATTCAACTGAACAGCAAGATGGCCACTATGGCATCCATATTGGTAGTCAGATTGGCACCATTTTTATTTCAGATCAACTAAACATCATAAGAAGTCTTTTTAGTTTTTAGTGCAAATCCCATTTTGGTATGAACATTCATGAAGGAGAAGTAGCAATAAGATGTTCGACTTGGCTACACTGGAGGCCATATTGAATGTCCAAGTGGTACCATTTTCATTTAGGACCAAATAATCCATGGGATGAATTTGTGTACAAAGTTTCATGGTAATTCACCAAGTAGTTAAGAATGAATAGTGATAACAAACTTGTAATAACAGCTGAATGGATATTTGACAACAGAACATGCAATAAACTCTTCTTGTCTATGCCCAGTACAGACAAAAAAAAGTATGTAATAGCTGTACAAATTAAAAGTGTTGATATTTTATTTTGATTAAGTGTAAAGTATGCCATATAAACTCACAAGATGAGTCCAACTGCAAATTACACAGACCCAGATTTGCCGTCACATAATGCGCCATAAAATCTGGTTCCATGCAGTTTGTTACAAATAATCGGTAAAACAAACACAGACCCTAATCTGCAGGCATATATATAGTAACTTCTGATTAGGTATAAATTGCAGTGCAAAAATGAATTTCAAAATCACACTTGCTACATACCAGTTCTGAATGGCAATAAAGAAACAAGCACAAGAATTCTGCAATGAATAAGAAGGATAACAAATTTGTTGAACAAATTCTAATGTGAAAATTATGATACAGATATCTTTGACTTTGGCAACTGCTAGTTTCTTGAAAATGAATTGTTATATGTGTAAAACCTTTAGACTAGCCTAATTCAAGGATACATAAATACTATGATCTGCATCTTCATCTGTCAGGACAATATTGCACAATACTGGGAACATCTTTGATACATTTAACAGCAATGTAAGCTCAGGCATTTCCATTACCAAAAATTATCTGACTGCACGAATAGCCAAGTAATTATGATACCTTACTGTAAAAGGTTCACAGAGGTAAAATAATGTAAATAATCAGACCCGGTAAGACCATTTAGGAATGTAAACTGGGACACTGTCTCCCTTCATATGTCCAAACCAATCATCTTGGTCATGATATGTATTGCATTTCTATGATTATTAGACACTTGTTTATAAACCTGATCATGCTTTTGGTCCAGTCGATATAAGAGTAAAAGAGGATGGCAGCACAAGAACTTGGCATTAGTGTTTACTTTTTTCCTGGACAATTACTATCAAATTATGATCCAGGAAAAAAAGAACATTGAGGTCAAGTTCCTGTGGATGGCAAGTATTTTATATAATTGGAATTAACACAGATTGACTTTTATTTGGGGCATGTTGTAATGAGGTCTCCACACCTCAACATTAGCACATGAACTAAAGGTCGTGACAGTCTTGAAATTATTATTTAACCTGTCATGAGTGGAGCAGGTCAGTCTGTAGATCATTGATGCATTATACTCTTGAATTACTCATGGCTGCAATTTGATCATAGTGGCGTTGTCTGTTTACAAAGATATTTACTATTTATAAATCTCATTTTATTCTTGTCAAACTATAAACAATTGCAAGGTAGGTAATACAATTGAAAGGGAGGTAATACACTTGCAAGGGAGGTAATACATTTTGAAGGCAGTAACAGTGCATTTAATTAGATGCAACCACGTAAGGCAAGATATATTTAGAGTCAGTATGATCAAAACAATAGGCACAAATACTAACACAAATTCAAAGGTGATACAAATGAGCCAGATAAGTCAAGTTGTTATATGCTATACCATACAAATGAGCCAGTTAAGTCAAGTTGTTAAGTGCTGTAGCATACAAATGAGCAAGTTAAATCAAACTGTTATGTGATGTAGCATACAAATGAGCCAATTAAGTCAAGCTGTTATGTGCTGTGGCATACAAATGAACCAATTAAGTTGAGCTGATTACTCCTAACTGGATAGACCCAGATCTGTTGGCACTTATACAATGGAAGATATGGGTCTGTACAGTTTGCAGGTGAGCTTGACTTGTAAGCGAGGACATGTGACACAAAAACTGCCAACTTGTATATAAAACCCAGGGATAAATACAGTATTACTTTACACAATAAGCTCTTGGTTATGCTATATAATCTTCATAATGCATTAGATTTGTAATGTTCAGGAGTGAACCTGAATATAATTATTAAACTTGTAATGCTCAGGAGTACACCTGAATATAATCGTTAGACTTGTAATGCTCAGGAGTACACCTGAATATAATCCTTAGACTTTGTAATGCTGAGAGTGCATCTGAATATAATCATTAGACTTGTAATGCTCACAGTACACCTGAATATTATCATTAGACTTGTAATGCTCAGGAGTGCACCTGAATATAATCATTAGACTTGTAATGCTCACAGTACACCTGAACATAATTATTAGACTTGTAATGCTCAGGAGTGCACCTGAATATAATCATTAGACTTGTAATGCTCAGAGTGCACCTGAATATTATCATTAGACTTGTAATGCTCAGGAGTGCATCTGAATATAATCATTAGCCTTGTAATGCTCAGGAGTGCACCTGAATATAATTATTAGACTTGTAATGCTCAGGAGTGCACCTGAATATAATCATTAGACTTGTAATGCTCAGAGTGCACCTGAATATTATCATTAGACTTGTAATGCTCAGGAGTGCATCTGAATATAATCATTAGACTTGTAATGCTCAGAGTGCACCTGAATATAATAATTAGACCTGTAATACTCAGGAGTACACCTGAATATAGTCATTAGACTTGTAATGCTCAGGAGTGCACCTGAATAGAATCATTAAACTTGTAATGCTCAGGAGTACACCTGAATATAATCATTAGACATTGTAATGCTCAGAGTGCATCTGAATATAGTCATTAGACTTGTAATACTCAGGAGTGCACCTGAATATAGTCATTAGAATTGTAATGCTGAGAGTGCATCTGAATATAGTCATTAGAATTGTAATACTCAGGAGTGCACCTGAATATAATCATTAGACTTGTAATGCTGAGAGTGCATCTGAATATAGTCATTAGACTTGTAATACTCAGGAGTCCACCTGAATATAGTCATTAGACTTGTAATACTCAGGAGCCCACCTGAATATAGTCATTAGACTTGTAATGCTCAAGAGTGCACCTGAATATAGTCATTAGACTTGTAATACTCAGGAGTGCACCTGAATTTATTCATTAGACTTGTAATGCTCAGAGTGCATCTGAATATAGTCATTGGACTTGTAATGCTCAGGAGTGCACCTGAATATAGTCATTAGACTTGTAATGCTCAGGAGTGCATCTGAATATAATCATTAGACTTGTAATGCTCAGTGTGCATCTGAATATAATCATTCTAAATATGCAACATATAGATCAAACATATAAATATTTGTAGATATATTACAAAATGTACATACCTGAAATAATAACAAAGACAAGATCAAAAGTGACAACATGATTGCAATCTGCAACATGGTATTAAATCTAGAATATATTCAAATCAACTTAATAATGAAATAAATCAAAAAGACTAATAAATTAATACTAACAAAGTTAGTTGGCATCAAGATGCTTTTTCAAACAAAAAACTGTCCTTTCCAGACATTAAAGATTTTTATGCTGGTAGAAAAACCTGTGTTATTTCAGTGCCACTTCAGATAAGTGTTGGAATGGGCTATGCATATTTTCACTGCCAAAAGGCAGATGGTCCAGTTTATTTGGTCCTTTTTAAATATAAAAATACAGTGTTGAAATGTCTATAACTTTTTACTTTTATTTGTCTCCCCCCCCCTTTCCAAGTCCATATTAACCAAAAAGTTGCATGAAACAATTTCCTTTTTTTTGATGGGAAACAAATAGCATGCTCCAAACAAAATCCTAACTTCCTTGGTCCATTTTCAAAATATAGTGTGTATGGGTTTTAATGTGGCAGACAACAAACAAAACTGGCATAACTGAGGAACATAAAAGGAAAGTATTTTATAAACTACCCATACAACTTAGTATAATCTCTTTTTGCTGTCCTTTGACTGTTGTGACATTTCCTTAAAATTTTTAATACATGTATGCAGACAATTATGAACTTACGTAATTTTCTGGTTATCTTCTGACATATTCTAGAAATATTTTCCAGACATTTTGAATTTGTAAAAATTCTGCTACATACATCAATAGCTCATAATCACTTTTGAGGAGACTGCTCTGGAGGCCTAACTGGATTGAGCATCCACCTTGGATTTGGTAGGTTGTGAGTTCGAACCCTGACTGAGTCATACCAAAGACTTATACAACATGGTACTAGCAACTTCCCCGCTTGGCAGTCAGCAATACTACATTAGTGATAGGACTGGTTGGCCTATGTCTGCGGCATGATGCCTCAGTACAAGATATCACTATAAACTGCCACATTGTAGACATCATAGTGATATGACTGAAAATTGTTAAAGCTAAGTTAAAATTCCAAATCACACATACATACACTTTTGAGGAATTACCACACAGGTGTTTCTGTGTAGATCTAGCAGTGCAGGATATGATTAGCTGTCAACTACATTATGATGTGCATGGGTAATTAGTGTGACCTTTTGCATGCACCTGTTCACCCACAGAAATCACATGATAACTATTATCATGCTTTGGTCAGCCTTGTAATTGGCTGTTTCTTCTGTTTGGACAACCATTAAATCAGAAGCATGTAAAAATGAAGGTAACAAAGAACAACATTTTCATACTTGAAATGTAAAAAAAAAATCATAAAAATGTGTATGTACTGTAATGTACTTATGATTCCACCTCAGACAAGCTTACTTAAACATTTTAGATTTGGTATTTGCATTTCACATATTTTCAACTTATATAAGCAGTCAGAGTACAGCAAACAGATTATAAAATTATATGCTATATAAAACAAGACACTTTTTATAGATTTAATAAAATCTCATTGTTCTCTTAAATACTTGTACAAATCAAAATTAAACAGGGAAAACAACACTCAATATCTCATTGTTTCTGATAACAAGAAGAAAATATAAACAGATCATGAGGATGAGCAGAGAAACGGTAGTACAGGCATGTCATCAAAAGATCACAAAGAATGACAAATTGTTCATTTTCATTCATGGACTACCAATTAACATCGATTTTCTGTTTGCTAAAAAATCATTTTTTTGTTAATTCCCAAAACAAAACAAAAACTGAATGCCCTGTCTGTTAAAGACCTTTTACTAATTTAAAGATTTGCTGGTGAAATGTTCAAGTTTTAATTTTTGTTACAAATGGATATTTTTACGTAGTTAGTGGCCAAGAAATACAAACTACTAAAACATTTATAGGGTCATTGGTATTTTCTAGTGCTATGCTTATTTAAATATCTGTTCTCATGTAGGTGTCATTACACAGAAAATTATTGAAAACAATGGCCTGTCTACAAGTCCTCATCAAATAACATCTGAAAATATATATAAACTTTCATCACATTTGCACAAGTTAAAGATTTGAGATTCTTCCTATTAAACATGTAAAATAATATAGTTGTTGGTAAGATACCGTCTTCACAAGTGAATCTAATGCCCTTTTCAGCTCACATCGCAATTAAGAAACAGTAAGCCACAAGGTTGATATAATGCATTTTATAACTGTTGATGACTTTCCTCAAAATATAAGATACCATATACACTCACTTATAAGTCAGGTCAAACTGCAAACAGCATAGAAACCCTAATCTGCCTTTGCAAAATGCAAATCAAATCAGGTTTTGCTGATTATTTCCAACAAACTGCACAGACCCAAATCTACTAGCATATTATGTGAAGGCAAATCAGGGTCTATGCAGTTTGCAGTTTGACCTGACATATCAGCATGTATATACAGCACTTTTTTCGTTCACTTTATCATTTTCTTTCACATCACAGTTATTGATTTTAGTATTAAACAACAGAAAAAAGTTTCAACTATACAATCTCGTGTTCAAACTCTTTTATGGCGCTATGATGCTTTGATGTAACAAATATTGTCATAGCAATGAAATAATAGTGTAGTGAACATGTCATGTCAAACTGTGTAGTAAACGATGTTTTTACGAAAGAGGGCATCCTCAAGTAAAGCAAAAATATAACATGTATTCTGCAAAACAATAAAAATGACATCAAAGAAAATAAATAAACTCTTCCATTTACAAATGAACTTTTGAGCACTTTGACCATGACAATGTAACTAATAATAAGTGTTTTCTAATGGACTGACTTTTGAATAAAAAAAAAAAAAAAATATTTATCAACTGTATTATGCTAGGATAGTATAATATGTACATGTTTATAAGACAAGTCCAAATGCAAATTGCACAGACCCAGATCAACTGTTGCATAATGTGCTGGCAGATCTGGGTCTGTGCAGTTTGTTAGGAGAAATCAGTAGAACAAACAACATAGACCCTTATCTTCAGATGCATTATGCTATGGCAGATCAGGATCTTTGTTGTTTGCAGTATGACTCATAAGCAAGTATACACAGTTATGAGTATTAATGTACAGCAATGGCCCTTTCAAAAACAATAAGTAATATATTATATCTCACAAAAGTTTCATCAGGAATAAAAAAGATAAATGATCAACAAAATGTAAATGAAATGTAAGGTTAGGCACTAGTACATTCTTTGTAAAAAAGGACAAAGTAATATTAAGTCAAACATGTTAATAATAATGACTGATCTAACTGGGCCATTATAAATCCACCTTTTTAAAAAAATGTATGGCAAACAGGCCCGTTTATTCAACCCCAATAATTCCAATAAATATCCCATGCAACCCCTTTTCAAAAGGTCTGAAATGTAAGCATGTGGGTTTATCACAGAAGACATGTATAAACTCTATCAGGAAAATATGGAGACTGTTCCAATAAAAGTGATGAACATAAAATAAATTGGTAACATTTGCACAGTATGAAATTCAGTAATGCTTATTTTACATTGATTAAATTTGAACTATATGAAATTCAAAACTGGCTCAGTTTCAACTTCTTTGGAGGTATGGCATACACTTAAATTTGTAGGCAGTGTTAAGACAAAAAAATAAATGGTCATGTGACATAACAAATAGTATATTAATAAATAGCAGTACATGGAAATTATATGAAGTCTCTTTTTCTTGTTCTAAATTAAAAAAATATTTTCAAAGAGACATTATTATTATTATGACTGCCTTCAAGCCATGTAAATAAAGGCTAAGTCTACCTTGAAAAAAACCCTGTCGTCTTGTGGTTTTCAATGTAATTTAAACATGGAATTGGACAAAACCATGCATCTAGGTTAGGCTATTGTGACCTACATGTCTCTGTCATACTTAAGTGTCAAGAAGGACAACATAATTCCCATGAAGCATATACAAATAGTGAATGAAGAATTGCCATTCTAAATGAGATTCTGACTGATGGTAGCATAATAAAGCATTTATAAGTTATTCCTCAAGGGAAATTGTCAACCATCAAAACATGTCAGTCAGTGGCTGGTTATTAATAATTCAGATGGACCGCTAAGCAATCTCTAGCCAGCCTGTGAACTGATTATTTATTCTATAACCTGGTGTGTTTAGCTTGCTGAACTGTGGCAATGTGGTTTAATAATGGTTAAATGTAATACATAATAATCCAAATTATTATAACTTGAATATCTGTCCCCAAAACCTTTAGTGAAATGTTTTAATAAAAATTACTCAATTTGGTTGCCGAATTGTCAAAAAATCTCAAGTTCATAAAAATTACTATGCTGATGAGTGTGGATAGTGTTCTTGGCAATAGACCTATCACCAGACCTGAGATAACCATGTCTACACATTAGAGTTAACCATGTCAACACATTAGAGTTAACCATGTCTACACATTAGAGTTAACCATGTCAACACATTAGAGTTAACCATGTCTACACATTAGAGTTAACCATGTCAACACATTAGAGTTAACCATGTCAACACATTAGAGTTAACCATGTCTACACATTAGAGTTAACCATGTCTACACATTAGAGATAACCATGTCTACACATTAGAGATAACCATGTCTACACATTAGAGTTAACCATGTCAACACATTAGAGTTAACCATGTCTACACATTAGAGTTAACCATGTCAACACATTAGAGTTAACCATGTCTACACATTAGAGTTAACCATGTCAACACATTAGAGTTAACCATGTCAACACATTAGAGTTAACCATGTCTACACATTAGAGTTAACCATGTCTACACATTAGAGATAACCATGTCTACACATTAGAGTTAACCATGTCAACACATTAGAGTTAACCATGTCAACACATTAGAGTTAACCATGTCTACACATTAGAGTTAACCATGTCTACACATTAGAGATAACCATGTCAACACATTAGAGTTAACCATGTCGACACATTAGAGTTAACCATGTCAACACATTAGAGTTAACCATGTCTACACATTAGAGATAACCATGACTACAAACTGGAGATAAGTAAGCCCAGACCTTAGAGTTAACCATATCTACACATTAGCATTGGTTATTCATCCTTACTTGTACATTAGAAAACAACACAGAACCAAATCTGCCATTACATAATGCACCAGTAAATCTGGGTTTATATTGTTTGTTCTACTGATCAACAAAGTGCACAGACCCAGATCTGCCAGTGCATTATGTGGCTGCAGATCTGTCTGTGAGTATGCAATTAGATATGGCATACAAGTATACAATCATTAGAATAGCATATGGTATGAAATCAAGGTTTTTCATGATGTTAATTAATTTTATTTGAATTAATGTTAATACTGAGTATACACAGACAATGTCATGCAAAATCTTTGAGAAATTTTGAAGTTGTGACCATTTGAATTTAGTTGATGTTATTTAGTCATAATTAATTAGGTAATGGACATTGAACCTGAATGTCCAAGAATTTATCAGTCAGCCTGTGATTGCATAATGACTCATGACTTTGTCAGCAATGGTACAGGTCAGTTGTTTACCGATATATGTCTATAGATTAATTCATTAATTGTTACAGCTTCAGTTAATTGTAAATTATAACAGAAATTTCTATTCAAACATGAGACCTCCCTTTTTATCAAGCACTCCTTTTGTTTGGCTAGAAAGTAAAAAACATTAACATTGAAACTTAATAAATTCAAGGTTGTAAAAATGAAAGACAATATTTATAGCAGGTTACTTTTTGCAGGTTCAGATTTTATTATTGCATATACCAATGAATCTGTTTTAAAGAAAACATTAAACTCAAAGTAGAGCTTGGTCATGTTAAGCCTTGTACCAAATTTGGTCTCTATGCATGCAATGAGTGCTCTAATAACAGTCCACTCAAGAAACTAATGTTCCACTGGTCTAAAAGAATTTCCAGGAATTCTAGATGAGAGCCTTTCTTACTCTTAACTGCTGAGTGTTGAAACCAGCTTTGATATTCAATGGTGATAACACGAGTTTCAAATTAGCAGCTGTGGTTGACATATTGAAAGTCAGATTGGCACCATTTTCAGTTAGAACCAACTAGACATCATAAGAAGTCTTTGAGTGAAAACCCCATGTTGATATATGACCATTCATTCAGGAGAATTAGCAATAACAAGATTTTCAAGATGGTTATTGTGATGGCCACAATGGGTGTCTGAGCAACACCATTTTCATTAGGTTTAACAAAACTTCATAAGACATTTTTTAAAGTAAAAACACTATGTTATTGTTGTTGGATTTAATGCCATTTTTCAGCACACAATAGGCTATACATGGTGGCTAGTATTAATGATGGAGCAAGAAACTGAGAAAACCCTGGAAAGAACCACCAACCCACAAGAAGCTACTGGCAAGCTTTCTCACATACCCGAGACTCAAACCCACACAGACAGAGGTGAGATGGCAGTGATCCGTAATGGAGAGCGCTTTAGACCACTCTGGGCCCCAAAACTATGTTGAAACAACCATCTGCTCTGGAGGAGTAGCAATAACAGGAAATTAAAGATGGCCACTGTGGTAGCATTTTAGACATCTGATTGCCACCATTTTTATTTATGACCCATTAGACATCATAGGAAATCTTCTGATGAAAACCTGTGTCAAAATGCCTTTGCATTCTGAAGGAATAGATAACAAGATTTTCAAGACGGCAGTTGTGGTGGCCATATTTCTTGTTAGAAAACACAATTTTTTTTAAGGACCAGCTAGACCAATTAAGAGATGAATGTGCAAAGAAACAAAAAATAGATTCATGGCAATCCTCAAAGTAATTTAGAAGAAGTAGTGACAACAAACTTGTACTAACAGATGGATGGAATTAGTGACAACAAATCTGCACTAACAGATGGATGGAAGTAGTGATAACACAAACTTGTACTAACGGATAGATGGAAGTTGGACAATAGATAATAGACCATCCCATAAGCTTACTTGGTCTATGACCAGTAGAGCTAAAAATATTGCTCGAAATTTGAAGTGCAAACTTTAAATGAAACAGTGGCCATAATTCCATTACCAAAAAATTAGTGAAAATTGAACCTGGACATGAGAGAAAATGGTGAAAATGAGACTTTTCGGTTTTGTTCATATGAAGTCTCAGTAAAGTTGGTTTTCATCCATGATGACTGCTTTAGTTATTGAACAGGGACTACAACTCCATAAACTTTCCACAAAATGGTGAAAATTAAACTTGACCTAGTTCTTGTTCATGTAAAGTCTCATGTCAAAGTTTGATCCATGAAGTCCCTTGAGGAAAGAGAATTTGTAATCAACATAATTCAGTCAGAGAGGACAGACATACATAACACCACATATAATAATAAAGAAAAGAAAATGTATAAAATCATCAGGTAAAACTGAGACACTGCTTCAGTTCTCATAGTAAACCCATGAAAACACCATGACATTAAAAATTCAATAACTTTACGTTTTTGAGCGCTCATGATCAAACCTATATTTATCAGTATAGATGAAACCTGGATGTCAACTTCGGTGTAGAGGAAAGGATATGAGCTACAGTATTTTCTGGACCTGCATGTGTTTCAAACATGTGGTTTCAATTCTGCACCAAAGAGTCAGGTGCTAATTTTAGTAATGAGTGTTCCAAACTCATGACTCTTCAAGGACTGAAATTCCATCAATAAAACAATGTCTCTATTTCTTTTCCCTTACAACTAGGATAAGCGCTCAAAAGATTCTTTTCCCCAAAACATAACTTACATTACTAACCAATCCTGGTCAGCCAAACCCATATATAATCTATTTTCAACCATTTCCATTCCCATTTTTCCATATCATTAGTACCGTGTGTCCTGTAGGGTTTAAGGTTAACCTTTTTGGAATGTAGCAAGACTTGAAACAAGGACTAAGTGTAGAAAGCAAAATCAAAAATTAGGTTGCCAGCACAAAAAATTCATTTCAGATTCCTCTACTCCCATCAAAATATTGACAAAGTGATTCTTTCTCTGTCCTTGGACCGTCTCACTGTCTTTCCTGTTTACCATTGTCCATTAACCCACTAATCTTTGATCACTTCTGAAATGTCCTCAGTAGCAAGATTTTGCTGCCAGCTTTTAGAGCAGGTAGAGAAATGAAATGGGCCAGTGTTAATTTCAGACCCTGCAACTGAGATATGAACATCAACCATTAGAATGGTTTCAGCATAAATTTGGAATGTATGTTTACCAAAATAAACTTTAGTTCATTGCATCTATCAACATCATACTGTCAACATAGAAAATATACAATTATAAAATATAATAAAAAGTGTGCATTGTGAGACAAAAAATAACATTAGGGAATGCTCAAATTCTGTGTGCCAAGGCCTATGGTGAAGTCCACTAAGTTCCACTGCATGCCAAGGCCTATGGGGAAGTCCACTTGTAAGTTCCAGTATATATGAAGCTGTATTTCTGACAAAGATCATCACTTTCTTTTGGCCCTCGACTGAAAAAATAAAAATAAGAAATGATCACTGTTGAAACCTGGTTACAAGTAATAATTACATCCTTGGCTTCAGTTTTATCATCATTCATCTGCAGCTTGTTACAAGTCATCCATGATTTCACATCAGAAATGCACCTCTCTACACCTTGGATGGTAGCATCAACTTCAGTTGGGTGGCTAGATTTGTATATTTGGGTGTCATCAGCATACAATTGGTAAGACACTGGATGATGATCTATGACACTTGAGAGTGACTGAGTGTAAAGAATGAAGAGAACAGGTCCAAGAACAGACAGATGTATTGTATGGCACAGTCTTAAGTAGTTTAACTTGTTTCTGCTTTTTAACATTATTTTTGTTACCTTCCCTACCTGGGAACTGTTCTCTTTTAGTGTTTTCTAATGCATACAATGCCTGATCCCATCTCAAGGCCACTACACCACACCAGAAAATACAGCAGGAAAACAGTTCTCAAGGGAGAACCCAATAACAGATTTAGTATTTACATTTTTAGAAAAGGTACTTTTCACTTTTTGATCCTTTTATATATAGGAATTTTTCACTGCTTAATCCTTTTATATACAGGTGTTTCTCGCTGCATGCTCTTTTTATTACAGGTATTTTTCACTACTTATTCTTTTGATATACCTGTAATTTTCACTGCTTTTTCTTTCATATATATGTATTTTTCACTGCTTACTGCTTGCTCTATATACATGTATTTTTCATTGCTTGCCCTTGTCATATACAGGTATTTTTCACTACTTGCTCTTTTTGTATAGATGTATTTTTGGACTGCTTGTTCTTTGTATATATAGGTACTTTTTACTGCTTGCTCTGTTTGTATGAATAGATACAGCAAGCCAACATTCTTCTGAAGTTATTGTATGGCACCTTTTATATGTACTAATATATATTTTATAGATTGTTGGTACATGTTTTGTTGATGTAGACACTGACTGACAAACATGGTACATACTTTTCTGATGTAGACATTGTCTGACAAACTTGGTACATTTGTTTTTATGCTGATATCATCTGACATCCTTGTGACATACTTTGTACTGTATGGCATCATTGGTACATACTTTTCTTATGTCTCATCTGACATCTTGGTACACACTTTTTACTGCTTTTTTTTAAAGACTCTATGGTTTTAAACTAATTTAAAGAAAAGAGCAAAAACCATTAAGTTTTGAAAAATAAAACAATTTATCTCCCTAGAATAAAAAGTGAACATTTAAAAAGAACATACAGTAATACAAATTAAATTCCAGATAGTCCAAAAAGTGCTATCAACAGTCCTAATGATTAAAGTTCCAATTAAATCCCAGATAGTCCAAAAAGTGCTATCAAATGTCCTAATTATCAAAGTTCCAATTAAATTCCAGATAGTCCAAAAAGTGCTATCAACAGTCCTAATGATTAAAGTACCAATTAAATCCCAGATAGTCCAAAAAGTGCTATCAATAGTCCTAATGATTAAAGTTCCAATTAAATCCCAGATAGTCCAAAAAGTGCTATCAATAGTATTAATGATTAAAGTTCCAATAAATCCCAGATAGTCCAAAAAGTGCTATCAACAGTCCTAATTATCAAAGTTCCAATTAAATCCCAGATAGTCCAAAAAGTGCTATCAACAGTCCTAATTATCAAAGTTCCAATTAAATCCCAGTGGTGTTTGAAATAAGATCCAGCACTGAAGGGATTGGGCTAAACGACTTCACATAAGATTAGCAAAATCTATATATAGTAATTACTTCTGAAACGAGTATATGTACCTAACTTACATCCTTGTAATAACAGTAGGTATAAACAGTTAATCAACAACCACCTGCACAAGCAATTTAAATTTTTAATTTATAAAAACCTTACCAAAAATTAATGAAATTTAAAAGATTCATATTTAGTCTGAATTAAGCCCCTATAGTTGTAAAGTTGACAATGGTTTGAATAAGATGAATACTATGGTATGAGGTCATCTGTGTATATGCTCTTCGGTACATTTAAAGTTCAAAAATGTTTTCAGCTTTGTAATATTCAGGCAAAGTTTTAGAAACTAAACAAAATTAAAAAATTGCTTAAGTTGCAACTGATTAAGCATTTGTACCTATTTGTAATTACAATAATGCAATCTACATACTTCAGTCAGTTAAAATGAAATACAATGTACAGTTTCTTGTGTATGTGCTCATTTAAAGTTATATGGCTAAAATACATAACGTAATGGCCAAAAAGGAAACAATGACCTTAAGTGTGTTGTTGTTGTTGTTGTTTTGGATTTAATGCTATTTCTCAGCACAAGGTAGGATATACATGGCAGCCAGTATAACTGGTGGAGGAAGGATCAGGAAAACCCTGGAAAGAACCACCAACTCATGAAAAGCTATTGATTGGCTGAGCCAAGACTCAAACCCACATGGAAAGAGTTGAGACGGCAGTGATTGGCAAAGGTGAGCACTTTAGACTACTCTGCCACTTGGGACTACTGTAATACTTTTCTTAAGTCAATATTCCTGTAATGCTTCCTATGTCAATACTCCTGTAATACCGGTACTTCCTATGTCAATACTCCTGTAATACTTCCTATGTCAATACTCCTGTAATACTTCCTATGCCAATACTCCTGTAATACTTCCTATGTCAATACTCCTTTAATACATCCAATGTCAATGCTCCTGTAATACTTCATATGGCAATACTCCTGTAATACTTCATACGTCAATACTCCTGTAATACTTCATGTTAATACTCCTTTAATACATCCAATGTCAATACTCCTGTAATACTTCATGTCAATACTCCTGTAATACTTCATGTCAATACTCCTTTAATACATCCAATGTCAATACTCCTGTAATACTTCCTATGTCAATACTCCTGTAATACTTCATGTCAATACTCCTGTAATACATCCTATGTCAATACTCCTGTAATACTTCTTATGTCAATACTCCTGTAATACTTCATATGTCAATACTCCTGTAATACTTCCTATGTCAATACTCCTGTAATACTTCATATGTCAATACTCCTGTAATACTTCATATATCAATATTCCTGTAATACTTCATGTCAATACTCCTGTAATACTTCATATGTCAATACTCCTGTAATACTTCATATGTCAATACTCCTGTAATACTTCCTATGTCAATACTCCTGTAATACTTCATATGTCAATACTCCTGTAATACTTCATGTCAATACTCCTGTAATACTTCATATATCAATATTCCTGTAATACTTCATGTCAATACTCCTGTAATACTTCATGTCAATACTCCTGTAATACTTCATATGTCAATACTCCTGTAATACTTCATATATCAATACTCCTGTAATACTTCATGTCAATACTCCTGTAATACTTCATATATCAATACTCCTGTAATACTTCATATATCAATATTCCTGTAATACTTCATATGTCAATACTCCTGTAATACTTCCTATGTCAATACTCCTGTAATACTTCATATGTCAATACTCCTGTAATACTTCATATATCAATATT
This sequence comes from Sinohyriopsis cumingii, assembly GCA_028554795.2. NCBI lineage: Eukaryota > Metazoa > Mollusca > Bivalvia > Unionida > Unionidae > Sinohyriopsis > Sinohyriopsis cumingii. The sequence continues at coordinate 39,721,823 of CM068834.1, read as the reverse complement.
CCTGTAATACTTCATGTCAATACTCCTGTAATACATCCTATGTCAATACTCCTGTAATACTTCTTATGTCAATACTCCTGTAATACTTCATATGTCAATACTCCTTTAATACATCCAATGTCAATACTCCTGTAATACTTCCTATGTCAATACTCCTGTAATACTTCATGTCAATACTCCTGTAATACTTCATATGTCAATACTCCTGTAATACTTCCTATGTCAATACTCCTGTAATACTTCATATATCAATATTCCTGTAATACTTCCTATGTCAATACTCCTGTAATACTTCATATATCAATACTCCTGTAATACTTCATATATCAATATTCCTGTAATACTTCATGTCAATACTCCTGTAATACTTCATGTCAATACTCCTGTAATACTTCATGTCAATACTCCTGTAATACTTCATATGTCAATACTCCTGTAATACTTCCTATGTCAATATTCCTGTAATACTTCATGTCAATACTCCTGTAATACTTCATGTCAATACTCCTGTAATACTTCATGTCAATACTCCTGTAATACTTCATATGTCAATACTCCTGTAATACTTCCTATGTCAATACTCCTGTAATACTTCATATGTCAATACTCCTGTAATACTTCATATATCAATATTCCTGTAATACTTCATGTCAATACTCCTGTAATACTTCATATGTCAATACTCCTGTAATACTTCATATGTCAATACTCCTGTAATACTTCCTATGTCAATACTCCTGTAATACTTCATATGTCAATACTCCTGTAATACTTCATATATCAATATTCCTGTAATACTTCCTATGTCAATACTCCTGTAATACTTCATATATCAATACTCCTGTAATACTTCATATGTCAATATTCCTGTAATACTTCATATGTCAATACTCCTGTAATACTTCATATATCAATATTCCTGTAATACTTCATGTCAATATTCCTGTAATACTTCATGTCAATACTCCTGTAATACTTCATATGTCAATACTCCTGTAATACTTCCTATGTCAATACTCCTGTAATACTTCATATGTCAATACTCCTGTAATACTTCATATATCAATATTCCTGTAATACTTCCTATGTCAATACTCCTGTAATACTTCCTATGTCAATACTCCTGTAATACTTCATATGTCAATACTCCTGTAATACTTCCTATGTCAATACTCCTGTAATACTTCATATGTCAATACTCCTGTAATACTTCATATATCAATATTCCTGTAATACTTCCTATGTCAATACTCCTGTAATACTTCATATATCAATACTCCTGTAATACTTCATATAACAATATTCCTGTAATACTTCCTATGTCAATACTCCTGTAATACTTCATATATCAATACTCCTGTAATACTTCATATGTCAATACTCTGCACCATTGTCATTAAGTAAGTGCAAAACACAGAAACTTATGAAGTTTTCTGTGTCAACTTTTTATTATAAATGCAGCTTTTCTACTCAGAATAGAATCAAAACCAAGTACCGCAGAAAACTTAGTGAACATAACTTGAATATACTAATGTGATTATATTCAGATGGGCCAAATATTAATGATAAGTCTTGGAAAAGGAAAAATAAAGAAAGCTAGAAAGGTACGTCAAATGTAAATTTATGCTGTGATAAGCTTGCAGTGTTCTATCATGTTTAAAATCTATATGAGTTATAAGCCTTGGAAATATGAATTATTTATTGATAAAACTAAACTGTATTTATATTATAATGATAACTGTGATAATAGTTTATTTTAATTGTGTTCATACATCCATCTTTCAACAAGCCATATATATATATCCATCCAAACGTGTACTCAGTTCAAAGTATGAATAAACTGCATAAGAATAAAACACATTCATGTGCTTACAAAATGTGTAACATAGAGAATTTTCTACTTTAACATAAAGTTTTGCTTAAAAGCCAATACTAAATGCAATTATGTATAATGAGAAATTGTGGATACAGGTTAAAAGAGAAAGAATTCAGAGCACACACATGCATACACACACACACACACACACACACACACATTATATTTCTATGCTTTGCTCCCACTTCTCGTCTTAAGCACTCACTTCTCACTCCTCTGTCCAAAAGGACGGACTACACCGAAGCAGCTGACCTGGTATGGTAGTGGTGGGTATCAAACCCCCTGAGGTGTTGGTTCTCAAGAAAGATGGTATAATTAGATTCCCTCATTGTCTCAACAAGGAACATTGCATAGAAGATTAGTTTACCTGTGTACATGTTAAACAAGCACAAGTTAAGTTTGTGCTCATTTGTTAATTATATGAGAAATGTGACATTTATGTAATATTATTACCACCACTAATATATTTAATTAAATGTCTGGGACATAACAGACACAACTCTTCATTTACCATGAGATTATGGTTCTCTCCAACATGGCAGCACCAGCACAACCTAATTAATGTCAGATGGCTAATAAATGCACTTGAAAGCACCAATTCAATGTGTACATTTATTAAGGCAAATACTAAATAAGCTATTAACAAAATAAATAATTGGGGGCAAGTAATTTTTTATTTACACCAACTTTCTTCATAAGTACTGCAAGATTATGGAATGCCAGGCTAATATAACAAGAAGGCCACAGACTGCATGTTGAGCCCAAGATCCAAGCAATGCTGTAAATAATGTGACTTTGATCCCAAGGTTAAAATGGAGAGCAAGCATGTTACAGAATGAATCATCTTGGCTTCATAATGATTCTTTCAAAGAATGAAGAAAAGTGGTTTAGGTAAAATAATTGAAAAAAACTTGAACCAAAGTACTAAAGCAAATTTTCTTTGCTACCTTGATCCCAAGGTCAAAAGGCCAGTTGGTGTGTTGCAGAGTGAATTGTTGTACATTCATTTCCATGTATGAAGAGAACATCATCAATAGATTTGGGAAATATAAACTCAAACCTTAATGCACATTTTCTATGACTGTCACTCTCACCAGAAGATCAAAATAGCTAGCAAGTACTTTACAGAATGAACTTAGTTTCATAATGATTTATCCCAAGTATGAAGAAAATAAATGGCAAATGAAAAAACTTGAACTAAAATCTCAATGCACATTTTCTATAACACCGACCTTGACCCAAAAGCAGAACTGATGAGGCATCATTTTGTACCATGAAATTTCCAACTTCATAATGATTAATCCCAAGTATGATTATGATAAGCGTCTATCAATGTGTTTAGGAAATTTATGCCAAACTTTTAATTAAAAACAAAATAAACTGTTGGCCAGAAATGTGACTTCTCTGTCTTGCTTCCCTCAAACACGGGTTCAACAATAATCGTTTATTTAAAGAGAGCAAACCTATTAGCTAAATGTTATTCTCCAATGAGGCCCCCTAATAAACAAACAAAAGATATAAAATGTACAGACATTTAAAGCAAAATAATATTTAAGAAACAAGATTATCAAATACCCTACAGAAGAAACATGCAAATAAAAAGATGTATCCAGTTATACTGTAATATGGTTGTATTCAGATTTAAATTTCTTTGCTAGCCAAGGTTCTGATATGACAACTCTAGCTACACCTTGGCAGATCGAACAGATATTTTAGTGCTTTGTCCTAGCAACCTCTATTGGATTTCATGAGTTGCATCCCTTAGTATGTAATGCTCTTGTTGTTGTTGTTGTTGTATGGTTTAACGCAATTTTTCAGCACACGATAGGCTATACATGGTGGCTAGTATTAATGGTGGAGAAAGAACCCAGGAAATCCCCAGAAAGAACCACTGACCCTTGAGAAGCTACTGGCAAGCTTTCTCACATACCCACATTGGCTGAATCCAAAACTCGAACCCACGCAGACAGAGGTGAGATGGCAGTGGTCCGTAAAGGAGAGCACTTTAGACCACTCAGCCCCCATGTATGTAATGCCAACTAACCAATAGTGTGTACCAGCTGTGCATTATACATTAGCCAAAAATGGTGGAGGCAATTGGTTTAAAAAAGATACCTTGTAAGTTTAACATCGAAAGTATAACTACATACCAGAGGGAAGCCATTACAGGTGTATATGAGTTAAACGTATTTGTACATGTTGACTGGCAGTAGAAAATTATTTACCAGTTCAATCAAGTTGTGTGCTCCCCTTGTCTCAGTCACATATGAACAGTGTTCAAATTTGAACAACTTAATTTTGATTGAATGCCACTGCATTCCAATGAAATTCACAGACCTGAAGCACAGAAATATCTGCTCATTATTCTAAGGTGAAGATAGGGGTATCATATCAGAACCTTGGCTAGCGAAGATGCAAAGTACTGAAAAATTATTCTGAATAATTCTGTGCACGGTTTTGGAATTTTATTATTTTCAACCTTAGATCACAAGATATACTGGTATTGTTTGTTTTTAAATGCACAGTACTTTGAAAAGATTTTGGTGATGACAGGGTCACATTCCATGAACACATTTATAAACAAGAACTGTTTGTTGGCTTTTTGCTGGTTTTCATGGTGCTTTTAACACATTCCTGGCTATATCAGGCTGAGGAAATATGAGTCAAGTGTCCTTCAAAGGGACACACTGAGACAGTTGACCCAGCCTGGCCTGGGCAGGTACTGAACACACAACTCTTGGATTATGAATACACTGTTCTACCAACTTAACAAAAGAACTGCCCTTCAATAGTTAACTGCCACAAGTCATAATGTAACTGCAAAAATAAATACTCGAAATAAATACTCTGAGGAAATATCCCATGCTGCATCAAAAGCAATACATGTATCCAGCTGACTGTGATTTTGAGCAGTTCCACCAAATTACTGCACAATACCTCATAGTACTAATAGTCCCTGTTTGTTTAAAAACTAAGACAATATTATACTTTCCTTTTAAATTTGTTGATAATTTAATTTTTACAACAAAATTTGAACATGACAATGTAAACCAGATTAACAATTAATAAAACAAAACAACTCTATTAAATATAACACTACTGAGGTAAACAGAAGAAGAAAAAAAAATTGTGAGCTGTAGTACAAACTGACAAAGCAGCAAACTTCATTTTCATGATAACCAAACTTCTGTGCTTAAAATAGGTATAATGTACAATGGATCTTTTTCAGGAAATAGTTCAAGTAAATATATGTTTAAATGCATACATCTCAAAGAAAAAATTAAAGTCAAATTTGTTTGATATCTTTAAAAGGCTTGGAGCACTTAACCAAACTTAAGTCACTCTCTGCAAAGTCCTAATATTTAATTTGTTAGAAATAACTTTGTTATGCTTTTTGTTTGCCTTAATAAGACTTTTAACATTACTGGCTGTATCATGCTGGGCAGGTATCAAACCTGCAACCCTTTGATTGAAAATCCAGTGCTCTACCAGCTGAACTACTGTGGTACCACCAAACAGAAATGTTGTGAAACCTGATCAAAAATATGTCATATCATGAGAACTGAATATTTCAAAGTACAGCAATGGTATTTATTTCAGGTGATTTCAAACACAAAACCTAGTAAACATGCCTCTTTGCTGACAGTTTATCTTCAAATGTGAAAAGAGTTTTTACCATCTCTTGATAACAGAAGGTAGGACAGAAAGAAGGTCTAGATATGAGAAGGTAGGACACAAAGAAAGCCTAGATATCAAAAGGTAGGAAAGAAAGAATGCTTAGATATTGGAATGTAGATCAAAAAGGTCTATATATCAGAATGTAGGACAGGAAAGCCTAGATAACAAAAATAGGACAGAAAGAAGACCGAGATATCAGAGTGTGTGACAGAAAGAAGGAGGCCTAGATATCAGAAGGTAGGACAACAAGAAGGTGAAAGATATCAGAATGTAGGACAGGAAGAAGACCTATTATATCACACATTAGTCTGAAGTAAACCTATGTGGCTGAGAAGTAACTTGTTTTCTAAATCTGGACTATTATATCCTCAGTATCTTGAAGAGGTTATTTCCTTTCACATGAAGAGCACAAGAGTAAATGTCCATTTTCAATGACTGTCAAAAATGTATGTCATTAAATCAACCATAAACAGCAATCACATAGGAATAGTTTCTTTTATTAAACAAGGAAGTTGTTAAGCTTCACATTTTATTCAGGAATACATGTATATCCCATATGTACAAAATGTTTGAGAAATAGAGCTGCATTAGATGTCAATACAAGTAATACTGCCACTTGTCAATGCCAAAAATCAACACTTGCCCTATAACATATTGCAACAGCCGGTGGTTATGCAAAGGGAGACAATTCTCCCTGGGCAATTATGCTACCTGTAAAGATGCATGTCTTCACTTGTAAGGACAGATTGCTGCAATTATGGTGAAGTAATGTTTCCACTGTTGTGCAGATCCTGCAATCATGGTGAAGTAATGTTTCCACTGTTGTGGAGAACCTGCAGTCATGGTGAGGCATTGTTTCCACTGTCGTGGTGAGCCTGAAATCATAGTGAGGTATTTTTTCCACTGTCGTGGTGAGCCTGAAATCATGGTGAGGTATTATTTCCACTGTCATGGTGATCCTGCAATCATGGTGAGGTATTGTTTCCATTGTCGTGGTGAGCCTGCAATCATAGTGAGGCATTGTTTCCACTGTCGTGACTATTTAGTCTGTGTTCCAAAACTCAATATGATGCCGCAGAAGTGTCGCTTTTGCAGTTTACATTTTTGCAATTCTTTTATTTCTTTCACAAAGGATTGTATTTTTTTACAGACTGACTGGTTTAAATTCATAGCTTTGAGGGTGTTTTTTTTACAGTCTGACTGGTTTAAATTCATAGCTACTGAGATTGTTATTTTTACAGCCTGACTGGTTTAAATTCATAGCTACTGAGGTTGTTACTTTTACAGCCTGACTGGTTTAAATTCCTATCGTCTGATTGAGGGTGTAACTTTTACAGTCTGGCTGGTTTAACTTCATAGCTTCTGACTGAGTGTGTTATTTTTACAGTCTGGCTGGTTTAAATTCATAGCTTCAGATGGAGGGTGTTACTTTTTACAGCCTGACTGGTTTAAGTTAATAGCTTCTAATTGAGGGTGTTATTTTTACAGTCTGGCTTGTTTAAATTCATAGCTTTTGATTGAGTGTGTTATTTTTACAGTCTGACTGGTTTAAATTCATAGCTGCAGATGGAGTGTGTTATTTTTACAGTCTGGCTGGTTTAAATACAGAGTTTCAGATGGAGGGTGTTATTTTTACAGCCTCGCTGGTTTAAATACAGAGCTTCAGATGGAGGGTGTTATTTTTACAGCCTCACTGGTTTAAATACAGAGCTGCTGATGGAGGGTGTTATATATCATTACAGTCACATTCAGGCTAAAAATAAAGGCAACAACAGACACCCTTTTCTCAAGTCTATCTTTTATTTACCTAAAAAGTATAAAACTGTAACATTATGCTTAATCTAAAAACAACTTTAATACTTAGCTTAATCTAGGGAAGGGATGTTTGTATGGATGGACTGACATAAAGATAGGCACACAAATACCTAAGTGATCGCCATGTTGAACCCACACCAAGTAGACTTAAAATGTTTTAGTTTACCTCAGAAATTACTAGTGATATAGTAGATACGGTTCAAATTTTAAAATACACATACATGCACATGGCTTTGGATTAGGTAATTTAGAAAGTTTCATCTGCAAGAAACTTAGAATGAAAACTGAGATTTGTTTAAAGTTAATAGCTTCAGATGGAGACTATATGAACAACAAATTTACGACAAAATTAAATTGCTCAAATAAATATTTCTCATATAACAACAAAAATGCTTTAGTACTATAACATAAATAACTTTATTCCAAAATTTAAATCATTTGGTAAGGAAATTTATCAGAAAATTTTACAGACTAGCATAAAGTGATGAATGGTAATACTACAGCGAACCCAGAAAACACATTCTATACACCTTGTAACCCTTTACCTCATGACACGCTTTTGGATGCCTATATCCCATTCTCTTGGAAGTGCTAGTGGATGCCTCTACCTGATTTCACATACAAGTGTGCTTGAATGCCTCTGCACCATGTGCATGGACGCATGTGTGGATGCCTAATGTAAACATCAGCCATTTTGAGCTTGTTTTTGTTTTCATTTCTGTGTTGCCACCTTCAGGGATAACCCCTCTTATATTCTACAAGCACTGAGGTAAATGACCATTACATCACATCACATGGTTGATATTTAAGATCTACTTGTAATCTGCTATTTAAAGTTACTGGGTCAGCTTCTCCATTTTCCAAAATGGAGGCCACAGAGTTAGTTTAGCATCTTCTTGTTTTAGTTAGGATGATTGGAATTACAAATATGAAGGCTTAATCAAGTCAGATATAGGCTCTGATGTGGATGTAGGCAACGATGACTTTTGATAATTTATCAAATTTTGATGATTTAGTGATGCAGAAATAGACAACAAACTGATAGATTTCGAGGCTAAGAAATATCAGCTATTGTTGGTCACACTACTTTACTGACTTGACGCTGAATGAGTTCTCTCAAGATTTTAATGCATATAAAAAATTCTTCCATAAAAAATAATTATACAGCTATAAAGATGAGATTTTACACTTAAGCCTTGTTACCGATTTCTGACTTGTACAAAAATGGTGAAATGGTTAAAACTGATTTCAAACTTCACATATACATACACTGTACTACATTGCTATACATTTAACATCAATAGAACACCTGTTACCTGTATGACAATAGCATAGCATATAGTTATACAGGTAACAGGTGTTCTATTGATAGCACACTGTACTGTGTGGCTTATGGACATGTATATCAACTGCCTACACAGCAACAGACTCAATGAAGTAAAGGGTTACTGAGATAATATAAAACATATATTCCTAAAAGGTACATTTTTAACTAAACAACTGAAGAGGCAATTTGACTTCAAAACTGAAAGTCAATCTATTCCTAAACACCTTCAAATAATTCATTGCACAAAATACAATGAACATGTGTGCAATGTTTGCAATACATTAGATAGACAATTCATTCAATATGATATGATAGATTTGGTATAATCATCAATATAAAAGACTACTAATTATTTCACTAAAATGTTTATATATATATATATATATGACTTGCCAGGTCAGGTGTCAAATGTTGTATCGAAATAAAAGACTTTGGTCATACAATGGCTACAACCATACATTGTGGAGGAACTCACTGGGGAAACAGGTCTGTTAAACACTTGGTAAAAAACCCAACCTGGTCCCAATATGGATGATATGGTCTGTTTGTGCACTCTGACCTCTAACCCCAGCCCCCCAACACTATGAAAATGTATCAGTACCAATCTAAGAATTTTGAAGTTTACTTGAATTACATTTCAAGTACTCAGGCATAAGGATTTAAAAATAAAAAAATATCTTCAGGGTAATCATATTTTTATATGCATTTAACATATCTGGTTTTCCATAGAGAAGAAACAGCCATTTTTTATATGCATTTAACATATCTGGTTTTCCATAGAGAAGAAACAGCCATTTTTAATTATAAGCATGTAACATATCTAATTCTGGATAGAAAAGGTTCAGCCTTTTTTTGTAGGTGCATTTAACACATCTAGTTGGTTCACAGAAAAAGGAACAACCATTTTATTTTTTACACATTTAACACATCTGGTTGGTTCACAGAAAAAGGTACAGCCATTTTATTTTTTACACATCTAACACATCTGGTTGGTTCACAGGAACGGAATAGCCATTTTATATTTACACATTTAAAACATCTCGTTTGTTTACAGAAAAGGAACAGCCATTTTCATTATATGCATTTAACACATTGGTTGGTTCAGAGAAAGATTAGTCATTTCATTTCAAACATTTAACACATCTGGTCAGGTTTTAAGCTCAAGGGTATATGTATTTTACAATTTCTTAATTTCAGGTTTAAAATAATTTTTTATTATTATATAAATTTAACACATATGGTAGTCAACAGATAGGAATAGATATTTGTATTATATAGATGCATCATGTCTGGTTGTCCACAGAAAGGAATAGCCAATAACAGGTTTATGCAGTCTAATAATATTAACCATATGCTTTCTGGGTGAACTGGTACAATGGCACATGCAAAAACTGTAAACCACTGTACATCATGACAAGGTTATATTGGATGAATCGTCCTTCAATGTACATAGTAACACAAGCATGTGGTCATTTGTGTTTAGTACTTGTTTGTAAATAAGGTATATGGCAAAACTTTATGACTTCACAAAAGTCTGCAAAACCTGAAAAGGAGGTTACTGCACCAATACACCCACACAAAGTACATGGTTAATATCATCAGATTGCACAATTTGGTTATAGGCTATTCAATTTCTGTTGACTACTACATGTCAAATACATATAACAACCAAACTAATTTAAACCTGAATTGTAGTAACAATTAAAATGCTTATACCCGAGTACTTAAAATGGAACCAAAGTCTCAATTTTTTTTAAGTGTCCAGAAATAAATTAAAAATTTAGTCTGATCATAATTGTTTAGACATTCAGACTTTGGTAGAAAATTTATCTTTTTATGGCAAATTAAGGTGCACTAAAACTTATTATGACTGGATTTGCAACTATAATTATCCCATCAAACATTTCTAATGCATATGTGGCTATATAAAAAAACAGGAGGCTCAAGTGTGAATAACACTGCTCACAAGGCTATGATAGGTCTAAGCCAAATGTAATAACAATCAGCCTAGTAACCTTAAGTGGCAGCCATAACTGATGACAGATCAGCATCATTTGTATAAACTTAAAAGATCTTGATGCCAGAATTCTTTCCATTACATTTAATCAAATACAGTTAAATGGGTTTTGAGAAGCTGGCTAAAAGTTTTTTTTTAGTTAGGGCAGCCATATCTGATGGTACTAACACATCGTTTGTACAAACTTGTAAGACCTTGTCATCAGTACACTCACCATCTGATTCAGATGCACCCATGAATATGATGCAACTGAAGGGCAAAGTTCCAAGTCAAACAGGAGCCATTACTCCATTAAAATTTTATTGCAAACAGGGAAAACTGAACTTTACTAGGACATTTTAATATCCAGCCTCATACTAATCTGGTTTCAATCCAGGAAGTCCTTAAAGAGGTAATGAGTGGAAATGAAATTCATAATATACATTACAGGATAGATGGAAACTGGTATCACTATAAATAGGAAGAGATACAATCTGAGTGAAATCATATCTCCACTGTCCTACAAGAAGATCTGACAGCGACTGCTTAGGGGTCATGTTATGGTGACTTATGTTATTAGCATAACTGCTAATTTTATCAGCCAATCAGATTGAGTCTTATATCTTAGCGTTTTGGAGACTGAGCAGTATGGCTGAGGAGCATCAATGTGTGCAGAATGATTTTGATCCACTTTCTGCATTTCCAGTGGCTACTTGAAAGGTCACCATAATATGGCACATACAGCAATTGAGATCTGACTTTAATCACATTGGAAAGAGATACAAGAAGATATTGATGTAATTTGCAACTGACATAATTATTCAGAATTTCAAAGGGTAATCTTTCATCACTGAAAACTTATCCAGAACAGAAATGCCGTGAACAACCAATGCCTTAACTAATAATGTTATCAAGTGTAGGAAAGCAATCTGACATGGATTTACATCACTGAATTACAAAAGAAACATGTCTACCAAAAGATGCAATCTAATTTTTGTCTTCAATTTGTATTGATAAATATAAATGGGACATGACATTATTTTAGATACTGTCAGTTTATATTCAGTAATGCGTGGACTTAATCCCCTCCCCCTTCCCCACTCACCTGTCCATAGATGCGTATGCAATTATTATGTATGTATTAAACTGGTATGGACTTTAGATGTATTAATAAAGCACCATGACAGAATTGCAAGTCAAATGCATGATACAATATCAAATAAAAAATTGCATAAAGTAAAGCTTATTGAAATAATTGTGGTACTACATGATTAGTAATCAATACTGTGCCATTTCAGAACCAGATGGAGATAATAAAATACTACTGTGAAAGGCAGTTACATTGGCTGGAAAGTGCTCTGCTTCTACAGATATCAGACATGAAAAATGACATACTGGTAATAAGTTATAGATAAGATAGCATACCTATAAAATATGCATGGGAGACCATATGTACTGAATATATTTACTTATAACTCAAGTACAACTGCAAAATGCAAAGACCCAGATATGCCATCATATAATGTACTCGCAGATCTGAGTCTCTGTAGGTTGTTAGGAGTAACTGGAAAAAAAAATACACCAGACACTTATCTGTTGGCACATTATGTGATGGCAGATCAGGGTCAATGCTATTTGCAGTTGAACTCAACTTATAAGCAAGTATATACAGCACTTTACTTAGGTGCATAATGGAATTCAAGATAATCTGTTTTGCAAATAAGTACACAGTTGCTGTCACTGCAGGATACAAGGAGTAACAAGACAGCAAGCAGCATATGTCCTGTTGTGCATGCTGAATTTAACAAAATGTACATAGCTAAGTAATATATACAGTAGCCATGACTAATCATCAGTTTGAAAGTCCACACAATGCTAAATTCTTCAAATACAACAACTCGAAAAATCATAAAGGCAACAAAATATAGTGCAAAGGAATGTTTCAAAACATCTGTTTCCAAAACTTGTCTCCCTTGATATGTATAATCATTATAAATACTACTAGCTGAGCTGGCCTGATTTTTTTAATAAAACAAAAAACTCTCCCCCACCCAAAACAAGAAATGTATATATATAGAACACCTTGTCCTCTTAGTCTGAATGTGCAGAAAAAAAGCAATAGCTAGCAAAAGGAATATATGTATGACCTTAAAAAAGAACACAAAAAAGGATTTAAAAAAGGGTGCATGGACATGCCCAGTATGATATACCCCTGCCATATTCATGGTGAGGGGCAAAAAAAGACAACTATCAGAAACTGTTCACTTGCTAATTTACACAGTAATTGTTAGTTTGTTCAAGAATAACATAAATATATGGCACAATGACAAATGAAGAATTATATTAAACATAATAAGCTGTCGATTTTAGTGTTCAAGCAATACTTTATAAACGACTTGAACAGAAGCTTTTTTAAAACATTTTCCAATGTTAAAATGAATAAATGACATCTACCATATATACTCACTTATAAGAGAAGCCCAACTGCAAATGGCACAGATCCAGATCTGCCAGTGCATAATGTACCGGAAGAACTGGGTCTGAGCAGTTCGTTAGGAGTAATGCGTAGAATAAACAACATAGACCCTGATCTGCAGATGCCATCATTCAACAGTATATCAGGACATTTGTTGTTTGTAGTTTGACTTGTGAGTACAGATGGTATATATTAAAAAGTACCTAGTTAGAATTATTGTCGATGTTGAGCTAAGGAAATAATCGTGGATCATAAGTAGATGTCTCATGGAGGAGAAAGTACCTGAAGATAAAGTTAAAGAATGAAATTTTAATGGTTGTGTAAACATGTTTTGATTGACACATTCTGTAAAATGTATGACACTGGACTTTTAGCTGAAACATATATCTGGATCCCAGGATTGAAGATATTTAGGATGAATCCACTATATGGGTGTAGGATAAGTTGGGTCCAGGAGAAGACAGGGCTGGGAGCATGCTACAGTTTGTTCTGGTTGGTCCACTGGTAAGTCCCTGTGTACTTGAAACCGTATTTCTCACAGAGAACATCTGATTCTTTGGGTCCACGGCTGAAAGCACACACAGAGACAACTGACTAGAATACGGGTTGTGGACATATACATGTGCCAAGGTGAAGTATATAAAAAAATTGGAGTATTGCCAACTGAAATTGTATTATACATTGTAAGGTAAAAGATTGTTTTGCAATATGTATCAATACATATTGCTACAAAGTTGAACACTTTGAAACTATACATGATACCAACTCTTGGTGTGATTTTCTAAACCTGTAACGTTTCTTACAGCAAATAACATTCCACAAGTAATGCTTCTCCTTTATGGGGGCACAGATTAGAAGGACTTTGTGTATACATGATAAGAGATGAGAGTTTGAAGCTAAATGATAAGTAATGACCAACTTTCTGGGATGGATGAATTATATGCATGGTAAGATTACTAACAGAACATCCAGAATTGATAATGCAACTGAACCCACTGAGACTTAGGTCTCAGTGGAAAGGATTCATACTGAATGCAATTGAACCCACTGGGATTTAGGTCTAAGTGGAAAGATTCATACTGAATGCAATTGAACTCACATGGATTTAGGTCTAAGTGGAAAGATTCATACTGAATGCAATTGAACTCACATGGATTTAGGTCTAAGTGGAAAGGATTCATACTGAATGCAATTGAACCCACTGGGATTTAGGTCTCAGTGGAAAGGATTCATACTGAATGCAATTGAACCCACAGGGATTTAGGTCTCAGTGGAAAGGATTCATAATGAATGCAATTGAACCCACTAGGATTTAGGTCTCAGTGGAAATGATTCATACTGAATGCAACCGAACCTATTGGGACTTTGGTCTAAGTGAAAATGATTCATACTGAATGCAACTAAACCTCCTGTGACTTAGTTCTTAGTGGAAATGATTCATAATCAATACAGTTGAACCCACTGGGATTTAGGTCTCAGTGGAAAGGATTCATACTGAATGCAATTGAACCCACAGGGATTTAGGTCTCAGTGGAAAGGATTCATAATGAATGCAATTGAACCCACTAGGATTTAGGTCTCAGTGGAAATGATTCATACTGAATGCAACTGAACCTATTGGAACTTAGGTCTAAGTGAAAATGATTCATACTGAATGCAACTAAACCTCCTGTGACTTAGTTCTTAGTGGAAATGATTCATAATCAATACAGTTGAACCCACTGGGACTTAGTCTTACTGGAAAGGATTCATAATGAATGCAGTTAAACCCACTGGGACTTAGGCCATAGTGGGAAGGATTCATAGTGAATGCAGTTGAACCCACTGGGATCTGGGCCATAGTGGGAAGGATTCATACTGAATGTGACTGAACCCACTGCGACTTAGGCTGTCCTGGGGAACTAGTAGTCCCTCCAGAATAGCTCATGCAATTGAACCTACTGGAACATGGGTCTTAGTGGAAAGGATTCATAATGAATGCAGCTGAACCCATTGGGACTTAAACAATAGTAGGAGGGATTCATAATGAAAGCAACTGAACCCACTGGGACCTGGGTCATAGTAGGAATGATTCATACTGAATACAGCTGAACCTGCTGGGACTTAGGCCATAGTAGGGAAACTAGTAGTCCCTCCAGAATAGCTCATGCAATTGAACCTACTGGAACATGGGTCTTAGTGGAAAGGATTCATAATGAATGCAGCTGAACCCATTGGGACTTAAACAATAGTAGGAGGGATTCATAATGAAAGCAACTGAACCCACTGGGAGCTGGGTCATAGTAGGAATGATTCATACTGAATACAGCTGAACCTGCTGGGACTTAGGCCATAGTAGGGAAACTAGTAGTCCATCCAGAATAGCCGATGCAATTGAACCCAACAGACCTGGGTCATAATGTGAAGGATTCATACAGAATGCAACTAAATATAATGGGAATCGGTCCATTGTTGGAAGGATTCATATTAAATGTAATTTAACCCACAGGGACTTAGGCAATAGTTGGAAGGATTCATATTAAATGTAATTTAACCCACCGGGACTTCGGCAATAGTTGGAAGGATTCATATTAAATGTAATTTAACCCACAGGGAAAGAAGGCAAAGAAGGAATCTTGCAAGAACAGTAGTTCATACCCTGTTAAAAAATATAAAAATCTAACTTACATCAATTGATTTTGTCTATTGTTTATCTCCAGTTGACACTTGGTAACATCAGAAACATCTATAAAATCATGTGTGCTTGTTGACTTGCAGCTGATCTGCCATATACAGGTTCCAAATAAAATCTGATTGGTCAGTTACAAGAAGCATTTTGCCATTTTATATTTTACAAAAAAATGAGCAATGAAAGATGTGGGAAAGTTGAAGAATTTTGATACGATATATAAGTGTACATCTTTCATCAGTGAAGTGAATCAGTAGAAAAGACAGCAAAACACTTTTTGACTCTATGAAAGACCAGTAAGACTATATTTTAAGGATTTTACATGTTACCTCTTCAACTTTACATACATTATCCAAAATTTTAACATCTTCTTGTTTTATATTTGTTTGCACCATAAAAAGCCACAGATGTGTGGAAGTGCCACAAGACATTGCCACAAACATACACACACACACATTCCAACTATATCAACTGTGGGCAGAGTCTGGGTACCATGTGTACTTGCTTTTAAGATGAGACCACCAGCAAAGCGCACAGGCCCAGATCTGCCATCATGTAATGTGGTGGCATACCTGGCTCTATGCAGTTTGTTAGGAGTAATCAGTAGAACAAACAACATAGACCCTGATTATACGCACTATGTGATGGCAGATCAGGATCCTAGTTGTGTGCATTTTGACTTGACTTATAAGTGAGTACATATGGTATGGGCATGCTGGAACGTACCTATGGTATGTCGACTTGATGTGAAGATCATTGAATCAAACATTACTGACTTGATCATGATTCTAGTGAGCAGCAGTGACAAAAAAAGATAAATGTTTGACAAACTGATGAACACAAGTCATGCCATGCCTAGATTTTTATGTCCTTATCTTGTCATGCAGCCTTATCCGACTGTGACTGAACATCAGCAAGGACTAAAATTGAGCATCTGATTGGTTCAAGTATTATTTTGTTATACCAAACAATACTTAGTGTAAACAAAGATATTTCCAAAATCAGTCGAGCTAATGCAATTAACGTGAAATTACCAATACAGATGAATCTGTAATACTGCTAGAAATTGTAATACAGTACTGTACCTATATTTATAGATATATCATTATATCCTTAATAAAAATTATATAGGTCTCATGGTGCTGACACAAATGGGCTTGAATTCCACCAACTAAGATTCAATATAATTTTAAGCTTAAGATTATAATGTACATGTAGTCATATGGGGGTAAGTATGTTAGACTCCAGTCTATACTCAAGATTGGAAATATTGGTGATATTGGGTCCAGCCTATACTCAAACTTGGAAATATCGGTGATATTGGGTCCAGTCTATACTCAAACTTGGAAATATCGGTGATATTGGGTCCAGTCTGTACTCAGACTTGGAAATATCAGTGATATTAGGTCAAGTCTATACTCAAACTTTGAAATATCGGTGATATTGGGTCCAGTCTATACTCAAACTTGGAAATATCGGTGATACTGAGTCCAGTCTATACTCAAACTTGGAAATATCGGTGATATTGGGTCCAGTCTACACAATTAGACATTTGCTCAAGTCTAGAATCTGACTTGAGAAAATTAACATCTGAGTAAAATTAGACCCATCAAATAGCTCAAAAGTCTAGACTTTTAGTTTATGCAATTAGATCTTACAAAGCAAGTGTACATGAATCTGTTAATACCGGAGGGGTGTTTTTCAATAAATTCTACATATACTTCAGCCTATAGGATTAAAGAATTCATCTTGCTTGCATTAGAAAATAGTTTTAAAAACAGACCATATCTTTAATTTGATAGGCTATACATGGCGGCCAGTATTAATGGTTCAGGAAGAACCCGGAAAAAAACACCAGAAAGAACCACCGACCCACAAGAAGCTACTGGCAAGCTTTCTCACATACCCACATTGGCCGAATCCATGTGATCATGGTAGTCTCGGTTCAAATATTTCTGTAAAAGTTTCATTAAAGTGATTTACAACTAACTGCATAGACCTAGATCAAAAGTTGCATAATGTGCTAGCAGATCTGGGTCTATGCAGTTTGTTTAGATTTATCAGAAGAACATAAATCCAGACCCTGATTTGCAAGTGCATTATGCAATGGCAGATCAGGGTTTATGTTGTTTGCAGTCAGAACAAGCTTAAAAGCAAGTACAGATGGTGACCATTCTTTAAAGCCCTTGCTCTTAAAAATGAAGATAACAGAATCTTCATTATCTTTATAATTCTCTTTATATTTTGTTTTTATACCATAGATGTGTTGAAATGTTTGTATTGTATATATGCCTCTCCCCACCCCAATCTACACATACATTACATGTTTGCGAAACCTTCTGTACGTCAAACTTGAGCAACTCAAATCCATTCATTAATGGGAAGCCAAATCTTCATTCTGGTCCAACACATAAAAAACGGCAGTTCCTGCTTTGGAACCCATGCCATAGAGTATATTGCCTTATAGTGAGATTGTCTTATAATGAGCACATGATACAATACTACCTCATTATAATGCTTTCTGTTGGAGTCATAGATTATAGTGCCTTACAGTGAGACTGCCTGAAAATGAATTTAATTATCCACATAATCAAATGGGGTTGATGATCATACTGGTCTTATAACATGGACTGTGATATAATGGAGGTGCTTACATTGCAGGATTGTTGTAATATCTGATTGATGAAAATAGTGTATTTGTTGAGTATGATGAATGATTAGTAACACCATGTCATACATGAAACCGGCCTGCAGACTGAGATGAGCATTAACCTGGCCATACGAATTGACAAAATTATGTAAATTTGTATGTAAGAACATAGTTGAGAATAATTTAGTTCTACCAAGTCTCCTGTAATATTTAGTGATGATTTGATATGGGGGTCTTAAAGCTCCAACACCGCCATTTATTCAGAAACTTCACGATTCTTCCAATCTAAATATAGTTTCGTGGAAATGATTTGTTAAAAAACTATTTGACACTAACCATTCAAACTGATTCAAGAAAGAATAAAGATAGGTAGGTCTGCATTTTTATGTGGATCTGAGAAGAATAAACATGCATTAGATAAAAAAAAAGACTTAGGCGAGTAATGGTGATTAGTTGGGGCACTGGAATACTATCAAGGGCAAACTTAGGCCGAGTACAATGCCAACTGTTTCAGATTTCCTTATTAACTGTAAAGCATATGACACTGACTTGCAAAAGAATCAGTTATGCCTTTAAAGAAAAAATATTTGTAAATGCTAGCTGGAGTATTAATGTAAAATGCAAAACAAGAATAGCGTATCACATATCAATCACCTACCATATCTGAAACAGTGTGTTGTTGGCTTCTTCTGTTTCCAATGGTGATGTCATAAAATTCTGTGTTCCAGCTTTTGACTGAAATCACTTGACCCACAGATGTCGCCAATTCACATTGGATTAATTCATACACATGTGAAAAATGGCCGGGTTTGTCAGTTCAAGGGAAAAATGAGATGGCTCATAATTTGATGAAATGTCAACATTATCTAGTTATAATGGCACCCAATGATGTTTAGGACCAATATACTTAAAGATCCTGTATTATTCAGATGATTTGGCATATATGACTTTTTGTACATAATGGCAGCATTGGGGCTTTGAAATGGTTGGAATCGATTTGCCAAAGTGAAGATAGGTTTAAGATATCGAAACCTTGGCTAATGAAGATGTCAGTTTAAGTACTTGTTATGTTCTCATCCATCAGAAATTTCCAAAACTGACAGGTGATAAAGAAATTTATGAAATCAAAACAAGAGTTTTACTGCTATGACCGGTGCCAGAAAGATCTTTATCAAAGGCTAATACTTATCTAACCAAGCCTTCTTATTTGTTGACCACCCAAAGTCCATGGTTAAGTATATAGTTTACATTTCTTGGGTAACGTGGCAATAAATTTCATGAAGACTGACTCAATAATTCCTAATACAAGAATGTGCATCTAGAACACTAGCTTTATATCGGTACAAAGATTCAACAAGATATTTTGAATGATTTGGTAGTTTTGCTCTGTAAACAAATGTATTAGTGGTGGATAGATGGATTTTGAAACCACCTGCCTAAGAAATGTACAATCATCACAGCAATATCATAAACAAATTAGGTGTTTTGCCCTGTATATGGAAATGTTGATTATGGATAGATGGATGGAAGGATAAATAGTGAAAAAGATTAAAAAATATTAAACTAAAACTTGTGAATAGCAGAAGGTATATCTAAACCACTAGTCCAATATTATGCACCAACTTTCATATAGATGTCTTAAATAGTTTTTGTGCTTTGCCCTGAAAACCAAAGTTTGTATAATAGCAAATGGTCTATCTAAGCCACTAGTGTAGTATTTACACTAAGTTTCATGGAAAGATCTTGCATGGTTTTCAAGTTCTGCTTCAGAAATGGAAAGTGTGATGGATGGATGAATGATGAACAATGGATGAAAACAGAAAAAGTACTAAAAGTAAAGAACTGAATAGCAAAAAGGTAAATCTAGACCACTATTCTAATATATGCACCAAATTCTATAGTGGTATCTTTAGTAGTCCAAGAATTATGAGTTAAAAAATTTAATGAATGGTTTGGTTTGGTGTTTCATGGCAACACATGTAGGTTCTCTAGGCTAGGGCATTTGGACTAAAATGCCTTGCCCAAGGACACACCAATGTAGCCAACTTAGGCTTGTTCAATCGTAGGATTCAAATCTGCACCAGTTTAATCGATGGAGAGACATCTCTGCATCAAGTGGAGCCACCCTAACTTGCTGTGATCCAGAAAAATCTTGTATCATCCATGATGGAATTCCTGTCATGGTGAAGAAGCTCTGCAGAGAGTGTCTCTGATATAGAGTGCACATCTTGATGTCTAGGTGATGGCTTCAAAAAGTTTCTGCAAAGTTGCAGGAGGCAGTTGAAAAGATATCTGTATGGAGATGCTATGGTAACAAGTGTACAAATCTAGGGGACAAGTGAGCTAATGGACCTTATAAATGGTGCCAGAAACCTGGGAACAATGCAAAGAGAGGACAGACAACTCCACCAGCAGTCCTGTTGCCTCTTGGTCTTGTGAAAATTTCTACATTCATTAACTCCTTAACCATTACTGAGTGTGCAAGCAACAGAACATCCAACTTAGTCTTAGCCTCTACTTTGTCAAAAGTCCAAACTTCCATGCCTTCCATCTCCGGACCCATAAGAGATGAAGCCCCAAAGGATGAGAAGGACCTGACACATCCTGACCTTATGAAAACTCATTTAAGTCTACAAGAATTGAAAGTCTGCAATCCTGCCTTTGTTCTTGGGCAAGACAGGTCTTATGTTACGTGTTTAGGCTCGAATAAACAGTAACACAAGAAAGAGTGAAAAATATAATAATTTATTTCCCTGGAAAATTTTTGCAAAAAATGAAAAAATATGAACTTATCGTTTTAAGAATCAAATCCAAAAATAATTCAAGAATAATCCACGAATAACATTTTTAGAAGTCTTAATAACAAAATGTTCTAATGATTTCAAGTTTGAGTTCCAACAAAGAATCCAAGATGGAAGATGATGATGTATGCTGTAATCTGTAGTGTTGAAGTCTATAGCTCCTTGTAGAAACAAGAAATATCACTCCAGTTTTGGAAATCTGAATAATTTTTTAAAAAGTTGTCCTTGTTCAAGAATTTCCCATGAGCACACGTATCTTCCAGGAAAAAATAATTAATCCTTATGAATCCAAGTAATTTGAAATAGCTCCAAACGACACAACACCTTCCAGTGTAAACAAAAAGCCCAACACTGAGAATATCTCTCCAAAACAAAGGTTCTATTGAATTCTAAAACACAAAAAGGAGGTTATGTGATCATGTTCCAGAATCTTGTCAAAGTTATTTACTTGTTAAAAATCACCTACACCCAGTGTGGCCCTGACGGAAATCAATCATTTTACTCTAAAAAATAAAATTAAAAAAATTGTTTACATCTTAAACCACATAGTTCCATCATGACCACGAAAACAACCAATCATTTGAAAATAAAAATAACAGTTTATTTACGTAGTTGCTACTAATTTTGAATCAAGGTCAGAATCTAGGTCCACACCTGGTGTTTAGTAAAATGAACAGTCAAGGTCAAACTATTTTCTTTAAAAAAAGTATTAAGTTCAGAACTACATTATTTTTATATATAATGAAATTTAAATAAAAAAAAAGATTTTAAAACTTGCAAACAATTAAATCAGATATAATTAAATCAAATATACATAACACAAGACTATCCCTTCTCATCACCCTCCACTGAGATGGGGACCTGACGACTGAGGGTACACTCTCCTGACTCTCTTACTTGTGAGTGGGGGAGGAAAACAGGATTAACCTGTTATTTCTCTCTCCTTGGAGAAGGGAACTAACAATCCCCTTTTGACGCAGGAGAAGAGTTTTGTCCCTGTCCTTTTTAGTTGAACCCACAACTGGTGAGGAAGATGTGCTAGGTCTGTGAGCTGCTTAGTTCAGTGACCTATCAAGCCAAGGAAGGAAACGAGACACTGCTGACTCACCACCAGTTGTGGCAGTCCCCAAGCAACATAGGGTTAGATCAGGAACATTGGTTGTCAACATTCCCTAGATAGGTGATCAAAGACCAGTGCCAGATTGAAGGATAATAATGAAAAAGGATGTGTGAACCCAATTTCTTTCTCTAGGCTGGTGTCAAAGCAGATGAACATTGTCTAGTGACTGCTGGCAAGTGGCTGGAATATAAATATTGTGCCCAGTGACAGAAAGTTTTGTTTCACTGGTAGGAACTATTTTTTAAGATAATGACTTAAACCTATAAAGGGGCCCCAGAGTGGTTGGGTGGTCTTAAGCGCTCTCTGTCACAGATCACTGCCCTCTCACCTCTGTCTGTGTGGGTTCGAGTCTCGGGCTCGACCAATGTGGATATGTGAGAAAGCTTGCCAGTAGCTTCTCATGAGTCGGTGGTTCTTTCCGGGATTTTCCCCGAGTTCTTCCTTGACCATTAATACTGACCACCATGTATAGCCTATGTTATGCAGAAAAATGGCGTTAAACCCTATAACAACAACAACAACAACAACAATAAACCTATAAAAAAAACACCACAACTATGATGTGAATTGCTCCAGAATCATTACACAACAATTATTTACTATATGAAAAGAAACTTGCTAATTTTTAAAAAAACATTTCTTTTATTTATTTTCTTACCATTGACTCTGCTGTTCAAAGAGTTAATTCTGTGCAAACATTAAAGCATATATCCAAATTGGAACATTAATTTTATAAATTGAGTTTTTAAAATATTGTTTAATTTTGTATGCAGTTTTGTTTAATTTCATTGAAAGAAATGATGTAAAATAGGGCAATTTTGTGCCCTGATAGAATTGTAAAGTTCCCAAAGATTCAGGATAGAATATAGTTTATGAATAACAGTACATATTATGTAATTTTAAACAAGTGAATGGTACAATTTTTCTGGGAAAAATCTTTGCTTTGTAATTTTTTTGGCAAATGACAAATTGTGGCAACACATAAACATTAAAATAACCTTCTGTGTATTTAAACATTACAAGATCATCTACATTTTAAAGAATCTTCATTTTTGTAAGCGTATAAACTACTTCAAAAATACAAATTACGTATTCTTTTTGCCATTTGTAATATATGCATGAAGTTAATTTATATGCTGATTATGGGGAGATGATCTGCATGTACTTCATGCATAGAATGAGTTATTTTAGTCGTTTCCATTAGCAGTCACAAGGACTGTACACATAAATGTCTCCTGTGTTATCTATTAATAATTTCCACATCTATCTCTGGGGTTATTCCCTAATTAGTGGATCAAGTCAAAATTGCTCACATGTATAAGAACAGTGATTTCCACCCAAAATGTCATTAGTCTCTTTTTCTTATCTGCCCCAAAATGCCAATTCTCTTTTCTTGTCTACCCCAAAATGTCATTTCAGTCTCTTTTCTTGTCCACCTCAAAATGACATTCCAGTCTCTTTTTCTCCTCCACCCCAAAATGCTATTCCAATCTCTTTTTTTCTCATCCACCCCGAAATGCACTTCCAATCTATTTTTCTTGTCCAACCCAAAATGCCATTCCAGTCTCATTTCTTGACCACAAGTTTAAGCCTTGAAAAGCTTGTAAGCACCCTTTCACACCCACCCCATAAACACACATTCCTTAGCCTAGATGCCTTTCCATGTACCAAGCAACATAAGTGCAATTAACTCTTGCACAATGCAGTTAATGCAAATCCAAATTTACTTTGCATTAAACTTGTCTGAAATTTTCATGAAGCCTACATGTCATGACTTTATCCAGCAAATTTATTGCTTAATAAGAGTATACCAATGGTTTGATCTTTTATTAGAATATGTATTAGTCTTATCCACCTGAGAAAGAGATTTAGTCTCTGCATATTTGGTATTAATGAGTTACTGAACATGATCGCTTCTAAGATGGGTCCAATCCAACTGCAAGAAAAACAGACTCAGATCTGTCATCTTATGTGCCAGCAGATTTGGGTCTATTTTGTTTGTTCTACTGTTAAGTCTTAGTAAACTGCATATACAGAGAGAGAGAGAGAGAGAGAGAGAGAGAGAGAGGGAGGGAGGGGGGATATTTGACATTACTCACCAGCATTTTGTAAAATGTTAACCATATATACACTCACTTGTAAATTGGATTGAACTGCAAACTTAGATAATACACTGGCAGATCTAGGTCTATGCCAGTTATTAGGTAGGAGTAATCAGTAGAACAAACACAAGAGTTCATGATCTGCCAGTGCATTATGCAATGGAAGATCAAGCATTATGTTGTCTGCAGTTGGTCTCCACTTGTATGTAAGTATATATGGTAACTTTATTTTAGGGTCACAATTTGCTGACAAGTATCCCATAATTATTACTATGAGAGGTCTTTGGAATTAGTGTTGTGTTGACAATGGAAAGTAGAACAAGGTCATTCGACTTGGTAGTGTGTTGACAGAATTTGACTCTTGATAGCAAGCAATGCATAGTTTACATTTTTATTTTCAAAATTGACAAATAATGAATCAAAACTGCAGTTTTTACTGATTCTCTCTCTCTTATGACATGCACTCAAACACACAGAAGCGCACATGTGCAAACACTAATGTATATTTCTGATAATGATTGCTGATGCTAATAAAAGCAGGTTATTGATTGGTCTCAATCACTGTTTCAGGTACCATGGGAGATACAAATTTTTAAATTTAAAAAAAAATTAAAAACAAAAGAAAAAAAGAAATAGAAAATTAAAGTGGTCATTAAAGATGGTTTTTAAAAAAAAATCTGTATGAGAAAGACATTAATCTTGAAATTTAGCATGAAACTATTATATCCAGTCATCACAATGTAAGATCATACTGTTCATAATGTGTCAAAATAAACAATCTTAAATTAAAACACACAGAACTGTTGACAGTCGAATGCAACTGAAAAGTTTACTTGCAATGATGCAGCATTTATACAGAGAAAATCAATTATGGTTTTATATACTAAGTCTCATATTCAACTGTATTTTAACACGACTAATGAGACATGCATCTATTATAATACTAATTACAGTTTACTAGTTTTCAACACAACAAGACAAAAAACTATCTTTTCCTTACCCTACCTTTAAAAATTAAAAAGTGTATGAAACGTAAGACTTTCGATGATGTGAATTGCCTGCAGATTTTAACATTTTCATTTTAGAGTGTCCGTCATTATGTAACAAATTTCAAAGACTCATATCTACTGGATAAAGCACACATATGTTCAACTAAAACCCTAAAGGGGATAGTATCAACAACAAAATTACTAAATGTATTTCGAGCGAACACAAAAAATGAAATGAGTTCTTCTGTGAGCATGGGTTAGTGGGTAAAACTTTGGAGTTAGGTCACATGAGTTGAGGGATATTCATTTGTCATGTTTACAGGCATCATTTCTTTGCAGAGCTAAATATTTATGTCGCTGACAGGTAATTCAAATCATCATCTTTGTTTGGTCTTTTCATTTATAACAGCATAAGAGTTTCCACATGATCCTGTCAAATTACTTAAAATATTTTCTTTATTTGGTTTAGTCAGGGATCTACATTCAGCAGGTACAACTCTTACCAAAATAAACCAATGCAATGGTAGATACCTTTCAAAATAGTGGAAGATACAAATTTCTAATCAGTCATAAGCAACATGGCAGCAGTTGGTATTAATGTGGCTCGAAGAACAGTTCTGACTTGAGAAAATTCTTCCTTAATTTAATTTTCACTCTATATTTGTGAAAAATGATTGCACATAATCTACATTTTTTCTGCACCATACTGTCAATTCATGTTGTCTGGAGGAAAGGTAACATGATCAAGAATGGTATCCAGGCTACCAAGTATGGTCAGCTGGTCATCTGGGAATCGAGCACTTAGAAAACTGATGAGGAATTACAGGAGACTGGCTTGTGCATTATTATGATTCGTGTTTCCTAGAATCTGACTTTTGCACTACCATGTTCATCCTGAGAACCTCAATATCTCTGGCCTTGTCAATAAGGCTATGTAATTCGATCATTGGCTTAATTGCTGACAGAATAATATTTTCATTTTAAAATATTAGCAACAATTTAATACAAGACTGGCATTATATCCATCATGAAACACATCAGTCAAAGAAACTGAGACATAACAACCTTACAAAAACCTCTGTTGATTGCATTGCCAATGAATGAATCTTCCTCCAATTCCAGACATAAAAGGTTGACCATATGACATAAATGCATATGACGGCTCTATTGAACGAAAACCATTTTACAAAATATTGCTTTTCACCCTTACAATGTCATTTATTTCTAAGAATTTGTTCAGTTCCATTAGCTGTTTTATATCTACTGGCAGAATTGGCAAAATAATGTGAAATGTTGTTAAATATTGTTCAGTTTGCAATCTGTGTCATTTGCTGCCAGTGCCAATCAATACATGCAGCAGTGAACAATATGAGCATCATCTAACAACTAAGTGAAGGAAGCCATTCAAATCAAACAATATCTAAACAGGAAGGTGGAGTACTTACAATGCCTTCCTTTTTTTAAAACAGGAAATTAATAGGAGTTCACAATCATAATTACAGATTGTATTCAAGACAAAAATATATTTAGTAAGTCACTTGTAATCCCTCTGAGTTAATTTTTTTTGAGCCAATGAAGAAACAATTTAGTTTCAACTTACTGAGAATTTGATATAAGTAAACCTTAAACTTCATGTGATAGTCCCTGTGAAGAAATACTGTTGCATGTTATAAAGTACAGCCAATTTTAAATTAGTTTGCTTCAACGGTGTGAAGTACATGGAATTGTCAATGTCATAACATCATGAGATAATTTTTAATTATGTCATGAAAGCATGCAAAACTAAGGTAATATTGAGCAATCTTTTCATTCGATGTCACAGTTTTCACAAAACTCTGTTTATAGCAAACTTAATTCCAAGCGGACAAGTTTTTCAAGCTAGGGACAATCATTTTATTATGAGCAGTGTTTTGAAAATGAAGGTTTCATTTGCTTTTTTTAGTTTTAACAGTACTTTCAACACATTATTGACTATATCATGCAAACGATATTGGAGCCGTGTGTCTTTTCCAAGGAAACACCACGGCAGTCAACCTGTGCCTGCCTAGGCAGGTACTGAACTCGCAATCCTTGGATTACCAACTGAGTTACCACAGCTCCCTTTGCCAAAATAATGCAGCACACCAAAGACAATGAAGTTTTTAACAGCCATGATCCCTTCAAAGACATCAACAAAACTGCTGTGATAACAGACACTGCCAAAAAGACAAGTATTCTACATTTATAATGCAGAAAAGTAAAACTGCTTAAAGAGGTACATGCATGCATTTGAACAAGAGGCCCAAGTGGACCTGAGATCTCATCTGGCTGACATCTGCCCAAGAGCCAAATGGCACAGTTTTTCTGTAGAACCTTCTTCCATTCCATATGTTATGAAGACAACTATCATCTAGATTTTTTTAATATTGATTCATTATTTATTTATTCATATTTAATGGAACAACATCACTGGTCAAATACTGTGAGGGCTCATTGAGAGGATGCTTTCTCTTAGTGTTGGTCAAATTCTGTTATGTGTTTGAGATAAAATTTCATAAAATTAATGTTTGTTTTATTTTTAATAATGACCACAGTATTGGATCGGGATCAGTATAATTTCAATAAATGTGAAAAACCTTCAAGATCAAAGGAAAGTGCCCCATATCCAGGTCATGACAGCCAAAAATGCATAGTACACTCATACAAAACTGGTCCTGATAGACCTTATGTAAACAAGTAATTGTTTTTCTTTTATAAATCTCAGAAAGCCTACCTGTATATGTGAAAATTAACTGCTGCATAACTACCATTGTCAAAATATACTGCAAAGCTGTTACTTCATTCTCACCCAAAATTTGAAGAAAAAACAAACTTTCAATACATCTACTTGAAGACTTTCACAATGTTCATTGTCACATCAACATGTTCTCCAATAATATTAGTAAAGAAATTACATGTGCATGTCAGTGTTCACGCAGTAATTCAATCACAATAATCTGTCAGTTTTTGGAGCAAGTATTATGTTACAGTTTCCTCTTTTCAGAAACAAAATATATAAAATAATACACCCAAATATATCAAATCTCTTACTGCAGACTTGATGAATATTTCTTTTGCATTCCCTTTTATCACAACTTATATTTTTGGCTCAGTGATCAATTTTTTTTCTGTTTGTTTTTTCCTTAGCAAGGTTTTTTTCCTTTAAAGCACCTTCTTGTATTACTGCCATTTGTGTTTCGGATATTAAATTTCTGTGTATGCAGCTTCTTTTGGTGGCTTCTTCAAACTCGAGCATAATCTTAAGCCCTTCCCATTTGCATACATTTTTCAAACCTTTATCCAAACTTTTTGTATTCTGTTCTCTCTCAAAAACTTGGTTAGAGCGTCCACCTCAGATGCAGGAGGTCACGGGTTTGAACCCCGGCTGAGTCATAACAAAGACTTATAAAAATGGTACTAACAGCACACATTGTAAAGATATGTTAAAAATCTAAATTACACATACACACACACACATACACACACACACACACTCAAAATCTCAAGATGCCATGTTTTGCAAGCATGCTTCTTTCCATTTCCATCAGTTTTCATTACACTAGGATACAGTGGATGAGTATAAACTTTTGACCAATCAAAACACTATTTACAATGATTGTGTGTTAAGTAATAAACGGAACAAATACTTTACAAAGATCTTTGCAGAATGGGACCAGACCATCCATTTTTTAAAAATAAAATCGGATTGGAGTTAATAATAAAAAAACCAGACTACATCAATCTTTATTGTCAGGAAAAAAGCAGAATTCTGCTTTAAAATGGATAAAAATCTTGTCTACTTGAAAGCCATTCATGCCATGTTGTTTTCTGTCATATATCTCAAAATTCTGTCAAGTGGTTTTTGATAATTCATTCAAAGGCTTTTTCATATTTAGCAACAGTGGCCATATTAAATAGCAAAACTTGTATGAATTGGAAAGTCCTTCTACCAAAATAATTTTGTCAAATTAAGTCAAATTCTGATGAACAGTTCCTGAAAAATGATTTAAATTTTTTTGGTTTTTTTAAGGTAACTTTGGCATTTTTTTGTAAAACCCTGATAGAACTTTCTGCTATCACAAATTCTGCTTAGTTGTTTCTGGAAAATTTTCAATTTTCGGAATGGTTGCCATACAC
The DNA here is from genome assembly GCA_028554795.2 of Sinohyriopsis cumingii. Taxonomy (NCBI): domain Eukaryota; kingdom Metazoa; phylum Mollusca; class Bivalvia; order Unionida; family Unionidae; genus Sinohyriopsis; species Sinohyriopsis cumingii. Next base: position 39,692,170 of record CM068834.1, on the reverse strand, counting down.
ATCAGCATTATTTGCAGACACCTAAAAGCCACCTACGCTTTTTATTAAACTGTAGAGTTGTTCTTGATAAGTCATTTAAATTTACTATTTTACTATTTTTAGTAACATTGGCCATATCTGATAACCAATCATCATCATTTTAACGAAGCTAAGGGCTTCATGCTGGATGTGTCTTTCAAATTTGGCAAAATTTTGATGATCAGTTTTTAAGTAGAAGGCTCTGAAAGATTTTTTAAAAATATTTAGTAATAGCAGCCATAACTGATTGCAGATTGGCATCATCTGTATTAATTTTAAAGAGATTAATGCCAGGATGTTGATTGTAAAATTTGTTCAAATTCTTTCAAGAATTTTTCAAGAGATGTAATAAAACAAATGTAAATGGACAATACACAATGGATGATGCACAATGCACAATGGATGAAGAACCATGTCATAAGCTCACATGGCCTTAGTAACAGGCAAGATAAAAATAGTTTCTGGTTTATAAAACACACTGTAGGTTTGTTTACTTTGACATAATCAGATTCTATTGGCCAATTTAAGCCCTACATGAAAAAGGAGATATTTGCTTTCTTCATATGATGTGCAATTATCATTTCAATTTTTCGCTGTTTGAAATAGCTTTATATGGCACTTTAAAGAAGCAATATTTTTGCATTTTATTGCTATCTATTTATATATACAGGCCTACTCACTTATGTCGACAAGCCGCATATTTCGACAAAAAAGCGAAGTCCCTGTTCCTGGGTCTACTATTACTACCAAAACTGTCATGCTTATGTCGACATAGAGATAAATAATAAACGTACATGTCGACAGAAGCCCTTGGTCCCAGCTTAAACAAATCCTTACTTTTCTAATCATTTATGTCGACAAGCTGCCAGTTCCAACCCATACTTTCTTCAACAATTAGTTAATCTTGCCGTCAGGCTTTAATTTTCCCGCCTAATCATTTATATCGTCAAGCGGCCAGTTCCAACCTGTACTTTATTCAACAATTAGTTAATCTTGCTGCTAGGCTTTAATGTCACGGTCCGATAAAAAAATCAAGCTTTTGTTTGATCCTATAAAGTCGGCCTCTTGCGGCGACTTAAATAAAAGCAATGAAATCTTATTGATTCTTGCATTTTTCCAAAGTGATCGGTGATTAAAACAGTTTACTGTGCTGTGACAGTTTCCTTTTCAACTTTATTTAGCATGTGTCAACAAATACAATATTATGCCTTCATTAATCATATCAGCCGCATATCTCTTGTTCGCTTTTATGTACTTTTCACGATGACTTCTACTAAATACATATGCTGTTTAAACCAACTTGTTGATAGGTTTTCATTTCCCCGTGAATAGCCCCATCCCCTTGGTAGCCTCAATAAGTAGGGAACAGACTGACCAAAATCTAGACCAATTTAAGTACATATACTTGAAGCATGTAAATAACAACTATGCAACCATGTGCTAATGCCGACACTGAATATTGTATTGAATGTTTTTCATATCAGGATGTGACCGATGCAATATTTTATTGTGGATTTTATTACACAAAGGTAACCAAAATGTAATTTGTCATTATACAAGTGTATTTCACACTGGTTTTGTTTTCATGTACTCAAAATTTCCATTGTTTGTTTTCTCAAAGTGTAAATGCTACTCACTGACAACAGGTCACCCCATACTGATGAATTTAACTTGTATCTTTCTTCAGACCCCCCGCACAACACTTATCTTGACATCCGCCTATGTCGACAATATTTCCTCAGGCCAGAGGATGTCAACATCAATGGGTAGGACTGTACTGTGGAGAAAGCTACACTTTTTTACCTTTGTGTACAAGAGGATGCTGCCCTCATTTGTAAGGACATTTTGCCCTTGTATGCATGATTTTGAAAACTGGATTTAGTTCACAAGCAACATTTACTATCATAATAAATTAGCCACATCAATGATACCCCTTGTATGTAAGGATCTTTTGGCTCTTGTGTATATTATACTGGATCTGGTTCACAAGCACCCTATACTATTATAATAAGCAGTAACAGAATCAATGTTCCCCTCATATACGAGGGGCCCCAAGTGGCCGAGTGGTCTAAAGCACTCACCGTTATGGGTCACTGCCATCTCACCTCTTTCTGAGTGAGTTCGAGTCTTTGGTTCGGCCAATGTGGGTATGTGAGAAGGTTTGCCAGCAGCTTCTTGTGGGTCGGTGGTTCTTTCCAGGGTTTTCCTGGGCTCTTCCTCTACGATTTTTACTGGCCACCATGTATAGCCTATCTTGTGCTAAAAAATGGCATTAAACCCTACTACTACAACAACAACCTCTCATACATGAAGACTATTTGTATACTAGCCAGACACTATCAAATATTTCAGACAAACCCAGCTGTCATGGATCACCCACAAACAGGTGTACAATGATTAAAATTAGTGTTTTTTATGATTCTTCTGTATCTAACTGATTTGCTAGATGAGCTGGGTATCAAGTTCCTCTCTATTTGAATTCAACATATTGCACAGGTCACTCTGCCTAGACTTCAGACTAAAGTTAGGATTTGAAATGTATACATACCCTAAAGATGATCGAAACACTTGGAATGCTATGTTAAAGAATTTGTATATTGAAAAATTATATTCTCCACCACCAATTATGTATATATATGCAAAAGTGCTGCCCCCCCCCCCACTCTCCTTTTAGGGAATGAGTTGAAATTCTGAAACTTATATGCACATATAAAGACAACATCCAGTAATTTTAATCGCTTTATCTTCTACAACATACAGTGTGTTTTACTGTATTAGTCAGGCATGCATTAATACACACATACACATATATGCACAAAAAGTGTTTTCGGTAGGTAGTATAACATAAAGCCCACCTTTCTTCGAAAAGTGTGGGAACAGCATGGTCTTCACAGTTGAAAAACAAAATAAAACTGAAATTAAGTCATGGAATGGATAAGGTAGTGAGAATGGTGATTATGGAAATATAAAACTATGTGACATAAAAAATTAGTAGTAAGCAGTGTGCAAACCAGTTCTTAAAAACTCAGACACAAAATCTTACCTGCCAAATATATACGGAATAGGTTTAGGTTTTTCCTTTTCCATCTGATGCAGTAACGGAGTGAAAATTCGCCAAGCTTCAGACAGCTCATCAGATCGTACAAAATGGATCTGAGACCCACAAAAGACATCTAAAATGAGCCGTTCATAGGCATCAGGCATATTGACACCCTATAAGAAAAGATAAGGAAAAGTGCTGATAAAATAACTGTGTCTAAAAATTATTCTATACTAATTGGGGTCTGTTTTTGAAAGGTAAAACATGTCTCTCCCCCTTTATCACAGTTAAATGTCATTTTGTGATACTGGGACTTGGCAGGAGGAAAGGAAAAATCCAACAAGGTGAATGTAATGAAACGTTGTTGGGATTATGATATAGAAGATGTCTGATTTTAGTCTTCCTCTTGCAACATTACCACACTGTGGTCAATTTAAGCAGATTACAAAAAGTACTCGTTTTGCAAAATTTAGGATAAGTTTGACAACTGTCGAAAGAAGGGGGCTAGATGGAAACCCTGTACTGCCTGCCAAATAAAAATGCAGAAAGGTTTGAAAAATTACTATAAAGGCATGAGAATAAAATAAAGTCATCTACATAAGTCTATAAATATGCATGCCAAATTTAATTTTTTAATCTCAAATGTGCTTGCTAAATTGAACTGAATAAGTTTCAGCCAAAAAGTGCAGTCCAGTAAGTTCAACAAAAAAAAGTAAAACAGCAAAAACACAAAAAAAAGCAAATATAACTGTAATGTCCTGAAAAATAATCAGGCCATATACAGATACAAGTACAGGTATATGTACCAAAATTCATTCATCTACATGATGTGGATTTTACTTAATTTGTGCTAAAAATATTTTGTTCAAAATGGTCATATTCCAAAATGATGAAAAATATGTACAAATAATGACCTGAAAATCTAATCAGCTCAGCTACATACTAACTCATGACTAGCTTAAATCATGCTTACAAGATTTCTGTTAAAAATCTGTAAAAACTTAACTACTGCTATAATAGTTTAAACTGAAATCACGTCATCTGTGTTGTAATACAAAACATGCATACCAAATTTAACTTGTCTACCACGAGTAATTTTCACTTCAACACTGCTTACAAGACTTTTATTAAAAGTTCACAATGTATAAAACACTCTGATCATAGTATCTAAATATCAAATCTTCTTTGGTTAGGTTCAGTAATTTATAAGCAATCCTGCTTATAAGTCAGACGGACGGATGGATGACAAATGAATGGTTGGAAATCACAAAACCAATGTATCTTCTGTCTTCTGAGGGAAGACAACTCAATAAAGACTGGACCACAGTCGGAATGGCCTATTCAACAGTCTGCTTATTTCAAAAACTGCCTTAGACAGACACTTGTTAATAATTTAGCAATTAATTGAACATATTTTAACAGAACATACCTAATCAGATCCACCAGACTGAATCTACACAAATGTGAATATGTGAGAAAGCTTGCCAGTAGCTTCTTGTGGGTCGGTGGTTCTTCCTGGGGTTTTCCCGGGTTCTTCTCCACCATTAATACTGGCTGCCATGCACAGCCTATCGTGTGCTGAAAAATAGCATTAAACCCCACAACAACAACAACTAAATCTACAATGAATGAGATAATTCAAATATTAATCCATTAATCTGTCCCCCCACAAAGTTAACACAATGACTTTTACAAACTGAATGTAATATGTTTTTTAAAAATCAACTGACCAGCATATACTTCATTTTAACTTGAGTCCAATTGCATATTGCATGGACCCTGATCTGCTGGCACATTTAGGTATATGCAGTTTGATCGGGGTAGTCTGTAGAATAAATAACACAGACCCTGGTCTGCTGGTGCTTTATGTAATGACAGTTCAAGGCCACTATTATGTTTTGCAGTTGAACTAGACTTGTAATCAAGTATATATGGTACAATAAATTAGTTGCTGATCGCTACAGGAATCTGAACTGAGAACTGAAGTCAGATGGACACTTGAAAAAAAGTCACTCCTTAATATACTCTGCTGTAAATCATGTTTCAATGAAAGTAAGTTCTACAAATATGGTGAATTCTGTCTATTCATGACATAATGACGAATCTGTCTTCTAGAAAGATTACCCTTTTGCCACTAAACAGTCATACCACAAGACAGCTAGTCTTCAATTACAGATCAGAACACTATAAAATTGATTAATCAGTGCATGGAGAATGTGGTTTTTCATGGCAGTCGTCTTTCAAGACAGGTTTTAGATAAAAACTTTTCATGAATAAAAGCTGCACTGTGTTATAACTGGAAAAACTGCGTGTTGACAGTTATTTAATTTTATACACCTTGTATCTGCTGCCGTAGGTAAGATCTAGTTCTGTCTCCTCACAGTCAAATGACATGCCTGGTGTTTTTGCCATCATCTTCATGTACACAGCCTCATTAGGCTGCACTCGAATCACCAGTTCATTACGTTTGACAACTCCTGAGGGGAAAATGTCTCCAGGCACATCACGGAACTGAACTCGAACTTCTGCCTTCCTTTCATTCAAAGCTGTTGGGGAAAGTGGCAAATAATATATATATATATATATATATATATATATATATATATATATATATATATATATATATATATAGAGAGAGAGAGAGAGAGAGAGAGAGAGAGAGAGAGAGAGAGAGAGGAAAAGCCAAAATTAAGTGATCATAATAAAGAAAAGAACCTAAAAAATAATTTGGCTGGAGATTTGAACTATTATTCTCTCAAAAAATGTGACCAGTGGGTTCCATGTCACTCACTTGTCTTATTTTACTGCAACTCTGCAAACATTTAAGTTTTCTGAGCATAAAATTCATATCTGAAATTGTCTTCCCATCTTAAAACTTTGTTATCATTTATTAACCAATAGAGTTGACCAAAAAAAGATCCAATAAGGGATCAGAGATTTCTTTGTTTTAAATCACTTTCAACATGTTACTGACAATGTCATCCATGGAAATGGGAGCTAAGTTCCTGCCACTATAACACGCTGAAGCTGCTGACTCAGACTGGTACAGAAACTACAACTAAATGCTCTAGCAATTAAGTTATCATGACCCCTAAGGGGCAAAGGAATCTTTACAATAGTGCTTATATCTTAAAGTACCTACTTTTACCTACACTTAACTTTATTTGTATCTGACCTGGTTCAACAATAATTTTATATAGATGAAATTTTCCCAATGCCTTGACATCTTTGCAAACATGCTTCAATAAACTTGTGCACAAACTTTTTTTGCAATCTTTACACGTTAGTTATATTTTGCACTGACACCTGTATATCTGTATGTAAGTATGTGCTTGGGTGGGTGTGTGTGTGTGTGTGTGTGTGTGCATGTTAGACACACCTTTTCCACATCTGAGAATAAATGGCACACCATCCCATCTCTCGTTCTTTACAAACATGACAGCTGTGGCAAATGTTGGTGTCACAGAACCTGTAATTCAACAGCTGCAGTCAGGATATGTTTCACATCGTTAAACAATATTATTACAATCAGTTATTTACAACATATTCAATTTGTATTAAATGACTCTTGAAGGGAGATGATAGCACAAAAATATGTCACACAGCGAGATCATGTATAACTATGAAAAACTAACTGTACCAAACACATATGACCGAAACATCCAATTACACTGACCAGACTGTACCAAATACATATGACCGAAACATCCAATTACACTGACCAGACTGTACCAAATACATGCGACCAAAACATCCAATTACACTGACCAGACTGTACCAAATACATATGACTGAAACATCCAATTACACTGACCAGACTGTACCAAATACATGCAACCAAAACATCCAATTACACTGATCAGACTGTACCAAATACATGCGACCAAAACATCCAATTATACTGACCAGACTGTACCAAATACATGCAACCAAAACATCCAATTACACTGACCAGACTGTACCAAATACATGCAACCAAAACATCCAATTACACTGATCAGACTGTACCAAATACATGCGACCAAAACATCCAATTATACTGACCAGACTGTACCAAATACATGCAACCAAAACATCCAATTACATTGACCAGACTGTACCAAATACATGCAACCAAAACATCCAATTACACTGATCAGACTGTACCAAATACATGCAACCAAAACATCCAATTACACTGACCAGACTGTACCAAATACATGCAACCAAAACATCCAATTACATTGACCAGACTGTACCAAATACATGCAACCAAAACATCCAATTACACTGACCAGACTTACCAAATACATGCAACCAAAACATCCAATTACACTGACCAGACTTACCAAATACATGCAACCAAAACATCCAATTACACTGACCAGACTGTACCAAATACATGCAACCAAAACATCCAATTACATTGACCTGTCACAACTTAATGTTTAGCTTCATTTTAAAAGCAAAACATACAAGCATGGCTGTAATTCAAAATTTGGCTGGATATTTTTTTGCAGTGAAAGTTACACATCCATGACAGAAGTATGCCACTGTGACCTTATAATTATTGTGCTTGTGATACATCTTAATTTTAAATCAGCATTGCCATGTATAGAAATAGCATAATTTTTTTATGCAGCTGGCATCCAAGCAGCCACAAAATGTTCCCCGATAAAGGTTGCATGATCTAATGTCCGGTCCATTATGAATGATACATCCAGACTTCAAAAGTATTTACCTGGCACAATTACAATCTAGCTGAACTTAAACATTTAAACTTTATAAATTTCAAACCATAATTTGTCCCATTACTGTAAACTTTCTTAATTTGGAAAAATAATGTGAACAGCAAGTACAATGTTAAAAGAAATGCTGTTTTAGTAGGTGAGCAGTCTAATTTACATTGTAAGGTGCATGGTTGTGATATGGATGCCAACACAGGTAAAAACTGAAGTTGGTACATCTACACCATATAGAGCATACAAGATACCAACTGCTATAACCAGTAAAATTAAAACAAAGGGGATAAAACAACTGTGACAAAATTCCCTAAATCATAAAAATCTGAGGCATTATCATAACAACTTATTATCTGGTTACATGTAGTAGATACTTCATTATAAAGTCAATCTAACCATGGGGCAGCATTCTCCATGGCTCCTATGAATCACAGAGTATACTGCCATTAGGTTCAAGGGTGTACTATATTGCTGCTGGCAAGACAATAAGGGTAAAACATACCTTTTGGAACTGTTGGGTCATCCAAATATCCCTGCTTTTCCTCTCCTTTCCCCTCTGGATTCCCCACATACTGTCCCATAATGGTATCTTCCAGCTTTATAGGGGGTATGCTCTTCAGTACCTTCACCTGTCAACAACAATATTCATGAGATACAGTATTTATACAGGTTGTATAGTATATGTAGTTTGTATTATAGAGGTAGGTGTATTAAAATGCCTAATCAAGATTTTTTCAAACTCATAAGTATTTATGCTCTAAACTGCAATGAAAACAAAGATCTACCTGTAATTTTCACTTGAGTTTGCTATAAAATTGATTGATTCAGGAGTGGAACTTTTTTTCTTCCTCTGAAGCAGTGCAGTTGCGGAGTGGAGGAGGAAGGTAACTCTTATGCATACATTTTGTTAAGGTACAGAAATGCATGAACAATACTTGTGAAATTCACTCCATAATTTTTTAGTGATCCTGATAATGTTTCATGTCTGTTGTTATCTTTCTCTCACACACACACATTGTTGAGACTAGCCTATGTTCAATATCTTCAGTTATATTAGTTTTGCCTCCATGTACATCCTTATGTATGCATGTATGGCAATCACTTTCCTTGCAAATACAAACTGTTGTACTGTTCATCATGCAGTTATCAAACTTGGCTGGTGACTTACATTTGGGGTGCAGATTTACATTAAGGTTTTCATATTTCCGTCTCCCCTGTGGCTTTGGTGTTGGGTTAAAGGTTAAAAAAATACATAGAATGCACTTCTCTATCATGATTTCACCCCCATTCAAGTAGAATTCACACACACACACACGCACATGCACCAACGCACATGCACACACACACACACACACACACAGTGTGTTGTTTATGATGAGCCATAGGGCTATTGGGCCAGGGAAACAAAGGGATCAAATGTCTGAAAATGGGACATCACTGTGTTGCTTTCAGACTGCACACTTGAGCCTTTTAGCAAAATAAAATTAAAAAGGTGAACATGCACATTAGCAATGCATAGTAAATGGCCAGAAAAAAATACCATCTCTATTTCTTTTGCAAACCTATGCTCTGTGTCCATATTATTAGGCAAGCCCATTGAATCATCTAATAGCTTGATCTTATTACTCTGGCCTTGTGGCAGTTTCTTTTACATCAGAATTGCCTCCTGCTTTGACAATGCTCTAAGCAAGAAGTAGTAGTGTATGTGTATAAAGCCTAGCTGGTCCAGACCTTTTAGTCTGGTGGCATTTGTGCCTAAATGAGACAGACGAACAGGTTCATATCTAGAATGTGACACTTAGAATTTGTTTCCCATCTTGTTACATTTGGGGGCTTGCTGGAATCTCATTAGTTAGAAGTGAATTAGAGTGAATTTGAGGTCAAATGTCAAGGTAAGGGGGAAGAAGTGTAATGGTCTATGTATACAAGGCCACTTACTAACTGGCCTAGATGGTCCAGACCTTTTTATTCTAGTGGTATGTACACCCAACTATGAGTGATGAACCAGATCATATTCGCAACCTTGACACTTAGAATCTGTCTTGTCTCCTGTTACAAAAATTTAAGGAATTTTTAATTCTTAATTCTCAGGTTTATAAAGAGGATAATAACTGACGGTCCAATTCAAATACACGCACTATCTAGAGGCTATAGGAAATTAATAATGATGACCATGGGGACCATGCCTCAGTATCTGATACCAATATCAGGGAGGGCCATAATTTGGCCAAATCAAGCACTAAGAATGCCTGTGAAAATGCAATAATTACACCATTATTCCCTTCCACCTCACTTCACACTCAATATCCATCTCACTTCACACTCAATATTGTTGGCTTCAAATTGAGGAGGAGAAAAAAAGATTTTGTTTTCCACAACTGCAGCAATATACGTTATTTTAATTCTTATCTACAGAAATCTGTATCTACTAATAAAACTGAAAATTATTAGCAATATCTTAGCATTAATGAGAAATACTTGAATGAAACTAATGCAGTAAGTAATTAAAAGTATGTATTTAAAATTGTGGTGATATCCTCAAGTAATAAATTTGTAGTATATAATGGGCATGGACCCTAAAAACTTGATAGGTCCCATAAATTTAATCCAAAGGCAGTCTTGGAAAAACACTTCACCACCAAAATATGTCATCATCTGTGTCATGCTAAAAGCCATAACGAGTACTTTAACTTGAAATGGACATTAATTCCCTCAATGATCCTTGGAGCCTATGAACTCAATTCAAAAATTGAAACCAATTTCTTGAGTATGTTACTTCAATAATACTTTTCCAATCATAATACAGTAGGAATAAGACTACTAATTAACAAATCCAGCATTTTCAAGTTAAACTTTATCTATAAAAAGATAAAAGTTGTCTGCTACAGAGGTGAAGTCAGACAAGAGTTGTCTTTCCTTGGATCGCATCGCCAAAAGTCATGTCCCTATTTCTGTGACTACTGCAGCAGAGTGCATGCTCTGTCATTAGGATGTAAGTGCTGGGAGGCTAGGAAGGTGTGTCCATATTATGATCTGGTAAGTATAATGAAATAAACATTTAAAAACATCTGTCTCTTAGGGAACAGCTTTATATGATAATTGGAGGTACCTCTGTCTTTTTTTTGTGAGAGGAAAAACATGGCAAAACTGCTGGACTGATGAACTCACTGTGAAGGTGCTGTGGACCTTTCACCAGTCCCTGTATACACACTATTTTCCCTTGTAAGCCTTCAAAGTGAAGGTGATTCTAGCTCACAAGATTCTCTCCACAACTGACGATTGAAATTCCTTTCTTTGCAAGGCTCTCCCAACAACAGCCAGGCATGGCGAAGAAGCCTGTCAGGGCAGGAATGATACACCTGTGATCAAAGCTGTTTGAACAGGATCACCCTCACCAGGATTTTTCTGCTACAGGTGTATTATTTGATCCAAAAGATTATTCACTTATCCCACTGGACAGGGGCCATGCATGCAGTGGTGGCCTCTCAATTTCTCTATTATTTTTGGTACCCCCACTGTTGCAGTGGGGTGGAGTTAAACATAGGGCCAAAACCCCTCCCAACTGACTGATATTGCATCCATAGTCCATGCTTCTGGGCCCATACTGGAGAGACAAAGAAACAAAGTTTGTGATTCCCCCTTGTTGTCAAAAGGTCCATCATTGGACTCCCCCAAAGTGCATAAATCTTATGAGAAATTTAATGATGAATGGACCACTTGGCAAGAAGGCTCTGTCTCCTTCTTGACAGAGTCAGCCAGGACATTGAGCATGCTGAGAATTGAGAATATGATCTGGATGGCTATTTTTAGCTGGGAGAAACAGTGCTGAAATTTCCAAACCAGAATGCTTACGTTAGGTGATTTCCAGTTGATCCTTAAAGAAATAAAAAGTGTTGACTGGAACTTGCATTTTCAGAAGGTTTATGTTAGGAGTTAACTCTCCCACACCTCACTTGCCACTTACTGTAGTGAAACATAACAAGAGATGTCTTATTTATACAGAAAGAACAGCCATAGAGTGTGCTGGATAACTGGCTGAATGCAACTGTCACAGTGGCATTGTATGCATAATTTTTGTATGAGGTTACATTGACCATAACTCTTGCCATCGATGCCATCTTTGGCTGAAGACTCAAGATGTCACAATCCATCCTTAATTAAACAGTCTCACCTTGCTCTTTATAATTTTCTGTAACACAGTGGACCATATCCTTTCTGACCATAATGCACAAAGCTGCTGGCTGGTGATAATGATCACTTTGTGCAACCAAGATATGACTCATGTGTTTTCATTAGGTTTAAATTTGCTGCATTTATTGCATTTCAAGAACGCATATTTGGAAAATAACTTAACACCAGCAAGATCTATTATGCAGTGAGTGCAAATAACATTACACATCTATGATACTGTGTTGGAGCACAAGGTCATAATAAAAGAAATCCAAAACTGCAAACAAAAATTCAAATAAATATTTATCAAAATTACAAAATATTGATAGCAACATGTAGGAACTAAATTAATACACAATACAATACTGACTCTCTTTATGGATGGGTTGAAATCTGGAACATGTACAAAGGTTTTGAGACGTTGTGCAGTAAAATGTTGATAGAACCAACTGAAGCTTAAAACATGTAAACATCCATTTTATGGGTAGTCACCCAATGATGGTAAGGGGAAGTAATGAGTAAGAATTTCATCCCTCTATTCACAGATGGAAAAAAAATTCCTATTTTCAGGATGGCTCGATTTGGTTTATAGCAGACTTTATTTACTAATATCGCTGCGATTATGGAATGTATTCAAATGGAAATTCACATTCAGAGATTTGCCAAAAATATTCTGCAATTGTACCAATTCATACCTAAGTTTACAAATAATAAAATGTTTTATGTGAGTGGTGTTTGTTTATGCATACTGCCTGATAGCCACATGCAAAAGATGTTGGCCAAAAAATCTGTTAAAATTTCTTCCAATGCTTTTGATTGCTAATGTTAAGACAACACTCCGCTCTTATTTGACCTTATGCTTCACATTTAAAATCTGGTTAAGAAATATAAAATTATGTCCATATAAATGCAACTTCTGTATTCTAATCTCAGATCCTATCTAATGAATCCCAGAGCTGAGGTCCCAGAAAAACACACCTCTAACATACAGTTATCAAATGGGCAACCTATGTACCAGGATTCGTGAATTTCAACCCTGTGGTTTAGCAGGAGATAATAGTTACCAACAAATGGACATACATAAGAGTATCACAATACACCCCCACCCACCCCTACATTCATAATATCTCTAAGAAAAACACAACTTAATCCAATCAATTCATACAAGTACATTTTCATGTTCAGACTGACTTTAACTGTGGATTAATAAATAAGCTGATAGAATCATTGAAGCAATCTGTCCTCAATAACTGCATTCCATCGCAATTTAATAAATGTATTAAGTGTTTTAACAAAATAAATTGCACAAATTTAGTATGTATTACCTTTTCATTTCTGATATCCTCTGCAGCTGTAGAAGGTGGTTTTTCCATGGCAACCAGGGTTAGAATTTGCAGCAAATGGTTTTGCATAACATCCCTAAAAAAGAAAAAGAAAATAGTTTGACAACAAATTAATATTTTTTAACTGATCTACACCAATCCAATCTAATTTTCAAATTTATGATTCAATTTGAAATTTATAACCTTGGGGTTTGTTAAAGAGCTGGAAAAATAAGAAAATGGTATACTTAAACAAAATAAATTTGTTGCAAAGAAATGTACGATCCAAGTTTTGAGAATAGTGTAAGTGTGGAGGGTTTAGATAATACAACATTAAATAGGATCAAAAGCATCAACTTAAAATAAAACAATGATCATCTTCCTTATTTATAATCAAACACAAATACCAATATTATTCTAAATACAATTAATATAAATTACAACAGTTTCAGTGTTCCACCAAGAGCTCAGGATAATGGCTTTCCCACAATTTTTTGTCCTTTGTCCCCAAAATCTTAACCCTGTATGTGCCTCTTGGATGTGCTTTTAGTCTGTGAAAATGTTAAAGTCTGCCTACATTTCTTTAGCGCATATCTACTCATATATATGTTGGATCTGGCGATGCTCCGAGTCACTAAAGGCAGTTACTTTCAAGTTTGAAAGATTTGTGGAAGTCTGCAAAACTGCAATGCAAAGTCACTAATGGCTAGTAGTGTATTTGTATTTTTGATAACGCACTGTCGACAAATAAGATGACACGTTTGCGGACAAAACTTGGAGCATTACTCGGTCTGGCATTTAATCAATGACTTATTAGTTGCCAAAGAAAATAATTCAGAAAAAATAATGGTCATAATATTGACTGGTAAATAATGATAGTATGGCATACTTGATAAAAGATTTATAACAATAATAAAAGATGATAGTATAGTACAGTCAACAAAATTTAAGGTGACAAAACTATCCAAAGCAAATGAAAATATCTCATTTTTGACCACTGCTTGTGTATTAGGTACCATGTAGTAGTTTTCTTTCTCCTTTTGACATTTTGCATGTCTCCATAATTGAAAGGACAAGGAGGCTCATTGTCTCGCGCTCTTGTGATCCTAGGTGCACCACTGCAGTTTAAAAGTCTTTTCTTTTTTCTTTATATCTCAAGTCAAAATTTATTACAACATTGATATTTTCTTTGAAAGTAATTTTACTTTTAAATAGTACTTGCTATTGCAGTGGTTCTATTTTCTATAAAGTATGTGTATCTACTGTAAGGCATCCATACTATTTAAGTTCCGTACATATCTCCTTTATATTTCTACAACAGTGTATTAATTATAATTTCATATGCACTCAGACTTACTCATGTTAGACACCAACTTGGTCAGGAGAATGAGATACTGGGGGCAATAACTCTTGTAAGTAAGACCACAACCCTAAAAAGGCCATAGACAATACAAGTAACAAATGGCATCTAATTGTGTGATTAGGTAATTCACCTAAGCTGGTTAAAAGCAACATTCCATGAGAAGCTAAAACTCATTCCAAAATAGAGCTGACAAGACAAAATCATATAAGGCACACCTGGGTCAGTGAGACTGTGTACACACCAAACTGCATCAGAATATGTTGAATGGTGTCTGAACTAGACTGGTTATATGGTTGTGATATTACATTAATGAAGATATAATAGTAATAGAAAAAAAGACAGTTAGTCTGTCAAAACAGACTGAAACATGTGACTAGGGAATTACTCTGTATATTGATGTGAATATTGAAAAACCATGTATATCAATGTGGATAAGGAAATACCATATTTCCTGATGTGGACACACAATAGGCTATACATGGTGACCAGTATAATTCATGGCGGAAGAACCCAGAAGACCCCAGCAGGAACCATTGACACAAAGAAAGCTACTGGCAAGCTTTCCCACATACCCATGTTGGATGGGGCCAAGACTCAAACCAATGTGGTCAGAGGAAAGATGTCAGTGAACTGTAAAGGCAAGCTGCTTAGACCGCTCAGTCACCCGGGGCACTTGTGGCTTGGGAAATATATGTACTGATGTTGATAGTGTAATACTATGTGTATTAATTCTGATAAGAAATACCAGGCACATTGAAAACAATAAAGATATACCATGTGTAATAATGTGGATAAGGAAAAACCAATGTGTATTGTTGTGGATAGGGAAAAACCAATGTGTATTGATGTGGATAGGGAAAAACCAATGTGTATTGATGTGGATAGGGAAAAAACAATGTGTATTGATGTGGATAGGGAAATGGAAATACGACCTTCTAGATAATAATGTATGAACAGGAAATTCTTCTGCCCCTGGCTCAACAGAGATCTTGATTATGACTTCCCTATCCAACCACAATATGTATGCTAGATTCTATTAGCCTGTGTTGTGAAAAAAAATCTGGACTTGCAAAGCTGAAGTCAATACTAATGACAGTGCATTATGTAAGGTAATATATAACTGTTTAAAATGGATGATATATAATATGAAAATTACGATTTACCTAACAATACCAAATTCATCGAAGTAACCTCCTCTTCCCTGGGTTCCAATTGGTTCCTTGAAGCTGATAACCACTGATGATACACTGTCCCTATTCCAAATGGGGCTGAAAATTCTGTTACCAAACCTACAATTAAAAGAAGAAAGAAATATTAACAATCAAAAATTTAACTGGACAGGAAAGCATTAAACACTGAAAAGGGGTTGGGTAACAAAACTTGAAAACTCATTCATTAGTAAAATGTATTTGTACATGGTAAAATATGTACTACTCCAGGCTCCCATGGAGTTAACTTTATATTATGCAGATGACACTCATAAAACCATGACCAATACAAAGTTTCTGAATAATTATGTGTAATAACTGGGAATGAAAGGGTTTGTAGACTGACAATCCAGACCCAGCCAGATTTTGCACTATGGCATAAATACCACACCTGTCCATGTACCCAGACCCAGCAAAATTTCCCCACCTGTCCATCCCTATATCAGTTGGGTTTTGCACTATCCAGCACAATCTGACTTGGCTTGGTATCTTGCAAAATTTCCCTACTCATCCACTCCAAGTAGTAACTCTTCAAATTTAAAAATTGTCTGCATAATTGACATTTCTTTCAATATCTGGGTTTTTAATGTAGATTATTCTCCTACATACTCTCTGAAAATGATCTTTATTCAATATAAATTCTGCTACCGGAAAATCCCCGATGTGATATTTCTATTTTAGGAATCCAGCCAAGACTTGCAATTTCAGTCTAAATGATTAACTTATAAAACTGCAGCATAAAAACTGGTTTGTATCTCACTGAAAAATTAAACAGACAGGTCATTCTTGCTGGCCTATAGCAAAAGGAAACAAACACTGACATATTTTAAGGAATGATAAACTACCATGTCAGTTTCTGTCAGTAATGAAAATGTGTATCAACTACATTAAACACGGAGGTAGGAAATTTTCCTATGAAAAAATTTAAAAGAAAGAACTCTCAGTGACACAAGGTTTGAATTTTATGGATGAAAAAGAGCTTTTCCAACACCTTTCTGCTAAGAGGATAAATGGCAAAAAATGTGGATGCTGCTGGAACTTTCCAGAAAGCAACTATGCAATAATGTTGACGATGAGCACACACTAATAAAAATAGTATTTTTTAAAATGCACCAATAAAATACAGAGTTTCATTTCTTAGCCTCAAATGATTTTAATGGCATAATGCTAAAACAAAAGTGACAGGTGGATGGGGCAGAAGTAAATATGGATACTATGAAAAGATAGGGGACAATAACATAATGCTCCTGTCAGTTAAACATAAATATTTTGTCATACATGATACAGATGAGGAGAAAACATCTAAGCAATTACCTGAGAACCATCAGGTTTTGGACCATCTCTTTGCCCAGATAATGGTCAATACGGTACATTTCGTCTTCCTTGAACAGGGATGACAGGTGGTTTGAGAGCTGGTTCGATGAATCCAAATCATGGCCAAAAGGTTTCTCTATGACCACACGGGTCCATTTATCTCTAGAATATAAACAAAAATAATTAATAAATCATGTTCAGATAAAGTGAGGCTGTCATGGCAACAGTTTGCATAGCATTATTGCAGAACCGAGTATAGAAAATGAACAATAAGTGTCGAATTTTGTAAATATGGAACAGTTAGCTGATCTGGTCTAGTTGAAAGGTAAACTGTAATTTAGTCAGCTTTAAAAGTTATGATAATTTTGCAAGCTGTTAAGTGAACATGTAAAGTGTGTGTCCAATTTAAGTCTCTTTAAAACCACAGGTTTAAATTACTGTAATTTTCTATTATTTACATACCCTTTAGACATACAGGTTGCCTTTATATTGAGTGTGACACTTTCATACACTGAGGGTGGTAGAGCAAGATAGAAGACTCGATTGGCACTGCCTTTCTCCTCTATTGCTTTGTTGAGGCGGGAAAAGTCACTGGCCTTGTCATAGTTGCCAGATACATACTGATTTATCTTCCAGAATTGTTTAACTTTGTCTGCCTCAGTCGTTTGTACCTGGTGAACAAAGGTATTACCACATAAATATACTTCATTTATCTATCTAGGATGACTTATTATCATTTTCATTAATTTGAGATCAACACTTGCACATAACCTGGAAAGCAGTTGCAAGTACAAAAGCACTAGATGGAATAATCAAAATCTGGAATAAAACAGGTTTATATGATTTTGTGGATCTGCAAGAGAATGTTTAGTGGCAATGTTTTTTAGATACCATGACTAGCCAAAAAAAGTTATGTCTCTTAGTCTGACCACCAGATATCTTGCATGTAAGACAAGATGGTGTAAGACTTTTATTCCAGCTTTTATTGTTTTACAGAAACATCAAACATAATTCTATTTCTAACATACTTCAAAAGTGTTCCCTATTAAACTAATGTAATTAAAACATGTGTTTATTGGAGTACTGACACCGGACTCGTAACCAAATTGATCTTGTGCTGGCTTGCACTCACAAACAATCAAACTGTACAATTTACCTTTGCTCTAATACATAGTGAGAGAGAGAGATCATTTAAAGTTTTAATACACTGCCATTGTAAACAAACAAGGCATCATTTAGCTCAGTTTATTTTATTTACAGTTATCTAGAAACAGTCTAAAAAGCATTATCACTAGATGGATCAAATGAAATTTATTTTTTTGTTCATACAGGTGTGGGGACAAAAGTGCATGGCCAATCAGATTGCTGGAAACAGTAAAGACAAAAATTCATTTTTACCTCTATATAAATGACATGTGCCCATAACAAGACATATTTGTGTGGTCCAGTTGTTGCTATTTAGCAACAGCTTTCACTGAAGAATACCCATCAGATTCAAAGAAAAAAGTTTGCATACAGTTGTATTCTATCAACATTAAATATATGTTTTTGGTGTAAATTCAAGTCATGGATTTTTGTGAATTTCTGAGAGTTGTACTGTACATGGAAATGTCAGTTACAATAGATTTCATTCTCATCACACTATTATTACTAGTACATTGTTACTCAGAGATAAACTGACTTGATAGCATCATTATTTCAATTATTACACTAGTAAAATCAATAATTTCTGATAAGGATTGATTAGTTGTGAAACTTTATTTGGGTTATCAAAGATGTCTCATTAGAACTATGCAAACAAGGCTGCAAAATCAACTGCTTAATCATCAAGAAACAAGTCAATTACACCTGTAATGAGGTCAGCATCTGCCATACAGATCTGTTAACTATACTATGAAAGGCAACAATATTGTTTAGACATACTAAAAGACACATTAGTTTTAAACCAATATGTATATAACAAGGTAGGATTCCATGATACATAATGTGCCATGTGCAAAAATAAGCCCCATAATAAAACAATGATTATGAAACATACATGCAATTATGGTATAGCAACTTTTCAGAGATTGCTACAGTACACAAAACTGAAGACTACAATACACAAAACTGAAGATTACAATACACAAAACTGAAGGCTACGATACACAAAACTAAAGACTACAATACACAAAACTGAAGACTACAACTACAATACACAAATCTGAAGACTACAGTACCCAAATCTGAAGACTACAGTACACAAAACTGAAGACTAGAGTACATAAAACTGAGGACTAAAATACACAAAACTAAAGACTACAATACAAAAAACTGAAGACCACAATACACAAATGAATACAATACACAAAACTGAAGACCACAATACACAAATGAATACAATACACAAAACTGAAGACCACAATACACAAATGAATACAATACACAAAACTGAAGACCCAACAAATACTGCATATACTCGCATACAAGATCCAAATGCAAAACAGAGCTGAATCTAATTAGTTGGATAGGACTAATTTGTACAACAAACAACACTGACACTGATCTGCCAATGCATGATACAAAAGTAGATTAGGGTCTATGTTATTTGCTGTTGGATCAGACTTTTTTGCAAGTAAATACAGTAATAGTTAATTTGTGAAAACACAGAGGCATATGTATGAACTTAGTAGTGACAAAATGCCCGTGTTAGAAAGACTTTGAAAATATATGAATTATATTAACACAAAACTTTAGTTACAATGACTGTGAAACCACTTAAAACAAAGAAATCTAGTATGCCTCCCTTGCTTTCCAATGGAAGACAAGAAGTCTGTCAAATCATAGATTTTTCATGAGCAATTGGGAATAAGACCCAATCTGCAAATCATAAAGCTCTAAGCCCAAGCTGATGACTCCTCATTTCCTTATGAAACAATCAAAAGTGACGTTTGCAAAAACCAAAGGCATTTGTGATTGTCTGACAAATAAATTATAACTTTAGCTCAAGCCCCTCCATCAAAAAATTTTACTCAACATTTTCAGTACCATGTATACTATAAGTCGAGTGACTCTGCAGGCATCAAAGACCATGATCTGTCATTGCATAATACTCTGGCAGATCAGGGTCTGTGTTGTGTCTTCTACTGATTACTCCTAATAAACTGAGACACAAATATGCCAGTGCATTATACGCTGGCAGATCTGGATCTATGTAGTTTGCAGTTAGCCTTGACTTATAAGCAAGTGTAGATGGTAAAATCAGTTTTCTATTGACTGGAAATTTTATCATAGTACATGTATAAGTAAATGCAGTCATTTTATTGGCCAGAATATGTTCTGCTAAGATTTCAAGCCAAGTCAAGTTTCATGATGGATGGGCATGACATTTTATGATTTCCTGCCCTGGTTCCATAACATTTAAAGAAAAAAAAAAAACAGACCAAATCAAACCAAAATTTTCAGTAGATATTAAAACTGGTAATTATGCATGGCATAGATATATTTCTGATAGAGACAGGGACCCACTGTTGGCCCCAAAGGAACCTGAACACTCCTTGTAATATGGTTGAAATCATACATGATCAAGAGTAAAATTGTCTTACATTTAAAAGTCATTACAAATAGGTAGTCCTTAGATAAACATGGCTAAAACTCAGTTGACTAAAATTTACATTACGATGACACTTCATGGGAAATAATACTGTGATTTCGTCCAACTTTCTGGACCATGAAACTACTACTGATAGAGTGAGCATACTTCTTCATCATTTTAGCACACCTTGATGACTTATGATCCCATTTTTATTTTAAAAAATACCCCCCAAAGGCTTCTACTTGCCAAAAGCAAATAAAATCAAAATCAAAATTGGTAAAAGAAACATTGATAATGCTTATTATATCAGTGAAAAAAACTGTTAATGCCTGGAAAGTTCAAACAATATCATAAATAAAACAACTTTTAACATATCAAATATTTTATTAAATTTTCTTTATTAAAAATTCTCAGTACACTGTAAATAACAAACAAATAAATATCGATGAAGTAAAACGTTAATAATGCTGGCTGGTGACAATAACAACAAAATAAGTTTTGTCAAGTGAAATATGTGTTTCAGTTTTATATTTTACTTTAGTTAAATCATCATAAATGTGAGATACCCTCTTGGGTTCATGTATCAAAACTGACCATCAGAGTAATGACAGTAAGCCTTTCCATGAGGCCATTATTAATGCTCTGATCTCTTACTTGTATGAGTCTTTGCTGCACTGTTACAGTCAATTAAGAGAAGGTCTGCTTTGTATTATTGTCTTTTGTATCCAATCCAGTAAAGGGGAAGAAATAAAAAGATAAAAAGAGTTCACCAGCATGCAAATCCTACCTGCATAAGAGCTAGTGGTCACAGTCATGTGTTAATAAACCCATTTCATTGACCAATTGAACAATATTATTATGCAAATAACATAATTAAAGTATGTGTATCTAACATAAATCAGAGATTTATCCTACATATTCACAAATGTGATCTACAATTGCAAGAGAACCAAGACATACTTGGTGCATAAAAAGTCCCGTTACAAAGACACGAATCATCTTGGAGAAGAAAATTCCAAAGTTTGTACAGAACTTAAAATTCCTGAATATGCACTCAGAGCATTGTTCAACAAAGCAAAAATTGTCACTATTACTTGCAATGGAATCACAGCTTCAATATGTTATTGCTCTAAATGTCCATCTTTAAATAAAAGAATCTTGTTTTGTTCCGAATCAACAATAACACTAAAGGGT
The DNA here is from genome assembly GCA_028554795.2 of Sinohyriopsis cumingii. Classification (NCBI taxonomy): domain Eukaryota; kingdom Metazoa; phylum Mollusca; class Bivalvia; order Unionida; family Unionidae; genus Sinohyriopsis; species Sinohyriopsis cumingii. The sequence goes on along the minus strand of CM068834.1, from coordinate 39,670,246 downwards.
ATCCACATTCACAAGCAAAAGCAGTCTAGTAACATACAATGTTTTTGCTGGCACAAAGATGATGCACATAAAAACCTGATGAAGTGATGTTTTGAACGATCTTTCTGAGATTGGTTATCTTGAAACTAAAGGTAATTTATACAAAAAAGTGATTTAATTTATACAGAAAACTGAAGTAATTTATACAGAAAACTGAAGCACCTTATACAGAAATGTGAAGTAATTTATACAGAAAAGTGAAGTAATTTATACAGAAAAATGAAATACCTTATACAGAAAAGTGAAATAATTTATACAGAAAAATGAAGGAATTTATACAGAAAAGTGAACAACTTCATTAGAGAAAGGATATTTAATGACAGCTATTCAAAATGTAATTATAAAACAGATAATTCAAACATTAACTCACCCCTCCTTTCATCTCATTGTCAATGTTCATCTCTTTGTGATTATAAAACAAATATCAACCATTTAACCCACACCATCCTCTCTTCTCACTGATAATGTACAGGCTTTTCTTAACTTTTCACAGGTTCCTTGGTAACTCACACCCTTGCTCACATTGCTGTCGGTGGTTTTCGACACCATTGTTCACAAGTTTCAAAGAAGTTGTGTAGTATATGATTTGAAAACTAAAACAAACTCCACTTTGCCAGAGATAGTGTGATTTTTTGCAACTCTTACCTTCATGAAAGGCTCTGTCTGCTTCTGGATGTCTTCTATTTTAATATTGCTTCTTGCATAACCAATGAAGGAGGTTTTGGGTGGCAGCAGACCATCTCTGAAGAGGAACCTACAAATAAAAAAAAGAGTGCCAACATGAAGCTTGAGCAATGTTTGAATCATTAAAAGGAACATAATTCAAACAAACACTGAGGCAGGATGAGATCCATATTTTAGAACTTTACTACCATATAGCCATTACTTCTGTACATGCATAGAAAAATGTACCAACATTCAGCAGACACAACTCCTCTGAACAATGATGAAGAAAGCTGATATTCAAATTATGCTGAAGTTACACAAATATAGAACTGAACATTAAATTGTATGATAGCCAATAATAATTAAGGGAATTATTGTGTGGAAACAAAGTAAATCTAAGGATCAGAGACTACAACAAACACTAAATGATAATGCATACTGAACAAGGGAAAATCCTATTAAGCCACAGTATCATCAACAAAAAGTTGCATACAAATTTTAGTTGAAATCCAATTTAAAATGAACTGATTTACTAAAAAGGAATTAAAGCAAAGGGGTCCAGCAACTTAGATCTGGAACTCCACAAAAATATAATGAAGAATGTCAGTACAGGTAATAAAAATTCAATGAAGGTCCCATCAATTCAGCCAAGAACTTATGAAATTCAATGACGGTCTCATCAATTCAGCCAAGAACTTATGAAATTCAATGAAGGTCCCATCAATTCAGCCAAGAACTTATGAAATTCAATGAAGGTCCCATCAATTCAGCCAAGAACTTATGAAATTCAATGAAGGTCCCATCAATTCAGCCAAGAACTTATGAAATTCAATGAAGGTCCCATCAATTCAGCCAAGAACTTATGAAATTCAAGCGGCATACCAAATTTTGGTGAAATGCAAAAAAAACAATCAAGGATATTATAACTCTGCTTAACAATGATGCAGAATACAGACAATCAAACCAAGGTCTCATCAATAATCATGTAGCAGCGTAATAAATTTAGTTGACATAAAAAAAACAACCAAGGAATTTACTGTGCGGAAAAAAAAGAATATGTGCATATCATCATGATGTGACAACCAATGACAATAGTTCTGTTAAAAAAAGGATGCAGAAGGCTGACATGTGACTTCAGCCAAGGATTAATTAATATTGAGCTTTTCATAAAATTTGGTTGAAATTCAGTATTAAAAGGACTTATTGCTCAGAAATGAATGTGTGGGTCTCAATTACAAGTTAGAACTCTTGCTAAATTAAGACAATAAAAGCTGGCAGCTCAACTCATCCAAGGTCTTTTGAAAAGGTGAATACTAAATATGAAATGAAGGAAGGCAGGTTTGACAATCGGGAGAGAAAACTCTGCTAAACAATGCTGAAAACTGAACTTGTCCAAGGTCGGAGCAATATCAAGATGTATACTAAATCTAACTGAAATTGACAACAAAAAACATAGGAGCTGTGTAGGATGGAAGGAGGGACATGCCCAATTTAATATCACCCTTTTAATAAAAATTTTTGAACCATATAAGGATTTTGATACATAAAGATTTTTACCTATGCGAAAGATAATTTTAAATGCCCTTGTTATATTTGTCCTGCCTGACCATCTTGTAAACTTTATGTTGTGTTTGTTATGGATCTTCCTGAAGGCTGGCAGTATCACTAACAATGTGGAATGGACAAAATAATTAACTAAGACATACATTTTTAATGAGGAAAGAATGAAGTTGGAATTAAGAAATTATATTCTACCCTTTAGTTCATGATCTGAAAGCACAGACTGTCCAGTACTAGCATGGAACTCAATCAAAGCCTAATGAATACCAAACTACCTACAACAAGCTGGTTGAAATCAAATAAGGCTGCTACTGTGTAAAATGCAAATGGGTGGGTCTCATAATCATGGCCTATAACTCCCACTAAATGATGACAAAGAAAGCTGACAAACGGACTTATCATGAAAAGCAAATAAAGGGAATTAGTGTGCAGAGAAGAATCTGGGCAAATATGAACCTGGGGATGTAAATCTACTAAATGGAAATGTCTAATAATCAGTAGCAACAGTACAACTCTGCCAGACAATGATGTATAACCCAATCAAACTGCATACTAATGGAAGTTCAGTACACATTTTTGGGAATTAGTGTGGGAAATATAAAGTGGATGGATCTGACAATCTGCTACTTTAATGGAATGATGGTGTAGAATGACAACAATCAAACTTAGCTACGGTCTTTGAAGTCAAATGGTGTACCAAGTTTTTGTTAAATTACAAAGATAATTAAGGGGATCAGTATGTGAAAACTAATGTGTAAAGGTTTGATGATATAGGGATATAACTTTGCTAAATAAATAACACAGAACTCTGCCATGGCCTCATGATTCTCATGCTAAATACAGAACTCTGCCATGGCCTCATGGTTCTCATGCTAAATACAGTACTCTGCCATGGCCTCATGGTTCTCATGCTAAATACAGAACTCTGCCATGGCCTCATGATTCTCATGCTAAATACAGAACTCTGCCATGGCCTCATGATTCTCATGCTAAATACAGAACTCTGCCATGGCCTCATGATTCTCATGCTAAATACAGAACTCTGCCATGGCCTCATGGTTCTCATGCTAAATACAGAACTCTGCCATGGCCTCATGATTCTCATGCTAAATACAGAACTCTGCCATGGCCTCATGGTTCTCATGCTAAATACAGAACTCTGCCATGGCCTCATGGTTCTCATGCTAAATACAGAACTCTGTCAAGACCTCATGAGTCTCATGCTAAACAATGAACTGTGCAAGCAAGGCCTCACAAGTCTCGTGCTAAACAATGAACTGTGCAAGCAAGGCCTCACAAGTCTCATGCTAAACAATGAACTGTGCAAGCAAGGCCTCACAAGTCTCATGCTAAACAATGAACTGTGCAAACAAGGCCTCACAAGTCTCATGCTAAACAATTAACCCTGCCAAGGCCTCATGAATATCATGATGCATACCCATTTCAACTGAAAGAATCAAACTAATACCCAAGGGAGTTAATGTGTGGATGGATGAATGGAAGGACAGGCATGCCCAATTAAAATCCCTGGGGATATTTTTAATGAAATAGAGGGAATTATCATACCTGGAACTATACAAGGATTTTGATGACATAACAATTTTAACCAATGATAAATATAATTTTAAACTGGCCATGTCATACATCAGATAAACTCTGTGTCCTGTTACTTCAGGATCTGCCTGAAGGCATAGACAATCCACATTACTAACGATGTGGAACTGTGAGAAACATGGTGCACATATATATATCTTTGACATGGAACAAATAAAGTCAAGAATTAATAAATATATTCATTACTGGCACATACATTGATTAAACTTTTATGGCAGAAATGAACAGGCATTTATGTTCCTTTGGAAGAAGACATTTGACTGTGACCCCATCCTAGATATGATATATAGTTAAACATGTCTTAGCATACACCATCTGATACAGGACAACATTTATTAGCCCCTTTTCTTACTGACCTGGAAATGGGTAATTTTACCAAATCTTCATTTTGTGTGCATTTTATGTGCATTCATTCTGTATTTCTTCTGTATTTTGTTTCAATTTCATCAATCATCCCAAATGTTTGTATTTATGGTTTCAGAAATGCATCCAATTTTGCAATTAACGATGTTGCTGTTGTTGTAGGGTTTAACGCCATTTTTCAGCACACGATAGGCTATACATGGCGGCCAGTATTAATGGTAGAGGAAGAACCTGGGAAAACCCCGGAAAGAACCACCGACCCATGAGAAGCTACTGGCAAGCTTTCTCACATACCCACATGGCTGAATCAGAGATTCGAACCTATGCAGACAGAGGTAAGATGGCAGTGATCCATAACGGAGAGCGCTTTAGACCACTCGGCCACTTGAGGCCCCTAATTAAAGATGTCATTCATCATTTCCTTTAATTTTTGTTTATCTGGATGCATTTTTGTAAGTTAATATTTCTGGTTTCGATAGTATTAAACACAGGGGGGTTATTACTATCTTGTCTTATTAAAAACGTGCTTTAATAAAATAGGAAATGCATAATAAATTCAAAAGACCACACTAAATTTATGATATCTAAATTTAACCACAACTTTAAAAAAATTATGAATATAGTTGTAAAAGTATTGTCAGAAAATTGTATTTCTTATCTGGCTTTGCTCAAACAGAAACTGCACAAATGCAACTGTTGCTGATAATGTCATCATATCAATGGCAGTTGTTAAAATAATTTTACAACTTGTATGTAATGAAAACTTGGCAGTGCAAAGAATCTGAATTCTTAATCAAGGGGTTTCAACCATGTAACTTCAGCAGCCCAAATTTCAGGTAGGAAGATTTCACATCCATTCATGAAATGCATTCTCTTTACATTTCATTTTCATTGATCATTCATTATTATGCTTTTTGCATTTCCATTCTCCGTATCCTTCAAACTCTATTCATTCTTTGTGCTCATTCTGCATTTCCATTCTCCATATCCTTCAAACTCGCTTCATTCTTTGTGCTCATTCTGCATTTCCATTCTCCGCATCCTTCAAACTCAATTCATTCTTTGTGCTCATTCTGCATTTCCATTCTCCATATCCTTCAAACTCAATTCATTCTTTGTGCTCATTCTGCATTTCCATTCTTCATATCCTTCAAACTCGATTCACTCTTTGTGCTCATTCTGCATTTCCATTCTCCGTATCCTTCAAACTCTATTCATTCTTTGTGCTCATTCTGCATTTCATCTACATTCATACTGCATTTTGTTTTCTTTCATTCTGCATTCTGTTTGGATTCCAATTTTGATTCCCTGGTAACCTTAATTATTTCAAGGTCTGTAAGTTTACTCATATTTCACCTTCATATAAAGGACATTGCCCTAAAAAGAGTGTTTTTTATAGGCAGGCTTCACTGTATATGGTCAATCATCATGCAAGGACAAATACATCAAAATCATGGTTGTACAAAATGTTCCATGTTAAGGCAACGATAAGACCACACAAATATTTTACTTTACAACACTTTGGCTTATACAGTCAAACTGGTTATCTTGATTATGTCAGGGGTGTCAAAAAGTCATCGACATAACCCAAGATATGTTTCGCTGACAAATCTATTCTGAAGCACCTAAAATGAGGAGTTTTGTTTCTAAAAACAAATGGCATTTCTAATGTGCAAAAAAAATAAAAAATTCAGTCATGCCAGGTTGCAGAAAAAGATTGAAGGTCTTTTAAATGAGATTAAGTAACAAGTCACACGTTTTTACAACACTTAAGTTACTGTGATAATGTCAGTGGTTTAAAGTTGTTTTCAATTCCCCGTGAAATAGCCTCATCCCTTTGCAAACCTTAGCAATGCATTAGTTTTCTCATGCTGACCAAAATGTATTTACTAAGGATAACTTTTTGGTCTGATGCTAAATTTCAACAAGCTGGAAAATGTGGTACTTTCCTCACATTCCTAAATGTGTGCTGGTTTTTTGTGTGTAGAACACCAATGAAGAATATCTTAATCTTTCATGGCATGACCATCGTCTTAAATAGCATTCAGACTGGCCTACTGCCATCTTTTTTTGTATGATGTAATCATGCACATCATATTACAATTGCATGCTACAGTATATTTATATTGTTTTAATATCTACAATTAATTACCTGCAATTTAACCTGACTTCTGAGTTTATACCAAATGTTTCAGTGTAAACCATACCTCAAATGATCTTTCTAAATACTCCCAAAAGTAATTTATGGATATTTTGTCCTCTGAATGTTTTATCTGTATGCGTGGGATGCCTGTTTGTTAATAATCTATACTTTTACCAAGAAATGTCAGAAAAATAAGCTACTAGATGTAGCTGTTGGATAGGGAAATTTCATCCTCATAATCAGAATTTTGTGCCAGACACTCAGTTTAAAGTTCTCTCCCTTGTGTGGAATGTTCCTATCACATATGAAGGATTCTGTTTGTGTGTTACTATTAGCTTGGGAAAGCAAGATGAAGCATGCACTATGTTCACGGATACATCTAGGTGGATTAACATATACCGTTTAGAAGATAAACTAAAGTACAATGTAGCATGTCTCAGTACACCTTTGTCAAATCTTACCATCATGTCCCAATAATGCTTAAAATAGTAATAATAACTATTTAAAAAAAAAAAAATAATAATAATAATAATAATAATAATAATAATAATGCTTTATTTATAGTGGGTGACTCATTAGTCAAGGACTATTCTCCCTTGAGACCCTCTTAAGGAGAGTATAACAATGCACATTATACGAAGATAGCAATAATTACTGTTTTTTTTAACATGTTTAGTATTAAAATACTAAATTCCATTATCTGTTAGAAGCACATACATGCTCATGATATCTCTTCTTAAATACTCTAATATTTTCAGCAGATTTTACATGTAGGGGAAGCTTGTTCCACAGAACTGTACCAGAGTATTGGAAGCTCTTTTTAAATTGCTCTGTTCTTGGTTTTGGTGCTAGAAGGTTTCCATGTGATACTGATATCAACTGGTAATGTGTTGAAAAAGTCCTGAATAAGTCCTGAAGATACTACAATGGACTACTGGAAAATCATGAACATTTGCTCAAACTTACCACAAAGTAGGGTAGATTTTCTTTTTTGCAAGATCACCCTGAAATGATAAAGTGCAAATGTAACACAAAATGTGAATATGAAATGACTGACATTACACTATTACAAATTATTATTATTATTATTATTATTATTATTATTAACTATAATGTGTTTCATAGCAGTCACAAGTGCCCATTGGATGGCAGGGTAAATTTTGTAATGTCATTATTTTCTTTTCATTAACAGTATTTTGTTTAATGTAAAGGATACTTAGACAATATGAAGCCTTTGATATGCACTGACCCATGCAGTTTATGCAGTCATAACACCCCAGGGATATGAATAGGTATTACCCCAAAACCCTAGCATATAATTGTCTCAAATTTGATGTTTCTTTTTTCTTATTTTTTTCCCCCACAAATGTCGAAGAGTATCCTAAAAACTGTCCCAATACAACAGAACCTGTCTTGAAACACAACTCCTTATGCCAAAATATAAGGTCTCTCATGCCAGGTCATAACACTATATAATCAATAAAACTGTCCATGGAAAAGAAACTAGTTTCTCAAGACAAATGGTATCTCAAGTCAGGTTAAATAGTCCTTTAAATATTTCCTCCCTCCCACTTTAGTAATACCCCTCATCATTGAGACTGGGCAAATACATTTTTAACTTAGTGTTAAGTACGTGTAATTGTAAACAGATATATGGACACGTGTGAACTGTTAAAGGAAAAGACATATACTACCAACAGAGCAAACCCATATCACAAAATCCCTGATATTTTCTCATAAAAGTGAGGGGGAAACCTTATCTGCTTAGTCGGAATGATTGTGCACAATGACTGAAACAATATTCCAGTTCAATTGCTGACAGTTTAAAAGAATTAGATATCAATTACATATGCAGGTATGTTATGTTCTTTTCACAGACAGGTAGGGTACCTTTCATTCACCTCTGTGTTTATTAACTCAATGGTACACAAAACACTACTGCATAAAATAAAGCCATACAAATTTTCAAATGTGGCAAATGTAACAGTTTTCACTTTCTAGCAATGTATATCTCAATGGCTCGATTAAGTGACATGTTGATTTGTGTGCATGGCATTGGAGTTGCTTACTCTGCAATAAAGTTTTAAGCAATGTTCCATAAACTGACCCAGTTTAAAAAATAGGAGTACATGTAATTATGAAATAAATTTGTGAGAAGACACACTTTTGTAATGTTCTTCAAAATTCTACGAACTAAATAGCATTCTGGTGAAAACGTTTTTTTAAAAAACTGTAAAGAAAGTAATTGATGATGATGATGATGATGATGATGATGGTGTATCTTATCAAGCAAGTGACATGCATAAGAAAAGATCAGGTCATGTGTCAATTTTGAAAATTTCCAAACATAAAATCATGTTTAAATTATAAAACCCATGTTCAAATTATAAAATGTATGCATATACAGTGCACCCCCAAAAAGCATTCATCAAACTCACAGATATGACATCACAAAATGTGCAAGCAGACCTGGGTATATGCTATAGTATAAAAATTAATGTGAATAAAATGATTTTCACAGGATCCTATCACTGCATTAGGTTCCAATAACAGAAACTGAAGGAATAGTATTTTTTTTTAAATATGCATCTTCTGGTCACGATCATCATATTTTCAAGTTTCAAAGCAATTCATCAACAACTGTGATCTAGTTGCATTTACAAGATAATGTGATGAAAGCACAGATAAAGAGACATCTGGATTCCGATATACACCTGCCTCTATAGAGTGTGCGTGTGATCAGGACTTTTAACTTAGCTTTAACAATTTTTCAGTCGTATCACTATGATGTCTGCAGTGTGGCAGTTTATAGTGATGTCCAGCACTGGCGCATCATGCCACAGACATGTAGTATGATGTCCCACCCAGTCACATTATCCTGACACCAGGCTGACCAGTCCTAACACTAACCTCTTAATGATGAGTGCCAAGCGAGGCAGCTGTTAGTACCATTTTTGTAAGTCTTTGGTATGACTCAGCTGGGATCAAAACCCACAACCTCCTGCTTCCAAGATGGACACTCTAACCACCAGAGCAGTCTGCCTCTATAGAAATACAAAGGAAATATCATGCTTTCTTCTTCCAAAGCCTAAAACAAATGTACATGTAATATCATATTTAATGACCCTAACTTTTCTTGATTGTAACCAGGAGTATAAGGGTGCATGGATTTTGAAATATTGCAAAATTTTAATATTTTGAAAGGGGGCAGCTTCCTAATATTACAATCCAAGCCTTGAAAGGTTACAACTATACAGTGGAACTTTCAACTGAAAAATAACAATCTTGCCTAATACAAATTTGTTTTTATTGTTAATTACTCTGACTTTAATGAAGGCTAGAGGGAGGGTTGGGGTGCATGAATATGACAGGGCAGTACTTCCCGATTCAACAAATTATGAGAGTTAACCCACCCAGTGTTAGGGACTGCCTTGATCTGCCTGAAGGTCAGATGAAGGGTAGGGGTGCAAGGATATCAAAGTGGAGAGTTTTGGGACATTGGAACTTACAATAAAACTTGAACTAAAACCTGAACCTTTCATGGCAACAAGAATGCCACTGCAGACAGAATCAGTGGTATGCAGGGTAGGGCAATTCCATTAGGCCAACAAAACAAATGTGTGTGTTTCTGACCCACGTATTTTTTTTCTCCTTTATCCAACAGCCTGGTACAAATTCAAAGTTCTGCTGAGCAATACTATTTTTTCTGTAAGATCTTAAAATCTTAATTTTATGCAAGACAATTTTAGATTTATTCAATCCTGATAACTGTATGTATGTCTTGCATAAGCTAAGTTTGGTAAGGTAAGAAATTACGTATAAAATCACTGTGGTTGATTAACTTGATTTTTTTCTAGCGAAACAGGGCTTAGCCCACTCAATTTCCTTTGAAGTTGGGATAAAATCTTCAACAAATTATGCATTGGGAACAGATATTCTTTGGAAATTCCGCATAATTATTGCAAAGAAATTTGACATAAACATTTAGGTAAATATTCAGCTCCAATTAGGCCCTAAAAAGTAGACCCAAAAGTTAGTGGAAATTAAATAACACAAATTACATGTATCAAGATTTGCAAACTTAGCTAAAAAATAAAGTTTTCAGTGATTAAGCAGCCTAATGAGACCAAGACAATGGCCATGAGCATTGGTCATAATCAAAGATGACCATTAAATCCACCCATCAAGTGTAGAGTATATACCATTATGTAAATCCAGTAATATATACTACCCTCACATTATAGATCTTTTTTGCTGTTGTTTGCTTGTATCATCAACATGCACACAAAAAATAATTTTGTATATATGTTAAAGGAAGCCAAATTAAAACTTACAGAATTCACTAAGTAGTAATACAATATTTGTTCAATGATTTTATGTGCAAAAATACCCCAAAAAATAGAGGCACATGTACACTACATAACTACCACAACTGTAATATTTTGAAATAATGTAATTTTTTTAATCTGATATAACCCATGCAGTACATGTACATGACTCTTTATTAAAGTCCATATACTGAGTTTATTTACAGGTCAGTTGTATACATGTACATCTATTTATATTGTCCCAGGCTACAGGTAGATTCAAGGGTCACCATTTGACCATGACAAATGCTAGCTGTCCCCTGTATTAAGATTTTGGTGTCATTAGGTGTTCATTAACCTAGCAGTTATTCTGAAATTTAAAATGGTCTTGTTCATTTGCAAATACAAATCACAGAGAGATTGGGGAACTTAAATAAACTTGACAACCTTCATGGCATGAATGTTTCAAAATTATCCTGACATTTTTACATGGGATATTGAGTTACCCTCAGTGTGTCCCTCTGTTGTTGTTGTTGTTGTGGGGTTTAACACCATTTTTCAGCACACGACAGGCTATGCATGGTGGCCAGTATTAATGGTGGAGGAAGAACCCGGGAAAACCCTGGGAAGAACCAATGACCCATGAGAAGCTACTGGCAAGATCTCTCACATACCCACGTTGGCCAAATCCTAGACTTGAACCCACACAGTGTCCCTCCGTCACTTAAACCATTGCATGGAAGTTCACAAAACTTTGTAGTTACACTGCCCTGAGGGAAACCATCTGCAAAAGTGGTATCAGCCTTGGTTCTCACCAGTGGATCCTTGGGGTGGTGTCAAAGGTCAGATATACATGCAGTGACAGGATGATGCATCATTTATGTAACAAAGTTTGCATTATCTGGGGGTGGGGGTGGAGGTGAGTACATGGTGTTAGGTGTGGCAAGAAAATGCAATATAAATTGAATTCAACATTGCAGTTTCTGTAGTAATTTCATTTAGAAATAACATGTATCTGTAAAGTTATATTGCAGCATTTTTGTTTGGGTACACCATTATTTTGTCTAATAATTAATTAATTGTACTAATTTTGAAGCACACCTTGCATCACAAGACATGACACAAGCAATGTTACAAAATAATAAATGTGCAGACAATAACTTACTGGAAGAATTGCACACACAGAACACCCATCCCAAACTGTCTGTATCCTTCTTAAATGAACGAACACCAATATGATACGATATGATATGATATGATATGATATGATACGAACATGATATATGGACAGGGATATATAAAATCCCAATACCATTATATACGGACAGGGGCATATAAAATCCCAATATCATGATATAAGGACAGCGGTATATAAAATCCCAATACCATGATATACGGACAGGGGTATATAAAATACCAATATCATGATATAAGGACAGGGGTATATAAAAGTCTTGGAAGTTTAAAAATGATATAATAACAAGACCACAAGATCAACATAATAAAATCAGCATCCTCAATTAACAACTTATTAATTGATGAAGAGTGCCAATGATGTGTTTTACTAAAATCTTAAACTGCCATAGATATCATTTTAGAATATGAACTTCTATATATCATGTCAATAAAATTAAAACATGAGTGATACAAATTTTGATAATTAGAATTTGCTGTGCCTGATTCACTGTTGTACTTGGACTGCAAGCAAGACAAGTTGACGTTCGGAAGAATTTCACATTTATGGAATCCATTGCAAATAGTAGCCAGTGTTATTCTTGGCCAAGCTGCCATACCCTATGTTTGTTTACTGTAAAATTAGAAAACATGTAGTTCATGCTATATAGTGATTGTTTACAGGTAATTGATTATTTTATTGCTTTTGAAATAACGGATAGGTGAAGCTTTGTTCCTGCATTCAACAAAGAAAGCACATAGCATTTTTGTGGATTTGTTGAGACGGCTTAACGTGTTGAAAGTAATTTTGAATTAACCCAGTTCAGTTGGAATGGCACTGCTGCAGTATGTCCTTTTATCAAGTGGAGCATATGGATTGAAATTTAGACAGCTTAGGGATTCAGTGGTATGCAGAAAGGATGATTCACATACCCTAGTATCTTATACAATGTTTATAATGAAAAGAAGCCAAAACAGATTTTGGTTGTTTATTATTCTTTACGAAAACCTTCAGGTTATTTATGTCCATGGGTAGTCTAATATATTTTTTGTACACACAACAAAAAAACTGCAGGCAATACATGAGTGCGTGTAATACTTGGATGCATGTTACATTCGTTAATTTATGGTACATTTATTTATTAAACTGTTAAAGACTCAGGCAGTATATATATTAATTGTATTTTTTTTAAATTCTGTACATCTTAAATCTCAGCATTTTACAAAATTTGACGAAATGTCTTGCAGATTTCAATTTTTGTTCACACCTGACTCGCACATTTTCTTCTAATAAAAGGGATGTGACAACTTAATGACCTGAACACTGAACAAATGGCACTAAAGGTGCTTAGTCATTGTATTTTTCTACATATTCCATAGTGACCTGAGAAATAACCTTGATACTACCCATTATCAAATTATGTGCATGTATTTATCCTATATCATTTAAAGAACAAGTTTTACTGTACCGTAACTTCTTGTAAACATGTTAGCACCATATACGCACCTGTAAGTCAGATTCAACTGCAAATATAGAATTTATCTGCAATTGTATACTGTGCCTGCAGGCTATGGTCTATGTTGTTTATTTTACTGATTACTTCTAACAAACTGTATAAACCCAGATGTGCCAGAACATTATGCAATGGCATATCTGGCTCGATGCAATTTGTAGCTGCACTCAATTTATACATGGGTACAGACAGTACTTATCTAAACAAATTAAGTACTCTCTTGCCTAAAGTATAATTCTTTGTGTTTATAAGGTGTTAAAATTCAGGACAGTGTAACCATGACACTTTATTCTTTGATTGTTCTTGGGTAATTGAGAAACAGGTCTGGGCCTCTCATTTTGAGCAGAAATTTATCCCCACCCAGAAAGAAATTTTCTAACACAATTTATTCAGTTAGGAGTTTAGTAATCTACAACTTAAAATATTTCTCTTCAGACAAGAGCAAATTCTATTTACCCCTGATGATCCCCAAAAAACTTCTTTGAAAGTGTATAACAGTTGCCAATGCTCTAACATCTGAATTTTATATAAACTGCATGAAATAGCTTATGTGCAGACAGTATACCATCTGTACTCAAGTATAAGTCGAGTCCAACTGCAAACTGCACAGACCCAGATCTGTCGTCGCATGATGCGCGGGCAGATCTGGGTCTGAGCAGTTTGTTAGGAGTAATCAGTAGAACAAGCAACACAGACCCTGATATGCAGGCGCATTATGCTACGGCAGAACAAGATCTTTGTTATTTGCAGTTTGACTCGAATTATAAGCGAGTGCATTAAAGTAAACACACACACACACACACATACACCAAAAAAAATGTTGTTTTAAAAAAAATGACAAAAACAAACAATGATCTTGCTCGGGTGAATACGTGCAGTAATTGACAGCAACAATGCAACTTCCTAAAACATTAACATCAAACATAAGTATGGCTTCTTTCATTGTTTAATTCACTTACCGATGCGCCAAACACGACGAACACATGAGTGGCTCCGCCACCATCAAACTCGAGGCCCTCTTTTAAGCGAGCCAAAGGGTCGAGTGCTTTTGCTGACATTTTTTTAAATTTCTGATACAGCTTCTGTTTTGTTCACAAGTGACTGACTGTCAGTCAGTTTGAGATTCGAAACACGACGGACTACCCTTAACTTCTTGGCACCAGTGGTCACACGACAATTCTACCAACAGTAGGAAGTTTGACATGTACATTAAGTCACAATTCAGAACACACACCACGGAAAATCCCGTAACGATGGGCCAATAGCTCTGTGGACAAAATCGGCGATATTAAAAATGAGGTTTGAATTCATTGACGAAACGAATACTTGTATAACGACACAATGTTGATGGTTTTACACGAAGATAGAAGTTAAATGGCATCTTATTTATGTCAAGCTGTTTAAGTATTTATCCTCCTTTTCATTTATGTGAAATTAAATTTTCATCTGTGAAACAACTGGACTTTATTTCGCATATGTGAACAGTGGCGACTAAGAGTAAATGTTGCCCGGGACGACGATGATGATGCCCAAAGGGTGTTGGTGCCCCGAGATCTCTGGCGCCCGGGGTTTTGACGCCCCAAGACCTCTGGCGCCAGGGACAACCGCCCCGTCCACCCCCGTTAGTACGCTACTGTGTTTTCAAGACTTTGTCACATGTAAATTGGTTTTTCCACATATGCGAAAAACTTCATAGAATCTATATGATAGATTTCACATATACAGAATAGAATTAAAATCCTTTTTTATGCATGTGAAATAAATTATTCATTTTACAAATGCAGAAACGAAATTTACTTGCATTACAATTTTACATACAAAAACGTAAAATATGCCTTTATTTCAAAGAAGTTTAAATCCTTTCACATATGTGAAAAAGCATATGAAATAAAGGCTTATTTTAATTATTTAGAATTCTTTTTCACACATAACAAAAAGTACTTTACATATAGGAAATTAAAATGATTTGAATCTGTAAAAAAGAAACAACTCCCTATTGTAGAAAAGGTATTTACATATGTAACAAAATTACTTTCTTTCACGTGTAAAATAATTTGTACCTTTGTAAAAATCTTTTTTTCATATACGTGAAAAAGAATTATATATACCTGAAATAAACTACTTATTTTACATATGTAATCAAGAATTTCACGTATGCGAAAAAGAATTTACAGAAGTAAAAAGAATTTCACGTGTAAAATAAGAGTTATTTAACATATATCGAATTTATTTGTTCACATGTAAAAATAAGTTTTTACATATGTGAAATAGGAAGGAGGCGAATGATCACAAAGAAAGGTCTATTTAGAAGAACGACATGGTTCTCTCTCCACTTTTCTGTGGCTTTGTTTTTAATACAAACTGTACAAAGAAAGAAAATCTAACAACATGCGTTATACATTGGAACTTTTACTAGTGACTGATCAAACTAACTAAACACGCGATCAAGCATGGTATCCTCTATTTGCAAGTCTTATCCAAAGTCAATGAAGCATGAAATATAAATTACGATGTCCAACTTGTGAAGGAAGGGTGTTAAAAGCAGCATATATATGCGAGTTCTTGCAAGTATAACATTTGTACACCAACCCACTCATACTGGGATATGACAACATTCAAAGAATAAAAATTACAAATTTCTAGCGCACTGAGAGTATAGCATGTTCACATTAACTCATTCATATAGGGATACGTCAATGCTAAAATAAAATTTAAAAGGTCAATTCATAAGAGCACAGTATGACTAGATCACAAAAACGTTTACTTGCCCTCATGTCATTGTACTTGAGATTTTAACTAAAATATATAGTGATAATAATATGCTATAATTGTGGAACGGAAAAATCACAAAACCTGATAAATTTAAGCAATGACTGCGTTCGTAACGTATCACAGTTGCATTGCCTTGAATGAAGAGAAGCGAAGAAAATACCAAGTGTCGGTATACATTGGCATCGGACGTTTTAACGTTACATCAAAAAGCTTGTCCACTTCATATGCACCATTTTAATTACCAAGCAACGTAAACCGGCACCTAACAACATTGTTCTTTCCTCATAATTGTCAAGGCACATCTCATTTTGTGCGAAGGATATCCTAATACCTCACATTTAGTTGGGCATGTCAACTGCTTGAGACCGAACTTATGAATTTTGTCCACTTTATTTCTTCAAATAACACATTGAGATTTCAACCGTCTTTGTTATTCTTTCATAAATAAAAAGATCCATCAATAAATATATTTTCATTTTCATTTGCTGAAATCAATCACTTGGTTATCGTTCTAGCTTAAAAGCTAATCGTTAATAGATAATTTCATATCACTAAAAGCATTTCAAGAATACTCGGTTTTGACATTCGATACAAGGTTATGTTCCATTAGGCACATGTTTAATTTTAATACACTGAAGATGAAAGGTCCATGAATAGTTTTCGCTTTCATTCAGTAGTATCATCCGTCCATCTTCTCCACCACAAATACAATATTTGACCGTAATAATTAAAATTGGTTTGTCAGGTGTCTTTGATACAAGCACTTGTTTTCGCGAAAAGTGTTACTGCATAAAAGGACTGGCATAATACACATGCCATGAAATTTTAATTCCGTAACTGAAATTGTATTCTGAAGATCACTGTCAGGAATACTATTTCAAGATGACAATCTTGGGGACATTATAAAAAATATTTTTGTTAAATCGCAATATTGTCTATTTGTCGCATTTCTATTTGATAGCAATATACATGACTACGGTTCAACTCCCCTACTCCGTCTTTCGATATAAGCCAGGGAACTTCCAGATTTATTTTTACATTCGTGCTTTAGAGGCACCTAATTTCAAGTATAATCTATGCATCATTTCGATGAAGTAAATAACCTTATCTACGATTAAATCAGATTTTTATCTTGAATAAAGATGGTGACTAATGTTGATAAAAGTTTGTTAGAGAATCGATAAGGCGGCGCGAAGGTGCACGTGCGTCGCATTGTGGGTATTTGAGTACACGAACTCATCCATGAAATGCAAATCAATATTTTTTTTTTTTCTCCATTCAATGTGGATGTTGAGCACAATAACGCTTATGGGTGGATCATGAACAAAGACCTACCAGTAAATCTTGATCGGGACAATTGATTAAAAATTAAATGGAAAATGGAGAATTTGTTCGAAATACCTAACGAAGTTGATATTGGTTGCATTGTAAAATTGGATTCTGAGATTCCACCTGCACGACTGTGTCAAAGACTCCCAAGCAGATCCAGAGAAACAAATTACAAACGAAAAGAATTTAGCTATTTTTCAAAAGACGTTAATTTTTCCACAGGTACGATACAGACTGTATAAAAATTTTATGTACATTGAAAAACAAAGACAACTACGTTGTTCATTTTAGAAACGTCAAAACTTTACACATAGTTAGAATTAAAGCTTTAATATGCTTGGCTTAACTTGACATTTGTCTGTAGGTAAACACGGCAATATTTATTACCTGAGAAGTTAAAGCATTTCCGAAATCGGTCTGGATAAAGTCCAGGCTTCTTCACTGAATACAAAGTCATATTTTTGTTGTACTTTTAAGGCTTTGCCATTGTTTTTTAGTATGTCTCTAACATTATGTTTTCTACATGTTTTGTAATTTTTCCAGCTTTAAAAACAACTTTGCTTTTTTATTTGCATGTGAAAAACTGGGCAAAAGGTCCAACTTTGCTAACTTGCACAATTTCTTCCATGATATGTGCTTGAAGCAACTTGTAATGTTTTATAGACTGGTCTTTTCTTTCTTTAGTCTCAGACTTTAGCTTTTTTGTTAAGTCCTGTTAAAGTTTTCGAAAGTGTCTGCCAGGTTCAACAAACAAACATATTTAATTGTGTATAAAAATGTTGGTTATTGATAGCGTATCTGAAAGCTTTTAATTTGTAAAAAAAAAATCTGATTTGCACAAACGTTTACATGGGGAAGAACACTCAGTAGTGATTATCATGGATTACTTCGCTTTCTTTCCTTGAAAGAAAGAGGCAAACATGTTTTGAATTTTTTTATTAGAACATAGCATACGAATTAAGAACTATTTTCTAACTAAGCTGAATTTAATTCATATGCACAGATCATGCTCGTGATACGACCCTGTTTGCTAAAATTGTTACGAATTTGATCAGTTGTTTTAACGCCAATTTTCAGCACGAGATAGGCTATACATGACGGCCCGTATAACTGGTGGAGAAAGAACCCGGGAAAATCATGAAAAACTGCGACCCACTGGAAGCTACTGGCAAGCTTTAACACGTACCCACATTGGCCGAGCCCGAGACTCGAACCCATGCAGACAGAGGTGAGATGGCAGTGATCCGTAACATTGAGCGCTTTAGACAACTCGGCCACTCGCACGAATTTAATCAGACATTTTCAGGATCGATATCTCACTATCTTAAAAAGAAATTCTATCAATATTTGATCAATGGTTTTTACATCTTTTTTCCCCCATAACTTGCGCTGCTCCCAGCTTTCAAAATAAATATTCTCTCTGCCCATTTCAGAACTTCATTATCTTTCCATTACTACCTTATGCTCTAGTTTGTATTATTTGATTGTGCGAAAGTGTATCACTGCGTAGAAAGTTCTTGCAATTTATCTCGCTTGAAGAATAATGAAAATATGTTTATTTTTTACAACTTCAATCATAGCAGTTAATGGAGGTTGAACGACGAGAAAAAAATGCTACCTCCTTAAGGTTCTTTTATTATTGATTTAGTCTGTTGCTTTTCTATTAATGCTCATTATGTTTCATGACATAACTATTTTTATTTCAAAATGCACAAATGTCAACCACGCTTGGACAGACAGGCGCATGTACGAGTCTCCTTGATGATTATTTTATTTTTATTTCCTTGAACGGTCGGAAATTTTAGAGTATACAGTTTGGAGAAATATCGATGTTAGACACACTATGCATGTATTGGACATTTTTGGCTCTCACTTATCTGCCTGTCTGTCTCATTTCATCTGGTGCATGGATATGTATATCCTCGAATGAATGTGTTTTCGCACATGTATATTACATAAACATACGTCTGGTTAAAACGAGTATAAAATGATGCTAAGATAGAAAGAGTGACTGATAAATAAAGACAACAAATATGAATATTTTTAAGTATCCATTTATTATTGACTTGTAGAGTATGTTCTTACAACCAGTCTCTTTTTTTTATATCATACTGTTTGCAATTTCACATCCGGTCACGTGGATCAATATTGATTTAAAAGGCGAACCAAAGTAATAGGACGGAATCTGTGAAATAATTGGATCTTTAAAACTTACATATTTGGTGCAAATAAAGTTAAACAGAATTAAACTAACTTTAAAAAGGCTGTTCTAGATGAATTTGCTGGTGGCAATCAGAAATGTTGTCTGAAGACCCCAGTTATTACGTGTCAGCATAAGCAAAGAAAAATCATGCTGAAAGTTATTGCATGTACTGTCAGACACTTGATGTTTCAAAAGTCAAAAAGAAAATGTAGAAAAAAGACGTCATTGGGCAGGTTATTTAATTTGAATGTTATACGATATTTACATCCAAATATGAATAAATATTTCGTCTGCATTAATTACACTCCTTTATCGTTATGATAACTAATGTAATTATTGCTTTGCTAAGTTCCTCTGAATACATTAAAATACTGTGTTCCATTTAAAAAAAACAGAGCCTTTTCTGGTTTAAAATATTCAGCTGACGTATCGAATTCGTGTTATAATTTTTTTAGCGAACTTGTGTTATAACTTTCTTAACTCGTGTTATAAATAACTATTAGCTTTGCGAAAGTAATTGAGAAAGAAGGTTATATCAACATATGAAGAATGCGAATTGTTGAGATTGTTTTCGTTAAAGTTATATAGCCAAAAATGTGCAATAAATGTTTAAAATCGGACAGCAAAGTGAAATGTTCCTGCAAATGTATCTGAAATTATGGATAATGAATCTATATTATCAGGTATGGGCAGTGTATTAAATTATTTGATATCATTTCAGTATGGAAAGTAAATACTATTTAATTATCTGATATAATGTAAGTCTGGACACTGAATCTAATTATCTGATTTAATCTCTATAATTATTATCCTAGTATGAACAAAAGATGTTTGGAATATAACTGATTCATTGGTTTAACCATAATGTTCTGTAGTACAGCTAAGATTCCTTCAGTTGTTGACTTTATGTTTCGTTAACAAAGTGTAGAACGATGAACTATCCGGAATTGGAAATTTTTGGTGGGCGTGCGCATTGGAGCTAAGGGAGGTAATTTTAGGCACTAAGATCAGTAACTCTGTTGCAACCGTGAAACCTCCTATAGTGCTGGTGGCCAGTGGAAGTGAGTAGTACCTTCCCAACAACAGGGGAGAGTAGTGATTTTGCTCGGATAAATGTCAGGCAGGCTTGTCTGAGGTTTTAGACATTGGACCAGTCGATGGTAGAAAGACACAGGAAACCAGTCAATTACCAAGTATCGGCTCCTAGTGCCAGTCACTGGTAACAGGGCAACGCCCATCGAGCAACTGAACACCAGACTGTCTGGGGACACGGATCGGACAGTATCCCGTCTCTTACCATTGAATCCCTATGCACTTCACGAGCAAGTTCAGGTCAACTGTACCCTATGTTGGTAGACTTGAACTAGTTCCCAGAAGAGCCAGCTGCATGGGGTCCTTCCCTTCTATTCGGGTCCTTGCATTTTTCCATTTGTTGGGTTGTGTACATCATCTCAAGCTATGGGAGGCAATCCACTTGGCTCCTTTATGACGTGTGCGATTTCCTCGTTTCTCATGAATATGCATGAATCTACTTAACCTATGTTGCTATGATCATCCATTCATGAGTAGCCATAACAAGACGTTTAAGACAGGGCTGCCATGACGGTCATATTAGACATCAGATCAGCTCCAGTTTCATTAGGGACCAATAAGATATCAGTCATGACTACTAGAATCTTGCAAGACTTCAATTATTACTGCTCACCCAGGATTGTGCCACCCTATGCAGAAGTCAATGCAAATAGAATGTTATTTCATTATTTCAATATTGAATTAAGAAATTCAATAAGGAAGCCATTATTTGTAACAGATGGATCATATACAGGGCCAAATTTATGAGGCCATGCAAGTTCTAGCAAAAGGAGTTAAATAAAGGACAAAACATTTCTTGAAAATTGTTTTAATTTGCATTAAAATCTGTTGAAAGATTAAACAAGTTTTTAAAATATCAATTACAAAAACAATATATAAAAAAACTAAGTGTTATAGAAAAACTATTCTGCAGGAAAGGACAAAATAATGTACTTATGCCACAGTGACACCAGTCATTATGGACACCGTCATATAAACAGCATCAGCTTATGAAGGCCTCCTTAAAATAATACACAACAAACATGCCCTTAAAATGGACTTTTCTATACCTGACACCAGTCCAATACTGAAAGAAAGTTGTTATTCCAATGAACGTTTAACTGCACACTTGTGACAGCGTAAGAAGTTCAAAAAATGAGAACTGTTTTGTTCTAGCACCTGTTCAAATTTTACCAAACTTGTATCGGAACCCTCAATGAATATTACAATTCTTAATTATACTATTCAACAAGTATCAGTAAAATTGTACATGTGCCACTGTTGGATTGCCTACCAATACAAGTACCTGCAATTAACCTTTTGGAAGTGTGTACTTTGAGCATATGAGATGAATGGTTGTAATGTACTCGACAGGCAGGTAACCAAATCCAATGGCATACATTGCTACCATGGATACAAGCACATGTACTGCACATCAGGTTGAGACAATAATGCACTTCAAACAGAAAGTATGATCATTTTTAAAAAAAGAAATGTTCCTGATGTACATAAATATTGCTACTTAGTGTTCCGACTTCGTCCAAAAAGTTCAACTTGGAACTCACCAGGATTTAAAGCAGTTAAGTGACTTGGTTCCTACTGGATTGTATGTTGTTCACATACAGAATGCATAAAACTATTTCAAATAAATTCACATAACCATGCAAAAATTTAAAAGTAAATGCTAGTTGATGTTTATGCCTTTGTTTCTTATTTGTTAACTGTATTTTTTTTTGTGTTAAATGTTTCTTAATTTCATTATACAAGTGAAATATATATAAAGGTACACAGTAAATCTGCTTTAACAGACATTTCACACTAATGTCAGAACCTTTATTTTTTAATATAAAAACTTGTCAGTTATTTTCCCTTAATTTTTTTTCACAAGAAAGGACACATGAAACTTCATTAAGATTTGCCTATTATACTGTAATATAAGGACTACAGCAACCCAAACCAGCAGTCTGGCTGGAAGCTGACCAGCCCTTTCCAACAAATGAACAATTTTATGCACTGTATGGAACAATGCACCATACATCAGCAACATCAGTCAAAACGTAAATGAGAAATTTGTCAGAGGAAAGCAAATAACACAAACTTGATGTGAGTGTTAAAATAGCAAAAGTGGATGCTGCTTTAAGCTCCATCTATTGGTCAAAGGAAGATGTCCTGGTAGGTGGGTTTGAGCAAACTTACAGGTTTTTAACATTTGAAAAACATGCAATTGTTCTGGAAAATTTCCAATACAACTGAACATACAAATATTCAGACATGAATATTTCTAGCTCAATTATAACTCTCAAGTACAAAAAAGTATGCTCTTAGTGAATTAAAATAGTGTAAGGTAAAAACAGACATTCTTCAGTTCAATCTTGTATGCATGCTGCAATAAAAGAATGTGGAATTCTATCATCACTGAACACTGGTACAGAAAGACGTCTGTTCTCTATACAACTTTTGATCTCGTTCCAACTTTTTGGAAAACTTCAACTCTGAACTCACTTGGCAGCAAAACTGGAAACAAGTTTGCAAGGCCTACTCAAATCTAATTAACCACCATTTCTGTAGAATGTTTACGTGCATCCAAAGATTCTGACATGACAACTACAATACATGATATTATAAAAGATATCTAATTAATGCCATTTATTAAAAACCTAGAAAACATCAAAATGCCCCACCACTGAGCCTGAAAATTGACCTGAATATGAAAAATGTGGTGCAATGAAGAAAGAAAAATGGACAAAAGTGACTGTATTTTATACTTCTTAATCACCGTCTACTGCAAACAATAACACAAATTTTCTAGAATTAAAAATGAGCATGTGAGGTAAATTCAAAACTTAACAATACTTTATGACTAACAAAAGAATCTAATAAATGACAAACACAACCAAAATAGTTGATCTACCTGGAATAGATTACATGATAAGAATGGCTAGAATGTGTTTAAACGGTAGACCTATTAAATTGTAAGTTGTGCCAACTTTGTGTGCAAAAATCGATGTAAAAGAATGTACCATATATACTTGCTTACAAGTCCAACTGCCAATGGCACAGACCCAGATCTGCCATCGCACAATGTGCTGCTTTCATTTGGGTATGTGTTGTTTGTACCTGATATAGACTTATAACAGGGCTCGAAATTAGCGGTAGTCCGCTAGCCCGAGGCTAGCAGATTTCCTGTCGGACTAGTAACTTTCATAATGCTAATAGTTCGATGGGCTAGTAAGTTTCGGTTATCAATAGTCAGCGTTTGTTTATGCCATTCTCTAATAAAGACTTGACTTAGCAGATGTTCTGTAGAATCAAAGCAGTGGCCATTGTAAACAGTCATAAAATATTAGCATGAGAAGATGAAGTCAATTTCTGCCTCGAAAAGGTGCGTTTCTATAACAAGAATCCATCTGATTTTGTGCATTTCACTTAACAGCGTAAATTATGGTCCCATCATTAACAACGGAAGTTTGGTAATTGATCCTAATTAATCTGATAACAAATTAAATGAAAACATGACGTGGTATCACACTTTATTCACTCGACCACAGCAACAAACTACAAAGCAGTATACCACACAAAAGAACACGGCAAAAACTATTCAAAGAAATTAGTTTGCATGTTTGTTTTAGGTTCTTTGTTTTTTGCTTGCTACCCAAACGCTCCAACAGTCACAAACAGGAAACTACATATCTGACATTTCCATCGAAATAATTATAAGAATTAAATCAGTTTATTACGATTACATTATTGATACAACCTTTCCATACAACTAATTTTTCTATGATGATAAGAAAAGTTTTTATATTTTTCCCTTACAAGAATGAACAAATAATTGAATACACGTGGAGATATCCAAGCAGAATGCCTTACATTTGTTGAGAATTAAAATCTCTGTGCATGGGCATCTAAGATTTGAAAATTTTCTGCCTTATTATTAATTTCAACAATACATTGAGGTTCGATTAATGAGGAACAATTACCAAAATTATGACTTACGATACCATAATTGGAGCTGTTAAATACAATGCACTGAGTGTCAGATGGCTTCGTTTGATGGGAACACACCTTTTCCAAGCTGAAATTAACACTATCTTCTGATGCTAATATTTTATAACAGTGTTTACAATAGCCACTGCTTTGATCATGAAGAACATCCACTGAAGTTAAGTCTTTGTTAGGGGGAGGTCATTTAATTGTGGGAGTGGGCAAAGACACGTGTTTTGAAACGTGTTTCTTGCTCTGACTTTCTTATAAAGGACACTGTGCCATTCCTTTTCTTGCTTTAAATAATTTGCGTCAGCTATACTATAACATCTCGTATTTCAAAACAAGGCACAATTCCTTCATACGACAGGCAAAATGTGGTGTTTAATAGGTGTTCAGCCACAGGAAAAAAAAAGCAAAGGTTGAATGAGAATGATAAGGAATAATTCTTATGATAGGGAAAAGTGTAATGGAAAGTTTCAGAAGAAATGCACAAAAGACATGGAATGGCTGAATTATGACGAGGAAAGGAACGTTATGTTGTGTAACTGGTGTACGCGATTCGCAAAAACAAACACACAGAAAACATCCAGTTTTGTTGCGGGTTGTTTGAACTTTAAAACTGAATCGGTAAACGTACATGAAAGCTGTGTGACATTGTTTTGTGAACAGGACTAGTAAAGATTTGGCAGGACTAGTAAATTTCTCAATATGCTAGTCCTTCTGGCTACAAAGAAATTTGTGTTAAATTCGAGCCCTGTTATAAGTGAGAATACATGGCAGGATCCTTCATGCAGCTTATGACACATGCATGTCAAAGAATAATGATGACAATTTTCATAGTGTAACAATTAAAAGATGAACAACAGCTGCTAAATGAAATTGATTATTTCGGAACATCTGCATTTACCTTAATGAATGTGTAGAGTTGGATACATTTGTAAAACTTCACTTTAAAAATAAAAAAAAAGAAGAAATAATAATAATAAAAAAAAGAATTGTCTGTTAATTTTAGAAACTTCTCAAAATGTGTCCCTGTATTGAATATGTGTCTGTATATGTATGCATGTGCATGTGTATATTCCATTTCCAAAATGGGCACCAAATGACCTATGAATCATGATACACAATGTATGATTATTTACATGAAAACTATTTACATAACTAGTTAACAAATTTTGTGTACTACATGCATAATATATACATATGAACCACACCTTTCCTGGCAATGGACAAATATAAATGTTTTGAGACTGTCTACACTCGCTTGCAAGTTGGATCCAACTGCAGACTGCACAGACTCTGAGATAATGCACTGGTTCTATGCAGTTTGTTAGGAATAATCTGTCGAAAACCCTGATCTGCTTGCACATTATGCAATGGCAGATCTGGGTCTATGTTGATAGTAATTGGAACCAACTTATCAGTAAGAATATATTGTATATGTGGTAAATGCAAAATGTTTTATCTTACTGGTATCTGGAATAAGAATACAAGTTTTTTTAGACATATGATCTACTAAAACCATCAAAATACCTGGAACTAAAAAAAGGTGAAATTAAATGCTGCCTAGTAACAACACAAAATACCTGGATTTAAAGGTGAAATTAAATGCTGCCTAGTGACAACACAAAATACCTGGAATTAAAGGTGAAATTAAATGCTGCCTAGTAACAACACAAAGTACCTGGATTTAAAGGTGAAATTAAATGCTGCCTAGTAACAACACAAAATACCTGGAATTAAAGGTGAAATGAAATGCTGCCTAGCAACAACACCAAATGAAAAGCTATTAAAAACAGCAGACAGAATCACCATGAATCAAAATGAAATACAGCATTCATAAAATGTTATTTGTATTCAAGTCAGAACATGAAAAAATGAAAGCACTGATGGTTTACAGAAAAATGAACCAAACAAGTTTCTGATTATAAACCGTCTTTAATGAAGGGTGAATTATTTCATTAAAATGGCCCTCTTCAGTTCATTTCTATGAAAATATTAACAAATTAACAGATGATAAAGAAAACAAAAAAATACAGAATTCATTAAATACATACTTGTTATCTTTTCCTAATGACCATGACCTTTGACCTAGAGACTTGACTACTTATGATAAGGTATGCACCTGGATTAAGATTCAGCAAACTAATTGTCTGTTTGAAAAAATACACCCTGGATAAGAAGACAGGCCAGTGAATTGTACAACTGACCTTGAAAGGGCATGAGAGGATGACCAATAATATGCAAGATACTGAAGCGAAGATATATTAAAAAGAAAAAAAACAATTTAAAAAAAAATTAAAATATCTTCATTGTTTAAACGTTACTCCTGTACAGGAAGGGATAGATCACTAATTTATATTTTGCCTTAACACGACCTTGACTTGGAAGCAAGGGGCATCACTATAGTATGTGACATGCTGTCTTGTCATGATATCGAATTCGTTCAAGTTTCCTAAAGATATCTTCAGTGCCTCAAAAATTAACTCAAGCCATGGATAAAAAAATCCTAATTACCATGGTTACCAACATGAAGCAGAGTTACAGACATACCAACTCATGAGTATACTAATCAGGAATCCTGGTTTATGTTTTGGAATCAAAGCAGGAATGGACAACACGCTTGTTAAAAGTTACAACTTCAATACGAACGCAATTCATTTGAGCCTATACATACCTATACAGAGTGCACAGTCAGTAACAATCTAGGTCTAAAGAGAAGAATTGGTACATCATCCTATTCTATAATCTCCATTTTTAGACCAAACCATTGGCCATAAACATTAGTTTTCCTCAACACAAATGTTCTGCATTTCCCATTTCTCTTCATCTCAGGCACTACTTCTGACCTATTTACAGTCAAATCACATGGTTTATTATTACCTAAATTTTGTTTATAAATTCAAAAACTATATTCTGTGTATCAGTCCTTCACACTTTTTTCCTAACCTGTGTCCTGAGAGAAGTCTGTTCAAAATCTTGTACTGCAAAATTTAGATCTTCAGGAATTTAGTCAATTCAAAATGCAGAATTTTCACTAAAAATTAATAATTATGCAAAGTAGAGAATGGTTGGCACATCTGGAGTTGCAGTTCAGATACTCTGACCTTCATCTTGTTGTACAGGCATGGCTATAGTACGCAACACACCATCTACACTTCATGCACAAATTTTATGAAAACATCTTAAGCGATGTTAAAGTTACACTCCATACAAGTACACAAATCAAAGAATTGCCTTTTTCCTTGCAGTGACCTTGCCCTTGAGGCAGAATGTATGAATACAGCATGTGACACACCATAGTTATATTTACTTTTACTTTCAATTAAATATATTTAGTGGTTCAAAACTTATAGTCCAGATGATGATACATGAAAATCTCTCCAACCGTTACAATGTTATGAGCCAAACAAGCAAATGTTCATGCACATTAGGTATGTACATATGTACAACATCGCAATATATGCTAGACGCAGAACAGTCATAAAAAGCATTCAACAGTTTACTGTGTCTTTTATATGAAGTTATGGGCTTACATTAAAACTTTATACAGGTTTGACACCACTGCCTGGCCAATGAATGACAGTACATTCCCAGTGTCTCAGATTCTTCCTCCCCCAAAACGGCTAAACCAAATTTGAAAATGTATTTACAAGTGTCAAAAAACTACACAATAACAAAAAGTGTATTAATAAAAAAAAATGTATTACCATAAATACACGCTGGTAAGTATAGCTGCAAACAGATCTGAGTCTATGTTGTTTGTTCTACTGATTACTCATAGCAAATTGCATAGATCCAGATCAGCCGGTAAATTATACAATGGCCAATCTGGGTACGTCGTTTGCTTTGCTTAAAGATGCAAGAATAAACTTTTGTCATAACTTGACAATTTTAAAGCTGGATTATTCTTCAAATTATCTCTTCTAAATTTGGTTTCAATCTTTTTCAAGATGGTTGCTGTGGTGGCCATACTGGATGTCTGAGCAGCACCAATTTCATTTAGGACAAAGTAAATATTAGATCTTTCATAAGCTATCTAGCAACAGCAAAACATGTGCTACAAGAGCAAAGTTGCCAGTCAAACAGAGGCCATCCCTTTATTAATGGGGGGGGGGGGGGGCTGTACAAAACCCTGAACATCTTTAAAAACGTTTATCGAGTGTAATCAAAATTGTTGGACAAATATACTGACAGACACCATACTCCTCCATAGGAAAACGTCAACTCACTTATTTCAAGGAGTAGCAAATTTTTGTGGATGTCATGCCATAAACCTCGAATTTAAGGACCCGATGAACCGTGATCCATTTATGCAAAACCTTGAATTAAAAACCCAATGGAAACAACAAAATCCCTGTCCCCAATCCATGTACTTATGCACCAATTAAAAGTAATTTTTCCCAAAACCACAAAAATTGATACCCACAAAAATAAATGAATTCACAGTACAAAAAATAAACAACTGAATACATTTTCAATTAAAAATTTGATCAACATTCTTCCATTTTAGTCATAAAATGATCAAACAATATTGACAAAATATACAAGTTTTAAAAATTTGATCAAAAGTCTTCCATCTAGGTTAACAACAGACTATTATTCACAACATAAAAATAATAATTGCAGCATTGAAAAAATAAAGATGGTCATTTTATAGTGAGTGATCTCCAAATCCTCTCTGTAACAAGAGTCCTCAAAGCAGACCGATGCTCTACTGGCCTAATGGAATTTCTAGGAATTCAAGACAAAATTATGTGGTGAACATATTCGATGTTAGATTGACACCATTTTCATTTAGGACAAAGCATACATCACTAGAGGTGTTTTGGTTAAAACACCATGCCAACAAGACTTTTCATTCAGGTGGAGTAGTGACAGCCAGATTTTCAAGAGAGTCATCATGGCACTATACTATATTTACAATTGGTACCATTTTGATTTCGGTCATAACAGGTATTATATAAAGTCTACTGGTGAAAACCCATGTTGATATAGCCATCCATTTGCAGGAATAGAAGTAATATTTTCAAGAGTGCCAGTTTGCATAATTTTCATTTAGGACCAACTATACACTGCAAGAACTCTTCTAATTGAAAACCCCACGTCAATAAGACTTTCCATTTAAATTGAGTAGCAATTACAAGATTTTCAAGATAGCCATCATCATGTACATATTGGACGTCAGATCACCACCATTTATTACCAACAAGACATTATAAAAATTCTGCTAAAAACCCCATGTTGATCTACTTCACATTTTAGAGGAGTAACAAGATTTCAAGTTGGCTGCCATGGTGGCCATATTGGATATCATAATCACATGATTTCATTTAGGACCAACAAGACATTACAAGTCTTTAGCAAAAACCACACGTTGAAAGAACCAGCCATTCACGAATCACGACAACATGTTTCTCAAGATGGCCATTCCAGTGAGAGCACCATTTTCATGTAGAAACCAACTAAGCATCATAGAAAGTCTTTTGGTGAAAATCTCATGCAGATATGATCATTAATTGAGCAGGACTAGTGATACAAAACTGTCATGATGGCCACTGTGGCAGTCATGTTAGACATCAGCTCAGCACCATTTTCATTTAGGATCAACCAGACATCACAAAAATTCTGGGGAAAATAACCATTTCAATGTGACAGTCTGTTCAGCAAGATCATCAATACCATGATTTTCAAGATGGCTGCTGTGCTGGATATACTGATGTCCAAAAAACAGCACTATTTTAGTTAGGTCCAACTAAACCATGGGATGAATGTGATACCAATCCCCCCGTTTAGGTGGAGTAGTGATAACAAATTTGTTTTAATGGCTGGACAGACAACAGACCATCATCCCATCAGCTCTTCTGGTCTATGACTAGTAGAACCCCCAACCCCAAGATTTCCATATATTATTCATACATTATGATCTGTGCTATAATCATATAATTTTTAAGAAAATTTTTTTGCAAGTGAAGTAAAATGACAAAAAATGCAACAATTTTAGTCACAATAATATAGCAATGCTATATGCAACAATTTTAGTCACAATAATACTGCAATGCTATATGCATATTGTTGAACAGAAGACTGAAAATTTTATGTTGTAAAAAATTTCATTAACTTCATATAACAAAGTGCTGCTTAAATATACTACTAAAAATTCTAAGGCCCTTGTACTTGTTTTGTTATATTATGGACATGACAATACAAATACCAATAGACAAGTCAGATGTCCTCGAATACTTGAAATATCACGGTAAAACATTATAGATCATAAACTTTCACAGAATCATGTTATTATGTTTGTAGTAAGAATGATTATCAAATTCTAACCCAGCAAAGATAAACACGTGTGAACCATGACATTAAAAAAAACTCAGCTTCTTCTAAGTTACAAAAATGCTGGGATTAAACCCCCTTTATAAAAATAAAAAAAAACTATGCCATACATCTGCTAGTAAGATGTGGAGGCTGACTTAAGGCTACAATTATACACTTTGTCATGGCTGGTAAAAATCTTACTGTGTGCCACTATCATTGCCATTTTCATCAACATCATGGACTGTGGCCTTGTTCTTCTCCTTTTCTGATCCATGGGAATTGGTTTGGCCAAATCCTGCTGAAGGCCCCTGAGAGTCATGAAGGTCTGAATCAACCCCCGAGTCGCTGAAATTCTCTTCACGAGTTTTGCTCTCTGTGCCATGAGCAGCTGTGGTGAGTTTATTCTTAGAACTGTCATCACTCACGTTACTCTCAGAAATGTGTTCCTGTAAGAATCAATGGTAAAATGATTATGCATTAAGAATGTTTTTCCCTGTGAAACTTTTAAATAATCTTTAGATCAAAGATCAATATACCACCCTGTAAGTAATCACAAGCTCAAGCAGCAAGTGGAAAACATTATTTAACAACAGGAAGTGTGTTGACTTCTCACACATAGATTTCTTCAGAATGATACACATCTTACTATATCAAGAGCATGGGGAACTTAACAGAAACTTCCCAAAGTAAACAATGTAGATTTTAGACCCTGTATAAAAACTTGGTGTTAGATTTCAGAAATCTCGTTAACGCTTAATTACATGTATTTGGATGCCAATATTTGATCTGGGACGCAGAAAATCTCTAAGTCAGATTCCTCTGTACGCATGTAATAGGTGTGAGGCAAAATTCAAAGACTTGCCAGTCCTGCTTCAGCCACCTGCTTTGTGGGAAAATGTGTTATCAATTAGCTGTGCTAATATTTACAATGACAGAATTCAGTGACTGAAAATCACCTTGATGTACATACATGTTGCCATGATAAGAGTACATAAAAAAGAACATGATGCAATAGGTGGGCGGCAAGTTCAAAGGCTCTGACTGGCGGCCAGCTGAGAAAATGTACTTATATTTACATTGATTGAATTCAGAGTCAGAAAGACCCAGAGATGTAAATACGGTCATTTATAAAAGTACATCAAATAAACAACTTTAGCTTTCGTTATTGTGTTCATTTCCGAATGTATCGGAATAAGTAGTGCATGTGACCTCAGAATCAAGACATGTTGAGACCTAGACAGAATGCCATTCGTAAATTTGGATAAGTATTTTTGGGTGAAACGGCAAATTTGCGAAGATTGTAATGAGATTCAGAAGGGTGCTAAAGTTGCTAGAATTGATAGTTTGGATAGGACAGTAGCTAGGTGTAAGAAAGTGTGTGATGCCTAGCTTAGTGTTATGATTAAGTCCTTACTTGGATTGACAAAATTCAGTATCACTCTGATGGACGAACAAGAGCTATTTAAGAGGTACACTGACTGACCATACTTTTTTTTAAACGCTCCGTCTTAGCCCGGTTAGTTTTAGCGTTGTAGCGAAATGTATTCATCAAGACATCAGTAGCTAGGCCTAGTTTTGATATCAATTACGCTGACAAACAAACCCTTGCCCATTCACAAGCATATGTTTTGACAGCTGATTGACCATTAACCCTTTTCCGAGTCAGGTAGCAACTATCAATTTCCTGCAGGATATCCTTTGATCATAAAACATACAAACATGTGTTTTAAGATCAGATATATATTAACTGCCTCTTGTACATAAAATGAGTTTGAAACTGTAAGTGAACCAGTAGGCCTAACGGGAAATAATGGTACGTTAAGGTCTAAGTTGACACATATTTGCGAAAATATGGAGAGAAAAAAAAAAAAAGGCAAATCAGATACTATTTAACCATTACCTAAAATTACTATAAGGACGTAGACAAATAAATAACCATAAATTTGCAATCCTGTAAATGGACTGTTGTAATGAAGCTATACTGAAGTGAGTGATTACATTACGAAAACCTCTTCATCTAAAACTAGATGCACTCATGACTGTTGATTCTGTAGGAAAGAAGGGACTGCAACTTTTAATGGTGGGACTTCTATTTTTACTGAAATGGAAGTCCTGGACCCCTAGTTTTAAAATCCTAGCGAGACCTCTGGATTTACATTTAAAAGTGGGAAAGTAAAGTCTTTTGAAGTTCACAACAAAGATATAAAATGGACAGACTCCTTTTCTTTACTATTGGTTAGATTCTGCCTGTGGAAAGATACACTTAGTTACGGTTTTCTGTTCTGATTAAATTTTCTGTCACCTTTTTACAAATTTGATGTTAGTGAACAGAAACTCTATAACCAAGTTTCTAAGGTTCATGTCAGTTCTTTAAAAAAAAGAATTGTGGAACAAACCCCATGAACGGTGGCTGTAAATGTATTAGATTTTTATATATTCAAAAAGTATGTTTCATTTCACATAGCATCAAATTGCAATTTTCTTCATCTAGCATGGCTGGGATAATATATATATATATATATATAAAAAATAAATGTTTTTCAAATAAAAATACATGTACCCACAGAGACCAAAAACATACAAGAAATATTGAAAAAATTGATAATCTATTCAGCATAAGTCTAGGAATTTTGCTTTGAAAATATTGCCAAAGAAGAAACAATAAATGAGAACAGTGACAAGGAAAATGTATTTTCTGCCAACGCCCACCAACTGTAATGTTTCCATTAGCATTTTAGACATTTAAAAACTGCTTCATAAAATGTTAAAATGGACAGTAAGCAAACCAATTGGATCCGAGGTTGCTACAATCATATTTTAGTCTGTTTAAGTTCAGCAGCTTACTATTCAGGGCCACATGCTGTTTTTCCGTACTATTTGTAACCATACGTGTAATCAATAATACATGTGACAGTAAGCATAATTTTTAAATGACATACTTATATGGATAACAACAATAAGTAAAAAATAAAATGCCTGGCCTCCCATTTACGCAAAGATGTTGATCTCTACCAGATGAAGAGTATGTAATTGGTGTATCCAGTCAAGTTCTCTTTCTGTTTTATGTTGCTACTAGAGAGCTCTGGATCAGATTGGACAATTTCTATGATCTAACACAATTATGTTGCGGTCAGATTGGTTAAACGTCTAAACACAGGGGTCTCCTTATTTCAGGTATCCCTAAGGTGTTCTTTTCTTTTCACTTTAAGATGCACCTATGTATTGTTTGCCACATAAGTGGAAGTGAACAAGTAAATGTCATTACATGTAGTACAGTAAACTCTTAATGTAAGCAGATTTGAGGGTTGTAAATGTGCTTGTAAATATTCTAGATTTATCCATTTTCAATCAAAAGGTGCAATTAACAATTTCAGAATATAGTATTGTGTCTGAAAACATTGTCAGAAGACCGAGAAATGGAAAATCTAAAAATAAACCAAAACAAACATGAGAATGACCAGCAGAATCTAATAGATGTTGCATGTTGCTTCTGTTGGAAAATTGATTCATAGGGAACACAAAATCTATTTTAGATTCAGTACAGGGGCCCCGAGTGACCAAATGGTCTAAAGCGCTCTCCGTTACGGATCACTGCCATCTCACCTCTGTCTGCGTAGGTTCGAGTCTCAGATTCAGCCAATGTGGATATGTGAGAAAGCTTGCCAGTAGCTTCTCGAGGGTCGGTGGTTCCTTTTGGGGTTTTCCTGGGTTCTTCCTCTACCATTAATACTGGCTGCCATCTATAGCCTATCGTGTGCTGAAAAATGGCATTAAAGCCTACAACAACAACAAGATTCATCTAATACTTCAGATTATGTGGAAATCAACCAATCTGATCAAGAATGTTCTTTTCTGGATGTAACGAGTCCAACAAAACATGCAACTGGGACTCCGTGTCAATCAAGATAGTTTTATCAGAGTCAGCTTGGGCCTTCCTAAGCCAGATTCAGAAGAAAGACACCCCATTTAAGAACCCTGCCAAAAAAATTTTGCCCCCACATTTATTAATCCTGTGGACAATCAAATAATGCTTCTACATCATTAATATATGCCAGTGGATTCTGAAGTAACAAGAATGTTATAAAATACCATCACAATTTTTTGTTTTGTAATCCAAACATTAGCTAAGTTTGTTTATTCAACATTAGTTAAACAGCCTCCCTCCCCCCCCTTTTATGTAAAAACTTTGTTCAGTTTTTAAGTTCAACAGCAACCTCAGGTGAATCGTGGCTGCATTAAATATTAATACCATTCAAAATACTGTATACCAGCTTCAAAATATAATGTGATACTATAGTCAACAAGAAACTGGTGGAAATCTAATTCCCATACCAAAAAGGCTGCTGCACTGGCAACAAGAAGGTAGGTAAACTTCTCAATGACAAGACAGGTGATCAAATGAACAAATGAACGAACAAGAACTATTCCCTATGAGGAGTTACAAAGATAAAAACACTTGTCAGGAATCGGGGTAAATAGACCACCCAAGCAGATGGGAGGGACTGCCTCCACATTCCTTCTGGTAGTACCATCTACGGACAGTTTTCAGTCTATGCTTCAACTGATAAATCGCTGATAACTAGGCTTTAAATTGAAAGAACATAATAGTGTCAAAACACCAGTTACATCTTGCTTCTACTAACTGGAGGCTATACCTTGTTTGGATTATCAGTGCACTGCTGGTAAATCTAGCTCAACGTTTCAAGTTAAGCCTAAATTAATAACCGTACATACTCCTTATAGGTCAGGTCCAATTCCAAACAACACAGAATTTGATCTGTCACTACATAATGCATTGGCATATCAGGGTCTCTGTTCTAATGGTTACTCTTTAAAAAGCTGCATAGACCCAGATAAGCTAGCACATGCGACAGCAGATCTGGGTCAATGCAGTATGCATTTGGATCCAATCTGTAAGTTAGTATATACAGTAGTTTGACTTTGCTTTCTTCTCAACAGGCTGAACAACTTCCTCTTTTGCCGTTGCTTAGCAAATACCCATTTTTTCAGGCTTTCTACTCAATAAATGTATTTTATCCTGTTCAATCATCTGTGGAGCAACTCTTCCATAGTTCATCTCCTTTCTTGAACTTTAAGTGTTCATGTAGCTGTTTTAACCAGAATTTGTGATACACCTGGACTCCTTATACCTCATTTATCCATTGATGTTGTAAGCTTACCATTCCCTTCTTTCAGTGATTCATTTATGCATACTAATTTTGTCTCAATTTCTGAACTTTTCCTCAATAATTTTTATTATTTCTCAAGATCTGTTATGCTGATTTCCTTCTCTTCGTCTTGTCTTGTCAAGCCTTTCTTTCCTTTTCCTTTTTCAGGTTTTCCTCCTTCAGCATTTATTTGTAAAACCCATTTTCTTTGATCAAAACTGACCTTGACATCTGACCTTTTAACCACAAAATCTTTTGTCCTACAAAAATCACACATTAAGTGCAACCCCCCCGCTCTCCCCATTAAAGTGCATTGTTTAAAAAGACCTTATTATGCAAGAAATGTTTATCTTAATGCAATGTGTTGTTGTTGTAGGGTTTAATGCCATTTCTCAGCACACGATATACATGGCGGCCAGTATTAATGGTGGAGGAAGAACCCGGAAAACCCCTGGAAAGAAACATCAACCCACGAGAAGCTACTGGCAAGCTTTCTCACATACCCACATTAGCCGAATCCGAGACTCGAACCCACGCAGACT
Organism: Sinohyriopsis cumingii; assembly: GCA_028554795.2. NCBI lineage: Eukaryota > Metazoa > Mollusca > Bivalvia > Unionida > Unionidae > Sinohyriopsis > Sinohyriopsis cumingii. The sequence goes on along the minus strand of CM068834.1, from coordinate 39,633,474 downwards.
GAGGTGAGATGGCAGTGATCCGTAACGGAGAGTGCTTTAGACCACTCAGCCACTTGGGGCCCCTAATGCAATGTGAACTTGACCCTTTAATCTCAAAATCTAAAGGATTCCTCCTTACCTCAAGGCAAAAGTGATCCATAATGTTTAGGTATGTGATGCAGAATTAATGTTAAAGGTATGGCATATAGTGGCTACTAAGATATAGGAAAGTCATCCATGGTGGTGCCATGCTTATGTGTAACTAGAGCCATATTTATGCCACAATTCAGGGAGAACTTCTTGATACCCTCCTCCACTTTTACTGTATTACAGTGTGGGATGCTTTTTTTATACATAGTTCAGACTAATAACCATGATGTGATTCAACATAATATTGGTACGGACATAGAATTTTAAGCAGTGATCAACTTCTTTGAAACCAACAATCAGGTTTACACAGCAGCAAGTTGTTTTTCAAGAACTGCCAAAAATTAAGAGATATATTTTCTTGTGATGGAAACTGAACTTTGCCAATATGTTACCGTGTTCATCACTCAATCAACAGGTACTAAAATTGGGAAAACCTCCGGTTTGAACTCATTAGTGCATTTGTAAAGAATACTAATCTCACTGGTAAGAACTGATGTCACATGTTCTTTGATCAATCAGATTTTATCTTATTATACAAATTGATCTATTCTTCATTTTAGAAAGTACCTAACTAAAAAAAATCTTCATTTAAAAATTAAAACATTTTATTCAGTGAAAAATTCAAGGAGTTACTTAAATAATTCAAGAACTTTCCACGGATAAAACCAACCATTTCAAATTTCAAGAAATTTTCAAGGTTGTACAAATCATATATGCAAGTGGAAATACTGTCCCAACAACCATAGATACCTGTGGATTACTATGTGTTACACTTAACAGATTTGTTTTCTTTACTTTCTACTTTCTCATACAAACAAATTGGGCACTATATATTGTGTATTTTAGATTGGGGTGGGCATCAAGAATTTCCGCATTATGAACTACATCAATCTACTAATGTGTCAGTTAGATCTGGATCTATGCAGTCTGTTTGAAGTAATCAGTAAAATAAACAACATAGATCCCGATCTACTGGTACATTATGTGATGGCAGACCAAGGCATAAATTGTTTTCAGTTGGACCTGACTTGTATGCAAGTATATATACCCCCGGGGGGGGGGGGGGGAGGAGGAGGAGGAGGAGAGAGAGAGATCTACTGCCTGGAAAATGGCTTGTACGGGAGTATGCATGGTACTAACACTGACGACTATGACAACAACTTTAGACAAGTACTTAAGAATGTGCCTAAATAAAATTGTGGGTAATTTTAAGTCATCTCTTGTAAATCCATCAGATGTCTAAGTCAATATTAAGAACTAACAGAATACTTCAAATGCATCAGTGTTGCAAAGAAAAATTCCATCCAAGGATAAAGCCTCACGTCAGACAAAAAATTCTAATCCATAAAATTTCCTTTCCAACATCAAGACGTTATGATGGATTATTTTTCTCATATCACTACAAACTGTAGGCTATAACAAGGTAATATGAAGTTGTGACAGACAGAACAAAATAGGACATAATATTCAAAATGTTTTCATGTTTAGAAGGTACATGTGTTTCCTTAACACACAAATCAAGTGCAAACTTGGAGATGAGGTTAAAACAGATAGTTTTTAATAACTACTGAAATTAAAGTGACAAAATAAAAGCTGTCATCGTAAAATTAAGTATTGAAGCTAATCGAAATGATATTTTTATCCTGAGTTGAAAGATAGCATTCATGCGATTAGAGTGACATCCTCCAAATGGTGTTCTACACTGGAAAACACAATTATATACATACAAGAGGGTGAGAAAACCACCGCTTACCTTTTTCTCTTTGTTGCTATTTTCCTTGTCAGACTCACCAAGGGCATCATCCTGAATAGGGAATAGGGAATAATTACAAACCAGAACTAGAAATTGATACATCAAATATAGCTATAAACCTTTCGAATAATTCTAGCTAATAGAGAAAATTACAATCAGTCAACTATGGACTGTATATTGAATGGTGTCAAGGTCAAGGACAACCAAAGAATGGGATTCTAGATCGTCTACTGGACCAACTGTTGGTAGATTTCTACATACTTAGCAAAGTTCGTTGATACAATTCACCACAGAGACTAGTTGGGAGTGTCAAAAGTTGCTATTTACAATAATGCTTAACCCTGTGTTCCCTGTGTTAACTACCAAATAACAAGCCAAGATTTATCCCAATAAATTTTCCTTAACATATCAAAAGGAACTGGAGAAAAAAAGCTTTCTTTTTCTTTAACACTTTCCAAGATCACATATCACAGACATGTTGGTAGAGTTTTATGCTAGACTGGTCTTTGTTCTGGACTAAAGGATAACCAGTCAACTTGACCCTACATGCCAAAAAAACATAATCTGAGCATAAAAGTGTAATCTATATATTACTAGTACTAATATTAGTACCCCTACTTCATTGATGCTACATCATAGCTAATGTATTACATACCATAATAATGGTATACTTTATGAAAAATGTACATTTATTTTTACTACTGACCTGGATTTGCAGTCAAAATACTTGGCAAAAAAATCAATACAATTCACATGGATTAGAACTACAAACAACAAAACATAATGAAAAATTATTTACATTCAGCACTCTCTTTAACTAGTCAGCACGTCTAACTTTTGACTAATAATGATGAAATTCACAAATTCTACAATGAGATGTTGATTTGTCCTTTTTCTGTTTTGAAGTTTAAAAAGAGCCATCTGTTCTAAGAATTTTCATCAACTCAAACCATAAAAGCCTGTTTCATTTAAATCTGGTGCCATTTTCTCTAAAAGTACAGACTGGTCCACTAACTTGATTAACAATATAATGAATCTGTGAGGCAAAGTTTCAAATTAAAGAAACCTGTCTATTTTCTTGGAAACAGGTCAGATACAGCTGCTATAAACATAAATTTAGGAAAGGACATGTAGATCTATGGTGCATAAATTAGCTATACGCTGTTCTTACACTGCAGGTTTTCTTTTTATGATCTCCAATTTTTATGATCTGTGGAATTAAAGGGATGATAATATAAATGACAAACACGATTGTTTTATTGCTTTATTTTTATTTTATTTTTTAATGTATTGGTAAAGAGTAATCCATATACAGGTGCTAGTAAGACACAATTCGGTGAAAAATAAGCACAATGATTACGCCAAAGAGTAATGGTTGGCATGTATACTTAACTAATTTTACCACCTCTATACAATTATGTTAAGGAAATGATAAAAAATTAGAGTTCTACTACCTCTGAAATTCTGTTGGGAACTTTATACATTTTACCTATGAGTTCAATTACTCAAATACATACATTTTATCATCTGGTGGTTTAAAATTCCTTGTTTTTCCCCAAACTTTAATCAATATTTCTAAAATTAAAGTGATTGTCTGTATCGTTGTCCAACCTATTTCTGACTTTTCCCCAATTTCCTGACAGTGTGGGAGCCCTGCTAACAGTTTTTTTCTATTCTTAGTAATTAATCTGAGCAATATTTTATTGTTGGAGCAGCTGCACTAGTATCAATTTCAAAGGAAATCATGCAACTTTGTTTAAGGTCTGGAAATGTTGTTGGCAAAGAAATCTTAGTCACTTGGATGCATTCTGCAGAAATTAATTTAAATGCTGTTGACTGCATATGTCATGTACAACAATGGCCTACAGACCTCAGTTGTCTTGTGCTTACATACCACCAAAAGAAAAGTTGGTATTTGTCATTTGAAATAACTTGCCTCTTTTCATTGATCAAGAATACTAGTAACTTTTCTTTTAACTGCAGACAACTAAAAATAAAATTCTGTAAATTACATTCACATGGTTCCCATGCTTTTCTAAAGATAAATTTCCAGGCTTTTTCCAGGATGAAATTAATTTTTTCAAGGTTCACATATGACTATTACTGAATGGAATTAAAGAACCTTTTAGATTATAAAAACGTGCATTTTCTAAATCTAAAGATGGTTCTCTTTCAAGACTCTCCAAAACATCTAAGCCAGAAATATGATCATGTACAAACCCACAAAATGTATCACATGAAACAAGCTTGATTATATTCCTTTAAATTGGCATGTAAAGACATTTCAGTGTACAAAATAAAAATTCTAACTTTATTTTGCCGTATTATGTTGCAAAGTGGGAACAACATAATGAACATAAATTAGTTTTGTTTCCTTTCAAACCTTTAATTCTACAGAGTTCTATAGCAATATATATATATATATATATATATATATATATATATATATATATATATATATATATATATATATATATATTTGTATCTTATAGAAAGTAAACATTTCCTATTACTGTATTTAAAAAAACCCAATAAATGCAAATAATTAGAATCATGTCTTGTAACAAAGAGTTTAACCCTAAATTTATCTGTGCCAATAAAATCCCAAGATTTATCAAACATCATAATCTCCTTAAGAAGATCTGGTTAAAAATCTGTCATTTAAAAAACAGTTTCAAAAGGGTTGATTTAAATTTTGACAAAAGATCTTCAAAATTATATACTGCTGCATAAAAAAAGACTGAATTTTCTGTAAAATCAACTAGTCTTCTTGTAATTCGTTAAACCAGTCCCCAAATCTGTATTGATACAGGGGCTTGAATAGTTTTTTAATATATATAATACAAGGGACGACAATTTCTCAGTTCAGCTCTGATATTCAACAATTTGGACTACAAATTTGGATTAAAACGAATAGCAGTCTGTTTTCTAATCCGGTTTCCTCAGAATATTCCCACCCAATTTTTCATATTTGGACAATTAGGTTAGGGTGTGGGGTTGTTGCAATTGCATATAAAATATTTGGAATTTGGCGCCACAGTGAGGTAGCGACATATGGTAGTCGCTTACCAGTGGGCCTAGAAAATTTAAACTTATGGTATATCAACTTATACCTGCATGAAATTGATAGAAAAATTTATTTTCTCGTTATGTTTTTATTCCACTGACAGACTAGACCAAACTATGGCATTGATGAAACATGACCCTGTACTCGCCATCTGCATTACTAGTCACTTCACGAATCTCAAACAACGACATCAGAAGTCCATTAGTCACGTCATAACAACGAACTCCATATTAATGTTGTTGTAGAGAAATTCAGTTATATTAAATGAAAGTCAGATACTGTTTGTAAAAACCAGCAATGTGGCCAGTCTGATTTATCAAGCAGAGAGCACATGTCAACGTAGTAGTTCCGTGATACAACAAAACTCCAGAAGTTGTTCTCGGAATATATAAATATGGAAAACTTCGTGTTCTTTCATTTTTGTATTTTGATTACAACCAGTATGCAACTTTCATTTAATATTTTTTCTTTACAACATTTGAAAATGTGGGTTGCTAGATTTGTGTACTCATGCGATGCAATGCAAATCGCGAGTACCAGGTCACATTTCATCAACTCAGATTTGAATACTCACAATTTCCGAGACAATAAGTAATTTTCTTATCCACTTCATGCATGTATCACTTGATCTAACACCATTTAAAGTTTGCTCGGCCATCCGGTAAGCAGCTACGCTTTGCCACCACTATGTTGGCCTCTTGTGATGCTACACTGGTTTTCATACCTTCCATGTAAGGAAAGATACGGATATCAAGCTGATTTTGAAAATAAAAGTCTACTAGATGAATCTAATCCACTGGGCGTTTGGATTGACTCAGCATATTTGGTTATTGCAAGCACCCAAATGATACATACTGCACCCTCCGAATATTCTGGTTAGAACTCAATAAATGTAACTCATGTAACTCAGTAATCATTACTGCTCTCATATTCAAGAAAAAATCCAGGAATCTTTAAAGTAGGAACTTTGTTTATACCAAGACTTTTATCTGTATGTAAATGTCACATTTAAGGGCTTGAAATTTTAAATAGGAAAATGATTTGGACCAATTGTTGTGGTAAAATATGAAACTATAATAAATTAAATACTTAAATAGTTCACGTCTGAATAAAACATACTTTGTGAACAGAAACCGTTATTACTGCAGCCAAGAGATTGTGATGGTAGTCAAACAGTAAGTATAGCAGGGTCACAAGACTGATCTTTAACTTCTGGAATGGTTTTTCTGGTAGTACGAAGTTTCTCTCAAGCCTGCATATTTATCCAGATTTGACGACGTATCAGCATCGCTAGTCCAATTCTGAACGCTTTGTATAGAATGGTTGTTTGAGACAAATTTCCCAAATATTTAGTTCTGATTAACATGCCATACTTAAAGGTAGATTGGCATCATTTGTATCAATTTAAAATGCTAAACCAAAAATGCTTTTTGTCAAATCAGACAAATCCTGTTGATTCTATTTCTAGTACCAAAGACCGTATCTGATAGTGGATCAGTATCAACTTTAAATAATTTTCATCTCCTTTATGCAAAAATGACATTTTTTAAAACAATCAAATCTGGTCAAATTCTGTAGAGTTGACTGTACAATAGAGCATATGTACAAAATGATTTATTAACCTCTGGTATTTTAACATCCTTTACTGCTTAAAGTTTTCATATGTAGCACTTTTAGCTTTAGAAAGCAACAGACTGTCATGCTGCATTTTAAAACGCTTTGTACTGATAGTTTTTAAGGAGTAGCAACAACAATCGTTTTATAATTGGACACTGGAAGTCAGATGTTGGAAAAAAGAACAGTGTATCAGTTCTTCTGGTCTGTGACTAGTATGAACTGCAGATCTAAATAAAGAACAATGTCTTGCAAGAAAGAGTAATTTTTAATAAGAAAGAAAATGTGGGTATGGCCATCCATTATGAAAATGCAGCTGTTACAAGAGTCTGTGAGGCAACACTGGCATCATGTTTTTAGGATCAACTGCATAAAGTGAGAAGTGTTTGGGGGAAAAACACAGGACAATAGTACCAGTCTTGACCGAGGATTTCAGATGACCAGATTTTCAAGATGATCATCATATCATGGCCACACTGGATGTCAGATTAGCATCTTCTTGTTGTAGAACCAACTAGTCATCTTAATAAAGGCTTTAAAACCCCATTAGGCTATGGCCATCAGTTTGGGAAAAGTGGCTATATGGCCACTATAATGACCATACTGAGTGAAGGATCAGCATTATTTTCATGCTGTACCCGAACTTGATAAGAAATCTGGTTTTAAAAAGAAACTTGTTATGGCCATTTGCTAATGAGAAGTAGCAATACAATGATTTGGTGGCCATGTTTGAGGTCCAATCAGCACTGTTTTCATTTAGTACCCAGCAGACATTACAAGAAGTCTTTTGGTGAAAATCCCATGTAGCTATAGCCATCCATTTAGAAGTAGTGATAACAAGATTTTCAAGATGGCTGCTGTGGCATAAAAATAGAGAGGATAAGTAATCGGAGTACTTTGCTCACTCTTAACTACCTCAGCTATTTCTGCAAGACAAAATTATGCCACAGATTTCTGTTGGTGCAATAATTTACAGAAAATTTGTTTGCCCGAAATTTCTCCCCAGAAAAGAAACCTATATTGTTCAGATCACCTTGGCTAGTTGTATGACTGGATCGACTGTAGGATTAACAGAGGAATCAGAAATAACAAAAATAAATCGGGCATTCATAACTTTTCAGTCAATCTTTGTTTCACAAACAGCCATTGTAGTCCAAATGGCAGGTATCAACAAACATCTGAGGTATTATCTGTAGGATTGATCTTGAAGTTGCAAAGTATTTTCAATGTTTCCAATGCAGCAGTCATACTGGATGTCCAAGGAGCAACGTTTTCACTGCGTGTCAACTATGCATCACAAGAAATTTTTAAGTTAAAAACCTATGTCAAAATGACCATACTGTCAGGATCAGTAACAATAAAATGATTTTCAAGATGGTCATATTCAGTGTCAGATTGGTACCATTTTCATTCAGGATCAACTAAACACAATATTAGGTCTTGCAGCGGACCACTCCGCCTCAGATGCAAGAGATCACATGTTCAAGCCCCCCCACCCCACCCCGGTCATACCAAAGACTTATAAAAATGGTACCAGTAGCTGCGCTTGCTTGGCGCTCACCATTAAAAGGTCAGTGTTACAACTGGTCAGCCTGGTGTCAGGATAACTTGACTAGGTGGGACATGATACCCCATTGCCAGACATCACTATAAACTGCCACAATGCAGACATGATAGCGATATGACTGAAAAAATTGATAAAGCTACATTAAAAATCCAAATCACACACATGTTTATGCAGAGGTCTTGTAATGAAAACCCCAATGTCAAAATGGCCATCCAGTCAGGATGATTAGTGACAGGATTTTCAATATGGCCACCATAGCAGCCATACTGGACGTCCAATTGTTATCAAATATGATTTAAAATAAATCTTTCTGTGAAAACCACATGTCGATACAACCATCCATTTAAGAACTGCAACAAGAAGATTTTCAAGATGTCATGGTGGACATACTGAATGTCAGATTGGTATTATTTTTCTTTAGGACCAACCTGGCATCATGTTGGTATGAATATCCATAAGCAGCAGTAAGATTTTAAAGAGGGTCATCATAGTAGCTATACTGGATGTCTAATGTGGTATTTTTATTCAGGACTACTTGACATTATAAAAAGCCTTTACTGAAAACCCAATGTCAATATGTTGTTGTCGTGTGGTTTAACGCCATTTTTCAGCAACCGATAGGCTATACATGGTGGCCAGTATTAATGGTGGAGGAAGAACCTGGGAAAACCCTGGAAAGAACCACTGACCCACGAGAAGCTACTGGCAAGCTTTCTCACATACCCACATTGGCTGAATCTTAGACTTGAACCGCTGCAGACAGAGGTGAGATGGCAGTGATCCGTAATGAAGAGCGCTTTAGACCACTCAGGGCCCCCCAATGTCAATATAACCATCCATTCAGGGGGATTTTCAAGCCATATTGGATGCCAGGTCAGCACCATTTTATTTAGACCAACCATTCAGGAGTACAGGGTCTACTCTTGAATATCCCGTGCCCACAGCCGCCATCTACTTTATATGGCCAGAATTTCATGGTAACAAAAATACATCTTCAAAAGTACCCATCTAAGACAGCCAGTGACTGACCAATTTGTCAAATTTACCCCATGTGAGCAGCCACAAAATGGTGTCTACAAATAGAAATCTCGTGAATATTTGCTGATTTCTAAACCTAAGATTGATATTTGTTCCAACATGCCAATAAAGTAATTTTAGTCCATACAATGAGGTAAATAATCGGATTATCCTGCAGTGTATTAATTAGATGCTAGGTTCTATCACTTTGTTAATTATTGGCTATAATTATCGTCAATAATTATTGCTGAGAAGCATAATAATGTTCAACTCAAGTCAGCCTGACATGAAGTCAGCAGAAACAAAACAATGGTATGTTAACCATTGCGGCTTATCTTGTATAGATAACAAAATGCGCATAGAAAGGTACCGACAAAATAAAACAGTTCATCTCGTGACCTCACTTTCTTTGCAAACACTGAGCATCTCGTGTAATAACAATAAATTGCCAAACTTAAGATAGGTTGTCTCAAGAAGTGCACACCATCATCAAACAAGCTCCATTTACAATAAAAAGTAAAAGTAATTTGACTAAATGAAAAAAGCAAATCTGACACGAATGAGAAACTTGATATCAGAAAGTTTAAAATAAACAGCAGCAATATATGTTATGCAAGAAAATAGAACTGATAGACAAGTATAGTTACAAGCAGTTCATTGTATGCAGATTTAACTGACAAGGTAGTTTTGCACCCCCACTGATGACTATTCATCATTATTTTAAATAACCTTGATACAAGTTTAATTACATTGGTTCCATAACATTCCTCAAAATAATAAAAGCTGAAAAATTGTTTCACCTCTCATACTTTATATATTGGTTATTACATCTGTTAGATACAGAAAAGCCAACTCTCTTATAAGGCCACTTTCCTGCTGCAGACAGGGTAGCCTTTTCAAGAGGACTGCTGTACTATCAATAAAACTTTCAAGATATCTGCTGGGATGGTCATATTGGATATAAGAGGAGCACGTTTTTCATTTGGAACCAACTAGGCTGTGTAAAGAATGTATTGGTAAAGTTTTAAAGCAATCTTCCTTGTAGTTAGAAGAAGCAATAACAAACAAAAATATGAATATGCATTTCAATAAATAAAAATATTCTACAACTATTACCTCTAAAATGTCCCAGGGTGGGGGTGCCTGGTTGGGGCATCTTCGTAAAGCAAATTTCCAAACACCAAATCCTGCAAGACCAGTAGTGTACCAGGCTTTTTCAACCGTGTACAAACCTTAAAAACAAGATGGTGCATATTTTCAAAAGATACAAAATATAAAGCAAATAACTTTCTAAGGATCACTGTGATACTCAATATTTATTAACAAGAATTCCCAACTCTAATAAATATAACAAGAGTACCAAGCAAACTTGATATCACTCACTGTTTACATAACCTGTCAGTTAATCATTTCAATAAGCAGGTTCATGTAGTACTGTAAGAACACAACCCTATGAAACTATCTCCTAACCAGTGTATCACTGGCATTTTTTTTTTTTATTTAATAAAATTTCCTTTCAAACACAAAGTCATAGTTCACATATAGAACTGGCTCATTATCAAACTCCCCCCAGAGCTTGATATTGAAAAAACATTAAAAAATAATTATCAAAATGAATGAGAAATAAAGCCTTTTGCAGTGGCAATCTGTCACTCAAATGCATGATAATCTCAAAAACTTTTTAATGTACTTCTTACTCAGAACGATAGTGAGTATTGTGCCGACATACCATTTAACCTGCAGATAACTATGTTCTCGTTCATCATCAATTTCATAACATACGGCTATTTCCAAAGTTTGATTAATTTTTAAATGTGACTATTAAGTAAACAAAAACCAAGTTCACCATATTAGTAAACATGCAGAACCTTCCATTAGACTTAAAGTTGGAGGACAAGTTGCCATAGTAGGTAGGGGTTTTGGGGATTTCAGCCCAACAGGGATACAGGTATTTTATTTTTAAAGTAGCTAGGTGTAAAAGTAAACAGCCAGGTAAATCACTGGCTCCCACCTGATAAGGTGGATTTCATTTAAACTTGAGATCTTTATCTGTTAAGCTCATGTTCCAAGTCTGATCTGAAATAGGCTGCGAATCATTTAGATACATGGATCATACTCATTACAGAACTCATCCTACTTTGACAAGATGAGCTTATATTCCAAGTTTTATCAAAATGAACCTCGACAGCAAATTTATTTATAAACTGTTTTTCCAATAATATTTACCTCATCACATTACCTTACACTCACACTGCTGGAAAGAGAGGGAGGGATTATTTGTAATGTAATCAGGCAATTTATTATCTGAGAAATACAGATTAGAAATAAACTTTCTCTCCTATCTACCTATTATGTTTACTAAACATGTTATTAAGAAAAAGAAACAATTGTGTTTATGGTCGGCAGACCACCTCTGTTTGTCATTGCCAACCCTACCTTGTTACTACAATTTTGAAACCAGTGTAATAGGAAACGATTTTTTTTTAGTTGCCTTAGGGCTGTTCCATTAAAACATACATGGTATCGAGGGAAGGCAATTTTAAAAAAAAATATGCCAGGGTACTTTGATTCACAGAGTTCATATTAAAATGATAAGTGTGTGTGTGTGTGATTTGGATATTTACTGTAGCTTTAACAATTTTTCAGTCATATCGCTACGATGTCTGCAATGTGGCAGTTTATAGTGATGTCTGCAACGTGGCAGTTTATAGTGATGTCAAGCAGTGAGGCATCATGCCACAGACATGTAGCATGATGTCCCACCCAGTCACATTATCCTGACACCAGGCCAACCAGTCCTAACACTAACCTGTTAATGCTGAGTGCCAAGCGAGGCAGCTGTTAGTACCATTTTTGTAAGTCTTTGGTATGACTCAGCCAGGGATTGAACCCATGACCTCCCGCATCCAAGGTGAACGATCTAACCACTAGGCCACATTAAAATGATAAGAAAATTCTAAATTGCATCTATGGGTGAGTAGCCCACTTTAAGAGTTCCATCACTGGGTATCAGGTATGGTTTAATGAACAGCCCTAATAATATGCATGCATGCTGTACCTCACTCAAATTGTGATCGTTTTTATTCATTGTAAATGTTTTATTTCTTTCATTGACAGGATTCATAATGTACGATACTTCTTTGCTGAATATGTCTGACAATTTATGTGAACATTGTAAGGATCACTGTGATTTTGTTTTTCAAAGGTTAATAATGTAGTTTAATTAAAATTCCATCAGCATCATCAATCTAACATGTAATGGTGGGTAATGTGTGCCAAGTCTCATAAACTTTGGCTTTTTCCTCCCTTGTGTGATGTGAAAATAATCCATATTTAAGGAAAATGAACAGAAAGTTCTACTTAATCCTCTTAAGAGGGATGTGCAAATATTTAACTGGTAATGGGCGATTCTGTCATTGACAGCCACATGCATGTTTGTTTACACATTCACCCATTTTGTAAATGTTTACAGATAGTAAACAAAACCAAGCCATTTACAAATGTAAAACATTGCAGCCATAGTCTTGACGTGACAGATCTTTGTCCCTTTTATCATTTAATCTGAATGAGTATTGTTTTCTATGATCATCTACTCGACCACCCCAAAACCTACTTGTGTTGCTGTGCCATAAAACACTAAAGCAAACCTAGCTCCCCAAGAATATGAATAGGGTTGAATGGCAAGTCAGAACAATCCCCGCTAAATAGTACCAATTAACAATTAAGTGATACAGGGATCAAAATCCAAAATCTTTTAAATATTTCATGTCCTCCTACTATGACAGCATGAATAAAAGAACCACAAATATCAAACTTAACCAAGTCATTTACGCATAAAATTTTGGTCACAGTGACCTCCCTTTTAAATTACAGAGTAGTAACCACAAAAAATGCATGAAAAACAGATCTAGATGAAAAAATTATCAGAATAACTGCTGAATACAAATTAGGTCAAAGTACCCTACCTTGGTACAGTACTTGCCAAGATCTACATACCAGCAGTGAAATACCCACTTTAACACAAAGTCAGATATAACTTTACTGTGATGTGGCTCCAGAAGTTTGCAATATAATTTCACACATTTCTTAAAGTACTACAAGCTTTTAGTGAATAATTAAACACGAGTTATATTTACTAGTTTGGCAAAATGTTATGTATTTTTGAAAAGAAAATGTCTTATCATGGGGTCTTTCTTCATATGAATAAAAATGCTATAAGTTGCAAATTACAAATGTCAGCTCTTTTAAAACCTGATCAACATTCTTACTGAACCATCAACAATAAAGCCATTAGGTCTTCTTTGCCTTTATCTTCAGTGCATTCTATGTACAACCATTGCTTAACCTAAGGTAAGTAACAGCCAACTGTTTTTTTTCTCTCTCTCCAGTCAACTGTCATACACAACCAAGCATCAAACAGTGCGGAGATAGAAAAAGTTCTATCACCCAAAGTTGTATATTAATTAATTTGCACATCTAATTAGGGACAAACAGACCACCAATGCCTTCTAATCAACTGGCACACATATCTGTGCAATAAATAATCCACTCGAATTGCCTTGAGCAGTTTTGGTCCTTGTCACATAAATGTTTTAAGTAAATGCAAACATGTACCTTTCTTAGGTGCTGATATGCATGCAGAGACCTGGGAATCTTTCAACACTCTTCTATATATAACAATAAATTCTTTAGCCATCTCCTATCATACCTTTCCTTTCCTTCCTCAATATTCTAACATTACACTTTCTACTTATGTTATTAATGTGTTCCCTATGCAAATCTGTTTTTTTATTATGGCAATCAAAAATATGTTTAAACTAGTTTCATAAGAATCCACAACCTATATATCAATTGTGAGTTACCATCATATCTGTATCCCCACTCTGGAGCAAACGGACTATCAAGTTTGTAACCACGGATAACTCGTACTGGCTTGCCTGTCTCAACATTTTTATTTAGGGCCAGGTTCCCTCGTGACAATGTCTGGTCCTTACTTTGAGGGGCAGTGCGCAGATTCTGCAACAAACCATGAAATTTACTAGCTGGTATATTTTTTAATTGAAAACTTCTATTAAGTGCTAAAATGAAAGATGATTTTCAATGTCTATAGGACTCATTCGCAACATTAAAATAGGAAATTACCATCATTAATGTAAATATCCAGACCATTACATTTTCCAGACATATTTTCACTCAACAAATAATTTCTGGAACATTAAAGCCGAAAAAAGAAAAAATATAACCTGGATAAAAAACTAAGGAATATTTTACCTGTACTGAAGAAAAAGTGACTGAATTCAAGAGAATGTAACCATGAAAATGGTTAGATTACCCTAATTATTGCATGAATTAAATGAATGCGCTTTCAGCGGCAATAAAAACAGGTGACACAATCCACAACTCAAGATCACACAGTTCTGTAAACAAAACAGTCTGCATCTCTGAAATACGAGTTTGACAAGTTCTTGTAATCTCATTTTATTAAATAGCAGATTTCCATTTGATAATCTCGTGTTGGATGTATTCAGTCAACCTCATTTTGGATGTAGTCAGTTGTCGGACATAAAGAAATGCAAACCAGAGGAATAATGAGCAATTTGATCATGTAGATACACATCCACCACTCCCACATCACACCCATATACCCCAAATTTAATAGTCCTTTATGTAGATAACTGAAATTTTTGTACAGAAACCACTTTTTTTTGTAAAGGATGTATCGACAAAGGAAATCCAATAAGCTCAGTGTTTCCCTTTACCCTCATAAGTGCATCTGAAACACCCAAAGTTTCAATCTCCCCCCCCCCCCAGTTGTGATACCAAGGTTTGCTTTTTACTGAATAGGACCCCAATATTTGCCACAAAGGGGATTTTCGACCCTCAATCTTGCAATCTTATGGGAAACAATGAAATTGTTCTTTATTACAATAATCTATGATATCAGATATGATCAGAAACAAAGACTCTACAGATGGGCAATAAGTGGAGCCAATCAATGCTACGTTACCTCTTTAATATGCATGGGTGTTTCTCACAACAGAACTCATCCAAGATCTCAATTATGTAAACCTACTAAGCATGATCAAAACTTTCTGAAATATGGCCTTTAGAGTTTACACAATCTCAATCAATCAGATGCAAGACCACCTTGTCACTCATAATCACAATGAGACATCTTAATGACACAGACTTAAGGGCAAATATGATCAAAATCTCTTCAGTATTATGGTCTCCAGAGTTCTACAAGCTCAGCCGATCATATGCAAAACCATCTTATTAACATGTGTGAATGTTGTTCATATATGATCTTGGTAATATCGAAGATACCAATTCACTTCTACATGTGATCTGTCTCTAGTGTTCCAACCTGATGCAAGATGACCTCATTTGTAAACATGGATGTTGCTCATAACAGAACTTAAGCATGATCATTGTGATACAAACTTGCATACCAATTCTTATCAAAATCTAATCAGAAACGAAACCTTTCAAGTGTATAATAGCAATGTTGACTTTAACAAAGCATACAGTTGTCTCCAATTTATGAAATGTTAATTCTTGCCAGTTACTAACCTTTGGATTTGTCTTTGTTCCCTTCAAGTCTCTTCCTCCTGAGAAATAATATTAATATTAATAATAATAATAATAATAATAATAATAATAAACAAAGTGCATGAATTGTTGTACCCCACTTTTCATTAGCCTCATCAATATCAAACTGTCTAAATAAGTGGTTGAAATCCAATACTAAAGGGAGTTAATGTATAGGAACAATGCAAGCGGGTTTAACAATCTGGAGCTATAACATTTGCTAAACGATGACACAGAACAATGACAATCAAACTCAGGTAAGGTCTCGCCAGTATCAAGTGGCACGCTAAACTTGTTTGCACTCTAAAAATAGTGAAGGGAGCTGCTGAGTGGTTACAAATGTGGGTGGGTGGAACAATAAGGACTAGAGCGCTGCTAAGCAATGATACAAAACACTGACTATCAAACTCATCCAGGGTTTCATCAGTATCTAGCAGATTCAAAATCTGGTTTAAATCCAATAATAATAAATGTAATGATTGCGTGGACACAAAAGTGAGATGGACAGACAGAAGAATGGAAGGACATTTAATATCCCCCTTTTCTACAAATAGCAGGGGACAGTAATACATACGAGAAGAACAATAAACAAAAAGTAACAATAAACAAAAAGTGTTATAGTAAAGCTGTTTTATTTTAAGATGACTGATTACTGTTTGCTTTTTAATATTTTCTACCTCCAAAATTCAAACAATTTTCACCCAAACATTTATTTGGCAAACTGACGACCAACATCCATTAAATTCCCATAATTACTACCTCTCTTTATGATCCAACTTCTATATCTCAGTCTTCTCATTTTCTTTTACAGTACTGGGCTGAAACACAAGCTGTGTTAAATCCAGGTTTGACAAAAATGGGGTCAGTTGGCAAACTACATTAGAACGAGAAAAAAATTGACTAATGGTGTGATTATAATGGACTAACCTCATAGTAAAAGAGAGATCATTTGCATAGACTGTCCATCTTTATTAAAGATTTACTTCTTTGTTGCCATCTGCAATGCTCTATCAATGGGGGGGGGGAGAGAGAGAGAGAGAGAGAGATCTGCAATTTGATGCCTCTCCAACATTCTAATGTCTTTGGGAAGTACTGATTTGCAAGTGATATCTTGAGGTTGTGATGATGTTTTTCTTTTCAGTTCTGCCAATGTGGAACTGAATTCCTTCTGTTTCAATTTTTGTCTGGGTTTTACCAGCCGATTCAACAGTCATCATATCTGTGACCATTTGCATTACTTTCATGATTTCAGAGTGATAATGAGGTGAAGTAACTGGCTATCTATTGCTCATTATCTACATCTTAGCAACACTTTGCCACCTTTATAAATGAAAAATGGTGGTACATCAAGGATATATCATGTGACTGGATGCATCTGCTCATGAGACCAACAATTTTTCTTTTAGCTAAAAATGTTAAAACTGGAGTGAAAATTGCCTAAACAGGCTACTTGAACTTGTTTCATACTTTTCATTGTGACTATTAAAATTCAACTGCATGCTGAGCTTATTGTTAAACTCCCAACTTTGTATATGATAAAATCTGTGCATTTTAAAACTGATAGACCTTTCACAAATCAATGAAGCACTGGAAATTTTGAAATAACAACAGAGTCCATCATAGGGACTTTTGCTCCATGTTCAGTAAGAATTTCTAGGTATCCAAGAAAAGACAAAATATATTTTTAACTGCTTAGTGCCGAACCATCTCCAATATTCATAAACAGAAACAAGATTTTTGAACTGGTCACTACTAAATTTTAGTGCCATTTATGACTAAACACACATTATTTGGATGAAAACCCTATGTCTATATGACCATCCATTCAGTAGTAACAGTAATAAGAAGCTATTACAACATGGCTGGCCATACTAGATCTCAGAACAGCAGCATTTTTGTTTTGGACCAAGCAAACAACGTAAGAATTTAGGTGAAACCACATGCTGATGTAACCATCCATCATGGAGGAGTTGAGACACAATTTTCAAGATGGTTATCACGGTGTCCATCCTGAATGTCAGATCAGTACCATTTTCATTTAGGACCAAGCAGACAATATATAAAGTTTTTGGGTGTAAACCCCAAGTCGACATGACCACCCATCAAGCAAGAGTAGCGATAAGAAGGCTTCAAAGATGGCTGCCTTGAGAGGCCATATTGGATATCAGATCAACACCATTTTCATTTAGGAATAACTAGACATTGGAATGAACATGTGTAGGGTTTCATGACCATGGAAGTAGTTTAAAAGGAGCAGTGATAAATGGAAGATGGACAATGGATCACTGACCATCCCATCAACTTTTTGGGTCTATGACCAGTAAAGTTAAAATCTGAACTGAAAACATAGATGGTAATTTATCTGGCAGCCAGCTGATAAAGACAAGTATGATATCTACTCATTCTTTTTGTTCTTCATGTCTTATACACATACTGTCAACCTTGGTTTAAAGATCATCTCTATGAAGAAATCACCCATCTTAAACAATACTGTCTCATGTTTAAAATTATTGTAAACAGGTTCCAATGGGCAGCCATCTTTCTTAAATTTCCTTTTCCCACTTACCAGAAACATCATATATCATAGGTCCTGAGATATCATACTTCACTTATTGACGGATAGCTAGGGCAGACGGGACTTTGTATCCATCTGATACGAGGTTATCATTTCCATACACGCAGATTTGAATAAATGACTGATAAAGGATGCTCAATTAATACCTTCTCCAGTGTATGTGAATCCCTCTCCTAAATCAAGGTTGTCATCGTATCCTCCTGAAAGAGCAATAGAGTAGGCTCCTTCAGGCCCAGAGTGAATGCCAGCCACTGTAGGTCTGAAATGTAGGAAATTATTCCACAAACTTTACCACTACAGTTGTCCATACAATAAGGATTGCACCAAAAAAAAAAAAAAAAAAAAAGAAACTTGTTTAATAATAATAATAATAAATAATAATAACAAATTATAATAATAGCCAGTGCCTTTACAGATTTCACATTCCCTCCATACCGCCCACCATAAACATTGCATACCCATCCCCACCCCCCCAACAGTAATGACCCTCAGGTTATAATGCAAACAACCTGCATCAAAAGAGATCCGATTTAGAATAACATGCTATAAAATAAAGGTCTCTGCAGTTTGTTAGGAGTCATCAGGAGAACAAACAAAAACTAAACCTTCTTTTGCCAGCAAGCTGTGTACTTGCAGATATCAGGTTCTCTGCAGTTGGACCCATCTAGTAAGATACATGTCCAATGGGGACACAATTGTTCAATTACGTTGCCTGATTGACAGCCAGGCTTGACCTCACAACTGTACAGGTTCAAACAACTTGTTTGAAAATCGTGTACACAAACTCCCAATTCAACATGGAGCATGAGAAGAATGCCATGGTGACCTATATGTCACTGAGACAAACTTGAGACCTATATGTCACTGAGACAAGCTTGAGACCTATATGTCACTGAGACAAACTTGAGACAGTGTTTTAAAATTCTTAAGATTCTTCTATAGTTATTAAAATATAAACAAGGTTTAAATGGAGTTACGCTTTACAAATGTATTTACAAGGTGATCAAATGTCAACAGCAAGAATATACAAACTTAGACCACAGTGACTCATTTTACTGTATTAGATGTGTACATCTTGATCAGAATTGAACCCATCCAAGATGCTGCTGATATATGCACATATTCCAAGTTTGACCACAATCACATCAGAACCAAAGCCTTTAGAGTGGTTACAAGCTCAGCCAATCAGAGGCAAGATCACATCATTATATGTGTGGATCTTCAGGGATGGTCCTGGCTTTTAAAAAGCTGTCGCCAAAAAAATCGCCAACCTCAATATTTTGTCGCCAATTTTCAAAAAGTGTCGCCAGAACAAGTAGTGTACATTTTTCCAAGTGTTAATTTAGTCTATTAATGTAACAGGCAATGAAAATTACAAAAGTTGGGTTAGTTAATACTTTAATTACAACAAGCATTAACAAAATGTTACAAACTGTTACATGAAGATCTGTCGCGATTTTAGAGTTGCCCACTTGTTGAATGCAGTTTCAAAGTCTAATTTTTCACATCTGTACATGCTGATTCTCATTAAATTCTCGAGAGATGAGATGCAGAGCTTATTTCTGATGTCAGTTTTTATGAGGTTCATCTTACTGAATCCACGTTCAGTCTACAGTGCTGACAGGTGACACCAGTAGTCTCTCAGCAGCCCCCCCACCCCCCCCGGCTAGCATCCCAAAGCTTGCAGTGAATTGCTTCCTAAATCCCAAGAATGATCACTGAATGCGGTATAAATTTTCTTGACAGGCAAAATAGGATCTCCATTCCCACGAATTAAACTTACACGAGTCAACACCTGGCAATATTGGACCGTATATATAAGCATAAATTCACACCCAATTTAGGGATTCTTTCACTCCTGTATTTTGAGAAATAAATAATTATTATTAATTATGCAAAACTGTTTGTGTTTGTTTTTTTGCTATTTCTTGTTGCGGAGTTTAAGTCTCTGCAGCCGTAACACGGAATTGATGGCAAAAGGAAAAGATCAGTGAGTAAAATGCTGCACTGGCGACGGATATAATTGTGATTGAGAATTTTTCCATTTGCTTTGTATTTATACACAGTCGGTACTTCAAAGGTTATAAGTTTTCTATGAAGGTTTAGCAAAACTATTGTATTGGTATATGTATAAAAAAAAAACACAGAAGGATTAGCCATACAATTTAATTGTATCTGTTCTATTCGTGTCTTCAGAAGTCGGTCAGTTGTAGGTATAGTGTGGTAGCATGATTGACTTGATCACAGCATACAGTACTCAGCCCGGATGTCAGCATAAGCAGATTATGATGTAACAATGCACTGTAAAGATGGGGTTGTCAATACGAACAAAGGATCGTTTGTGTAACAGATTGATTCCAATGCATTGCTTAGTCAGGTTTGTGGCTTCCTTTCGTTCTCGCTTTTAATTTATCCAGTCCAAATCCATGACTGTATGTACAAATTAAATAACCAAAAAATATGTCGCCAAAAAAATCGCCAGATGGGATATTTTTGTCGCCAATAAGGAAAAAAAATCGCAATTTGCGACATTGGCGAAGCCCAGGACGATCCCTGGATCTTGCTCATTATTGAACTCATCCAAGTTTTTTGAAAATATTTAAGGTTTCATTTGAATCGGATCAAAACAATAAACTCCAGAGTGGTTACAAGCAATTGTTGATGGACAGATGAGGGACCATGCATAATGCATGAAAGGCACAGGGCTACAACATTAGCTCAACTAGTTTTACAGACAGGTGAGCCCATTATACTAACATGGGTATAGTTCAAACTGAGGTTACATTAACATAATATCTCAAAATAAAAATCACATGTGCATATAATTCTGTGCACCTAATATACATTTATAATTTTTCATTGCTTTTAAAATTCCTGTCTACTTTTGACAATATATAAAACACACACAATGAGTTTTTATTGCTGGGCATGTTTCTATTTACTAAAAACCACAATTCATATTGAGAAATGAATTATACAAACCTTCAACTGTATTCCAAGATTGCAACCCTAATTATAATACAATAATTCTGTGAAATGATCGGATCATACAAAGATATTCCATGATTGTAAAGGTTTTGTTAGGGTAAG
The DNA here is from genome assembly GCA_028554795.2 of Sinohyriopsis cumingii. Lineage (NCBI taxonomy): Eukaryota > Metazoa > Mollusca > Bivalvia > Unionida > Unionidae > Sinohyriopsis > Sinohyriopsis cumingii. The sequence goes on along the minus strand of CM068834.1, from coordinate 39,612,071 downwards.
TGGCAGAACCAAGAATAAGACAGCACGTGTGTTGCAGCCACATAGTTTGTAACGTAGATTTTAGTCAGGTAGGTCATATTTATTATGCAAAAAACCACCCCAAAATGTTGTAATCATTACAGAAAATGCAACTAACATGAACAGTAATCATATTATACCTAAACCTGTTACCACACAATATGCCAGCTTGAAAGCACACAGTAATGCACTGAATGTATTGACCATATTTCATTTCTGTGTGGTATAGCTGTCACCTGTTTTCACCCCAAATTCAGCGAAACAACTTGATGTTACAGGTGCTGTATTCATTCCAAAAATGGGAAAAAAGTGGGGCACTACAAGGCTGATCACGTTGAAAAAAAAAAACAAAAAAACACTAATCACAAACACCCTTACCTATTTTTTGGTAATTGAAGAAATTCAAACATGCAGCACATATACAAGCATAATGGAATTATTATTTCTATTTCTAGGTTTTCATAAAATGCAAGATCTTTGAGGACCGAGTCAAATACACAATGTAATATACAACTGGCAAGAAAAAGATCAAATTGGGGTCTGTAATGTTGAGTGGGTCTTTCATCCATCAAGTGAAGCAAAAAGAACTGTCTGAATTACACCAGTGTATGTCACTGAACCACACTTAACATCCGTGTACAGCGGATATCAGAAATAGCAAAAAATCTGTATATTCAACTCCCTGAAACAATGTTTTCTTCAATCCTGTCAAAGATAAATATTGAAAAAAGATCATTTTCATTCCCTCAGAGCTATGAAAAAAAACTGAAACTTACCTGTGAATTCCAGCACGACAACATTCCATTCTGGTCTCCCACTGTGTGCCCACCTCAACACCTGAAAACATGCAGAAAATCTTGAATAAATTTTACGGGGTTAATAAAAACCAGTATAATATCGCATATTGAGGTGTGCCTCATGGTCCATTAACTGGCCAACAATGTTTAAAAAAGGATGCCATTTTTCCTTCATTACTCCACCATTCCTCAGAAAATGCTCACTCACCAACTGCAAATTCATTTCCCATGAAGCCACGAGTTTAAAACATTTCATGATTGTTGATTAATAAGCTTGGCTTGGTCACATGACCAGAAGACTGACAGACAACGCAGAGTACCATAAGTAAGGTTCCTAACAAACCTTTTTTTACTTTTGGGAATTGCCATTTTTTAGTGCATGAATTTCTCAAGTCAAGATGTTTTAAGGATATTATAAATCGATTATAAAAGATGAGTGATGCACTGGAAATGTAATTTGTTGTGGTTTTCTGGAAGGGGTTGGATGGGTAAACTAATTTTGTTCATGTAATTTGACCTGTTAATATTGTTTTCCTATAGCTTTTCCTAGCACCACTTGTCCAATGAGATTATTCTCATCTTCAGTTAGTCTGATCCACTTTGTTTTACATCAACCCACATCATCTTATGCTAGCAGAAACAGCTTTTTTGAATAAGTATCCTTTTGCGAATAAACAAGTCCCTCAAAACTGGAAGCAAAATCTACAACTGATAAGAGAGCTCATGGCAGAACTGTTAGTTATTCAAAAAGTTGATTTATATGACGTCTACAGGCACTGAATGAAAATTTAAAGTTTATGGAATGTTTAAAATTTGAGAAATTTATGTATGACACATGTTGTGAATCGACATTAAAAAAACAAGTACAGCTAAAAAGCCCAAATCCAGTACAGTAGACGATAACTGGAAAGTAACTTCAACATTTTCAAGACAGATCCTGCTGCTGCTGTCGATTCTATGTGCCATGTTGAAAGAAAAAGACAAAAGTATGATGAATGACAAAACTCAAATAGACTGCAACACTGGAAATCAGCAATATAAAAGAACGAGTTTCTTCCTTATTTCACATACTGTATGACAATAAAAGATCCAAACTGATTTTTGAGACAGCAAGAATGATTTTCAAGGACTATTCAAGGACACTGTAACTGCAATGTCATGGAATTCAAGGCAATGAATTTAAAAAGCCCAAACCCATGTTTTCAAGGAAGAGTACAATCCTTGCAAAGCTGTACGTTGATGCAAAAATCTTCTACTCAATGATCCATGCCAAACGTTTAATATGGAAAACTGTTTATATGATCTGCTTATATACCACTAGAAACCAATTTGATGCAAAAACATCACTGAACCAAACTGTTTTTCCATATTACAGGTACAAAATGCATTTTTAAATAATAATGAGAAAAAAAAAGCAATCAACAAAATAACCATTTAATGAAAACAACTTCACTGATGATATGAATGGCAACTGATAATAGTAAAGCTGTCAATACAATGTAGATGAATTCTGTGTATCTACAAATTTTCATGCATGCCAATAATCAACATAATTTTCTAAGTCTATGGATAAAAGTACAAACATTTTCTAGTATTTTAATATATGATGCTACATTTTTCTTATGGAATTTCCTTCAGAAAGAATTATGACATACATACCACGATGTCACATGTACTTGATCCTAGGCATACACTGCAAATATTACAGCATTAGTAACCTCTATCACAATTAGTCTCCAAACTTTTCTTCATTCACAAATATTATTACTGTAACCTGGCATTTTTCGAAGGGTTGACATACATACATGCCACCTCTGGTGAGGAAAAAGTGTAAGCCAAGTGGACAAAAAGAGTAATCAGAGTAGAAAAAAAGAGTAATCCACATATAACATGATAAAAATTCAATATGCATATGTACAAAATGATTTATTTATCCCTCTGGACTTTTAACGTCAATTAATGCTTCAAGTTTTCGTATATAACACTTTCAGCTTTAAAAAGCAACACTCTCATATTGCACTGCAAAACACTTTGTACCAGCTGAGACTATGAATGTTTTGCACACCAGTAGAGAAGCAAGTGCTGGGTTACAGAGCCTGGATCTGAATTCAGTTTTGTGTTTGTTAATGATACTGAACAATCTCTCACAGTCAGCATTAGAATGGTGAAGAACCAATATTCCTTTCATAACCTGACAAAGAGGAAATTTATATCTTTCGGTTATTGGGTCTTTTAGCTGGGATACAAGATGAAAAAAATCAACTCTGTATGAAGTACATTATCAGGTAGAGTGCCAACTTGATACTTCAGGAATTCTCTTTCTAATTTATAAGCAGCCTTTCTGCAGCATGGTGTATCATATGACAGACAACCTGATATGTACAATGATGGAGACATTTTTCAAAATACAGAATGCAACTCCTTTATGATTTATGAATTCCAGTCATCACTGATGCAGTATCAGCTGAAAGCCCATACAGTTCTGCCAACTTAAATCTATTCAAAGCATTATCAAGCAAATAAAAAAAACTTTTCTCCAGTGGAATCTACTGTTAAATCTGGTAATGAAAGAAGAGCACTCTTACTTTGCCCTTTTTGTTGTCAAAGTCTCTTACACAGACTGGGTACAATAATTTGTCATCATTTTCACTACTCCTGTCTGTTGCAATAGTAAAAACGGTCCAATTTTCATGTTTCTGCAATTTTAAGTGAAGTATCTTCTGCTAAACACCTAACAATATTAGATGATTTTGTTCTTGCACATGCATATTTTCTGCCATTTTGAAACCAGGAAACATCTGTTTGAACAAAGGACCAATGTAGTCTTCTACAGCTATGAGTACTCTGTATTCTATTAAGAACCAATGCAGTCCTCTACTGCTATGAGTACTCTGTATTCTATTAATAACTCAGTCGTCTTCTACAGCTATAAGTACTCTGTATTCTATTAAGAACCAATGTAGTCTTCTACAGCTATGAGTACTATGTATTCTATTAAGAACCAATGTAGTCTTCTACTGCTATGAGTACTCTGTACTCTATTAAGAACCAATGTAGTCTTCTACTGCTATGAGTACTCTGTATTCTATCAAGAACCAATGTAGTCTTCTACTGATGAGTACTCTGTATTCTATTAAGAACCAATGTAGTCTTCTACAGCTATGAGTACTCTGTATTCTATTAAGAACTCGGTAGATAAAGCCTCTACATTTATCAAATTCATGTCCACAAATTAGTTCTGCTGTAAAAAGAAGTTACCTTAGTACTGGAGTTAGTAAAACGAGCTAATTCAAGGTTTCTTTGTTTTACCACCATGACCAATATTAAAATCCTTTCCACACAGCCTGCAAGGGCATGAAGCTGCCCTTCTTTTCCTAATCCATCTATGAAATTATTTGAAAACTATTTTTTGCTCCAACAAATGCATTGACTAGAGTAAATTGACTTTTAGTGCCAAATAGCTACAGACTGGTTCTGTACCAGATATGAATTAGAACAAAGAATCTGCAAGCAAAGATTAACAGTTAGAAAACCAGACTGTTTTATCCTAACTAAGCCATACAGCTGCTACAAATAGAAACTGAGGTCAAAAGTTGAAACCAGCATGTTTCTTGGAAGCTGCTATAATTAGAACACAATACTGGTAGGAAAGTGCATGCAAGTCTACAGACAAGCATACTCTTATGTCGTTGTTACATAGAAGACGTCTTTTCTACAATATGGTCTGTGGGATTAATGGGATGTTAATAAAAATGAGAAAACAAGTAAATTTTTTTGGAGGGGGATATACCAAAAACACGTAATCCAAATACGGTTATGCATAAAGCATAATTTAGTGTAAAAAAAAAAAAGCATAATGATTGAGCCAAAAGCGCAATGGTTGGCATGCATGGCCATATATTCAAGTTGATAAATTTAAATGTTTTAATTGATATAAATGTGTTTTGAATCATCTACAGCATAAATGCAGGAAGTGATAACTATTGTACGTGAATGTCTGATGTGGTTTTTTTGGGGGGGGAGGCTTTTCATTATTTATCTGAATAGTACTTTCAATGTGTTCAAGCTGGTCTTGGAAATAGCAATGAAAGGAAAGGAAAACTATGTCAAATTAATAATAATAATAATAATAATAATGAGGACTTTGTATAACGCCTAATCTTTAGAAGCTCTAAGCACTTTACAACATTAGACAACACCTATACGATAAAAAACATATGATGATATGATTACAAAAACAAACACCATGAACTTAGAAAACATTAAAAAAACATGCTGAGAATATTTAATAACCAGTACAACAATCACTTTTATGAAATACCATTTATTTTAAAAGAATATTTAAGTTACTGTTTGATGTAGAACAGAATATGAATTTCTATATATGCATGCTTGCAGGTATATGCAGTCAATAAAATGGAATGCACATTGTAACTAAGCAATTGCTTTAAGGTACAGTGTCTTAGGGTAAAGGTGGGGGAAGAGAAGAAATTTAAAACATTTTTGTTTTCTTTGTGAAGTGCACAGCTACCACCCACCCACCCCTGAGTACAAAAATATTGACTGCTTATGTCAAAAACACCGATTTTCAGGTATAAATTCTGATTTTTTTAAAACTTTTAACGCATATTTAACTATTTGCAACATCTACAACCATCAGTAAAGTAGGGTAGTACCTTCCTTATTTATTTAATGTCAAAGATGCATGTGTTGCACTCTTGCTCCTTTTGAACGGGCACCCTGTTCCATTCGGGTACTCATTTAAAGGATGCAAGAGTGCAACACATATTCAGACACTGGTTGTTTATAGGAGCCCTGTCCATACCTTTTTTCTTCAGTCATTAACGATTCCAATGTACCATCTCTCACTGATGATCTGAATTCTGTGTGATTTACTTTTACTGAACTGTTTTCATTCTAGCACACTGGCAATTCTTTGCGATTTTACTGTCTGGAAAGTGAGTGCGAAATAAATCGCCAGCAATACTAGTAACTGAAATAGGAAGGTTCGTTTCTCAAAGAAATTTAATAAATCATATTTTGATCAAATTAATCAAGGTTCTCTGGTATTTAAGCAAGTTGTATGTTCAAACCAAGTTGTTGATGATGAAGCAATAACCTTAGCTTTTTCATGTTCTTTTTTATATCATGGGTGCCTCCATGTCCAACAGCAAAATCACATTACACAATTTGCAAAACGTAAAGTTGTCTCATTTACTAAATATGGGGGTTAAAGACAGGCATGGTAGTCTTGATTTTGTATGAACCAATCATATTTTAGAAGCTATTCCTATAGACATGCAGTTCACTTTTATCAGAATGGAACTGAGTGCCCATTTTAAACATAAAACTGCAAGGAAATTTTGAATTATTTTTAAAATTAAAAATGAACCGCTCCGGTGGCTTAGTGGTTAGAGTGTCCACCTCGGATGCAGGAGGTCGTGGGTTCGATCCCCGGCCGAGTCATACCAGAGACTTACAAAAATGGTACTAACAGCTGCCTCGCTTGGCGCTCAGCATTAAGAGGTTAATGTTAGGACTGGTCAGCCTGGTGTCAGAATAATGTCACTGGGTGGGACATCATGCTACATGTCTGCGGCATGATGCCCCAATGCTAGACATCACTATAAACTGCCACACTGCAAATATCGTTGCAATATGACTGAAAAATTGTTAAAGCTACGTTAAAAAAGTCCAAATCACACAAAAATTAAAAATGTATTTTTAGGAAGAAAAACATACACCCGTATTCCCATTCAAAATATGGGACACATACAGGGAAAATGGGACACTTGGCAGCTATGTAATTGCATAAACCTGTGTTTATGCCTAGCTAGGTCAATGAATACATGCCAGAAAGCAATAATACTTCTATAGTTTGTACTGGTAAAGATATGAAATTGACACCAACATTAGTCCAATTTAAGCCATCAGGGAGTCCCCCAGCTGTTGACTGTGTCAATTTACAAGGCGTACACACACAAAAATATCAGCAAGGTGTGCTGTAAGAACCACTACAGCTACAATAAAATCCATGACGGGGCATGACTTGATGGAGTTTGTGGATATCCACTATTTCTAGTGGGCACTTAATAAGTTGCCATGTATCCAGTTCCACGATATTTAAGTAGGCTAACTAAATTCTGTGGTGCATGTATTGTACCTGCCTCAACATTTGCGCAACCCTTGTCATAACATTGGATATTAGAGTTGCATACCATATCCCTCCTTCCTAGCTATGACACTGGTGAAGGCAGTAAGACTAACCTTCTATTGGACCATAAACCTTAGGTCTGTTGGTGGTTACTTTCCCTGGCCTATTCTCCTCCTCGTCCTCCCATTCTTCTACCTCCTTCTGAATTGATTCTTTAGACTGAGGTGCCTGTTGAAGAGATGATGATCGCATATAATTTGTTGAAACTCACTTCAAAAAGTTTTAGGAATAAAGTGTGTGCATAGTGCAGAGTATTCTGCAGTCAGGAATATTTTATAGGCACAAACAATGGTACCTGGCCCCATCCGTTGGAGAAAAAATTTTCAGTCATAAATTTACGAGCTATGGAATTCTATATTATTTTGAAACAGGCTTCTATGTCCTGTTTCCAGTATACATCATGCAATGATTTACACAATGTATCTGACAGTAACTTTTTCAGCACTGAAGGCAGATATTCTGGTTTCACTTTCATGTCACAGTTTGACAATTCTTGATTAGTCAATGTGGGGATACCCCATTAATAAATAACGATGTTGTAGCAGTATTCATTTTTATACTATCAAATACATGAGACACCTGACTTTCATCATATGGACCAAAACTCTTTTGGATCACAATATTCACACATTTTCCAAACATGCAAGGCTAACACAAGTATTTGATGGATTATGAATGATCATATGATCATGAATATTTTCAGTTATTTTAATGTAACTTTTCAGAAATAGGAAGATTTATGAATATGAATGCCATCAAAGTGAGAGACTAACCAACACAAAGCCATATGGAACAACATCACATTAACTGAAATGAAGACTTTAGTGCCTTTTGATATTGACAGAACTTCCAAAATTTGACCAATGAATTAAATTCATCTGAAAGTGATTATTTCTGGCTTGCAGGATCCAACTGTACTCTTTTCTGGACATCAATTACCAACATCCCCTTCAAAAAAAAAATACTGTGTATCATTTAGTTTTTTCTATTCTCTTGCCAATATACAAACAACTCACTTGCAGAAATAAGAATTGATTTCTTTCCGACTAGCTAGCTTTAAGATTTTAAACTGCAATGTGAGGTACACTGAAAATTATATTGGAAAAAAAAAAAATGAAATAATGACAATTAAAAAAGGCTAGGAATTCTCAATGGTAGTAAAATAAAGACACTTACTGCACCTGAAAGTCGAGCTGATCGGCGACGAGTGCCCCTAAGAGACCCAGAATTTTCCAGATCCAACTCCACTGCAACACGCTTAGGTCTAGGAAAATCATCTGATTCTGCTTTCCTTTTGACAGGTCTTTTGAAAGAGATTTTAGGTTTGAATTTCAACTGAAAATAGATTATTAAAAATCATCAACTCCTGCAAAAAGAAAACAGATTTCTCAAGGATTATGAAACTGACACAGATAATTTACACTCAAGAACTTTCAAAAGGTGGGGAATCTAGTTTTTATACAATGGGATGGGGTGGGGGACATTTTTTGTCAGACCAGTGTCCAAATGTAGGCCATATATGAAAACTGATAATCGACTTTTATTGTCCCAAGCTTAAATCTGCAAGTGTCTGTACAGAACTATTATTAGTGTGGAAGCAGTCATATGTTATGACAATTGTACTATCTTTTTTGACATCAAACTGATGTTATATCAAATTATTAAAAGAGCAAAAGTAACCTGGAGGAGATAGGATCCCTATTAAATGCATAGCTGCCAACTTTCCAGGCTCACAACTGGTGAAAATAGGGATAAAAAGTCGTGAATTTGGACATGAATTAGTGAAAAATACAAGGACAAGAACTACATCCACTCCAACCGTCAATACTACACTATATCAAGATCGCAAAATAAAACTAAAACTACTACATATATGCAGAAATATTTATTTATCAAGACATGATACTGTGGCAGACTTGAACTTCCTCAACTGCTTGATCGTAAATTTGTTTTCGAAACAGTTCAGACTTTGTGCCTGCTGGTTGATCCTGGTGACTAAAATTGCTGACAAATTTACTGCAGCTAAGGAGGCCCTAAAGTCTGTCTTATTTTTCCTCAATAAAGAAAATATTCTTTCGCTGTCACTGTTGCTGTTAAGAATGCACAGGAGCTGCAGCACTTCTGGTTCTTCCACAGGAAAATTTGGAAGCGATTTTCAAGTCCTGGAACATTTGTTCTCCAGCTGTTAAAGGTAGAATGTGTTCGACAAGAAAACTCACAAATAATGCTTCAGCATTGGTAGCTTGCAGGTCTTCCACCGATGGCTTAAAATATTGCAGAGCTGAAATCTGCGAATTCTTAATTGTCCCAACTTCTACATGTTTTTTGCAAACGACGTGCTTCCTCACATTGTCTCTGTGATAGCACACAGTGCAAAAAGTATGATGAATATCAATGTTTAGTGGCAGAATGCACGGCCAATTTTTGATATATTCCAAATTTAACTTCACTTTTTGAGCAATACATTTCTTTTTCCTTGGTGGTTAAGACATTTTCGAGATCTTACATGTGATGCTGAACGGTAACTCAAATCAGTGTTGGTGACGCATGCGCTGAGCAAAATTCCGGTTAGGCCAGTTTCTCTAAAAAGCATATGTAAAACTACTCTTATACATATAGATTAAAATAGGCTAAAACGCTTGCTACTGGGCCAACTGTATTAATCAGTTGCAGATCTACTACTATCATGACCAGCAGTTCCAGACCGTTTCTGCAACTGCGAATATCACGACTAGCGCTAAGCAGGAAATCTGTTACTTTATTAAAGATTTAAAATAATAGAGAATTGGAGAATTCTTGAATTTTTGACTTGCGGCGCGAATCCATGAATCGCTGAAAAAGTCATGAGGGCTGGCAGCTATGTAAATGTAATGATTATGATGTAGAAAGAAGCAAAGTTAATGCCTTTTCTTTATTCAGAATAAATAAAAATGACTAAGCTCCTTGTTTATCGACCTAGCCGTAGGAATGAAACTGTCATTAATTGTAGAGACCCTGTATACAATCTCTAACAGCCAAAAATGTTGTCACCCAAAAATTCTGTGTATGGTATATTTTGTCACCAATAAGAAAGAAAACAAAAGATTGCAAATTTGTTACATTGGCAAAGCCCAGTATGATCCCTGAACCTGTCCTATTTGGAGCATGAATTGAATTTTAATCGGAGTCCATTCGACATGGGCCTGACACATCTCAGTGTAAGGTCAATAGCGGAGAAATGATCAGTTAAAACAAATGATTTCATAGTATGAATCCACCCAAATTTTGGTCCAAATCTGCCAGCATTAGTGTCTTGTAAGCAGTATACAGGACAGATTTACTGATGTTTATATTTACTAGCACAAAGATCTCTATTACATCATGCACATTACAATTTAGATTAGGCTGCTCTGTCTACTAAAAATTGCATTTCTTTAACATTGCGCTAATTGTATTTTGGATGCAATCATCATTGAGGACCTTGTTTCTCCCAATCAAAAATGTTTACAAACTAAATAAGGTTGAGTTTGAAATTTGTAAAGTTTAAAGGGAATTATTCTCAGTCATGCAGCAACTGCGCTAGGTAAATATTATGAGAACCAGAAGTGGGGTACAATTAACAATGGACCAGACTCAAAGAATGAGTTTCCACTGTGCATTTCCATTCCATTTGAAATATCTTGACATTCACATTAGGTTCCACCTAAAGGTAATATATAAAATATATTAAATCAAAAGGGGTGTGAAAGGTCAGGTGAATCTTGGACAAAAAGTGAAGCAGTCCATCTTCACCCACAGGGGGCTCATATTGTTGCTTACAATTTAACTATCAGTCATACATGTACTATATAATACTATTATATCTTACATGTATGGCTGATTGTCAACACGGGTGCTCAACACAAGATTGATGTTGTCAAAAATAAATAATCTAAAGGAAAAATAACATATCAAGCGACAAAATTACCTCGGATTACCCCCATGACCCGTTCTGACACTGGACCCTGTCTATCATACTGAAATAAATAACGGTAACTTCCCAAAAATTCGTTCCACTCCTGACCCTCGATTTTCTTCTGCTATTAGCGTTGTTGGGGGCTTACGACCATGATCTATGGTTTGTTTCAATCCTGAGATATTTTTCTATTCATCAAACCATCACTGAAGTTACGGGCGTCGAAACATCAACAAGCTCGTGTCGATGACCGGTAAACAACGACAAGTCCCCGAGTCTTCACCAACCAAGGGTCGTCCAGCATGGCAGCAACTTTGTTCAAGCCAAATGGATCGTCGACCTATGGCTATACCCAAGTAGTTCACATGGGCCTGTATTATTGCTTACAATCTATCAGACATATACTATATTCTTTATAATAATACTATTATATAATACATGTATGTCTGATAATTAAATTGTAAGCAACAATACCAGTCCATGTGAAGGAGTCCGAATCGCTTTGTATTAAACACACAACTGTTTTTTTTGTGAAGAACTTCTAAATAGCTTACTGCGTTGGAAAGTCCGATTTCTTGCAATATACGACGATTGTCTTCCAGATTCTTCTGCCTCAATTTTTCATATGAACTAGCCATTTTGAACTCGATCGCAAGGCCCTATCAATTGCCTATTTAGACCACGTTGGTAAGCTATATTACGCGCCAAAAATTTCACGTGATTGATCATGTGATCACTCCTTTTTGTGGCCTTCACTAAAATAAAATACATGTACTGTCCAATTGGTACAGGAAATGTTCTTCCTCCCCTCTCTCTCTCTTTCTTCAAAATTTATAGACATGCATGAAATAGTAATTTTATAAATATTTATTTTAATGTATTGTGCCCTGTAGCCAATTTTTACACAAACAACAATTTAATTGCATGCAATGGCGTCACCAAGGTTGTTGTCACCCAGTGCGGTAGGTAACTCATAGTGTCAATCCCATGGACCTCCGTTTTGCACAAATAATTCAAAAAATTTATAGGCAGTCAGTTTGGTGTCATCCCCTTTGATGGTGTCACCTGCCACACCCCCACCCCACACCCCCTAGTGACGCCACTGATTGCATGCAATGATTACTAAATTCGTCCCTCTGAAACACATGATAATTTTGGCCAATAAATCAGCCCATCACCCGTGACGCCATTGATTTTCGGTTTACATATAATAATTTTGAGTTTTGTATGGGTCTAATAAAGAGCTGATTAGGGAAACGATTTCCTGTCCAGCTCTAGGACACAAAATTAGATACATTCTTATATTTGAAATGATTTACAATGTAGGTTTTCGTAAAAAAAAATACTTGAAAGGTTTTTGATTTGGTAAAAATATCAAGATAATATCGCTGTGTGTAAAATACTTAAATTTATTTTACTATTAACCTGTTTGAAAGCAAATTGGGATATATATTACATTTAAGATTCACACAACGCCCTTTTGTCTTCTAATTAGAATTCCTATGTAAACAATTGCTATTTACCCGCTTTAAATTTACCTGGAATTTCAAAACACAGAAATTAATTTGTCTTCGCAAAATAGAATTGGCTTATTCATGCCGACAATAGTTTTGTCCAAATCCCATATGTCTCAAAAGTTAAAAAATGTATTTTAAAAAATAATATAAATGTAAACAGTTGCTGTAATAGTCTCGAAAATCTTGTCAGGTCCTGTACCTATGCGGACAATAATTTCTCTAACTTAACTTTTTAAGCTTCTTCTTAAGTTCTTTTTCTTCTTCTTCTTCTTCTTCTAACTACTACTACTACTACGAGGAGTATTATTATTATTATTCACCCCTTACGACTTTTAAATAGTTGTATTATTATTATTATTATTATTATTATTATTAATGCTCATGCGATGTTAAGATGTTTATTTCTAATTGTTATCTTCTACTTCTTCATTTCAAAATGTAGGTACGTGAAATATTTTGGTGAGCCTGTGGCATGTGTGATAAATCTGTTACTTCTGAATAATTCTTTGTGACTTATTTCCCTTGATCAGTAATGGCTGCGTGCAGACGAAGTTTTGTGACGTGTGCAATGCTTTAACTCGATCTCTCGGTATGTCTGCATTATTTGAATGACTACTTTCGGTCAAATTTACAAATAATATCCGTCAAAGAAATTATAGATATCGGTTCTTGTAGTCCATGAGTTTTTACTGCAGTGCATGAAATGATGAAGCATCAAACTGATGTAGGCCGAAAAACGAGAACAAATAATAAAGAACCGGAACGGAACCAAAACTATTCTGATTGAACCGCAACGAACATGTTATACACTGAAAATAAGTTTAGGGTGACGTTCATACACTTTAGGGTGATGTTAATAGGAAAATGTGCCGATATTTATGCGAAAAGGATGATATGTTATTTTATCTTTTTCTGTAATTATGATAACTATTTTTCTAACATTACAGTAACTATGTGACCTTTAATGGAAACAAAATGGGACAAGTAAATAATTTTTAAAAGAAAGAACAAAAACAAAACCAAGTAAACCCCCAAACAAACAAACCAAAAACCAAACAACACAAAAACACACACAAAAAAAAAAATAATAAAAATTAGACATGAAAGGAAATCCCAACTAACCACTTTTTAGTCTATCGGATAATAAATCCAACTTTTCATACTGCAATAACTTCATCCCTCTAGCATATTTGAATGAGAATCATCTGCAGATACATGTAAACTTATGCCAACTTGGCATTATTTGTATTTTTGTGTCATAATAATTGAAATAATTTGTCAGTATAGCCTGAACCATGCCATGTGGAGGCCACCAAAATTGAAAAGTCAAACATGAAAGTTACACCTCTTCACAACTATCATATAAAATGTTTCTATACCTTCAGACACATAACTTACAATGTATGTTACCATGTTTTAAGGACCTGAATGTTGTCTTTTATTGTATATAACTTTCACAGAATTTTAACATGTTTGTTTTTCAGTTTTTTATATTTCACATTTACATTTATTTAATAGGGTTTATCTTCTTAAAGTTGTTGTGCAATTCTTCATTGTTGCCTTTTTAGAGCTTTACATTTAATAATTTAATAAGCACTATACAGCCAAGTTGTGCTACAGTAACATTAAACACACACACACAGACACGCATGCATATGCATGTGCACTTACTGTATGTATAGAGTTGGGTAGATGAAACATGATTTTAAATGGTGCATATCTATCAAGATAAACCAATCAAATCTTAAAACTGAAAATTTTCATTGGTCCCAATAATATATAAAACCTATGGTTAACCTGCTTCATGCATCCTATTTTAATTTTGTATGAGACGGAATAGTTACATTAGCAAAGTTATCAATTCATTTCAGCTCAGTGCTTTGAGGTCTTATGTGTCCCATATACGCACATTAAATTAGGAATATCTACCAAGAGTGTCTTTTTTTGACATGTTTCTGCATACTAGTTTTACTGGTTCTGGCTTTTTGTTTGCTTTGCAAGAAAGGTACAAGGACTATACATGTACAGTCTTTATATGATATTCCCATGAACAGTTTTGGAACATATGAATTAAATTAGTTTAATTCTGTAAGTAATGAGCATTGTTACTCTTTGTACAGAAACACATAACTAGTTGCCTATGTTCAGTATTTGTTGTGTAATTTGCTGTTAAAGATTTTGTAAAAACGAGTAGCATTTAATGTGCGAATTTGAAAAGTTTGTAATATCTTATAAATTTGTGGTCTGACATCATCAACACAGTGCTGCACATGGACCCAACAAGTTAAACCTTATCAGTCACACACACACACACACACACACACACACACACATCCCAAGCTGACCTGTATTTGGCCCACTCTGGTTTAAAATTTAGTTTTTTTTCTCAATAGCATAGAATTCGCAGCTAGACATTAAAATTTGTATTTTCTCCCATAATGTAATTTTATTTTTTTCAGGATAATGTCCCGAATTCCAGTCATGTTGTCATTGTGGATTCTGATTCTCTCCAACATTGCAGCAAATGTGCTGTCTCAAGATCTGTGTCCAGATCCACAACCAGTGCCTTGTAAGTGTGAAATGGTTTGGCAGGGTGACAGAGGGTACTATAAGCATGTGAACTGCTCAGGTCTGGGCCTTTCATTTGTTCCAAATAACCTGCCTATGGATGCACAGGAAATAGAGTTTTCTTTGAACAATTTAATGGTAACAGAAATTGATGCTTTCAAGAGTTTTCCCGACCTCACATATTTATCCCTAGCAAATAACAATATAAAATATATTCCATCAATGGGATTCAGTAATCTGCAATATCTGAAAGAGTTGGACTTTACAGGAAATTTACTACAAAATATTTCTGAGGAAACATTTTATGGTCTACGAGAACTTGAGGTATTAAAAGGTCTTGAAACGAACCAAGTATTAGTGAATGCTTTTGGTGTCTTTGATAGACTGAAAATGTTGTCAATCACTATTGCCTCTGAGACCATACCTAAACACATCTTTCAAACACTTTTAGTGCATACTCTTGAAATTAAAATCACGAAAGCGACAAGTCTTCCAGACTCCATCTTCAACTTCGACAAGAATACACTGACAAAGTTGACTATAGAAAGTAAATCTTTGCTTACTTTACCTGCAGACTTGTTAAGTGGACTTCGTCTCCTAAAAGTCTTTATCTTCAAAGCTCAAAACCTGCATACCCTTCCACACAATTTTTTCCATGATGTAGAAGAAATAAATGCATGCAATGTTGCGCTGTGTAAACCTGTAAACTTAAGAGAAATAGAGACACATGGTGTAAAGAGCTTACCGAGGGAACTTTTTCAAGGACAGGAAAGCATCGAAAAAATCACTATCCGAGGGACTGAAGACCTGCCAGCAGGTATATTTGATAACTTAGTTACTCTGGATGACCTTGACCTTTCTGAAAGCAGACTAACTTTCATTTCTTACAAACTCTTTAGTAGCATGTCAAGTTTAAAGACGCTTACTCTCAGAAGTTGTAACTTGATGTCTGTCACTGATAATGTCTTCCAAGGACTTACTTCACTGATGAACCTGGATATGTCCAACAACTCAATCCAGATTTTGGCTAACTGTTCATTTGAGCCTTTTCGTTACAGCTTAGAGAGGCTGAATCTGAGTAGAAATCACTTAACAGCTCTTGACAGGAATGCATTCAAGGACATGAATTACTTAACTTTTCTTGATATTGCAAACAACAAGTTGAAGAACATTAGTCAGGATGTGTTTTATGACTTGATCCGTATACGGTCATTGTCCATGAGGAATAACTTTCTGACATCATTGCCTGTATCAATCTTTAGGTCACAGAGAAATCTTCAAGAAATCGATTTATCTGGAAATTCTCTTGAACTCCTCCCAAAGGATCTGTTCAATGGAACTTCATCTTTGAAAAGAATTGACCTTTCCAACAACATCATCACAACACTCCCTGATGGAATTGTTGCATACAAGTATCGCATTGATCTGAACGTGGTAAACAATCCTATCCACTGTGACTGTAAACTTAGATCTTTAATTGTTAGATGGATAGCTGCATCCCAAATACTGAAAATCCATGGTCAATGTGAAACTCCGAGGTACCTTTACCAGACTTTTCTTCATTCACTGACCTATGATGAAACATGTTCAGATACAGATCATGCTTCAGCAATATTATCTACAATTCCATCCCAACCAATTGAAATATTCCCCATTATGCTGTTGCCATCATCAGCAACAAATATATTCACCAGCTCAGTTTCCTTTGCTCATATGACTGGTATATACTCATTGACATCCATAATGGAAGGTCCACAAATGATAACTTCCATCGATATTCTTAAAACTTCATTTTATGAAGGAAAAGAAATGGTGGAAACAACACCTGTTGAAATGATCTTAAACAGCAAACTGCAAATGATGGTGCCACCATCAGTGGATGAAAAGCCTTATGATGTTGATGCTCTAGAAACACATTCACAGATTTTGGCAACCTCAACTATCGTTGCTATAGCTACAGATCCATCACAATCAATGGACATATTCCTCAAGACTCTGATGCCATCAGCAACAAACATATTCTCTAGCTCTGATTATTTTGCTCAAATGACTCGTATATACCCATTGATGTCCACAGCAGAAAGTTCACAAAAAATAAGTACCCCAGATGTTCCTACAATTTCGTATTCATTTTCTGAAGGGAACGAAATGCAAATAACAAATGTTGCATCAATCATAAACAGCAAACTGCCATCGTCAATGGATGAAAAGTATTTTGATGTTTATGTTGAAGAAATGCATACACCAATTTTGGCTTCTGAAACTATTGGTTTAGAATACCTGTCATCTGCATTCCCAGTGACATCTCTACTGTCTACATTGCTAGTGACGTATGCACTGTCTACATTTACAGAAGATGGGAATGAAGATTTATCCAGGACAACAATTGAACCTACTCCAGCTTACTCTGGATGGAGCAAAAGTGAAGATGATTGGTCAAGTAAATTAACACAGGAGACAACTACTAGCATGAATGTCATCATGACAGTAAATGCAACAACCATTGCAACAAATGTATCTGTTGAGGCAACAAAAAATGCAGCAGCCAGCATCAGTTCAAGCAACCAAACAATCATCAGCATAAATGAGACAATACAACCAGAGTTCTTATTTCCAAATCAAAGTTTCTTAATGTCATTAATTGCAACTCACCAGAAAGCTGATCCAATTGGAGATACTCCATCCTTTTATGTTGCAATTACTGTTGTCATCATCTCATTTGCCATTGGACTATCCTTTGCTGCACTTATAGTTTGGAGAAAACGACGTTACAGACAAAGAATGTATGAAGTTACACCAGTTTCCTCAAAAGAGAATGCTTTGCACAAAAGGACAGTAAGCAAAGACAGTCCTGTGACTTCAATTTCTCTGACACGAATTGATGATGAACGTAACTGAATATCAAGAGATGCTCTTAATGTTACTTCATATCCAGATTTGATAATATATTTCAATGAGGACATTATGCAATATGTTTTCAAGTTAAAGGCATGTAAGCAATATCACAGTTTCACATGTGATATTCTAGTGCAAGAATTTTTACCTGCTGTAAATAAGTTTTCTATTCAACCAACAAATGATATAAATATTAATCGATTTTGAACAGCCGGTTTAGGAGATTTATCTGTGTAGATAATGCCACATTTCATTGTTCAGACTGAATTTTTTGAGAGTGCACAAATGTGTATGTATGCATGTGTATTTGAGTGATGACTCCAACTGTACTGCTAACCTGATAATTGTGTGGAAAAGAGCACATTTTTGGAACATTTTGTACATTATCAGTAATGTATATGTTCTTTTGTTACGACTCTATGGTCTTAAACTAAGTAATAGAGAAATGAAAACCAAAACTTTTGGTAAAATATGACAATGATATAATCCAAAATGTCTCTGAATGAATTCAGAATAATCCCCAAATGGTTTTAATCCAGTCAATGACCACTTTAGTAATTCCAATGACTGATTTAAGTAAGTCCTCTCAAATTATATCTGAACACTACTACAAGTGAAACAACTAGAGAGATGTTGAAATAGGAATGAAGAATTGTTTAATTCTTTTTCCTTATATACAGACTTTCACCTGAACTATGAAACAACAGAAATGCTCTGGACCTAGGTCATTTCCAGCAGAATTTTCCATCAAATTCTTAAACAAGGACAGATCTGTTCAAAATTTAGCAAATAACTTGACAATCATAACATAGACCATGGGTTTTTTTTCCAAGGGAAAAACCAATGTTCTGAACTCAAATCCAAGTAATTATGTTATTTACAAATGATCAATATTTTAAAGAATAATCTACAATCATGGACAAAAATTAGCTATGCTATATGTTGTTTACAGATGATCATTATATTCTAGAATCATGAACAAAAGTTAAACACAAAATATAGATATATAAAACACTATCAAAATACATCTCATTTGAGAAGCTGGCACTAGTTGTCCTGAATATACTGTTACTTTTTTTTATCAGATTACAAATAAACAAGATAGCATGAAAACCATTTAATACCAATAGTAATTGCAGTAGTTTGTATGCAAACAACTGTACAGATGATGCAGTATGTCCATTATTTGCCTATCAATTAGAACATCACTTTGCCATTTCTGTCAGGTCAAGAAATTACCTCAGACTTTAGCTGTAGGAATACATATACATTTGATTGGTGATTTGCCTTTGGCAGAATGTACCACATATGTTGCAAGATAAAAAGGCCAACATTGTTCTGATTGTGACTTTGTCTCCTTCTGCTGCCATATTGTGCAGTGGGAAAAATTTAGTTTCCAAAGTAGACCTTAGTGGTTCCAAATTGTATCCAAAGTGTCTTGACTTGACAGAATCTGCCAAAGATGTTCTGATAGGCATGAATGTGTATCTGTAGTCTGGTACCATGCAGTCTTCCTAGGTTATGAAGGAAGTGATCAATGCAGGGTACCAGACTACAATTATATAATGGATTCTGTACAACTTGGCAGATGGGCCTTAATAGTCTCATTCAGCCGGAAAGAATGAGATGTAGATAATCTATAGTTTCATCATTCAGAGCACCTCTGCTGTTTCTGTGAGACACAAAATATGCCTCAATGGTGTGTTTGCATAGTAATATTAGCAGCAAAATTATTAATTTTGTTTGCCAGAAATTTCTTTATCAAAAACCATCTCAGCTATTTCTACAAAATTGGTCATACAATTGACAAAGAAGTTGTGAATGAAAAACTAGTTTGATGCATTTGAACTTCTGAGTCAAATAGCCAAGGTATTCAAGTTATGATCTGAGAAGTTTTGAATGCAGTATCATGTTTGTAAAAGGACGTTTTTTTTCCTACAGTTGGTTTGTTAAAAACTATGCCCTGAAAATACTTAAAATGCAGTTGCTTTCTATAGCTTTGACCTCCCCCGCCCCACCCCCACAACATGTGAAATTTCCATAATGAAAATTAATGACAAGCTTGGTGCTAGAACATTTTGACTCGGAGAAATTGTTTTTTTTTATTCAAAATATTTCAGATCTTATTAAAATGCAGGAAAAAGAATATATAATGTCCTGTTGTTTACATTGCTCCCAATGTAGTTAATGAGTTCAGTAATCACAAAAAGGGATTTTAAAGTTGAGTGAATGCATGTTTCATAGTTTAGACATTATAAATAAGGCATTCACACATGTATGTCTTTTTTTTTTTCAAGATAAAGTGCAGAAAAGTTTAAAGCGTACATCATGCTATATTAAATATGTTTTCACAGAGAAAATGAATGACAAAGATGGATGTAGAATATTTTGATAGAAAAAATTGTATTTGTTTTGGTGAAGTTTTGTTTTGTTTTGTCTAATAAATATATCCTTTCTAAGAAAAAATCTTTCATTGTATTTATTTAATGATAATTTTTGAAAACAAAAGTGTTAGCTTCAAATTTCTTATTAAGTATAACTGCAGTTGATTTGAACTGTTACTAACATTATGATTATATGCATATCTTTTTTTTCAATTGAGCGAGTAAATTAAACAATGATCACACTGAGGAATTATAAATATGCTGTTAATTGATTTATCTATGAAGGAGAAGCTGTATGAAGATGAAAATTGTCTCATATTAACACTTGTCTGTGCAGGTTTTCACCGAAAATACAACATGTTAATTGATTCATTAATTAAAAAGCTATATGCAGTTAACCAAATAGCATAAATATAAATGAGATGTCATATGAAGGTGAAAGTATAACAAAAATATAACTTGTTCATTAAGTAATGAATTAAAAAGCAGTAACTTTTTTCGATCATGCATTGCAAATCAATTTCTTGGGGACAGGTAGGTGTGTGTGTGTGTGTGTGTGTGACTAAAGGGATGTTAATGTAGGGAAAAAAGTTATATGTATAAGGTTGAATAGGCAGGATACAACAGAATACAGTTACTTGTATCAGGTTTCTATTTAGCAACAAGGGGGACAGAGAATTTGGAAAGCATGTCAACATCAGAAACAGTTGAAAAGGTAAGTTGTGGGATTCAGGAAGGCATTAATAAATATGGGTAACTGGGTCATATTTTTCTATGTCAACATCATGACAAATTTTGGTAACTGGGTCATATTTGTCTTAATGTTGGTTTGGCACATTTAGTTTTGGTATATATATATATATATATATATATATATATATATATATATATATATATATATATATATATATATATTATAATACACAAGACTGCGAAACTAGAGTATGTAGAATTAAGATTGTCAAATGCAAAAATCTGGTGTCCACAAGACCCAAAAATATTTTAATTCAACAATTCTCTAAGAGAGAAATATTTGACAACATAGTTTATAATGGTGACGTCTGCAAACTAGTGGCGCGTGACAACGAAGTTAGCACTTATAAAAGTTAACAGACAAATATAGAGGTCTTGGGCAAAATGAATACAATCTAGATTTTAAATGTCCGAAATATATACCATTACCCATTCATAACTTAGGTAACTATTCATCAAGACGCATATATAAGATGATCCAATAAACAGGTAAAACAAAACAATGACGAGAAAATACCATTCTGCAAGGATTTCATAGTTGATAGGTTCATGAATGACGGACAAGAGATATCAACAGAATGACAATCAATTTTGTATAAAGCTTTTGATTAATGGAACAATCTGTATAATAGCGGACTAAATGTTGTCACGATGAGAAGCTCACAAAAACACTTGCATACTTCAGAAACACGAAACGAAATATTTTCGAAGAGACATTTTATCATACAGACGTATACAAATATCATTGAAAGGTTTAACATAACAGCTATGCCACCGAAAAAAGTTTTATTTATAACGGAACAGTTAAGTAGTATCCATTGACGATACCAGTATATTTAGGATGTAATGGTGATACACATGACTAAGTACGTCATGAGAAATATGTTGATGTCGTTTGACATTTTTAAGCGATTTTTAATGTATGTAACAACCTATACCTACTCGTCATTACTGTGCACCCAGACTATCACATGATGCATGTTTAAAGATATAAAGTGTAGAACATTTATCAGAATGTGATATGTTCCTGATGATTGAAACTTGAAAAAGAGGTGGAATTAGCATGACACAGAACAGACACGCTAAAGCAAAGCATTTATACTTGGCTAAAGATGGAAAGATAAAAGGTGATGAATACGAACAGCTAAGATCGATATCATTCGTTATGTACATAAAACACACACTCTTTTGGCCTGGGGAATGTCTTAGTATATACCAATAAAAATTTTAAATTTGTAACTGGTGACAATTTAGCTGGGTGGATGATTTCACATATTTCCTGCAGTCGACCAGTATACTATAGTCCATAAAATGTGGACTCTACACATATTTGAACATTTATACACCTAAATGTATTAGATGCAATTTCCTAATTGCAAACAAGTCCTGGGTAATCATACTTGCAATTCCCAAGTTAGCAATGTTCAATCATTGCGTTAACACCATAAAACCAATAGGGACATTTCTTTTAGATCAAAAATAAATATTCTTCTCTGTAAAAGAAGTTGACTGATGAATACATGGGTAAAAAACGTGTTCCAAAATTTTTATAAAAATTGAAAGAAAGATAAAATAAATGTCTCATTTATGGCAGAAAAAGATTTTAAAAAGTTTTTACTGTTTTGATCAGCAACCATGTTTAAAAAATCATATATAGAACTGAATGCAAGTTTGATATAAAAAGCTAAATCTGATTTTGCAAAAGACTTTTTCAAATTGATGAATGGTGTCCTATTCCGCAAACAGATGGAAATCACATAACAACAATAGTCAAAAATGTGCAGCTGAGTTTTATCGCGTTTTTCTTTCTTAAATGCCAAAAAGATTCATTTTAGACGATGACACAGGACTGGTTAAAATGAAAAGAAACAGTATTAGGGTTATATACGTGGCTAAAGTACCATTTTTACTTCAACAAGTTTCAAAACAAACAGTGAGAAAATAAGACTACCTGTAACTGATGAAATCCGCAGTGTATACTTTAGGCAGAAATGTTTAACAATAATATTAAAAAGAGGCGTCCAATTTGATAACAATGATGACTACCAGAGAAAAAAAAATCATGTTTTTATATATCGCAAATGAAAGAAGAAAAAAAATTGTTCGTGTACTTGTTAATAATAAGTTAATCTGTGTTACAATTAGAGCATATAAAGTGACAAAAACTGAATTTATTCACAACAGACAAAGACGAAAAGAATCTTGGTTAAAAAAAAGTAACAAATGTGTGATCAAAAGCAATTTGAAGCTGAAATGTAGAACTATTGCTTATTCAATCACAAGGAAAATTGCCTGGAAAGAATTTATATTTATGTCGTAAATATTATGAAATGTATAGCATTAAGACGACGACGAAGGATTCATGCAATGTCTATGCATGATGATAAGCGGTGTGGGGCACGTTGTACGCCTGCTATATGCAGTGATATTTTAAGTTCAATCATGCTGGTAGGCGCATGGACGTAAGCTTATGGTACAAGTACTCTACGGCCAAACGGATGTTTCAGTCTCATTAAAAGTTTATTTTTGCGTTCTGTTTTAGTTTTCTACAACTTTCCCTTTCATTCCAAATATGGTACTAAGTGATTTTCCTCAGGAATCAAAACGTTCTCGAGGATTTAAAAAAACAGTTGCGCTATAGATTGTGTGTTATTACCAAACGGATCTAACCAAAAATGACATCAGAAGTGGTTGCATAGTTGGGGCAGTGACTTTCATTTTTGCATCATCACTGTTGTTGGAGTCATCAATCATAACAAAAATATTGGTTCCTTAGTAAGAATCAACCAGTAGCTCAGCTCACTTATCTAAAGTGTCCTCAATATCCATAACAATCACATTTTCGTCTTGGAGTAGACACTTCTAATGTAAGTCTTCTTGAATATTAATGTTGATCAGACGATAACGATATATATGAAAAGAATATGTGTATTATGTGTATTCAGCCTTAACAGATCTCATGCAGACATTAATTTACCACAGTCCGTTAAGCCACAAATTATCATTGTATGAGGCATTTTTAAATATAATTAACAATGTCCAAAGATGATTGAATTTATGTGATTGTTTTGAATTTGTATGAATATACTTTTCTGAGCAGCAAGAGTTTCTTTTTTCTTTGTTGACTTGACGGTGGATATCGTGCAGATCGTTAGCTAATTTACGACAGCTACCATGCAATCGACTCTCATATATATACCGTATTTCAAACCAGATGCAGTGGTAATCAGTCTACAAAATATAAACATTTAAGTTACTAATTTCTGTGAGATCTTGTTGTTCATCTAAGAACTATTTCATGAATAAGAACTATTTCATAAATACTGTACACTGTTGCTTTGTGAATAAACATAGTTGGCAGTTCTCCATTAGTCACAAAAGATTTTACTGAAGTTGAGTGTTTTAAAAAAAAATTTTAATCTTAGCAAAAATTTGAATACCAGTCTAGCTCATTCTTGCATAATCAAGCATAGATTCGTCAGCGTTGTATTGACCACTATGACAGTGATTCTCTCTTTGCAATTTAGTCGTAAAAGAAAGTAGTGCTATTTTGTGCTTGTGAGTTATCGATTGTGGAATTGATTCTCAAGTGGTTGTATCAACGTTGTATTGGCTGTTTTGTCAAGTGATTGTATCATATCCCACACAAATGTTCTATAGTTCACAGTCCTGGTTACCGTCTTCTATTACTTCGGAGGCTTCGTAAATGTAATGTTATACCTGAAATGTTGTGGAATGGCACAATGACAAAGTGATTTCAGTATCTGAAAAATTATGTGTTATTAACGACATGTTTTCATACACAACATATTGCATAGCTTTAGCACCTGTAGTCTGTTCATTGTTCATCACTTCGTGGTTGATCATATATGATCTTTTGTGACTATTCAGTCATATGTGTTCTTATGCTGGTAATCACACATCGTTGTATCTCATACGTGTTTTATTCATCCATCTTGAAAAGATCGTCGCTTACGTATGATGTTAGTGATCTTATTCACAAGACTTGTACCCAAATTGTTTATAGCATCTCATTTTGCTTTATATCAAACCATAGAAAGACACTAAGCGACACAGTCATGATGTGTAGTTTTAGTTTTAAAAGACTGTTTGGTACACAATCTTGTAAAAAAAATCGATTTTAATATTGCTCGGGGTGCATGTGATACAACGATGTATTTAAATGAGGATTGGGATATTAAGTTCCATCTGGTAGCTTTTCATGCTTTTAAGGTAGCGGTGGTAAATGGCTGATATGACTTCACCTTGCATCACATTGTACTAAGTCACACAGCAGCAACGTTTTTTTTTCTAAGCCCCTCGACGTTTTGGAGGGAAGGGTGGGGTAGGGGTTTAAGGCAGAATCTTAAGAATGAAAGTAATATAGTAACAGGTGAGCGATTATAAACAGTACACCAATAAGATGCACGTTGTATCTATGGGATACCATCAATAGCCATGGTCCTAAAAAGGACAAACACATACATGTATACCATGGGAGAAAAAGAAATATGTGGACGAAACTACTTCAGCACCTATTTCGCGGTACACTGCTAGCGATATACGCTTGGTATCATCGCCACACGCCGCATGTGCAATAGCGGTGGAGATGGCCACCAAACAGACATGCTGCAACGCATAGAACTAAAGGCCAGACGACAATTTAGGAAGGTCCTTAGACAGCTGCATAGTAAAGCTCGTCTTAGCCCCGAGTCAAGCAAACCGACATAAATCAGTATTTGAGAAGCGACGGAGCAAGAGCATATTCCAGCCCAACCAGTGACGATCATAATCTCATTCTAGAACAACAAGCTTCCACACCATACACAGAAACATACCATGGTCGCCATATACGGCTGACCTCAGTCATCAACAACCAGTACCGACCCTGCGACAATCCGAAGCTGATGAGCCACGAGCTAGCGGGAAAGCATCCTAGGCTGTAAAGGTTCAACCAGTCCCCGCTAGGCGATAACTCTGGTATGAAAAGACGATCGTGCCGGAAAGGATAAAATTGTCGAATATCAGATTATGATACCATGGGGTAACTCTCTAGAAGTTAACTTATATAAGCTACTCTGAGCCATTACCACCGGCTTAATAGACATTCAAAGACAGGAGACTGGAAAGAAGAGGATTAAATTTAACATTTGTGTCAAGGATGAGTTACAAAAGACCACAGAGGAGGAAGTTATCTCCATGCCGGCCTATTTATTGGCCGAAATATTCAAGAAACATGTAGCCAATGTCAAAGCTAAAATCGAGGAGCGGCTGGAAAGGTTTACGAATATGCGCTCAGGCTGGTGGCTAGTGCGGTGACAGGAGGTAAAGGTATACATGTAACAGTACAACTGATTTCGAGGCGAATGGCAGATATTCACTCTAAAGTGGATTCCCAAATGTGCAGTAATCATCGTAGAAAACACTGGATGCTCAGAATAGGCCGTTTCATTCTATATCCGATCAACGATAATTCTCGCAGAATTAGCAATTACAGTTTGTCAGGGGACACTTTAATTTTAGAAGCTTAAGTTTTCGATGAAGGTATCAGACATCACAAAGTTTGAGATCCATAACTCTACTATTACTGTTAAAGTCTTTGGAAGGGACCAAACGCTTTACCCTATACGCATCTTCGATAAAATATCAGAAAAGACCATAAACATTCTGCTATTGACCGAAGATGACTGGTAGCCTATTGCCGCTGCGCTTTTCTAACCTGGCGATCCCCGTACATGTGCTCTATTTTGTTGCCGATTAGCGTTGTTTAGATAAATCATGCCAACTTCGTATACGTTCTCTTTATTGTTTTATAGAAAGATAGCTATTGTTTTCAAAACTATGTTCTCTATATCTTCTCTCACCAATCTTTTGTTACTTGTTTAGGCTCTAGTAAACAGTACCAAGAATAATCCACGAGTTAAATTTTAGAAGTCCTAGTAATGAAATCCATAATGGAAAGCGATGACGTATACTATAACCAGTAGTGTAGTGTCTACAGTTCTTTTTTGTTCCGCAGACATTAATATTCCGATGTTTGAATTTCCGAATAAAATTTCAAGAAATGTCTTTGTCCACGAATTCGGTATGAGTAGTAAGGTGGGATACTATAGCCTCAATGGGAATTAGCATTACAGACCCCACGTGGGAACATATAGCCTCAAGGGAAATTTAACACGGAGAAAAATCGTGGGAACATATAGCCTCA
Organism: Sinohyriopsis cumingii; assembly: GCA_028554795.2. NCBI lineage: Eukaryota > Metazoa > Mollusca > Bivalvia > Unionida > Unionidae > Sinohyriopsis > Sinohyriopsis cumingii. The sequence goes on along the minus strand of CM068834.1, from coordinate 39,584,783 downwards.
AGGGAATTTAACATGGAGAAAAATCGTGGGAACATATAGCCTCAAGGGAAATTAAGATGGAGAAAAATCGTGGGACGATATAGCCTCAAGAGGAATTGAACATGGGAATAGGGACTGTATAGCGTCAAAGGAATTTAAACAGGGTGGGACTGTATAGCGTCAAGGGAAATTGAACATGGGATTTTTTTTTTTTAAATTTTTTTTTAAAAAAAGGGGTAGGCAATTGAAAGTCATTCTCTTTTCGAGAAATGTGGGTGGCCTTGAAAAGGGCCTTTGGGTTTATGTTAATATTAATATTAACATAGATGGCATCTGTCACATCTTCTTCTTCTTCTTAAACTCCTTCTAACTGCAGGTCCATATACAAGTACTCTCTTGAGACATCCTTGTCTTCTATCTAAACTCTTCTCATTCATAGACTAGTATCTGTCCTATCAACAACAGTCCACTTGGACCGCACATACATGAGCATGTCCGTCCTAAACATCATTCAAGACACAAGGGTGGATGATTCGACTGTGGTCCACATCGTGAGGCGACGAGAACAGGTGAATCAGTGCAGTGAACTGCGCTTATTTATAGGTAGAAGAAGGATTGAAACGGATTGAGTTCATTCACCAATCCGAACACGCGTTACAAAATTCAGTTAGCCCGCATCCAATCCGAAGAGAGCAGTTTGTGACGTCACGTGGTCTATATAGATTCGCTAGCGCCTGTGTGCAGTCAATCTATGCGACAGTGATTCAACATGACGGAAACTCAGAAAACGATCCATTGGGGTGCACCAGCAGGGGAGACCGCCCAAGGGAACCCGGACTTCAGAAGAGGTAAATTGGGATTTTGTGGATTTTCTTACTTCGCAAGAATTTGTTCCGGAACCTTCGTTACCTTCTTCATTATCGCAAGTGGAGAATTTTAGACAGAGACAGAAAGAAGAACTGGATAAATTTATACAACGACAAAAGGAAGCGGAACAAGCTTTTCTCCTACAGCAACATCAGCAAGAAGAAGAGGTAAGAAAAAAACAACAAGAAGAAGTAGCAGCAAAGAAACAAAAGGGTGAAAATCAAACGGTCACGGTACTGTTGGACATTTTAGCGGAGTTAAGAAGTCTGAAACAAATGTATCAGACTTCTTTATTACGACCGAAGAGAATACGACCTTCCCGAGCTAAACACGTCAACCCTGTGACTAAGCCTACCGTACCACCCTTAGTGATTTCAACCCAATCATCATCATCATCAACATTACGCAGTCCAGAAGTAGGCCTTGGCCGTGGCAAAGGCTTAAGACAGTTAAAGTTGATTGCTTAAACTCACCCCTACACCAAAAAAAGGCCCTTTTCAGGGCCACCCACATTTCTCGAAAAGAGATACAATTTCATTTGCCAATAACTCAAAAAAAAAACATTTTACCCCTATAGTACGTGTCTGTGTATGAGTGCGTGAGTGTACGTTCTTATTTTAAAATCAAAACTCAAAGACACTTACCTTATATAATTAATTTATTCTTTTATCCATTTTTTACAATCCAATTCACAATTCACAACAGAACACTTCAAAAAGTTCATTAACTTCTTCTGTCTCCTTGTTTACTCTCTCTCTGTTTTTTCAATTTCTTCACCGTCTTTTCCTCTTCTTCCTCCTCACTTTCTTCCCTTCTTCTTTTCTTCTCCTGTTTCTTTTTCTTTGACTCTTGTAAATAGAATTGTCTTCTTTCTTCCTCTTCTTCCTCTGAAGAACACCTCTCTTCCTCCGAAGAATCCCTCTCTTCTTCTTCTGAAGAATCCCTCTTTTCTTCTGACTCCTCTTGTTTCTTTTTTGGGCAATCTGGAGACCAATGTCCTTTTTCTTGACAATAATAACAGGTATCTTGACTTCTGTCTTTTTTAGCCCCTTTTTTTCTTTTTTGACGGTCTGGACATTCTGAAGACCAATGCCCTTTCTTCTGACAGATATAGCAAGTATCTTGACTTTTATCTCGAAAGGAAGGAGAGTAGTCCGTCGGCTGGTCTGAAGAGAATTTTCTAATGATCCCTCGCAAAGCTCTGATGAAACGTTCGATTTGGCTAGTCTCTTCCATCGTTGTGCTCGGTTTGAGAGTGAAATGAATAGTGAAAGGACAAGACACACACCCTTTTATATACGCTGGTCTGCCATGACTATAAATTAGTCCATGGTGTTTAAACTTCAGTCATTTGACGTTTTTTACTCAAGATGAAACGATCCAATTCATTCGAGAAGAAAGAAGAAGAAAGTAAGAGGCAGAAACGTGATCTATCGCCTCGTACCAGAGCTGAAGTCTTGGCACAAATTCATGCCAGTGATTTTGAAGAGGACATGAGTGAACCAGAATCCGATCCCTCTAAACCAAGTTCACCACCCTTAGTCAACCCTGAAAAATACTATTCCATTCGAGAGACGGAAAAGCACTCCTCTAGAAAATTTAGAACCACGGCTTACAAATACACGGTGAAGTTTAAAGATTTCAAGGCTGAAGTACCGTTAGAGAAAGCAGAAGGGTTCATCACTGGGGTGTGGGATTCTTTGCTCACCGCACTCAAGCGACAATGTCAACCCAAAGAACACGATCGCTTGAGACTTTCCATACAACACGACGGTTTGAAATCCCCTGTTTGGATCGAGTTTAGCACCCCTGCAGAATTGACCGCTTCCAAAGTCATGGACAAGATTCAACACGTGCAACAATCCAATGACCAGTTTGACATCACCGATGGAAAAGCCACACTGGACATGACTCACGTCTCTCCTCCTCAAGGGACCGGACGTAAAAAGATGTTATTGGTGAACGAGCTTCGCAGCATTAAGCGTAGCCTCGTCCAAATTCACAACCCTCAAGACCAGATGTGTTTAGCCCGAGCCATCGTGGTGGGACGAACCTATGCCAACAAGAACGACACGACAGAATGGAAAAGAGCCTGGAAAACTATTCGACAATCGGACCGAGCCAAACAACGAAACGAAGCAGAACTCCTGATGCAACAAGCTGACCTATCCAAAGACACACCCTGTGGCATTCCTGAGATGCAAAAATTGCAAGATGCCCTAGCTCCACGATACACCTTGAAAGTACACCCTCAAGAAGTGCGCGGACCTCTGTTGTTTCGAGGCCAAGACTTTAAGGACGGAAAATACATTCATGTCTATTATCACGATGACCATTTCGATACCATTACCAGTATCACTGGATTCCTGGGATACGGTAATTACTGTGAAAAATGTGACTATGGTTATAATAATCGAGAGCAACACAAACACTGCGGATTGAAAAGCTCAGGATGTTTGGCCTCTCCACCCTGTCTGAGCGAAGGACCAGTGCCTTGTTCAACTTGTCTGCGCACGTTTGTCAGCCCTACCTGTTACCAACAACATCTGAAGACGCAAGGTTCACAGCAGAAATGTGCTTGTCAACTCCTGAGATTGTGCCCTACCTGTGGACAAGGTATACGTACCAATAATGCCAAGGCACACGTATGTCGAGGAAAGAAAAAATGTCACATTTGTCACCACATCGTGGACTTGGAACACCAATGCTACGTGCAAAAATACCAAACCCCACCAGAGAAAGAGGACGGTCACAAGAAGAAAGGCAATTTCATCTTTTTCGATTTCGAGTGCATGCAAGAGACCGGCATTCACATTCCTAATTTCTGCGTGGCTCATCAAGCGTGCGAGAAGTGCATTCAAGAACCTATTTTCAGTCATTGCCCTTACTGCAGCAAGATTCCCGGACGGCGTGAAAAAATTTTTCGAGGACCGAACACGTTAGACGATTTTGCCCAATGGGTCTTAGACCCCATCGACAAGACGTGGAGCCAAGAGGACATCGAACGTTACGGAGATTGTCATCGTCATGCCACGGTGATGGCTCACAATTTCTCCGGATACGATGGACAGTTTCTTCTCAGATACTATACGGAACATGGCACCGAGCGTCCTAAAGTCACTTTGAACGGAGCCAAAATCATTTTCATGCAAGTGGGACAAGTACAGTTTAAAGATTCGATGAGTTACTTGGCCATGCCTTTGAGCCGAATGCCTAAAACGTTTGGAATGACAGAAATGGCTAAAGGGTACTTTCCACACTTTTTTAATACGGAAGCCAATCAACACGCCGTTCTACTCCATTTACCTGAGGCTCACTATTACGACCCCGACAACATGCGTACCGAACAACGAGAAGCTTTCTACGCTTGGTACCAGGCTCACGCCTCGGACCCTTTCGACTTTCAGGAAGAAATGCTAAAGTATTGTCGTTCTGACGTGGACATTTTACGACGTTGCTGTGGAAAATTTCGAGAACTGTTCATGGAACACGGAGGGGTGGATCCTTTGAAAGAAGCTTGCACCATTGCCAAAGCGTGTTCCTTAGTGTACAGACAACGATTCATGCCTGAAAACACCGTAGCTGTCATCAGTCCCCAAACGACCCACTATGTCAAACGTCAATACTCAGTCAAAGCCCTACGCTGGTTACACTACTTGTGCGACAAGGAAGACAAATGGATTCAGCATGCCCGCAACGGAGGGGGTGAAAAAACCATCGGAACGTATTCGGTCGATGGCTGAAACTTAGAAATCCCCAAGATCGTGTACGAGTTTAACGGTTGCTTATTTCACGGATGTCCCGTCTGTTACCCTGATCGTAGCACTAAAAATCAGTTTTTACAACGAACCATGGAAGACTTGTACCAGGACACTTGTCAGCGGCGCCTAAAGTTGGAACAGGAAGGATACCAAGTGGTGGAAATGTGGGAACACGAGTACGATCACCGTATGAAAACCGATCCCGAGTTTAAACGCCTCGTGGAAAGTTACCAGTTCATGGACCCGCTGAACCCGAGTGATAGTTTGTACGGAGGAAGGACCAATGCCACCTGTTTGCTGTACCAAGCCGACGAAGAGAAAGGAGAAGAAATCAAATACTTGGACGTGTGTTCGCTGTATCCCTACGTGTGCAAATATTGTCGCTTTCCTGTAGGGCACCCGCAACACATCGACCTGAAAAACATTCGACAATACGAAGGCTTGATCAAGTGTAAAGTTTTGCCTCCCACGAACCTATACCATCCCGTCTTACCTCACCATTGTCAAGGCAAACTGATGTTTCCCTTGTGCCGTACTTGTGCCGAAACGTGCAACCAAGAAGAACCTTGTCAGCACACCCAGGAAGAACGTGCCTTGACGGGAACCTGGGTCAGCGTAGAATTGTTCAAAGCTCTGGACATGGGATACCAACTGTTAGAAGCGTACGAAATTTGCCACTTTCCCAAGACACAACAATACCACAAGGGTGACCCCAGTCAGAAAGGCATTTTCGCCGACTACGTGGATGCCTTTTTGAAACTGAAGCAAGAAGCCAGCGGCTATCCGTCCTGGTGTCACACTCCCGAAGACCAAATACAATTCAAAGAGAAATACTATGAACAAGAAGGCATCTCTTTAGACCACATCGAGAAAAACGAAGGCAGGCGATCGTTTGCCAAAGTGATGTTAAATTGCGTGTGGGGTAAAATGGCACAACGACCGTGTTTACCCAAGACGGAATATTTGACCGAACCTTCCCGCTACTTCCAGATGATTCACGACAAAACCAAATACATGAAACACGTGGACGTCGTTCGCGAGGATTTGATCTATGTCAATTACGAAGAAGATCTGGACTTTGTACAAGACGACCCTTTTGGAAATGTCATCATTGCGGCTTACGTGACAGCTCATGCTCGCTTAAAATTGTACGAAGCTTTAGAACTGTTAGGGGAACGCGTCCTTTACTTTGACACGGACAGTTGCATCTACATCCATCACCCGAGTCAACAGCACCCTGACATCGAAGGAGACCGTTTAGGAGCCTGGACAGACGAGCATCCCGACGACAAGATTCTAAGTTTCGTCAGTGGCGGTCCCAAAAATTACGGCTACGAATACCGGGACCCACAAGGAGAAGTGCACACGACGTGCAAAGTGAAAGGACTGACTCTGAATTATCGTACCAGTCGTGTGGTCAACTTTGGGGTATTGAAAGAAGCCTTGCAATCGGGAGAGGATGGAAACTTTAAAGTGACCACCTATCAACCGAACAAGATTGTACGTTTACCCACTCACCACATCGTCAGTCGACCCTTGGAAAAAGTCTATCAAATCGTGTACCAGAAGCGAGTGAGACTTCCCAATCATTTCACCTTACCGTATGGACACGTCGGTATTGGTCTGTATATCAAAAGTAACCTTAGGCAAGATCGATAGTTCATTGTGACTACCAAGACCGAGCGAACAAGATGAATACTTTCAGAGAAACACAAAACAAGTTCAGACAGGCACAATTCAAGTGTGGGGCTTCGGAAGTGGAATGCGATTGTGAGCCTTGCGATGGGTACGATGCTGTACGTTGTGACCTTAGCGATGCCGTAAAGCATCATGGGAACTTTAGTGTCACTACCCCTATCATGGAAAGTGATGTTGTGCGTGTCAAACCTGCGGGATGCGAAAGCGATGCCGCTCGTCCTCTTGGACATTTTACTGGGTTTCGTTTTAAAGGGGAATGTTCACCTTCACGTCTACCCCCGTACGGATGTCATCCAGCCCTGAGCAAACTCCTGTTCATGTCACCCACCCCTCATCGAAACGAACCTGTGAAAGACGAATATTCGTTTCCTGTGCGTTTGTCGGAATACTGCGACTTTGAAAATCGTCTTCAATCGTTCAAAGGAAAATGGCCTAAGTATCTGGGAGGCCCGACCCCCGAAGAATTAGCCAGAGCCGGATTTTTCTACTTGGGCAAAGGAGATAAAGTCAAGTGCTTCAGTTGCAGTGTGTCACTTCACCACTGGGAACCGCAAGATTCGGCCTACGTAGAACATGCTCGATGGTCACCGAATTGTCATTACTTACCCTTAGTGGGACCGAGACATTAAAGTAACTTACCATGTCGTTGACGAAGAAGAAACCAGTTTGGCTAGGAGTCAAATGTTGGACATCAACGAGACCAGTATTTAAACTTCATTTCAAAAACGATATTGAATCATTACCTAAAGAACTGCAAGAGAAGATTTACAAGGAAGTTTGGCAGGGACTTGCCAGAGTGAAATCTCAATGGGTGACTGTAGAACTTTTGTGCCGAGAAATTCATAAGAGGAAAGTGAAAAAAGTCAACCAGTGTGTTAGATTTCTTTGGGTCAAGTGTGCATTCGTCCTATTGTATTACTCTAGACCGTTTACATCAAAAGAGTTCAGTGACATTCTTGGACGTTACCCTGCATGGCAGTGGCCAGAAATTACTCACTATGTGGATTACTTTTGCTCTAGGAGAAGATTGTGAATTGTACGGACTGACCTATTCATGGATACTTTACGAGAGAACATTCGTGTTTTGCCTGTGGAGTTGAGAGAACGCATTTACCGAGAGCTGGTCAAAATACAAGTGAAACGTAAGGAACAATTGCATCCGTTACGTCACCAGATCTTTAACCACTGGTACCTGAACGGTATAAGAGAACTGATTCGTCAGAAATTGTTTCAGTGGTCAGACCTTGTTAGTGAGTTAGTGAATGAACGAAATGTTCATCATTTTGGTTACTTCGAGATTCACCTAGAGCAACGGATTGAGGAAGACGAGTTAAAGGATTACCAACATATGTTACGTGGAATCTGCTTAGTAGATGAGAAAACTTCTAATCGAAGTTTGAACTGTAGGTTACAGTATTCTAGATTTCCTACTGGAGAACGAAGATGTCTGGGTAGAATGTACGTATATTACTTCCGAAAAAAAGAGAGCATAAAAACAGGAATCCATGCCACGGCTTATGTCACAAGTGATTGAACAGATTCCGTGGAAGGAACTCAATGACCATATTCAAACAGTGGATCATTACCATCGATTATTACAAGAACTGTATCCATTCAATTTGGGTCGACAAGAGGTGTGTGTCTTAGTGACTTATTTTCTGGGATTTCGTTTACCAGCCGATTCTTTGTGGACTCTTTACGATCAGTACTTACCACCTCAACGGCCTTAAATGGTCACGAAAAACTTTCATCTGGATACTTCTCGACCTCTACGGGAAAAAAAGATTCGTCAACTTTTAGCTACCCAAGACGTGTATGACGATGTGTGTGTAGCTTGTGACTTACATCCCCATTGGACAGATGTCCGTGCCTGGAAAGAATGGGATTTTGAGGCTTGGACCCAAGAAGTGGCCCCGTATGCACGAGAGTTGTTCAAGGAAAAAAGTTACTTTTCAACCCATGTTAGTGACGGTGCCAGAAGAACCCGTCACCCAGGACGGGACTGTCGTGGACAGGCCTGAAAGACCCTTTCGGCAGGATACTTGTGTGCCCTTACCCCCTACTATAGAACTGGTCAGAACTTTACCCAAAACATGTTGTACAGACACTTGTGTTTATTCCACGTTAATGGTTATCATGTGCCTTTTATCCTTGTACTTAAGCCTTTGGCTTTTATGTATTTTTGTCTTTCGTATTCATGTTTGAAACATTCAATAAACGTGTTCTGAAAAAAGTATATAAACTCTTGTCTTGTTTGTTTTCGTGTCACAAGTGACATTTCTCACACTATGGCTACCTCTGCTGTCTCTGCTCCCTCTTCCTCTACTGTCAAAGTCATCGACGAACACTTAGATCGTGCCAGTTGGGAGGCTTTGTATCTTCGCCATCCCTTTAACATGCTCATTGCTGGACCTAGCGGTTCAGGCAAAACCGAATTCGTCAAACGTTTGATCGAACACAAACATCATTTGATCGATCGGCCACCTCAACGGATCGTGTGGTGTTACAAAGAGTGGCAATCGGCGTACAGCCTCTTGCGAGAAAGTCAAGGCGATTCCATCGTGTTTGTGGAAGGCATTCCTAAAGAAGACGACGGTATCGTCTCTGACTCCCGTCAAACCCATTTGGTCATTTTCGACGACATGTTAGGAGAAGACGAAGAAGAAATTAAACTGTGGTTCACGCGCAAAGGGCATCACCGTAATGCCAGTGTCGTTTACATCACCCAAAATTTGTTTCAACAAAGTAAAGCCCATCGCACCATCAGTCTCAATGCGCATTACGTGGTCTTGTTTAAAAGCCCTCGAGATAAATCGCAAGTGCAAGTCTTAGCCAAACAGTTAGGAACGCCTTGGCTGACTCAGGCGTACGACGATGCCACTCAAACGCCACACGCCTATTTACTCGTCGATTTGAAACCTACGACCCCCGAGGATTTGCGATTTCGTACCCACTTGTTTCACCACTGATGCCAAGACGGAGTGCCTGTCCTGTACACGTCTCCGTCTTCGACTTAACTTCACTCCACAAAAAAATCTATAAAAACATCAGACCCTTTTTCGTCTGTCTCACACAACGTCAACATGACGTCCCTTCAGTCGCATCTTCCCGTCAAATTGATTCGTGCCTTGTATGGCAACAGTCGAGAAAAAAATCCACAAATACGAGCTCGTGTCTTAGAAGCTAGTCTCAAAGAAGTCTTACGATGGTTCACGGTGACGGCACGTCAATTACTCCAAGGGATCATTCAGATTCCTCATCAAACCAAACGCTTTTTCGATCGAAACAAAGTCGCTTTCACCCAACTGGCCGATCCCCGCATCGACACTCAAACCAAAAAACAAATCATTTTGAAACGTGGAGGGAGCGGTACTCTAGGAGGGGTCATCATTCGCTCTCTCTTAAGATGGGATCCTAATGCCCCCAAACTTCTCCCCAAGAAAAAAGTCCAACGAAGCCCCAAGAAGAAAAAGAAAAAGACCAGGTCCCCAAGGAGAACTTCTCCAGTGGCGGGACCCTACTCTTACCAGACACCACCACCACCCCGGAAAAAGAAAAGAAGCCCTCAGAAAAAGAAACAGAGAAAAAGTCCCCAGAAAAAGGAAAGCCCACAGAAGAAAACTAGTCGCAAAAGAGGCACTTCTTCGGCCAGGACGCAACCTTACACTCGCAAACCACGACCTGCCACGGCGGTCACTGTGTCTCCGGCAGCCTCATGTTCATCCACTTCCCCGTTAATGACACCAAGAACTGAAGAGTACTTGGAGACGTTGATCACACCAAGAACTTCTCCGTTGATGACCCCAAAAAGAACTTCCCCAGTGGCAGGACCCCCCCATTTAGTGGCAGTGGCTGCTGCTCACAAAGTACCTTCTCCCAAAATCAAAGTTCAAGAAAGATCGGGTGTGTTACAAAGTTTACTGGATTTGTCCAAGCAAGAACTGGCTCGATTTAGTCCGTTCCGTACCCCTGCACGACGTGTCATGCCTGTCCTCAAACTGATACGACGTAAAGACAATCAGTGGCGACGCGTTCCAGTATAAAAAAAGGTGTGTGACCAAGTAGGGCATCAGTGTTTTGGTGCTCCTGAAGATGTCACCCTCCAGAAAACCCCAAGGAAAGAAAAGGAAAGGACTACCACCACGTTTAGTGAAACATGGAGACATGTTATCTGTCCTGTCCAAAGCTTCTCCACCTCTACGAAAAAAACTCATTCAATCGGCCTCCAAAGAGGTCATCGATACCGTGTGCGAATGCTGTTTGAACGTCTTGAAAGGCACGATCCCTTTGTCCAAACACCAGAAACAATGCTTAAGCAAACATCGTCACGTTCTTCGCCAAATGGTTCAAAAGAAAATTCCCATTCGTCAAAAGAAGAAAATGTTGGTCCAACGTGGAGGCATTTTACCCCTCTTGTTAGGTCCCTTGCTGAAAGGAGTCTTGGGAACCATGTTGGGAAGACTGGTGGGAGCAAGATAAAAAGACCCTCGGAAGTCCCAAAATCTCAGAATCGACCCCTGACAACCCCATGGAAGGACGAAAACTAGCTTTAGTGCCTTACAAACGATGGATGGAATACCATCGGTGGCAAGAACAACGCACCCCGCATTTACCTCCCAATCCCAATTTGAGCGAGATGTCCGTTACAACACGAATTGCAGTCCTTGATGGATCGCCAAGATTTGTCCGAAACAGAAAAATTGCAAAAGTACGGTCAACTCTTGCAACGACTGCAACTCTTTCACCAAAAAGCTTTAGACGAAACAGCTCTACCCACTCTGAAAGATTTTAAGACCTTGATGAAAAGTCCAGCACCATCACCAGTACCAGTACCAGTACCAGTGACCAAAACAGAAAAAGGAGAAGAAGAAGAAGAAGGGTTTCAAACTCCACCAGAAAAAGTACGCAAGTTAACAACACCACCTACCTCCAGAATTGGATGGATTAAAAAGATGATGGCCACCCCTTCTTCATCACAAGAGAAAAAGAAAGTGAAGACAGAAGTGAAGACAGAAGTGAAACAAGAACCGATATCCCCCGCTCAGACATCCTCCTCTTCAACAACTATTGCTGGTCGCACAAGCAAAGCATTGCAATCCAAGAAAATACCCCAAGAGAAAAAGAGTAGCATCCTCCAAGAGTGGGTGTCTTATTAACACACCAACCAACACAAAAAAATGGAAAAAGTCTTAGCCAGCATTTACTACGATCCCTCGCATCCTGCAGGTTACGCAGGAGTTCAAAAATTGTATCGTGATGCCAAAACGCGACTGAAAAGTCTCCGTTTACCTCAAGTGCAACGATGGTTACAAGAACAAGCTACCTACACTTTACACAAACCCATTCGACGCAAGTTTGCCAGAAGTGGCACCCGAGTGGAAGGCATCGATCATCAATGGCAAGCCGATTTAGCCGATGTCTCTCATTTGGCCAGCTACAATCGTGGCTACAAATATTTGTTTTGTGTCATCGACGTCTTTTCCAAATTTGCCTGGGTCGTGCCCTTGACTTCCAAATCGAGCAGCGAGTTAGTGCGAGCCCTGCAACGGGTGTTGAAACAAAGCGGTCGTCACCCTCTTCGATGGCAAACGGACAAAGGCACCGAATTTCTGAACCAAGCTTTCCAAAAAGAATTAAAGAAACGTGACATTCATTTTTTTACCACCGAGAATCCCGAAACCAAAGCCAGCATCGTGGAACGTTTTCAACGCATTTTGAAAGAACGCATGTGGAAATATTTTACGCATCACCACACTCTGAAGTACATCGACATCTTACCGCACCTTGTGCAAGCATACAACCAATCTTACCATCGAAGCATCGGACGTGCCCCGCAAGAAGTGACTCCCGACAACGAAGTGCTGGTGTTTGAGCGTCTGTTTGGTACGTCCCCGACGAGGGCTGTCCCCAAGAAAAGTGGAGAGTTGACGGTAGGAGATTGGGTGCGCATTGGCAAAACCAAACGCACTTTTGACAAAGGTTACTTACCTAACTGGACAACCGAATTGTTTCGCGTCACTGGACGTGTGCATGACCGTCATCCTACCGTCTATAAATTGGAAAACATGAACGGAGAAGTGCTCAAAGGAACGTTTTATTTGCCCGAGTTACAACGTGTGACCAAAAAAGAAGACGACGTGTACGACATCGAAAGCATTCTCGAACGCAGAACCCGTAAAGTGGGCAAACGACGTGTCAAAGAAGTCAAAGTACGTTGGAAAGGATATCCACCCAGTTTTGATTCTTGGATCGACGCTTCGCAAGTCATCGACTATAAAAAGAAGTGACCATCATGCCCTTTCACACAGACGCAGCTACTACGGCTACCAATCCTTCACCTAGTTCTTCTGTGCAAGATTTACAAAAACAACCCTTGTGGGTGTGGTGTGGAGAACGTGTGCCTAAAACGCAAATCGTCTTTTTCTGCCAAATCTTCGTGGTGTATTGTGTCATCGGAGCAGCCATTGCCAATTTGAGTTTGCAACAAGGAGACAAACAATTGTGGACCATTTTATTGAGCAGTTGCATCGGTTACCTGCTTCCCAATCCCTCCCTGAAATTCTCTTCCAACGGGAACCACGGGAACCTAGTGTCCAGTGCTAGTGCCAGTCACCACTCCAATAACAACAACAACCCCATTTTGGGCGGAGACACGCCTCTGACGTCCAGTAACCCCTCGGACAGCCACAGAACTCTGGAATTATGAGTCACCAAAACCAATTTTACTTAACCTTACCCAGTGACAGTTCCATGGAGGTGTTTCCCAACAACATGTTGTGCTGTTACACGGCCAAATTACCTCAGGCCATCCAGTTGGATCACGAAGCCCATTGGAAAGTGGCTTTGGTAGAAATGATTCACCCTACACAAATCCAAAACATCACTGAAAAGCAAAACACTTTTGAGGTCGAAATCCTGAACCAACAATTGCAAGAAACCATAAATGAAATCGGGTTTTCAGGGGACACAAGACCATCCAACAATTCAGCCTTCAATATCTACACCTTGAAAATTCCGGCAGGGTTTTATTTTAGTGGCCAACATTTGGTGGACACCATTGCTTCCAGGTTCGAGTTAGCATTTGGCAAAGCCCTGAACAGAATAAAAAAAAGTGTCACCCTGGAGTACCATAAAGTGGCTCGTCGCTTACTGATGAAATTTCAGGACACCCAAACGTTGTCCATCAGTTTTAATCGTGACTTGATTGATATTTTAGGTGGAGACACAAAAATGGCTCCAAATTTTAAACCGAAGATCAACAGCAATACGGAATTTTACAAGTTTTTTCGATTCCCTGTAGAACTGAACCAAGGACTGAATTTGATGTTCGTGTACTCCGATGTGGTGGAGTACAACGTGGTGGGACACACCTCTGTGCCGTTACTGCGTGTCATTCCTTTCAAAGTGGATAGTGCCACGACCAGTGACCAGGAAGGTGGGAACACTTATCATGTCCACCGCGAATTTGTACATCCTCACTATTTGCCCGTCAGTAAGTCTTATTTGGACACGGTCAACATTGCTATAAAAGGAGATCTAGGACAAAATATTCCATTCACCACGGTGAAACTCCATTTTCGAAAACGGTTCTCTCACGACTCGTAAATCATGTATCCAGTGTACCGAGGGGTTGCTCGACAGCGGGGACACGGTTTAGGAGATATGTTAAAATCGGCCTTTCGTTCGGTGGCCCCAGTGTTGAAACCGACGGTGACACGCGGATTGCACGCCTTGAAAGATGCGGCACTGACGCAAGGCAAAGAATTTCTCCAAAATGTCATCATCGACAAACAAAACCCTAAAGAAGCCTTCATGAGGGCAGGCAAAAATGTCTTGCTGCAAACGGGCAAAGACCTTTTCGGCCGACGAGAAACACCTATAAATGCCCTGCACGCTACCGAGTCAGGCATTCAGCAAGGACAAGGCAGAAAGAGACGACGAAGAAAACACCCTTTCACCAGACTTCACACGTCTAAAGCTAGAAAGGCAAAGAAAAGAAGAACCGTTCGAGATTTAGACGTTTTCGATTATTGAGAAAGAGAAAAAAATGATGCACCGAGAGTCTTGCGCCTGTTCCAAGTCGGAACTGGATCTGTTTGCCATGCCACCCACCATGATGACCATGCAAGAATCCCAACGGGTGGAATTTCATCCCGTCTCTTCATTGACCGATTCCGCTCCCATCGAGTTTGAAATCAAAGGACAGCCCGAAGATTACATCGATCTGAATAGCAGTTACTTGTACCTGAAAGTCAAAGTTCTAGATAAGACAGGAGGTGATATAGACACTGAAGCAGTAGCTCCCGTCAACAATTTCATGCATTCCTTGTTCAGTGGAGTGGACTTGTACTTGAATAACAAACTAGTCAGTAGCAGCATGGATACTTACCCTTACCGTGCCTACCTGGAAAATCTCTTGACGTACGGAATAGACGCCAAGAACACTCATCTCAATGCCTGTGTGGTATGGGAAGCTGACGAAGCAGGCTAGTTTGAATTATTGGAAACTGATACAACTGATAAAAAGAAAGAATACAATGAGGGATTTGTAGAACGAAGAAACAAAAATCAAAGATGGACAGAGTTTAGAACTGATGGATCGTTTGCATTTGGACATGTGGTTGCAAGAAAAGTATTTGCTGAACAGGGTGGATGTCCGCCTGAGACTGAATCGTAGCAGTAGCGCTTTCCATTTAATGGCTGTTAGCGACGGTTACAAAACCAAAATCGAAGAAGCCAGACTCTACGTACGCCGTGTGAAAGTGTTACCTAAAGTGGGAAACGACATCAGTCAGACGTTGAACAGAACGAC
The DNA here is from genome assembly GCA_028554795.2 of Sinohyriopsis cumingii. NCBI lineage: Eukaryota > Metazoa > Mollusca > Bivalvia > Unionida > Unionidae > Sinohyriopsis > Sinohyriopsis cumingii. Next base: position 39,569,666 of record CM068834.1, on the reverse strand, counting down.
CGCCAAGTATCCCATACGACGTGTGGAAGTGAAAACCTTCACCATTCCCAAGGGACAGCGATTCATGATCGAAGATCATCTGTTCCAAGGACAGTTACCCAAACGTTTGATCGTTGTTATCGTCGAGAATACAGCCTTCAACGGAGCTGCCGAAAAAAAATCCTTTCTACTTTCAACACTTTGGCGTGTCCAAGATCGAAGTCAGTCGCGATGGCAAGACCTTGTGTACCCGACCTTTTGAACCTGACTTTACCAAGAAGAATTACTTGAGATCGTACTTGTCCCTGTACGAAGCCACTGGTCAGTTAGGAACCAACACCAGTCACGGTATTACGTACGAGGATTATGCAGGAGGCTATGCTTTGTGGACTTTTGATTTCACTCCAGACCAAGGCAGCGACGAGGGACATTTCCACCCTATAAAATCCGGCCAGATTCGTGTGGAAATTCAGTTTGCAAACCGAGTCCCTGATGAAACGGTGAACGTCATCCTGTATGCAGAATTCGATAATACGATAGAAAACAACAGTTTGAGAGAAGTCATTCTAGATTACTAGAAGCCATGGAAGACTGTTATCCCTCTTTACCTAGTGGAGAAACTTTAGACATGGAATGTGAGGAGACTGTGAAAGAAGAAGAAGAAGTTATCATGATGAAGTCAAGATGGCCAGAACAAGAAGCCCATTTAGTCTCCTGTTTTGCCAAACACTTGGTCGAAAAAATGACGGAATTGATCAAGAAAAATTGCTATGGATGTCAAAACGATCATCCCAGTCAAATTCAACACGATAAATGCCTGATGTTGAGTCAAGAAGAAAAACTGGACGAGTATCTGGACGAAGCTTGGAGTCTTATCTCGGACGAAGACGTGTTGCACCAGTGGTATAAAGACTTGCGTGAACATTCTTGTCCACCATTAACCACTCAAGAGATCCATCGTATCGAAGCTCTCCTGAATCAGAGTGAGGAGACGAAACGAAGAAACGGTTATTCGTCAGACATTTTCAAGCAAAAAGTCAGGATCGAATTGACAACTTATTATTACCTGTGAAGAAGAAAAAAAAAACAACACACAATGGATACATGGGAACTTTATTACCTTTTGAACCACAGTTCGTATACGGCTTCTTGGAATCCTGTCGTCTGTGCTAAAGATGAACTCCCTCATCGCAAACCTCAAGACCATTTAGCTTACGTGATCAACACGGACGACAGTCATCTCCCAGGAACCCACTGGGTAGCCGTTTACTTTCCTCAAGAAGGATGTGTGGAATATTTCGATTCGTACGGATTGCCCCCTTTGGAAGACGATATCATTGACTTTATGAGAAGAAATGCTCAGACCACCCGATTCAGTAATGTGAAATTACAAGGCACAGATTCCTTGGTGTGTGGACAATATTGTGTGTATTTTTTGCATCATCGCAGCCTGGGCTATTCCTTAGAACATTTAGTGACTCATTTTGATCCTCGTTCTTCTTCAAGAAACGATGTGAAAGTAGATCGATGGTTTTGTGACCATTATGCTTATCTTTTGTCTCAAGCTAGGAAACGTAGTGTCCATCAATGGCCTAATGATTTCCAACAGTGGAAATCACAATTTCATTCACAACGTTGTCAGCCCTGTTTAAAGTAGAGTGTGAATTGAAAAAAATGTCATTTGAAAAAAATGTTTGATGTTATATTGTTGGATTATTGTTAAAAATGTTGAAGTTGTTGGTTAGTGTTAAGTGATTTTGAATAAAAAATGTTGTGTTTTGAAAAAAAATGCCTTTGTCTTTTGTTTGGCTATAAGAATGTTGATTCATGCTCTTTGACTTCTTACTGTCCCTCTCATGACACTCATTGAACGTTGCGGCTCGAAAACCGTAGGGGGATGTTTTCCTTCACGTCCGCGCTTTGACTTTCAGAACGGGGGGGGGGGAATTTCCAGTCTAACCATCCATTGTCGACTCATCCTCCTACGAAGATGTGCTCCAAACTAGCTAAGCTAAACGAAGCCTACGTGAATTTGCATAGGGTCAGACACAGTCTGATACCGAAGCCAGAAGAAATAGAGAATGTGAGAATGCTAAAAGTCACTGAAGACCTGATAGAAGAGCTCTTCAGAGAAGAAGTGAACAGGGAGAAAGAAGAATGGGCAGAGAAGTACAGACTTCAGAGACAGCAGCAGCAACAACAACAACAACAACAACAGCAGCAGCAGCAGCAGCAGCAACCTGAACCTGACAGAGGCTTTGTCGATTGCCGTATCGACACCAAAGAGTTCTTCTTCTCTTTCCGAAGAAGCAGACCTATCGCCAGAAAGTCTATCCTCAGAGGACATCGCATTCTTAGAAACTAAAAGATTGCCATAGCAAACAAAAAACAGCCCTTTTCAGGGCTACCCCCAATACTCTAGAAAAGAAATAACCATCGATTTGCCAATGTGTGTAGGTAGAGTAGTGTGAATATAAACACTGACTCTTTTTTATAGTGTGAGTGTATGTGTTTGTAAGTGCTCACGTACGTTGGTGTGGATAGTAGATTAAGATCATGTCTTTTTTTGCTGTTAGAGGTGAAGGGAGAGTAGATTTGGGGGTTAGATTGGATTGCTTTGCGTATGTGAATAGTATATTGAAGTGATTAATGAAAATAATCTTTTTAGAATAGGAATGGGTAGTATAAAAAAGTGAGTGAGTGTTTCTTTTAGGTCCGCGCGTTGTTTTTTTTTTTGGCCATGATCTAGGTAAGATCAATTTTATGCTTTTAGGGGGATGTTTTCCTTCACGTCCGCACTTTTAGTATAAATTGAAACTCGTTCGGCAGTCTAGCTACCCTTGTTGATTGATCAACACCAGAATGAACACCAGACTAGCGAAACTGTTGGAACTTCATGTGCATCTGGAATATGCCAGGCGCCTGTTGAACGAACTGGCCGCGGAAGCCATTGTGGAAGAGGGAAGGATGAGAGAGGAGGAGGAGAGAAGAAACAAAGAAGAGGAGGAGAGAAGATACAAAGAAGAGGCGGAGAGAAGATACAAAGAAGAGGAAGAGGAGAGAAGAAACAAAGAAGAGGAGGAAAAGGAGAGAAGAAATTTCAGAATCCCAGAAACAGAAAATTGGGATTCTGAAGCTATTTATCCCGCCTCTGCTCTCTCCCCAAAAAAAGTAAAAAGCAACTGGAGAACAAGATGTGTATGTGGCGCCAGGCCTGGAAGGTGCCATCATTAACCAGGTGTCCATGAAGTTCCAAAAAAACAGCCCTTTTCAGGGATACCCAATACTCTAGAAAAGAAATAACCATCAATTTGCCAATGTGTGTAGGTAGAGTAGTGTGAATATAAACACTGACTCTTTTTTTCATAGTGTGAGTGTAAGTGTTAGTGTGTTTGTGTTTGTGTTTGTAACTGCTCACGTAAGTTTGTGTGAATAGTAGATTATGGGTTTGTTTATTGTTTCTTAGCGTATGTGGAGAGTATAGTTTGGGTTTTATTATATGAAATGAGAAAGTAGGGGGATGTTTTCCTTCACGTCCGCGCGTTGTTTGGTCATGATCTAGGTAATATCAATTTTATGTCTTAGGGGGATGTTTTCCATCACGTCCGCGCTTTAACTATAAAACTAACAGTGTTTGCCATTGGAGCCCATTCTACGGAATAAGCAAACAAGAAGATGCCAGCAGCTTCAGCTTTGTATAACAACCTTATGGGAAGTTGGTATTGGATGGTGGATGGATTGAATGTAGCAGAAAGGCTTGAACAGGAATGGAGGCATGCAGTGACAAAAGACTTCGTCTCAAGACAAGTAACCAGCCTCCACTTAGCCATCGATATTGTAAAAGAAATGATAGAGGATGAGGAGAAGAGAATCAGAGGTTTAATTAACCCACCGTATGTGAAAGTGGGTAAGTTGAAAGAAGCCATAGTTTATGTGACGAGTGTAAGGTGTTTTTTAGAAGACATTGTAGAATGGACAGATTGGTCTTTTGTGAAGTGGGGTTTAGACAAGCTTAAGAAAGCGGAAGAAGTAATGAGGAATGTGCTGACCGAAGAGGTCAAGAAGATCAAAGAAAAGTGGTCAAAGGAAAAAAAGAAGAAGAAAATAGAAAGAAAAAGGAAGAACTAGAGAAACTAAACGCTAACTGGATGAAAATCCAAGAGAAGTTCCGAGCCATGGGTCACCCGGACTGGATGCCGGAAACAGAAAAGAAGAAGAAGAAAGGAATGATGGAAAAAATAAGAGGATGGTGGAAGAAGTTAAGGAGTTAGAAGAAGAAGAAAAAAACCGAAAGGCCCTTTTCAGGGCCACCCACATTTCTCGAAAAGAGAATGACTTTCAATTGCCTACCCCTTTTTTTTAAAAAAAATTTTTTAAAAAAAAATCCCATGTTCAATTTCCCTTGACGCTATACAGTCCCACCCTGTTTAAATTCCTTTGACGCTATACAGTCCCTATTCCCATGTTCAATTCCTCTTGAGGCTATATCGTCCCACGATTTTTCTCCGTCTTAATTTCCCTTGAGGCTATATGTTCCCACGATTTTTCTCCATGTGAAATTCCCTTGAGGCTATATGTTTCCACGATTTTTCTCCGTGTTAAATTTCCCTTGAGGCTATATGTTCCCAACGGGGGTCTGTAATGCTAATTCCCATTGAGGCTATAGTATCCCACTTTACTACTGGTATGAGCACTCAGATATTTACGGGGAAAAGATATACTAATTCCATAAAATAAAATTTCGACTCAAAACTGGTCACAAACACTTTCCAGTGTAAAAGCCCAACTGACTGATTTCTCTATAGACAAAGATTATACAGTCGAGTAAGACGCAAAATAGATACCCGAGTAAGGGTCACGTGACCACCTTCCAGAACAGTTTAGAAGCTATATACATGTATAAGGTTATGTATTCCAGTAGAGCCTTAATCTCACTTTTTGTATCCCACAATAAAAATAAATTTAAAAAAAAGAATTTCTTTACTGGATTCTCAATCAAGGTGAAGAACTAGGTCAGCCAAAAGATACAAAGTTCTATTTTTAGGTGTTTTCGACTAAAGTCATGTCAAACTAATTTCTGGAAAGTATTAAATTCCAAAAAACAAAATTACTTTGCTTAACATGTAAAATGAAATAAAAATAAAAATATTGTAAAACTTACAAACAATTAAATTAAGTCAAATATAAATTAAATCAAATATACAGAACACCAAATCTTTGAATTTGAAAATAGAACAAACTGAATCACCTAAACATTTCCTCTGTAAAGCGAGAAGATATTCTCTCAGCAAAAATTATTTTATCTTTCGAAATTCTAACCGTTTCATCGATTGTAAATTGAGGAATCCCAAAATGTATAAGCTGTCCAGTAACCAAATTCGCTCTGGACTAGATAGCCATAATTGTATTGATTACATTCTTTACATAAACATTTTAACACAACTGTTACAGCTAATTGGACTTACTTGGTCTGACTTTGTGCATGCAATGGATAGTTGCTACATGGAAGGAAATGTAATATTGTTGCTGTCGGTGGCTGTTTATGTTGTGGTAGTGATAATGACGATAATGGTGACAATAATGACGAATGCTAGATCGACAACTACGATGATGATCAGAATATGTATTCTCTACAGTTCAAGACAGGACCTCAGACCGCATCTAACAAAAATCTACAGGAGCAGAGCAATAACTGACCTAATCACTATTTCGTATCACACGTGTACAAAAGTAAATGTTATTTTGGACTACCAGTCTTAAATTGTATACAGGCATAACGTGAGCAGTTTTAACATAATATGCTTTCGACCGGGCTATAGCTGTACAACGACCCAAAGTATATTGGAGGAGACGCTTTCCTTATATTGAAGTTAACGTGGAAACTCGTATATTTCCTTGTTGTTGTTGTTGTGTGGGGGTTTAACGCCGTTTTTCAGCTCACAATTTGTTGTACATGACGGCCAGTATAATTGGTGAAGAAAGAACCCGGGAAACCCCCGGTATGAGCCACTGACCTGCGTGTAGCTACTGGCGAGCTTTCTCACATAGCCACACTGACTGAGCCCGAGGCTCGAACCCACGCAAACAGATGCGAGATGGCAGTGATCACCAAAGGCGATTGCTTTAGACCACTCGACCAACCGGGGCCCCGCATTTCCTTGTTGAATGATCACTAAATTTAAGTGATGAAATGTAATTCCTCTATAATCGCAAGCATACCGACAGACAGAGAAAAAGAAAAATTTTCATATCATAGGTAAATATCCAGGGAAGCATTTGAAGTTGGCTTCAACCTGGGTACAAGAGGAGTGGGGAAGAATCTGCAATTAGAGGGTTTTCTTAGGGTTTTTGAATAGTTGATAGTGCGACCATTATTTTACTGCGGGCAGTTTGAACACATTTCTAGACAGTTTAAAATAAGGCAGATAAAATGGGTTTATTTTTTTTAATTTTTTACTCTATTGAATGTCGAATTTTCGCTGTCTAAATGCAGGTACTCTCGATTTACTCTCAAATATAATTAGGCCATAGAGGAAGTTTTATTGGTTTGCAGATAAAGATGGATATACCTAAGCATCGAAAATTACATAAATGAGCTAATATAAACGAAGTAAACAAAATAAATAAACATAAAAATACATAATAAAGGAATTTAAACTGAAAATGAACTTAAAGGAATCGAGAATGAACTCGAAAGAATATAAACGAATTATCGCTGGAAAAAAAAAGAATTTAAATGTAACTTGACACTTTTTAAAACACGATTTTTTTTATATTATCAAGTGTTGTCAAATACCAAAATTAAAGAATCTATTTAGGAAGTTTAATAAAATATAAAATAAATTTACTACGTAACGAAGCGGAGAGTTTGCAAGAGAAGAGGATGGGGTGGTGAAATTGCAAATTGGATGCATTAAATGACCGCCTGACGAATACATCTGGTCGAACACATACGACTGATTCCAGATATCCAAAAAGAATCAAAAGAACAAATTCATTGCTGAATTGCTTCACCCAAAATTTCATGATTGTAAATGTAATGAAAGCAGCCACAAAAATGAAGAAACAGATAAATTATGAAATTATTTTCCACCCTTTCTTAGTTTATTTCCATCACAATGATTTTTTGTGTTTTAAATTTTTTAGTAAGTCTTCGTTCACATTCATTTCATTTGGCAAGCTGCATTGAAATTTTCGGTGATTTTAGAAATGACCCACGTAATCGCCTTAGAATTAGGCCTTCATATGTATCCTTCACGAGAAACCGACTTTTTTCGTGTTCATTACTCCGTTAACATCAGTGGTTTGCTGCTAATGCATTTAATGTCCAACTGAAAACAGGATATTCATTCCACTGACGATCTTATTCTAAGCCCTACAATATATATTTGAAGTAGCTTTTAAAATCCTAATAAGATATTCGTGTTTAAGAGTTTAGAAGTAATTAATCACTTCCGCTGTGTCGTAGTTTTCTAGTACACCCCCCCCCCCCCCCATGTGTTGTTCCGTATTATAATGATAAAGTGAACGGTAAATAAATATCATATCCGTTAAGGTTCAATGGTCACATTTTCATCGAGGTTCTTTCCATATTGTATGTAAGTATCGCTGATAAATATCTCTGCACATGGACGAATACTAAAATCGGCCAGAAATTTAACAGATCTTTCAAATACACGTCAACTATAAACTGCCACACTGCAGACATCGTAGCGATATGACTGAAATTTTTTTAAAGCTACGTTAAAATCAAAATCACACACACACACACACAATACACATCAAGTACTGCCATATTTCACACAATCTCCCATTATAGTACTTTTCACACGTTCTGTTTGCACAGTCACGTTTTGAAGGATTGCACGATAGCTTACACGGTAAAGGTACTTTTTAAATCAAGCACTGTTTAGAAATAACGGGTTAAAATCAATGACAAAGATATCAATAATACATTCCCAGATATGCTTGCCAGACCTATTATCAATAACCCCAGAGCAGACCAAAGGAGTAAGTCACTTTTCAATGCGTGGCGCTATTTGATATATTTCCAGATCCACGACCTGAACGTCAAGTGCAGGTACAATGTATAGTTTAGAGGTAAAACGATCAATGTACCGACAGCTTACTTAACTTGCAGCTCGTTATGGCAGAATCGGGAATGAAGACGTTAAAATACAGAAATCCAGGGGTGTGTCCACTATGTCATGAACTTTATAAAAAGCCGAAATTTTTACCTTGTCTTCACACTTATTGTGAAACCTGCTTAAAAGCGTATATCGTGAATGTTGCTGAGGTATGTCAGACGCTCGAAAACCTTCCAGCCTCGATTTTTGACAATAAGCCTTTCATTTGGACGGGGGATGGCTTTCCTTGTCCAGTTTGCAGGACGCATGTTCCAGCTCCACGGAAAGCTCGCCAATCGCCGCCAGAAGAATGGGCTCGGGAATTTCCAATCAATCAGCTTATATTGAGTATTATGGGTGGAGAGAAAATAGAGAAAGAGACCTTATGTGGTCCTTGTGAGAAAATTGCAGAGCCGAGGTCTGCCGTATACGGGTGTGTTGATTGCTTGGAAGCAATGTGTAAAGACTGCGCAAGACATCACATGGTGCTGTCAGCGACCAGAAGTCACAGTGTCCACCCCATAGATGAAATCAAAGACCGTAAAAGGACAAAAAACGAGGAGATTACTATATGTCAAGAACATGACGGAAAAAGCATCGAGCTTTATTGTGTCGATCACAATGTTGTACTGTGCGCAGAATGCGTAGCTCTTCATCATACAAACTGCGCCAGCGTCATCGCCATATACAAGGTTGCCATGGAAATACGAGACTCCTTAGAAGCAAACAAGCTATTGGACAGAATTAGAGAATGCTTGGTCGAATCAGAAAACGTTGTGGCTGACAGAAGACTTAATACCGAGAAACTTCACAACAGAAAAGCTGAAATTTTAGGCAGGATTAGAGGCATTAAAGAGGAAGTTTTGCGGTGTTTATCCCAGCTTGAAAGTATTTTCAGTGATGAGCTTGAAACTTTACATAAAATGGAGGTCAGCAAACTTGATGATACGGTAAACCGTTGCCAACTTCTACAAAAGGCAATCGTCAGCTCTGAAGGCATTCTGTATGCGGCTATCACACATGGTACTGATAATGAACTGTTTGTTACTGCACATCGGATGGAAAGAGAGGTGCAAAAATATGAATCACTACTTGAGAGAGAAATCAGTGAGATTAAGGATATTGATTATAGCTTTGCAGTTAATTATGAGATAGAACACATTCTTCTTTCCCTCGACGAAATAGGAACGGTAATCGCTACGAAGGGAACATCCCAGCTTAACCCTTCCGCAAAGAAGAATTGTCAACAGCTGTCTAAATTCGACGCCACGTCTGCGATGGACAGCAGATGTGCTGAGTTAACGGGTGGAGGGTTTTTGGAAAACGACCATGTGCTTCTTGTCGATAACGCGAACGAGAAATTAAAACTGTTCACGACCGATGGAGATCTATTAAGCGAGTTAGAACTAAGTTCTGCTCCATGGGACATTACGATAATCAACGCTTCGACGGCCGCTACGACTTTACCTGATGAAAAGATGGTGCTTTTGGTGAACATTACCAACGAATGTATCACGCCAATAGAGCAGTTCAAGACTTCTTGTAAGTGCTACGGAATCGCATACTCCTATAGCGAAAAAACGCTTGTGGTTACTTGTGATACAGCATATGATCAAAAGGCATCCATAAAGATATTGACAGTGGGAGGCAAGGAGCTGAAAGAACTGGTAACAGACAACGTTGGTCATATTCTCTTCAATAGTCCGAGTTATGTAGCATCAAATCCTTTTACGAACGACATTTACGTCACAGACGAAACCAATAATACTGTAACAGGTCTCACGCTAGATGGTAGCCTGCGCTTCCGGTACACAGAAAATTACTTGAAGCTGCCGACAGGAGTCGCCGCGGATAGTCATGGATGTGTGTATATTTGCGGGAACGGGTCATGTGATGTTCACCAGCTGTCGAGAGAGGGAAAACGAATCAAGATACTGCTTGATGGAGTTGTACATCCCCGTGCTATCTCTTTTGAGCCTTATGGAGACAGATTTCTAGTAACCAGTGACGGCTCCTTCAAGAGTACAGTTCTTATTTATAAGCTAAAGTAAAGAAAATGCTAAAACAGAAGGAGAAAACAAGGGATATCTTATTACTCTTGTGAAAAGTGATGTGCAAAATATTGCAAAATGGCCATAAATAACAGATTGGTTTGACTGATTCATTGTGCATTGTATTCAAATCTTTACTTTAACAGAAAAGTGTAACTGCTTTAAGCCGAATGCATTTCTTGGAAAAAAGGTTCCATGAATGACAAAGCTAGAGATCAAGGTAATTTTACATACCATCTTAACATTTTATTACTGCATCAAACAGGAGCACATTCTCGGAGCAGGAAACTCTTGTCCATTCGGCTTGCCAGTTTTACTTACCAAGACCGATGCAGAGAAGTCGCACGAAACCAGGATTTAATTTCCTTTGTTAGTCTCATAGGAATGTGTATGTGTTATACCATGCAACGTTTCAGCAAGATCAAGAGAGACCTAGAAGTTTCAACATTTACTAGTCACGTAAATATCGATTGCCTTGAGGTGGGAAACATTCTTTGTATGTGTATATTTGTCTCGTATCTTTATCAATATGGCGTACAACTTGCATGTGAACTTTTACAATAAACTGTCAGTTTTTTCCAAGATTGATTTTAAAGGTGTTAAAGAGAATATATTTAATGATGAATATGTAGTGAAAGATTTAAATATAGTTTTTGCTGATAGTGAGTTTAAAATGCAGTTAGTAATAAAACAATTATACGTTTTTTAACACTGGCTAATTCAATCACCCGAAGATGCATATAATCAACTATCACGTGATATTTGATACACATTTATGTTTTACACTTTGAGTTCATTAAATATGAAAGCTTTGCATGATCTTTCAAGTATATGTGACGTGTAATTTCTGTCCAATTACCTACTTGTTGACGCCCCCACCCACCCCCATGATATTTCTGGATCCACCACTTTCATTGTCAGTCTTTGAATTATTACAAACAACAATAAAATATACTGTTTAGTCGATGCACTTACTTGCCATTTCCTATCGATTCAGTATATAATGAATAAAAGATTATAAATATTAATGAACATGGGGGCCAATAAAAAAAAAGTCGTATTGCCTTTGGACACAGACACACACACTGAAATGTGTGTTCACTACGCCGCCAAAAGTAAAATTCAAGTATCACTATGCTAATAATGGTGATAACTGAAAGACTCTCGTTTTGAAAAATGGCATAGCATTATCGACAATTTATTTATTTACAATATTACAATTTTGGCAAATTATTACTCTGGACTGGTTGAAACTGCAATATGTTATTCATAAAGCTAAAAGTTTTAAGTTCGTAACACCATTGAGAAACTACTTATGTATTCACGCGCCCAACTCACTGGTGCTCTACGCGAGCTTAACGTTAAAAAAAAAAGCCTGAAGAGAAAAGTCATACCGAGAGACAACATTTCCTCAGATTACCAGCTACACATTCTGACAAAGAACTCTGTTTATCATACTATAAGAGACGAAGTAAGTAACTTCCAAAAACTTCGTTCCACTCCTGACCCTCAATCTCCTTCTGCTATTTCTGTCGTTGAAGGCACACAACCATAACCTATGGCTTGTTTTACTCCTGAGATATTTTTGTATTCATCAGACTATCCTTGATTTTTCTGCGTTGCACCAAAACAGTGACCAAACATACGTTACGGGCTCCGAAACGTAAAAATTGCGCGAATTGTGCATGCCGAGACAAATTTAAGCTCATATGCAACGTGTTCTATTTACCGAGAGATACGGTGTTTGAGATTCTAAGATACATTCTTTCATTAATCAGAGAACAGTGGTAGACGTAAAACTAAGTTCCTACTTACAAATAACTCAATTCATCTTTAGGAATGTTGTTCCATAGAAGAATTATACATTTGTTTTCTTAAGTCCAAACAGATCGAATACATGTTACACTCATTTTCAGAACAATGCGGCACATACGTTAACGGCGAAATATGATTGGCTCAAAAGGTAACATTAATGAATCGGATGCATGGGTATTATTTAAGTATTACCAATCATATTTCGCCGATAACGTGTGTACCGCATAGTCTGTATATTTTGAAAATATGTGTAACGTGCATTTCATCTGTGTAGACAAAACAATAATTTTGACTACGGAGAAAATTACAATTAGTTGTCCAAAATAATGAATGATGGTGGTGCCTTAACTGAAAAAATGCTTCCTTTAAAATATTAATATGCATTTTGAACATTTTCAATAATCATGAAATTTCATAGCATTATTCAATGTAATAAACTCTGTTAGTGCTCACAGGTGTAGTGGCACAGCATGGATCCTGTGCCGCCATTTGTTGGTAGGCATGATTACTATTATTGCTGGGCCCAGTGGTCTAATGTGTTCGCCCTCACTGATCACTGCCATCTCACCTCTATCCGCGTGGGTTCGAGTCTCGGACTCGGCCAGTGTGAATATGTGAGAAAGCTGCCAGTAGCTTCATGTACGTCAGTGGTTCTTACCAGCGTTTTTTCGGGATCTTCCTTCACCAATTATACTGATCACCACGTACAGCCTATCATGCCCTGATAAATGGCGTTAAACCCAAAACAGAAACTACTTTTGACAGCTTCTTAGCAAACTGAAACTGCTGTAACAAACTGCAAGCAGGACCACCCTACATCAGTCGAGATAGTAATTTAGTATTGCACAGATGTTAAGTTTGCCACTTCCGGCAATCAGGTGCGATTTTTTCGTATGGATAACTGGGTACATTTACTTCAAAATGGCTGATATACCTTTCAAAATTAATATTATCCTGGCCTTGACCGGAATAGTCATAGCACTATTAGCAGACGAGACAGTGTTTGGCACCCATAAAAGAATAAACATATAAAAGAATGTTAATAATGGTGCTACACTCTCCCCCAGTCCCACTAGTATGTACCCCCTCCCCACATGCTACACTCTCCCCCTAGTCCCACCAGTTTGTACCCCCCACATGCTACATTCTCCCCCTAGTCCCACCAGTTTGTACCCCCCCATGCTACACTCTCCCTCTAGTCCCACCACTTTGTACCCCTCCCACACACACACAGACACTTTAAAAACGAAAAACATCACGGATATATAAAATGCACAAAACTTAGTCAATTTATTCATCAATTGTTAAGTTATAACACTATCATCTTGTTCGAGTTTCAAACAAACGGGAATTTGGTTTCTAACAACAGCTGCTATAATTGCGTAGGAGTCTATTTTTACAGACAACAGGAGTGATGTAGCTCCAAATAATTTCGTAAATTATCGCAACTTTGGAAGTCACGTCACTTTCAACATACATAAGTTACGCCCTCTTCTCAGTTTGTAAGAATTTTTTTACAGAATTATTAAAGCTAATCATCGCAAATACTGGATGCACATGCTACAGAATATATTCTTTAAAACTATAAAGTCCAAGGAACCTCGCCCTTTCATTTTACTAGGACCCGGAGCAGGACGGTGAGTAGGTTGAAGTATGGGTTTCCGTTCGGTTTGAAACGATATCAAAATGTTCCACTCACTGACAACAATCAAGTTGAAAATTATAAATTAAATAATAAAATGACAAATTCAGTGCATTTTTCTAAACGTAACCTTAATGCGTTTCGTTTTCAAAATCGAAAGGAGGGGATACAAACTGTCTGTGCATGGGTGGGATGGCGGATCTTATATAAACACACACACACTTGTCTCTGTGGTTGGTAGGGTGGGCGACGGTGAATCTTACAAAAAAAAAAAAAAACACTTGTCTTTGTGCCGGGGTAGGGGTGGCGAATCTTACATAAAAACACACTTGTCTCTGTGCCTGGGTAGGGTGGGCGATGGCGAATCTTAACATAAAACACACAATTGTCTCTGCGCCGGGGTAGGGGGCGATGGGGAATCTTACATAAAAACACACTTGTCTCTGTGCCTGGGTAGGGTTGGCGATAGCAAATCTTAACATAAAAAACACTTATCTCTGTACCGGAGTAGGGTGGGCGATGGCGAATCTTACATAAAAACACTTGTCTCTGTGCCTGGGTAGGGTTGGCGATAGCAAATCTTAACATAAAAAACATTTATCTCTGTACCGGGGTAAGGTGGGCGACGGCGAATCTTACTTAAAAACACACTTGTCTCTGTGCCTGGGTAGGGTGGGCGATGGCAAATCTTACATCAAAACATCCCAATTTTTTAAAATACTTTTTTTTTCTTTCAAAAAAATTTCTTTTCAATTTGTTCATCCCAATTTTTATTATTTTTGGGGGGTATTTTATCTTGAAAATGTATCACTCCTGTCGTAGGACGGGCAATAGCTAGTACACTATACTATATACGATAACAGTCATGAAGCGTTTGAAATATAGACTTAGAGATTCGTCTTAAGTCAAGCGATAATTTGTGGTAGACCGATAACGTGCAATTAAACACTTGAGTTATCTTCCGTCTACAGTTTCGTATAATATATATGTATGTTTGTAGATGTGCATTTATAGTGAATTGGTCACGTGGGTTACTCTTTCGGTTGTACAATACATATTTCATATGTTATTATTTAGAATACAAAAGGTCTCATGTCTTACTGAGATTCCTTCATAGACTGGATGTTTAGGGACTATATCACTATACATGATACACTCAGTGTACAAGAGACGCACGGTAATTCAGTCGTTAACTTTGAGAAATAAGATCCAAGTATCGAGCCATATTTCTTTCACAAACAAACTTGCATGTTTCGTGGTCAAACTAAAACGACAATGTGTCGATTGAAAATAACTAAACATAAACAGACACTTATCAGTCATTAGGTATTGTGGAGATATCACCAAAATAATAAAGCACGCGTGAAAGCTCATTTCGTATGGATATACTGACCCATAATTTAGAAAATACCACCATTTGAAAATGCAATTTACATACCTGCGGGGGGGGGGGGGGGCGAGTGGTCGAAAGCGCTATCCGTTATGGATCACTGCCATCTCATCTCTTTCTGCTTGGGTTCGAGACTAGGATTCGGCCAATGTGGGAACGTGAGAAAGATTACCAGTAGCTTCTCGTGGGTCGGTGGTTCTTCCCGGGTTCTTCCTCCACCATTAATACTGGCCGCCATGCATAGCCTATCGTGTGCTGAAAAATGGCGTTAAACACCCCCACAACAACAACAACATACCTGCGTGGATAGATTAAGGCAGAGGTGCACACCCCATGGCCCGCGAGCCAGATCCCGTCCACGAACGTGTTCTGTCCGGTTCTCAGGGTAAATTAAAACAACACAGAAATCTGGCATGTGAACAGTAATTATATTAAAGAAATTAGTGTTTGAGGCCCTCGAGTGGTCTTAGAAAATTCAATCTGGCTCTTGGCCGAAAAAGATTGTGCACCCCTGGTCTAAGTGTAGTAACGATCATCATGTTTTCCTGAACAGTTTCTCCTTATAGCAGGAACATGTGCGCCCGCACATAAGGGCGGGTCACTTTTGCTCCCGCCTCTCGATTTCACCTCTAAACATGTTTTGGCCAACATCCATAAAACTTAATAGCTGACCAAGATATGTTTATATGTTTACCCCGCCCCTCGAAAAAAATTCTGCGGGCGCCCCTGGGCAGGAACAACGAATTCAGTCTGATTAAAATCAGATCTCCACTGTTCAAGGTCAAGGTGTCACGTAGGACATTGGAAACCTTATTTTAATCAGATTACAATGGATTAAGTTGGAAGTATGCACAGGGCCAACAAGGCGGGCAGCGGCCAGGGCCAAGCACCACTTTTTAATTTTTAAAAATAATTTTTTTTATTTGAACAATAACAGGAGATGCCAGGGTGTTTCTCACCCCAGGGCCCGTGATCGCTCTCTACGGCTCTGAATATGCAATTTCTCGTTATATAGCTAGTCTTTATGGCAGGAATAAGGAATTTAACTCAAAGTACGCTTTACACCCCACCCCACCCCACACGCACACTTGTACACGGACATAAACGTGATTTCAAGCCACCTAGTTGTCTACGGTACAAAAATCTGGTCAATCATTAATTCTGAGTAAATATGATGTTGAAAAAGAAAATAATGTTTTACGTATTTGTCTTATACCATACACAACATATCATACTTGCACCAGGTAAACATGATAAATAATCAACACTTTATTTTTAAAAAGCAGCCATACAAAAAGTATGGTTTAGAGAAATTGGGAAGAGAAACGAGGCAGCAAAGGGTTCTTAATTATCGTCATCCAGCTTCCGATTGTTCGCTACCCAAATACTCTGTACAGTAAGTGTGTGTCATCTAGCCAGGGAATTTACAGTACTGCTCTTGTCTCAGCAAGTTATTTTTATACAACTCTGCATAATATAGAAAACCACATGGAAAGTATACATATACCATATACATATACCATATACATATACCATATTAATGAATGAGCTCAAGTTATGGTTTTCAGCCAGCTCAAATTCGTTCTTTTCATACTTTACAGATTTATGCGGATTTTTCCTTTACACAGAGAGAGAGAGAGAGAGAGAGAGAGAGAGAGAGAACACTTTATATTTTCCTGAAAGCACATGGAAAGCAAATAATAATAATAATAATAAACCTACAACTATTGCTACTACTACTACTACTACTACTACTACTACTAATAATAATAATAATAATAATAATGTTATTTGTAATAATGATGATAATAATAATAACAACGAGATCAAACAACCACAGGGTGAGCGTGTGTCAATTTTCATTTGTGGAGAAGAAAACTCTATACAAAAGAATAGTAAAATATTGACAAGGTAAAAAAGAGAATAAATAATGAAAGTGAATAAATAAATTCACAGGCATAAACCTCTCGTGGCACTAAATAGCTGATAGATTAGAACGAAGAGTTCGCAAACATCAGAACAAAGACATATTCGATCGAAAATACATAAATTTTTGATTATACTGACATCGTTCAGTCATCATGTTGAATATTAAATCCGATAAATTGTACACAGACATACTGTATGTACGTAAATTAAGCTTCTGAATTTTACACGTGGTTAGAGAAGATAATTGTTTTTAAAGTTGTTACATTACACTGTGCAAGAAATGGGCTGACACAAAGGTTACTTTTATATCTTAATGAAGTGGACTGTCTGAAATAATACATCAAACTGCAGTACATTTTGTCTTAATTTACATGAACAATTAGCATTTTTGTACCTGTCTTTGAATATACAGCCATAGTCTCAATAAGCAAAGATGAATGATACAAAGTATACAAATTTCGAAGAAAAAACACCACTATCATTCGAATTTAACTTCTTTAAACAGTAATTTAGCTTTCATCAAATGGAAACGGAGAAACACCCACAAATCTGTAATATTAGAAAATTAATGATAAATACCTGTGAAATAAGATTGCAGTAATTCACACACACACACACACACACACACACGCACACACGCACGCACGCACTCCACCGCTGATGCAAACAGAAAAACAAGAGGACGTTATCACTGCAAGATTTCATCATCTTTGGCTATTTTCCTTGCAAGTGACAAAATAACTATAATGCTCAACAGTTTATCATTCTCCTTCCATAATACATTCCAAGTTATTTAGAAGAAACCAGTTCATGTATTTGGCTTTTTGTTGCTGCATATTTTAGCACTTCAACACGACAGTATCAACCTACAATAAACAAAATCACTCGCCTCTGTATGGTCAGTATTGAGCTGATGTGCCCTTAGACGTACATACATGCATGCATACACTCACGCGTGTACATACATCCATCCACCCATCACACACACACATACATACATACATACATACATACATACATACATACATACATACATACATACATATTTTGTCTTGTACATGAAGTTATTATCATAATGATATAAGAAAACGAACGACTGAAAATACACAACTTATCTCCTAACACAAACAAAAATCAGCTGTACAACTGGTATGTATAAAAGCTCTCTCTCTCTCTCTCTCTCTCTCTCTCTCTCTCTCTCTCTCTCTCTCATGATTGTGCATCCTTAATATTATTATTGACGATAACTCTCTTTTTGTGATTTTTCCTTTTTCTCCTTTCCGACTCCTGGTGTACCATCTCTTCGTGTACTGTGCCATGCTTCCAGTGGTATATCGCTGTTCCTATTATTAGAATGGCTAGGGTTATACCACATAGCGTTATTGCAATCAAGGCACCATCCCTGGCAACTGTCCTCAACAAGGAATCTTCCAGTTCGGTAAGGCTGGATAGTCCTGGAAAAAAAAAGCAACAACATATATTGATGTTGTTCGATGTTCAAATGTCCAGCACCATACAATATGTGTATATGTGTGTGTGCGTGTGTTGGCTTTTTAACGTAGCTTTAAAAAAAAATCAGGCATATCGCTACGATGTCTGCAGTGTGGCAGTTTATAATGATGTCTGGCACTGGGGCATCATGCCACAAACATGTAGCATTATGTCCCACCCAGTCACATTATCCTGACACCGGGCCGACCAGTCCTAACACTAACTCCTAACGCTGATCACGAAGCGAGGCAGCTGCTGGTATCGTTTGACTCAGCTGGGCTCGAACCCACGGTTTTTCGCCTGGGCGGACGCTCTAAACACTTAGACCACCGGAGCGGTCATACGTGTATATAGTGTCGTTCCATAACGTATATGTATGCACATTTTCTTCTTTTAGAATGCTTTAAGCAGGAGCCCGATGAAATAAAAATGTATTATTATATGCTTTTTTTTCTCCGTTAACTTTACATTGTCAGAATTCATTCCTGATCAAATGGAAAAGTTGTTGCAATGCGCATTCATTCACAATATGACTCCAAATTTCAATTTTAACTTGACACGCCATTTTTTTTTCGTTTCGAATGTTATGTTGAGCGCGCGACTAAGTTCACATTATCTGGTCGGAGTTTTGTGCGCAGTAATAATGTTGTTGTTGTGTAATGATGCATCTGCGCTTGTGTATTTAGTTTGGAATACAGCACACATTCAGTTACTTTGTTTCTTGTAGTGTATTTTGTTAATATAATTAAGCTTTAGGTAGAATAAAAAAATTAGCATATAATAAAAAGGTTACTGCATCTGTATGGGAAAGTAACCTATAATTATTGACGTGAAAACAATGAGTATACATACTTTGACGTAACAATGTCAACGATGCAGCCTTTTACAGATGCTATCTGACTGAATGCTATTTTAAGCAAAATTGAACAGATTTGCTAAGCTGTGTATTATTTTTCGTGCTTTTGCAAATACTGTTTTTGTTATTCAGATTTATAATTCTGCTTCGACCAAAAACAGCAACTATAGACAAGACAGTGTACATTGATTTTATAAATTCACAGCGTGTAGCAACAAATAAATTCCAAAACTGGATGCGAATAAACGTGATCACAAAATGTGCTCTTCAGACTCGAGAAATTTCCTCATGAAAAAAAAAGCGTTCTATAGGGGTCCTGCCGAGCGGACTAAGGCGCTCGCTTTTACAGCTCACTGCCATCTCACATCTGTCCGCGTGGATTCGAGTCTTGGGCTCAGCCAATGTGGGTAAATGAGAAAGCTTGCCAGTAGCTTTCCGTAGTTCGATGGTTCTTAAAGAGATTTTCCCGGGTTTTTCTTCCAACAACTATATATACATAATCAAAAATTACTGGCAAATCAACGTAATCCCACGATTTTCTCCTTGGCTTCAGCTAGATAGGGAAAGTGCAGATAGAAGTTTTGGGAAATGAACAGTAAAAATAGCGCCATCTTTACATCACGCGGATACATTTTTATTCCCCTTGCACAAGCGTTGGCGTCATAGAGATACAAAATGTATATGCCATAGAACAATAGCGTAAGGTTTAAATACCAAGAAATGTATCTTACAACATTCTTCCTGACTGATATAAATTTACTTCTGGCATCTTTTGTTTTCATTATAAAACTTAATTTACTTGCGGCAACGCGCATAGTGCAATCTAGTATCCCAAAATGTTGGGCGCCTGGCTTTCGTTTCTGTTTTTATTTCTCCCCAAGATATGGTCTTGCTTTCTACTGCAAAGCTGTGAAAACCAAAATCGGACAGTGTGACCCTGGTTACCGCCATTCAGGACCCCTCACCTTCCCTCCTTCCACCACTAAACCTCTAGTTTTGTTCCTCGTGAATCACAGTTCAAAGACAGTCTGAGATCACGATTTGCCGTCTCCATCTAAAATCATAGAGAGGCACAACCTTAAGCACAGAATCATGACAGCTTGGACAGGTAAGATCTTCAAAAAGTCTGAAGGAATAACAATGGACAACAACACGCTGCTGTTTTAAATATACATTTGAATAAACGAAATTGTAACTAATGAATGATATATTTAACGCCAATGATGAGTTAGCAAAACAAAAAAAAAACACATATATAGTTACTACCATGAACACATAATACAGTGAAACATCGATTATCTGTACAACAAATATACTGAATTTCCATTAATCCAAACAAATTTAATATGATATGTACCTACAATTTTTTTTTATAAAGATAATAGCTTGTGAAATGTTAGAGCATGTACCTTATTGACAAATGCCTAGTTTTACAAAGCTAGTGATCTTAGCGATCCCAAATCTCTTAAAAACTTTTCATGTTGTGTGTATTTTTTTTCTCTCTTTTGTAGAATAAATGAGAATGAATTAATGAATTTTGTAACTGCCCGATTGGTACTTGCGTTGCTTCATCGTTCATTATTTCGTTTGTTCCTATGTTTGAAGATTCAGTCATTCGTTTTTCAAGTCTTCATTCACTCAGTCATAATGACGAATTACAAATATTAGCGGGGGCCCCTTGTGGCCGAGTGGTCTAAAGCGCTCTCCGTCACGCATCATTGCCATCTCACCTCTGTCTGCGTAGGTTCGAGTCTCGGGCTCGGCCAATGTGGATATGTGAGAAAGCTTGCCGGTACCTTCTCGTGGGTCGGTGTTTTTTTTCGGGGGTTTCCCGGGTTCTTCCTCCACCATTAATACTGTGCTGAAAAATGGCGTTAAACCCTATAACAACATCAACAACAAATATTAGCAAAAGTATTTCCAAATAATATGACCTATTGATTAAATTATGTTATAGCTGTGCCTTAACTCAACTGGAGACTATTCAGGATAAGAAAGAAAATTGATTACGTTCTGGAAAAATGTACACATTTTTAAAAAAAATCAAAATACACGGCAGAGATTCTTTTTTGTACATGCAACTGTTTTAGACATAATGTTTCACAATTTCACCGTGACTACATCAATGCATGGTTGCAAGACAATACAAAACAATTAGCTAAACGTTAAAGTTTTTTAATATTCTACGGTATATACGCGCTTTTACGCAGGTTTAGTCTAACTGCAAACTCACTGACCCAGCTCTGCCGTCGCATGATGCGCCGGCAGATCTGGGTATATGCAGTTTATTAGGACTTATCGGTACCACAGAAAGCGCAGACTCTGATCTGCTGGCACACTATATGATGACAGACCAGGACCGTGCTGTCTGCAGCTGGACCCGATTTTTACTCCGGGAACAGACGGGTATGTACGTAAATTTAGCTTCTGAATTTTACACGTGGTTAGAAAAGAACGTCAAGTATCTGATTATTCCATCAGACACAACAGACAATCCCATCAATGATAAACATGCATACAAAAATACCGTTCTTAGAACCAACCTATCTTTTATTGACCAAAGCTTCGCCCATGTGTACTTTGATTCTTCCCATTATAAGCAAAATTTCCAATAATCTTTTTTGGTGTTTGTTATATAAATTTTTTTTTTGCATTAATTATCTTGAAATCAGGTAAATCGGAATTCATTTCAGGGAACCGCATGGACGAAAATTATCCGCCTTTTGTGTAGTTTTTTCACCATGTCGGGTAAACCAATGGAAAAGTTACATAAAAATTATAGAAATTGTTTCATGATCACAATAATGTCAAGAAAAATTATTTTTCTTTATAAAACAAAATCCTGCATCTATTTCTTTTTAAATATAGCTTGGTTATTAGAAACATTTCTGATTGCAGGATGCATTACATAAAAGACATGAAAATTATACACCTTTAGTTTTTAATATTTTAAAAAGCGTATACCAACTTATTTCCTTTCATTTCGTAATGTGATTTCTTATCTGCATGAAAAAGGAAGGTTTTGGTTTTCTTTTCTCTCTGTGTTTTTAATATTCGTTCATTTATCTATTCATCCATCCATTCTCTAGATCGTTGATGTTGAAGAATCCTCACACTATTTTTGTATCGTTACAAAATATAACGGAAATAAAAGACTTTAAAGAAATCTTTACATATAACAGCTCAATAATTCTGATAAAACTACGACGGCTTAAATAAACTATTTTTGGACGTAACAAAACACACGTTTCTGTTTATAGATATCTTTCACTTGAAAACGCTTCTCAGTCTATCCTATTCGCCATGATTCTTGGTGGTGATTTCGCAAATTTCCATTTCAACTACTAAAATAACAGAAAAGAGTTTGGAGGTGAGTGGTATATTTGACCAAAAAGGGACGAAGGCAAAAAGACCAAGGGCAAAATTGTTCAGGTGAAACGAACCCTTACTATTTAAAGATATATATCCAAAGTCCGACAATCGTAGCCTCATATACACAAAACATACCAAATGGGAGACATCCATGTGATAAAAAGTCTTTGCGAGAAATAATACTTCTTGGATATTAAACGAACTCAAATCGGCCTGTAACTAGGAAAAAAACAAACAGGCACTTGTAATGATTTATCTACAAGTATAGGAGACTTCACACACACACACACACGCACACACACACACACACACACGCATGTATACACACACAGGCAATTGGCGTAACAATAAATTATCCAGCAATCACAATAGTCGCGAGAAAAGGCGTAAATTGAAAGGCGGCCCATTAGCATAACTAATTGGAAATAGGACGCTGAGGCTTAATTTCTCCTGACTTTCTACATATGCATGCATGAAACAGTCAGGGCCCCTAGTGGCCGATTGGCATAAAACTCTCACCGTTTCGGATCAATGTCATCTCACCTCTGTGGTTTCGAGTCTCCGGCTCGGCTAATGTAGGAAAGTGGGTTGGTGGTTCTTCCCGAAGTTTTTCCAGGTTCTTTCTCCACCAGTTGTAATGGCTGTCATGTACAGCCTATATTTTACTTGCAAATATTTGATGGGCTATCGATCATACAACTAA
Organism: Sinohyriopsis cumingii; assembly: GCA_028554795.2. Classification (NCBI taxonomy): domain Eukaryota; kingdom Metazoa; phylum Mollusca; class Bivalvia; order Unionida; family Unionidae; genus Sinohyriopsis; species Sinohyriopsis cumingii. The sequence continues at coordinate 39,546,312 of CM068834.1, read as the reverse complement.
CAGCAGTGGTTATTAAATTGTCACTAACATCAGTGGCTTAATTAATTGTCACTAACATAGGTGGTTTAATGAACTGTCACTAACATAGGTGGTTTAATGAATTGCCAGCTGCAACAATGGAACAGCCGTAATTAAACCTACAGTATCCTACAGTATACCCCACCCAGGTCGCTCTCTCAAAATACTTTCGTATATAGAGAACAGTGGTCGCGGGTAACGATAGTATTTTACGATATTTGACGTCATATGAACTACATGTGATGAATTAAAACTATTAAAAAATACAACAAGTCCCAACAAAAATAATAAACGAAAAAAAAAATTATGACTGGTTTCCTTTTCCGTATTGTTACCAGTGGAGACTGATTATCGCCCAGGTGTTATTTTCACAATATCATGATGGGTTGTTTAATTCTACACACTAGATAAACCAACTTAATCTTTACACAAGAGATCACGTCGTTGCTCCAAACTAAATGCGTTCCACGGGCAGTTTCGATAATCTGATCTCTACTGATTTCCTGACCTAAACGTAAAACTGAATTAAGTGTGACGAAATGACAAAACGGACAAAGATAATACTATAAGCCACTCATACAATCGTAACTTGTCTTCTAAATAACTGAAAGTGTTTTGTAAAATCCTTTACGAAGGAAAATGGCATGTATTACCTACCTTTGTCCACATATTCCATATCTGTTCTTTCTCACTATTACGGATCAGAGTTTACCAGCAGCTATTTACCACACCCAGAAACGTAATTCATATTGTAGATTGGAATACTTATTCATACGAAACAGCCTTTTACAATATTATAACGACATACTTTCGATCTGAAATTCACGTCCGGTTCTATCTTCTTTGCCTACATACAATGACTTTGAAGATATAAATATATTTATAGCACATGACATCTGTTTTCAATTTCCCATCTGATATACAGACGCGTATTTACTATTATGAATCACTGTGTATTATCGTACGTACTATGTACCACTCACTGATCAAATGCTTATCACGGTAAATAAGGCAGACATGCATTTTCTACGTGACTGTCTCTACCAAAATACAAAGTTTCTACAATGTGACGAAATGGTGACGTCACTTCCGCGCAACTTCGTTTTATTGAACACTCTTGTCCTATTTCAGGGTCTTTTGTTGATGAATGTTTATAAAAAGTGCTCTCTCATGAACATGGAAAAAATGTCAACAAATTAAACAAATTTAAAGTAAGACGAATTATAATTAACGTCGTAGAAGACAATTAATGTTTCAGTAAAAGGCAGTATTTCTTAACTTCATAAAAAGATATGTGACACCTACATGTCTACCCTTGTCCGGTAAATTGTCAATTAAACCCGTAGTGGTAGGTATATTGGTGCCTTGGGGGTATTATCCATATTAATAAAATATTGCAAACGGGTTCGTCTGCAACATATTAGTGCATATCTCGACAATTTGTGGACACTTACCGGTAATTTTCGCGCCTTTTGAATTAAGGTCGGTTGAAATGTTAGCACATCATCCACACGTGCTTGACGAGAGCTTGATGTTGTAAAAGCAATAATCTGAAGGAAACAATTCATGCAGAGTGACAAAATGACCTCAGAGGTCACCAAAGACCCATTCTGACACAGGACCCTGTCAATCATACAATAGCACGATAGACAGGATCCTATTGTCAGAACGGGTCAAGGGGTAATCTGAGATAATTTTGTCGCTCTATGATTTTTGTCCTTCAAATTATTGCTTTCTTTGAACATCAAGCTCGCGTCGAGCACCTGTGGTGAAGTAAAGTAATCCTGCCTCTGGTGGCAATTTCAATTACTGGGCCGCGTTGACAAATAATCGGCTGTTCCAGCAACAAGCAGCGCTCATTCTGAAATAATTTGGGTCAATGCGGCTATTTCTAGGGAAGAAAAACATGACTCGGATGTATGTCGTTGAAGTTATTTACCCCCCAAAAAATCTTAAAATATGTCGGTCTGAAATTTCTTTGCAAAAAATTATTTTAAAAAAAATTAAAGCAATCGCAATCTATTCGGATCACCATGGCTATTTATACTACTGGATTGACAGTATAACAATTGAGAAGTTGCGAATAAGAAGTTTCTAGTTTGATGCATTCGCAACGTCTCGGTCAACCTTTTCTTGTAAATAACCGAGGTGATCCGAACGGTAGCTAATGACAAATGTTGACAAACATTCGAGAAATGGGGTGCTCCTCTGATATTATAAGCTTCTGCGAGAGTGACAGGTGTAATGTGAAGTTGTATGCGTTTGCAACGGGCACGATGGACAACACAATGGCGAGAATGTTGGTATACCTCATTGTTACTTTTATGTACTATGGCTGAAATTTCTTTGGTTATTATACTGTGGAAACTGTATATGATTTAAGCACACAGCAAACCAAAGTGACTGCTCTCTTGTGTTCGAAAACTCATCCTGAATTTGTCTAAAGTACTGTGGAAATTGTACATAATCTAAGCACACTGCAAACCAAAGTGACTGCTCTCTCGTGTTCGAAAACTCAGCCTTAATTAGTATAAAGTACACCATGTTTAGCAGTTATTACAATAGAAAACAATACGGCTTCTGAAAGTGCAATGAATGAATCACCAAACATATCAAATGTATAAAACAAAATTGTCGGTTCTTTTTTAAAATTTTTTACCTCTGAAGTGCTTTTGTATTAAAAGGAACACATATGAAGAAAGGTAATGTTGTATACTCTATAACACATTGTACACCCATCAATCATACAGCAAGTGAATTAAAAGTTCTTATAGCAATATCCAATATATACAAAGTCTTTGTTTAAAAAACCAGTATAACCAGCGAGGAAAACAGTGGAAATTCTTTTTCTATGAAAATATAAATATCCAAAATTCAAAACTGTAAAGCGCTACCTATGATCCGTATGATGGACCTCAATGATGCGAACGATTTAAAATAGTGATTTTCGTCAAGTGACTCGAGCGTCAATAAATATGTTACTAAGTCTCCTACTTGAGGAATATCTCGTCAGACATTATCTCAATTCAACAACATGTCAAATTTCAAACGGTACACATTAATCGAGGGTGTTCTGAGCAATGTGTGTTACAATATTTGAGGGCTGATTTATTGGACAATGCCCACCCTTGTGAAAGACGGCTTCTGAGAACGAAAATAAATGAATAAATAAATAAATAAATAAATAAATAAATAAATAAATTAATAAAAGAAAAGCAAATAAAAAAGAAATAATAGGAGGAGAAGATGGAAGAAATAATGGAAATAACAACCATCTACCATAAAAGTTCCTGCCGTCATATGACGAATCTGAAACACAAGTCCCAACAGCTGACAAATTATAATAATAATAATAATAATAATAATAATCAGGACTTTGTATAGCGCATAATCTTTACAAACTCTAAGCGCTGTACAACTTTAGACAACACATATAAGATAAGAAACATAATAATATTATTACAAAAACAAACAACATGAAATTAGAAAAACATTTTTAAATTTTTTTTTAAAAGAAACTCGCTGAGAATATTTCAGGTAGGAAACATTATTAGGTCTTTAAGTTTGTTCTTGCTGTCGAAATAAGTGAGTTTTGAGAGCCCTCTTGAATGTGATGACTGTGTCTTTGTGTCTAAGTTCAGTGGGCAATTCATTCCACGTTGCTGGGCCCTGGTATGCAAAGGAACGCTGTCCATATGACTTTGTTTTCATACTTGGAATAATGAGTATACGATTGTCCGAAGAGGAGCGTAAGTATCTTGCTGGTGTGTACACACGGGTGATGTCAGATAGGTATGTTGGACTAGAGTCCGACCGACAGTGAAATGTAGCACAGAGAACAAATTTTGTGTTTGATTCTGGATCGATTGGATAGCCAGTCTAGGGTACAGAGCAGCGGAGAGGTGTGCTCTGATCGTAGTACTCTAAGTATGATCCGAGCAGCTGTGTTTTGAACTTTTTGAAGTTTCTGGAGTAGATATTGAGATGAACCAGACAGAATTGAGTTGCAATAGTCCAGTCTTGAAAGTACTAATGAACACACAAGTGTTTTAGTGGCATCAACTGAAAGATATTTGCGAATTGAGCTGATGCGTCTCAGCTCAAGATATGCAGCCTTGCATATGTTCATGACATGTTGGTGCAATGTGAGAGTACTGTCCAGAGTAACACCTAGGTTTTGTACTGATTGTGTGAATTTAATGTTGGCGTTGCTGATATTTATTGTTTTAGGTAAAGGATGTGAATGAGAAAGTCTTTGTGTTGTGATCAGAATGGCCTCAGTTTTATCATCATTCATCTGCAGCTTGTTACAAGTCATCCATGATTTCACATCAGAAATGCACCTCTCTACACCTTGGATGGTAGCATCAACTTCAGTTGGGTGGCTAGATTTGTATATTTGCGTGTTATCAGCGTACAATTGATGAGGCACTGGATGATGATCAATGACACTTGAGAGCGACTGGGTGTAAAGAATGAAGAGAACATGTCCAAGGACAGACCCCTGTGGAACCCCACAACATAGATCAACTGGTTTGGAGTGTATTCCATTTGCAGATACAATTTGTGTACTGTTGACCAAGCAGGACTTGAACCACAGTAAGGCTGTATCATGAATGCCAAATACATGCTGGAGACGGTGAAGTAATATATCATGGTCTATTGTGTCAAATGCTGCACACAAATCAAGGAGGGTGAGGACTGTAATCTTTCCGCTATCCAATGCAGAGAGAATGTCATTAACTACTTTTACAAGAGTAGTTTCAGTACTGTGGCAAGGGCTATATGCAGACTGTACATTGCTAAAAAGACTGGGATAGAACAACCTTTTCTAAGATTTTTGAAATGAATGGGAGATTAGAAACTGGGCGGTAGTTCTTTAAATCGTTATGGTCTAGGCTTTACAATGGCAGTTTTGAAAAATGATGGGAATTCCCCAGATGAGAGAGAGGTAATTATAACATCAGTTAGTGAAGGCAATACTAGATCTAAGCACTCAAGCAGCAGTGATGTTGGAATTGGATCAAGTTCACGTGTCTTTGGTGCGCTCTTCATCACGATTGTACGTACGAAATCCATAGAGACAGGTTCAAATGCTGCTAATGGTTTCCGCTCAAATTCTGTATCCCAACTGTACGGTGACGACGAGTCAATTGAAATTGCGGTGTCAAGCTTATCTCTAATGGTTTGTACTTTGTCACGGAAAAAAGTTGCAAACATGTCCGGAAGGTCGACTGGAGAGAAGCTAGTTACTAGTAGTCTATAAGTGGTAAAATTTATTTGTTAAATATTTCTTTGCCTTATACCACACTGTGATGGTTGTTATGATTGGGGTGGGGTGCTCCCAATATTTTATTTAAACTATTGTAGAAGCCCCACCAAGGCTCGATTTTGGTTTTTTTAAATTAGTAAAAGATAGATGTAAGGCTCTGAAGTTTAATGAATAACCATTTATAACAATTTAATAATCAAATGATTCAAATTCTGAATTACACTCCTTCCGCTCGATATTTTAATAGCTTATTACATCACTTGATTAGCAGTGTGCGATAGCTTTCCCCCTGTCCTTGTATTCTACTCATCTGTGGTATTCTTCTCCCTCCTATTTCTCCCAATTCCTTCTCGTTTTCCTCCCTGACTTTCTTCATATTCATTATTCTCCTCCTAGACTCCTCTAGACTCCTTCGTCTCCTCCTCCTCCACTTTCACCTCTAGACTCCTTCTCTTCTTCCTCCACTTTCTCATCTAGAGTCCTTTTCCTCCTCCACCTTCTCTCCACCGACTAGACTTCTTTCGACTTCGGCTGTTTCAGCTATCCTCACTATCGTCTCCAACTCTTGAAGACTTGGGATTCAATCGAACCCGAAGTTCTGTGTCCCCTAAAAAGTTTCCTTTTCGAAGCTTTTCTTTCCTTAGAATCTATCTCTAAATTTTGCCGCCAAATTACGGTGGCTCTCTCGGAGTAACCCTATTGCTTAGCCATTTTCCCGGGGAAATACAAGTTCGGAAAGTTATTCTTCGGATCGGAATTATAATCACACCCTCTATCTAAATTCCGATTGGATATGGCTGTGATCAGACCCAAACAATGTCCCTCTCGAAGTCTGTCAGCGTGGGTACGGATAAGAACACACCTCGTTCTCCCCGCGGGCTTCCCTCTGTCTTACGACTGAGCTGTAACACATACGTGTGATACGGCAAGCCTTTAGCAACTGATGCGAGTGCTCGCTTTCGCCAGCTCAAGTTTCCGGTCTCTGGCGGGTCACGGTAAAATTGCGTAAGAGTTTAACACTAGCCTGTGACAGTCTTTGGACATCAAACACATGGCCGCAATAATATTTCCAAGAAGTAGATTATAACTTATACATGACTTTAAAGGTGGGGCTTAGCAAACGTGACACCCACAATATGTCAAACGTTTGTAAATCATTGTATTTTATGAAAACTGTAATTACGATTAGTATGACTAACAATGCAGCCTTCGTATCACCGACCCACCCACCCAGTCTCGAGAATTTAGCGGTTTTCTACAGTTCCAGCTCAGGAAAGTGAGTAATGTAATATAAAAAGTTGCCTATATAGCCAATCTGCAAGTCTTGTGGTAGTAAATTCGATTCCTCGAACAGAACGTCTGAATTCACTACCTGAATACCAATGAAATTTCCCCCGAGAATGATTATTTTGTGACTCGTGTTTCTAAAGTGAAAATCTTTAAGAAAATGTCGAATTTTCACAATGGAAGAGAGAATACTTTATTTCAATAATATAGGCTATCGGCGCACATCAAACACATACGTATGAAAGAAACAAACAAATGAAGTGAGTGTGGGGAATCACAAATACAGTAAGTGTAAATGTTTACATTTTCATAATAAGTTTTTATTTTTCTCTGCTAAATAATACAAACTTACAAAACCGATACAATGTTTTCTCTATGATTACTTCTCAGTGCATTGACAAATTTCTCTTTACGAATATTGAAATACAGAAACAGGTAAATACTTCACACGGATGTCAGCAAATATGAGACAACATCATCTAAAATGTGTTTGTTCCACAATGCTAAGATCACAATGTGGAGGCTATCTTCATATTTCAATTTCTCAATACGTCTTGAATTAACCGTAACATCGAGTCCTCCCGCCCACCCACCCTATCTCAATTCAGAGTACATATTCTTAAAAACGGGTTTATCTAAACAAAAATAATCGCCAGTACACAAATATGCCTTTAATTTGCTATATACTCTCATTCTAAACACAATGCTACATCTTCAAAACAATATTGTGTATAGATATATTTACATCTACTTTTTACTATTTTCATAAAGGACTACTTATTTCACATTCCATCGTTACTGATAAATAAGGTAATAACTATGCGTACAGTTGTATAAGACGAACAGAAAAGACTATTTTGTAACTATTTATATTTCTAAATTTACTGCAACATTAAATAACGTTATTAATACTTACTTTATCTAGCATTTATATTGAACTCTTGACTTGTTTTAGCACAGGGCTTGGATGAATGGAAAGATCTTGAACGAATTCCAGGACCTGCCTTGGGGGAAACTGTAACTGTATAACTCAACTTGGTTCCCTGATCAAGGCAAACGTGTCAAATGATCGGACGGTCCGCTTGTCTGTAACAATTGCGCCAGATCACTGAATCATGATTTAATTCAACAGATATGCATTGAATCGCTGCGTTATATTGTTTAGTTGATAAACAACACTAACGTCATGGCTTGAAGTACAGTAACAATGAAACGCGAAAAGAACGAGATCTACCAGAACGTGCGAATTATTCTGTAATATACTATTGTCATTTATTGGCAGCCAATGTTCTGGAGAAAATCCTAGTATATGGTAGATTATTACAATTAAAACGTTTTCCAAGTTAAAGAGTATGATGCGTTGATTGATGATCTGAATTAATGCTCATACATAAATATAATATTCAACTAATAGTTAATCTGGAATTTCCGTACATTCCTTGCTGACGGAAACTAACGAAGTACCGGTACGGTGAAAACGTACCGTGGTACGTACCAAATGAAGCATAAAAATACCTCGGTAAAACCGCGCAGATTTAGATTCTAGTCTACCAATACTATATTCGACGTCATCTAGTAACATTCTTCTTCCTAAGCCCAAAAGCGAATAATAATAAAAACTAATAGCTTGCCTTGGTCTGGTCTAATCATTTGGAACTACCAACCTAAATATGTCAGAGAAACATCATCATCACCCTCCTTTCATCATAAATTTGTGAAATGGCTGCAGTCAAGGTAATGTTCAAAATAATATATATATATATATATATATATATATATATATATATATATATATATATATATATATATATATATATATATATATAGTCAACTTTGTTGTATATTTGTATATGTATATATTATATTAAATGTCTCTGGGCACTTACTTGTGTACGTGTAAACAATTTGTTTCTTCAAACATGATGTTAGTTTACACAATGCCCTGTTCGCTGAATTCATGTCGCTTTTTGTGTACACAATTCCGTAATACCTGTTGTATGATAATTGTTTCGCGCCTGCATTTGATATATTTGCCAGTACATATGATGCGTAATTAAATGAGGGACACAAGGGATATTAGCTATTTGTACTAATTTAGTCACTTTCATAAAATAATGACTTTATTATTATTATTATTATTATTATTATTATTATTATTATACTGTCAGCTTACCTTTTTGTTTCAGTTCATTGAATGTATCTATTATCTTTTGTCCTTGCCAGTTGTCTTTGCCTGGGCATGTTCCAGATGAACATCCAAAGGAGGGAGTCTGAAAATAATAACAATAATAATAATAATAATAATAATAATAATTGTTTTCATCTCTACACTAAAGTTCTCTTCCATACGCTCTCTTGTGTATATTATTATAACTTATTAGTATGCGTACAGATACACTCACATACGCTTTATCGATCCTTTTCTTCAAATCGCACCACCTCCTTTCATGTAAAATTTGTCAGTCTGTCAGCGGGATGGATCGTGAATGTACACAACATTGAAATTATTTTATATTAGCCTTTGCTCTTTTTATTTTGGTACAACCAGGCTGAATTTACTGTGATTTTTTTCCTTCTTGTACGTGTGTGGTGTGAGGTGGTGGTGGATGGGGATAAAACACAAAAATATAAGATAAAATAAAACAACCGATGATGTCCCCGGTTGACTTGATTGTTAAAATCAAGACGATACAATACACAGGCAAATTTTATTTAATGCTGGAACTTCAAACAAGCATTATAAAACATAGGGCCAGCGAAGCCTTTTTACTTAACTAAATCAATAAATCACAAAATACGTTTGCACATATAATAGGATGATACATTTTAAAGCAAATTCCATAAAACTGCTTTCAATTGCACCGAGTGGATGCAAAACTCATAACCAAGTGAAAATATTGCTACAAAATTGTAGCCATATAACATCTAAAAGGTTGGAATGTAATGGTTTATTGCAATGGTTAGACGCCGTTTTTCAGGCAAGACATGTCGGCCAATATAATTGGTGGAGGAAGACCCCTGGTAGAACTATATGGCCAGGTGAAGCTACTAGAAAGTATATTTTTTTCATATACCTACGTTGGTCGAGCCCGATACTAGAACTGACGCAGAGATGAGATATGGGAGTGACCCGTAACGGCACTCGGCCACCTGGGGCCCCGTAATATTAAGGAAGACAATAACTATAAGACACGAAAATTACTCCACAAATATCACCGTCGTCACCGCCATGATCATCATGACAAGGCGAGAAAGCAACTTATCAATCAATCCATCAAAGTACGCAAAACTGAACAAGAACACCTTTCATCGTTAGACATCGCCAACCCCCCATCCATGTTTGCTTCATTGGAAACGATTATTTTGTTTCCTCTACCCCCCCCCCACCCACCCCCGGACAATGACCAGGGTTTACACACCCAATTCTGTCTAACATTTTGTGTATTCCTACTATGACTGAATATTTAACGTAGCTTGATCCAAAACAGTAGGAAATATAAATGTTGGTCTTGTGGAAGGTGCCAAATTTCGTACTATCTCTTTCATATGGTTAACTGAATTTTCAAACTGTAGATGGAGTCAGGGTAAGGGACTGACGGATCGTCGGGCTGTTAAGGTTTTTTTATTTTAATTCCAGATTTATAAAGCGTGGGGATAGTAAGCATTTACGGACTTTGACCGGACGATGAACTTACATACATGACTTTGACATCTTTGCTAATGCCTTTGGACGCAACATGCGCTTGCATATATGAACTGGGCTTGGATTTCAACGTAATGTAAGGCTTGGAAAATAAATGCAATGACTAGTTCACAGACATACCGAATTCATAAATATCAGTAAAATGACTTATTTGAAGCTACATTTTACACTCATGTATGCCAGGTGAACAATAAAAATATCAAAATTACAAGCTTTTCGAAATACAAAAATTATATTATTTCCATTATTGCAAAACAGATGCACAAACTTAGGTTTTGTTATTTCCCCCTCTTTCATATTAAAACCTATTTCGCTTTGGAATGAGGCGGGGTGGGTGGATGATGTGTCCTTCTTTCATAGAACTAATAAGGCATCTTCTTTGTTCCCCCCATTCCAACGTTGCCTTAAATGAACAATATAATTTGCACTTGGTACTTTTCTCTTATTCCTTGAAAATAATCACAAATGTTTCTTAGTTTTTCGCTGTAATCAGAATTAAAACATGCATATATTTTAATTCTTAGTTCTTGTGTTTTAGCATCAATTGTTGCATAGACGGAAATGTTTCTGGTTTTGCTAAATTTCAATTTTAAAAATATCTCATCGTTAATTTTTATGATTTCCCAATTTTCCGCATATTTTAAAAATGTGATTATCGCAGTGTTAAACTATCGCGGTTCGCACAAGTTGTGAAAAAAAAAAAAAAAATCAACAAAAACAACTAAAAACAAATAGAAATTTCCCCACACATATTGTTCTCGCTTTACCAGAATGGCGCCATAATTCATCCTGTTTATAAATATGGATCATTTACGCTTATTCAGTAGATATGAATACGATAGTGCTGTTCCTATTTTACTTACGTTCTCTTTAATTTTTATACATATGATTTACTTTCAATTTGTAAACCAAGCACCGACACAAATGAACTTGAAGAAAATTCATCAAAATTTTCTTCACGTGTATCTTACATACCGACTTTGAAATAAAAGGAGAAGAAATAGATGGCGCTTAATTAGAACTCGCCCTAAAAAGCAAGATCGCTCGTGCGCCTGAATTGTTGTTGTTGTTGTTGTAGGGTTTAACGCCATTTTTCAGCACACGATAGGCTATACATGGCGGCAGTATTAATGGTGGAGGAGGAACCCAGAATAAACCCGGAAAGAACCACTGACCCACGAGAAGCTACTGGCAAGCTTTCTCACATACCCACATCAGCCGAATCCGAGACTCGAACCTACGCAGAAAGAGGTGAGATGGCAGTAATCTGTAACGGAGTGCGCTTTAGACCACTCGGCCACTCGGGGCCCCCCTCAACTGTTGTGGTAATGACGCTTGCGTATATAATGGGATATCATGTCTGCATCCATGTTCCAAGAAGAACTTGCTAACTTTCAGTTCCACACAAGAAAATATATCAGAATAATTTACATCTACACATTAGTATGATATAACTTGGGCGATTCCACTGTAAACAAGAAATAAGGGACATACGATTAGTTTGCCAGACTTTACGCTTGTTATTAAGGAAATTATTAACGTCAAGTTTTCTTTTAACTTTAAATAAAATTTCGTTACATTTATGTTATTTATATAAAAGTAAATGTCTTTGAGATTTTAATCGGATTCCCCAGTCCTTTGTGATATAATACTCTGAATACATTAGTCGCTATATACCAGGATATACAGTTCTGAAACCTATCTATACATACGCTGACGAAGTCACACTTGACTATTAAACAACGGGATAGGCCCGAACATGGAGAGATATACGTCAGGAGAGAGAGAGAGAGAGAGAGAGAGAGAGAATCCACTGGATTCCCGTACACTTTATGATAAAGCACAAATAGGGTCAAGGTAACAGTTCGTGATTTACATCACATATCAATAGTTTTATTTATCACATACCCCGTAATGCGATTAAATGGAGAATTTAAGCAAACACTCCCTGACCCCACTTATATACCTCATGTACAATAATTAAACATACCCAGTGGTGCGAGGCCGTTGTCCCGAGACACATATGCTGCCGTGGAAAATGTAATATGTAAAATGCAAAGTGCGCGCGCACACACACACAGAGAGAGAGAGAGAGAGAGAGAGAGAGAGAGAGAGAGAGAGAGAGAGAGAGAGAATTTCCATAACGTCAGCAACCAACTGTTTGTATTTATAATCACAAAGACACACACACACACGCAACTCGTTGGAGTGGTGGATAGGTCTATCACAATGCACCCTATTTGACCCCGAGACCTATACATGTACGTATTAGCACCTTTGTAAACATTCTTGTTCGTCAAATCAGTGACTGTTTACCAATTTTTATTATTAATAAAATTATACGTAGATTTCAAAATGCACGAATACGCCACATACTATACATGACGGTTACACCTACAAATATGTGTCGTGTACATCAGTTGTAACACGCCTCTCTCAAGCACCCGATACACCTTGGTAACATAACCGTGAAGGTTAAAGATAGGAAACCAACTTAAACATTATTTATGAATGAAATGTATGTGAACTCTACATACCGAGACTGTATTAAGATCAGACATGATCATCTGTGCAAGCAAACACGTCCGAATTTAGCTGAAACGCTCAGTACAACCGCTCTTCCGTCTCGTATCCTTGCAGAACGAATGTAAACACGTGATAACAAATAATAAACAATAGCGGATGACCAACGAATCATACACGAGTTATCGTACTTAGATCTTGCACTCTGACCCGAGGTCATTGAAACTTGAACACTTCAAATGATCCTACAATATGTGCACTTGTGAACTTCTTACAATGCCATCGCTACTGACTTACCCGTACCAAACCTTGGACCATAAACGTATCAACCGAAAGGAATGAACAATTATTAGAGAGAGAACGTCTCGAGATTACGTAATCTTTGATGTATACTTGGGTGGGAGTTGGGGAAATAACACAAACTGGGCAGAGTTTGTATGACTAATAGCGGGTAATATTGAGTAATGTTACTCAAACTCTGCCCAGGTGGTACAGGCCTGTATAGACAGGGATTGGCCCCGCCCAATAAAAAACGTCGACGCCAACATACATGTATTATGGTGAGTGATACAAATGTATTTTCTTCTGGAATATTTACTAAAATGACATAGTGTACATATATAAAAATCGGATGACTTTTACAAGCTGCACGGATATGTTGCCTCAAGTGATGTTACGTTCAGTCCTACCATACACTGTATGTTCTGCGCCTGATGTTATAACATCGCTTCTGTAGTAGCACTCGGAATGGGTCAATTTAGAAGCAAAAATAACCATTCAAAAGAACTAGCTGCTTGTTAGTTGTGTATGCTCTATTTAAAAGATTTTATTATCGATGAAGACTAACATCATATTGCTGACATCAGCTTACGGTGTTTGCCGTTTTTGAGCGTATATGTGGTGGAAAAAATATGAAAGAATAAGTTGATAGTGTTGTGGACTCTGGCGACAATCAGGATACAAAGTATAAATTAATAAATGAAACGACTGTTTTATTTTTTTTTATGTCCTTGATACTTTTCGTTATTAAAATCGATGGAGGGGTTCAAATAATCAGGAGAGTGTGCGAATACTGTATTATGTGCGAACTACTCAGAAACTGCAATCAAAATTCTGCCAAATTTGGCTTTATTCTTCTTACATAATCATATTTTTCTTTCACTCCTGTATTCCCTTCCTTTTATAGTAGTCTTGATATTCGTAATAAATATAGCCTAAGAGAGATTATGGGGGTGGGGTAGGATGAAAACAAAATGACTTGATAATGTATAAAACAAGTTGTATGTTAACTGGACGTTAAGCTCTGATGGCTCTGATGGCCATCAACATTTCCCAAGTCTGAAATCCCTTCGGGATTCCCCATAACCCTACCAAGGATTTCTTTTCTCCACACGTGTGTATCTGTGATTGTAGCCCACATGAGTGTAACATGATCATATATTTTATAATTATATATATTCATATTTTAATTAGGCAGAAGTAAGTATTTTATTATGTTATGTCATTAATGTTCATTGATGAGTGAAATAAAGACATCAGTTGCAACTATTGTGCTATTCTCATTTGACACATATTTAGCCATTTAGGCAACCTTGAACCAGGATCACCTGTTCAAGTTTTGTTCACGCTGAACAAGGAAGCTACCCTGATTACTGTTCATGCTGGATTGTTCTATTGTATGACAAGTGGTAAGTAACTTTCTGATTGATTAGTTTGATACCTGTCTGTATAAACAACATAGCATGAACATCATATTAGTAGTAGTCATTCCATTGGAGCTTCTGAAGGGTGCTGGTCATGGGATTTTAAGTGCCTGATGATTCTTTTGCTTCAAGATAAATGTGACTTGACCTTTGTCCCATATGATAAGGTAAATCGATTATAATATTGTTAGCGACCTCTACTTCCTGTCAGCTAGGAAGGTTCACTGAAGACGTTCAACTCAGCAGTAAAGTCAACCAAAAATATTTAATGAAAGTAACATAACTAAGAAACTGAAAAGCTGTCATCAGTACATAATATTCATTGAAATAAGACAAATATACTCCTGCAAGGAAACATTCGTTGCTTGCACTCTTCTATTGTAACAATTAGATACTGACGTTATGTTTCGATGTCTTGTTCCTGGATCATTTCAATAAAATGTCACATCACATAATAGTCTGTTTCAATGTTAAATAAATTAAATAATGATTGGAAATCATAGAGTGACCCCAACAGACGAGAGTTGAAGATTTGCTTTGTAGGCCTATTTGTTTAATCCAGGTTACCAATGTGGTGGGAGATAACTGCACGATAGTTTGGAAGACTAATTTACTTAAACATATCCTACGTAATTTTCCAAAATGCTTGCTTCTACATATTGTTAAAAACACGGATGTTCAAAGTATTGCTTATTTTACTAGCTTTTCACCTAATTAATGTTCAAATAATTTAGAGTATTATTACTTTGTCAGTCCTATACTATTATTATTTAGCAATTTATATATGACATTACCTAAAATAGGTGTTAGTTCTAGTTTTGAATTTGACCGCGCTCTGCAGTTATCTGACTAGTACCGTCTTCCACTCCAATATGTAACCTTCGATTTTATACCACGTGACAGTACTGAACCAATCGAATGGCAGGCCGAATCTGCCAACGAATCAGATGTGGCAAACTGGCAGACCTCAGTCTAGCGCAAATCTTGCGATATCAACCACATATGAATAAGGTTCAATATATTCCAGCATATAGAACATTCTCACGTCTTATATCTTATTCTGTACAAAACTCTGAGACAAAAATTATGTATCCTAATATTTCTATATAGTTTTCAGTAGCAGAACAACAGTTCTCGAATGGATGAACTGTGGCAAACCAATGACAGGGTATAATGATGCTAAAATAATTGCGGTTGCTGGGGAGGTTGCAACTATGCACAAAACACATTTCATTACTCAATAAATCTAAGAGTTTTTATATAAAGTCAGTATATTAAAGATATTACTTTGGACAATAAGTTCACTGTGACTTCATCTGAGTGTAAATGTACGTGTATCACATACCTGTAATATCGAACCATCGAGGTCATGGGTCACAAATGAACAAAAATGGCGTCCATAAGAACTTGACTCGATCGTTGAAAAGTTCGTTTACCGCGAAACACGAACAACCTAAAACTTAATGTTTAATACACGTGTCGTGATGTTCCCATTAAGCATGTAATTTGCGCAAGAAACTGTGTTGAATGTAAAATGTCAAACCTTGACAAACCAAGTGTAATATAATGATCAACATGGTAATAGCTAAAACTTATTGACAAATTTCCTACAGGCATAATGAATATGGGATTAGCCAACTAGTAAGAAGTCTGAGAACATGCCTGTGAAGTGAAGCATTATCGAAAATAGGGAGAAGTTATACGTCAAAATTCATGTTATCACAAAAGCAACTGATTTGCCACAACTACATGATTTTGCACTGCCTAAGGTCAAATGAGCTAACATGTAACACTAATATCTTAAAAGAAACATCTCTAATAACATATGCAGAAGTAAATATCCACCCCAACGCCATTATAGTGCAAAGCTGGTTAATCTTGAGTCTATGACAATATGGTTAATGTAACAGTTTATTTTATCATTCTGTCCACATGCTTGTCTGTCTGTCTACTCTCTACTTTTGCTCTACACACTGATTGTTGTGTTTAGGTTTATTCGGTCCACTATCTCTGGATATGGATAATAAATATATCGGGTAGTAAATCATTCGTACTGAATGTATCGTAAACATAATCAATGTATACATGCAGAATAATAATGCACTGATGACGGCATAATTTATAGTTGTAGTAAACGTATTTTTATTTTATTTACAGGGTGTAATAAAGCATTTGAGATGTATTTATCTCCATTTACCGACCTCGTGCACAATAAAAACCAATATCTTATAACATATACTGGATTTTCATTGTCTATTCTGTGGGTAGAATACAAGTGCTGTATACGTGGCAGCTTTAGTTGTCATGGGTTGGAGAGCTTTAGTTCTGTGGGTTCGCAGACAGATCGATATATGCTAGGCCGATAAATCAGCCCCTCACCCGTGATGATATTGATTTTTTGGTTTAGGGGCGGATAATACCTATTCATTAAAAGCTACAAAAATCTGCAGGAATTTTTTGGCTGCACACGTCGGTGTATCTTTTATACACCTACGGTATTACTCGCGGATGTGGAGCTGAAAAGTTCTTCTGGTGACATATACACTGTATTTCCGGAGCAAATCCTATGTTTGATGACTTGTAAACCCACGTGGAATAGCACAACCCTCTGTACTTTGGCCATTTTTAATTTCGTGTGGACAAGGCTGTTACCAATTACCGGTATGTGTCAAATAATGTGTTTTAATGTGTTGGTTGACCATCGGGCTTGATGAAGTCAATCCTACGCTGATCGTCGCTGATGGGTACTCATGTGGCTGATGAGGCCGATACGATATGCGCATGTCCTGGAGGAGTGTGACCACTGGAGGCATGGGTTTTTTCCTCACGTTGAGGGTTTTGCACCCATTACTAACAGCTGCACGCCAGCCAGGTCTATCCTTGGCGCTGGACTCGAGGTTTGTCACAGATATCGATCAGCATTTCAGGCTGTCCTTGATGGAGTCTTTGAATCTTTTCTTCGTCGACCAATTTTCTGTGTCCACTAGATAAATCTCCATAAAAAATCTGACAGGCCATTCGAGTCTCCTCCCTACGGATGACATGACCCAACCACCGGAGTTGGGTTATCCTGACCATCGCTTCGATACTGGTTAAGCCTGCTCTGTCCAGGACTTCTAGGTTCGTCACTCTGTCTTGCCATTTGACTGCTCCACCTCGGATGCGGAAGGTGGTGGGTTCTATCCCCGGCAGAGTCATACCAAAGACTTATAAAAATGGTACTAACAGCTACCTTGCTTGGCGCTCAGCATTAAGAAGTCAGTGTTATATATATATATATATATATATATATATATATATATATATATATATATATATATATATATATATATATAATAAAATTCGGTGTTATATGAATGCAATCAATGGAAAGGTGTATGCTTTTAAAAACGAGAACTTTCAACATATCATGTCTTTACGAATACTGTAAATCCTACTTTCTTCATTTACATGTTGGCATTGGTGCTAGACCATGTCGTATTTGAGTCAAGTCACGTAATCATATTTTCCGACCTCGTGAATCTCCTGCTTAGTAGTATCGTGAGCGGCGGAAAAGACTTGCCAGCGCACCCGCCACAGAAAAGCAAACGATGTTTTCAAGGATCAAAATAATTTTTCACAAATTATTGGTAAATAAGTAATGACATAATGATTTCCCCCGAAAATAAGGTATGCCGATGTTTAATCAACTTAGCAATGAGCATGAGATATTGGAAAAAAGGATTCCAAGCGGCGTAAGAAAAGCAGATATACATACAGTATTAGGATTCATAGATGAGCCACGTCTTGCTGTGAGACATCTATAAGTCAACTTAAACAAATCTCGCGAGAACGTGTAAAAAAGATACAGACAGGAAGAGCAAAGGCAGGCATACTTGCTCTATTAGGACTTCCTCGAAAGGAGCGACGTCCGAGTTAGGCAACGTCGTGCAACAGTTATTGTTATATGTTAAAGATTCCACCACCGGCCAGGCGGACTGAATCGCACGCGTGTTTGCTGACGAGGAAAGCCGTCGCCGCCGCATCATAACTACCACTGCCGCTAGGGTTGCTCAGCAAGCATGACGAGTCAAAGTTCATGTTTTTGCAACACGGGTGGTCTCATGAATTGCAAGAGCAAGTCGACACCGCCGGGATTAAGGTAGACATTTGTTTCGCCATGCACTTGATTAAGCTCCTAAACCGCACACCAGAAAATGAAGTGATACAAATCGCAATCCCCTGGTTTCATTGTGTTGCCGGTACAATTTCGAGCCGTTAAGACACTGAGGCCATCAATGATGAAATCAACAAAGTTTTTGCAAAGATTCTCGAGACGTTGCAAAAATACACCAGTGACGCAGGCCCAAGATGAACTGTTGCATGATTAACATCATATTGCCCTGTAAAAGTCTTTTCGCGGGTCAAGTAATATCCCAACAAAAGCGCGAACATTACGAGGGCAATGATAAACGTGAGAAACAACAACCAGTGTTTCAAATTGGGTATCTTTTATCCGCGCTGCATCCTTCACGTGATTATACAAATCGGCTTCGAAAATAAAAACAGCACTTGGGCGAGCTCAAGTTTGGTAACATTTAAATTTTTGTGCAGGCTACTGACATCAGTAAGTTTTAACGACTCAGTCCTGATATTGCTGTTAATGTATTTGTTTGGAACGAAGGCCTTCAGCCGATCTACCTATCCAAAGATTCCACTCATGTACGTTTTAGCGTTTATCTGCTGTTGTTGGGCAACATGAAAAATGTGGACGACTTTAGCTGCGTGGCAACATTACGTGTGGATAAAGGATTTGCCAAAAATGGTGTAGTGGCAAACAAGCACAAGAATAAAACAAAAATTTGTTGACGCTAAATTAAATTATTTTTCACAAAACAGCTTGACGGCATTAAATTTTGCTGTAGAGGAGCCAGCGAAAAGCCAGAGCCTGGCAAGAATGTTTTGAACGTACCGTGGTGTAGTGGAAGATGATGTTATTTACCGGGATTTTAAATGTTTTAACGTTCTCGAAGAAACTACGAATTCCGACATCAAACCAAACATTAAATCAAGTACAAGTTGCCGAAAACGTCCCACGAGGTCTACACTGTTGTCACTTGTGATGGAGCATCTGGGCCGTTAATGTTGTACCGTGGCAAGGATTCGGTTGAGATATTTATCAAAATGCATGAGGTTACCGCAAAATGGATCCGACAAGAGCTTGCTTAGCCCGCGAACATGATATTTCTTTGGCCATTCATTGCTGAATCAACGATGGTGCTTTCAGCTCCACCGACGGAACTGGATGCTTGTTAGTCTTGTAATCATGTGCCACGAAATTTTTACAATTGTTGGTAAGGTTACAGTTGTGTCCACTTAATATTTCGTTGCTGCCTCAGAAACATCCATGTAACTTTTGATAAAATCAAATGACACTCACGCGTCTTTGATTCCCTGGTTCTCATTGATTTTGGCCAAGGTTTTCACGGTGATGACTCGTGGCTTCTAAACAAGATGGTTAATGTCCACATTGGCTTTTTAAAGTGCTCCAGTCAAATCATCTTTGGTAGCCAACCTGATTATATCCACATCAGTGTCACGTGTTCCTAAGTGTTAATAAGCATTTCGTAAACTATTAAGCGCATTTTCTAAAGACAATGCAAAATCAACAAGTGGTTGCGGAGTTGGGTCCGGGGAAGTCTTGCTTCTTGCGAATGCATTCAGTGTTCCAACAATATGTCCACATATTGGGCCGTCTATCCGAGTTTGCAATCTCAGTATTAAATATAACAGCGGTAGGCGACTCTGTTGTCCATTAAGTTCCGTTTCTAGCGTAGGCACCCAAGGTTAAATAATCAATAACTTCATGTTGCGGTGCAAGCGCACATGAGTCAAAATGCAAAAGAGGTCGAGTTATTACTTATGCAAGCGAGAGCCACCAGTAGTGACGGGATCTTCGCAAGGAATGGAAACATTCCATCGTTTTTTTTATAGCTACGCCACCACTGACTACGATGACTTAAAATGTAATGCTGTTGTTCGACCTCATCGTTTGGGAAGTCTGCGAAATTTAGTGTTTCTGATTACCGTTTAACTGAAGGCAAACTTCAAGCACTCTTAACTCGTCAAACATTGTCACGCTGTAGGATTGGTCGATCACTCAATTAGTATTTTGAAACGCCAATAAACACGTGTTTTGGTGCGTTGAGACCATGCTGAGTACTTATCTGTCTCGGCACGTTCTTTGGCACCGACTCTATGGTGAGCGCGAGAAACGAAAGTGTCTACTCGTCTCCAGACCGTATAAGCAACAACAAACGTGATTCTGTGGCCAGTAATTGGATCAACACAGGCATCTACAATGTTAATTTTGGCAACTCAACTTTACCATAAGTGACACCAGTGTCATGCCAAACTACATCGTTGGAAGTGTTCTTAACGGTGTTTGGCTCCAACAGTAACGTTTGTGCATATATCTATACATCTCGAATATATGACTGATTGCAGTCGCACATGAAAACAGCAACCAACCTGTCTCCAAAAGTTGTTCTTCACGCTGTGCAAATCAAAAGTAAAAAACAACAACAAGTTAATAACCATGTCTTCTACATCTATAACAGAGATGCCTGCATGATTTTGAGGATGCCTACGTGTGTACGGAAGAGGATCTGCACGATCGGTTCTATCTTTGATTAATATCATGGTTGGGCCATCGGAGCTCGCATAATCTTTACTGCATCTGTCAAGTCCAATACAATTTTTTTTTATCAAAAATGAAAGAGAATAAACTTCTCAAATATTCATTCTGAAAACATGGACCAGAAATCTGTAAATGTTGCAGCATTTTGGATAAAAACAGATTCACCAAGCAGAGAGCACATGTCATTGCGGCAGTCACGTGCTACCAACAAAACTATCGCTGACACGTGCTCAGAACTTGATGAATCTGATTTTATCCATCTTGCTGCGATACCGGCAGGTTTCTGGTCGTTGCTTTCAGAATAAATATGTTGAAAATGAAGTGTGCATTATATTTATTAACAAACATTACGTGACTTTTATTTTAACATTTTCGAATTCTATGCACAACTTTGGAAATGGTTTATTGTTGAGATAACGTGCGTATTGGGAATCTGATATCACTGACATTTAGGTTGCGAGATTTGTGTTGTCATATCACTAGGAATGCAAATGGCGAGATTCAGGTCAAATTTCATCAACGCTGTTGTTTCGTCTCGTCTCTCAGCGGATTAAAGATATCAAATCTCATCATATTCCTATCGATTTCATGTAGGTGTATCTCGATGAAAGGTCGTTCATGTTTGTAAGGCTGGCTAGTAAGCGACTATCCCTTGCCAAAACCAAGGGGTGTCGACAATTCGAACTTTTCGATAGGCAATGAACTCTGACCCTACACCCCAAAACAAATGTCCAAATATAAAAAATGGGTGGCAAGGGTCAGAGGAAACTCTAATAATGGACCCATATACAACATAGTACCGTCAAATCAAGGTACGGGGTCCAAGGGCGCCAAAACTCGTCATCGAAACCAACCGCGAGATTCAATCACATCGATTCCAGATTGGATTTGCAAACCAAATTCATCATGGAGATGTAAATATTGTAAATATTTATTACAAACATACCATTTTCATTCTCAAAATATTGCAAGAACTGGAAATACTCAAAATGTCGATTAAAAACCACTTTAAAACTTCCGTTAGGGAGGAAGACGGAAAAACTTTCTTGATAGCAGAACGTTGACAAGGAGCAAAATAAATATTCTTTAAAGGGAAAAATATCCCACAAGCTAAAGAACTCATGAAAGAGATAGGGAAAAACAGAGTCAGAATAGAAGACATTCAAACACTTACATTGTGGAAGGTAGGTGTGTCTCTGTGTGTCTGTGCGTGATTTGGATTTTTAACTTGGCTTTAAGAATTTTTCAGTCATATCGCTACGATGTCTGCAGTGTGGCAGTGATGTCTAGTACTGGGACATCATGCTGCAGACATCTAACATCATGTGCCGCTCAGTCACATTATCCTGACACCAGACCGACCAGTCCTAACACTAACCTCTTAATGCTGAGCGCCAAGCGAGGCAGCTGCTAGTGCTTTTTTCTAAATTCTCGGTACGAGCCGGACTTCGAACCTACGACCTCTCGCATCCGAGGCGGAAGCTCTAACTACTTAGGCCACCGGAGCTGTCCCATGTGCAACTGAGTGTATATTATATACTATAAAGTGAATAAGAAACTCCTAAACCTAATAGAAAATAAATGAGAAAGGACACAAAGGGATTGTAAACTCGTAACCGGTGCTCCGGAGACACGCAAATTAATTTTTTTTTACCAAAGTGCTACATCTGGTATACCATACGAAATCTTTTTGGAAATAACATCCAAGGCTTTCGACTACCAATTTGGTTTTAAAGTGCAACACAGCAAAATGTCTCAATTCAAGGAATATAATAGCATTCAAACAGGAGTGAGAATGTTAGAAATAAAATAGACGCAAGAAAACTACCTATGTTCTGCTATGTACATGGATTTAAGCTATCTACCACCAAAAATGAAAAAACACAGAATATGTACAAATGCGAGAGGAAAAACAAGTATGCGGTGAAAATGAAAAACAATATAAAATTCAAACAGAAAAAGAGATGCATGAAAATCCAAAGTAAAACAAATAGAGGAGGAAAAACGAGCTAAAGAAATAGAAACACAGGAAAACCAAATAAGAAATGAAGAAAAAAAAACCACCAATCAGTTAAACATGGAAAAAAGGGAAACATAAGACAACACGAGAAGAAAATACGGAAGGAGAAAACAAACATGAATAAAACGGAAACTAAAGGATAAAATTTATAGGAAAAAGACCAAACCCTGACAATGCGATATCATTGACTGGAAAAAGTGGAATTAATCCAGAACAAAGAAAAGGATTTTTTTTTAAGCAGATGATGAACACCATTTCTTATATCCCAAAGGAAAAAAAACTTCTTAACTCAAAGCTGTGAAAGGACTACTTTACCAGACACGTCGAAGCTGATAAAAAAGAATATATTCTATACCCGAAAAGGAAAAAAACAACACACAATCCCCACCCCCCAAAAACAAAACAAGAAAACATACTACTAACTCAAATAACTTTAATAATAAAAAGGAACGATTAGATGGTCACTCTACCTATGACTCATAGGTTTATTACAAAAACTTGTCATTCTTAATGGACTATATTTAACAAAATCTGTATTCTAGAACAGGTTTCCCAAACACGTGGTCCGCGCCGCTAAACCGTATCATGTAGCCCGCAAAATGATTGGCGTAACAAGGTGTCATGGGAGATAAAGGTGGTATGGCTCTTGGGCCATAGAAAATGTCCTCATGCGGCCCTCAGGGTGGTTTGAGTTTGGTGTGAGACTCCAGTTCTAGAATAATGTGGACTTATAGATTTAAAGCGTGATATAGTTGTCATTCACGTCCGCACTGTAACCAAATTACCTACTTTTGGCCAGAAATACTTATAAACTTACAAATACACTTTTTTTTTTTTTTTTTAAAGAGCAGGCTTTCTCTCTCATAGAAAGAGTACCTAGCAGGGGCCTACTAATACAACAAATACTGAACTAATTCCTATTTGGAATATTCCATAACTTAACAAGAGTTTAACCATTTTCAAATTCAAACTACTTTATAACTCCAAACATCATACATGAAGACAGCATGCTCAAACACTTGCACCTAGACACCTTTATAATTTATATACTGATCTCTTAATTGGGATATTTATAAAAAAAAACCCACAAACGTCGATAATTCTGTGCAAGTTTCTAAGAGAATGAATAATCATCGCTTTCATATCATAATTATAGAGATCCTCAGTTCTCCTCTAATATTTCAATACATTCTAATACAAATAATCACTCTACTCGATTTGTCTTTCATGCTAATATGTATTGTGCATGGAGAGATGAAGAGACTCATAAAAGATAAGTGATTGGATTCATACGTTAGATACTTTGTATCCTGATGGCCTTAATAACCAAGTCACTATATAAATTCGTGTAAAATGTTAATAATTTTTTTTTGATATGTTGAATATCCTTTATAAAAATATAATTGTATTTTATTATACTGGTCTCTTAAAAAGAATAGCTTTCGAAATCGCCCAAAATCTTTCGCAATGATATCCAAATCCCCCTCCTCTTATTTTGGATAAATATCTAAATACATGTACTTTGATCTAACTTTAGGCTTCGATTAACATATCAGTTTTAGATAGAAATAACTCATTCCATGAGCTAGATGGGGCGCATAATCAGCATTTACAACCACAATCTCAAAACACGAGGACAATACGAAACGATCCTGGCAAAAGTCACGACATATAATGTGCTATTTCATACCACAGGAGAAAGGGTAAGGAAATCAGATCACTGGATTGGTGTTCAGTGAGAGGACAGTACGAACCCAAGTTCAAGTAAGCAAGCGCCAGGGCATGAAAAAGACCTCACATCCCGTCCACCGCCTAGGAAGAAGTACAAATCAAGACCAAGCAAGCAGGGGAAAACTAATACAATATGGCAGAACAGAACAAAGACTAACCCTGACAAAATTAACCAATTATTATTATTATTATTATACGCAACAATACCTTATAAAGGAAAACACGGGAAATACATTATTTCCATAAAAAGATCGTCCCATCTCCAACTCCAGTTTAAATGCTGGGGCAGAGTCATGGGGTATCAACATAACCCAGACGGAAGTAACGCATCGCTTCTTTAATATCTCAAGTTACGTTAGATAAACAGTCAAGTTGTAATGGTTTGCTCATACTGTTATTGGATACGCTTGCCTGCCATTACGGATAATTCCAGAATTTGTTTATTATTCATGGAGTAACTTCTGCTACCATATTGGTTGACATGGTTTCATCTTCGGTGAATTATCACCGCGATTAACCTACGTGAAAGAGATCATGACGGTTGAGATAATTCCAGGAAGCATACAAATTGTTCCTTCAGGAGTTGATTTATAAGTATATTATATCAGTAGTGTTAAGTCTCTAATTCACCTTTGTTAGAAAGACAACTCGCGTTAGGCTTTCAATTTACGATTCTCACCACATACTGGTCTTGACATTTAACACTCAATTCACCGCACCGACTTAAACAATTCATGCATTACACTTTCGTAACTCTAAACCATTTCAAATATATTCTTTAATCCACTAAGAGAGAGGTGGAGAAGGTGCAATTATCTTTGAAGCGCCACTGGACTTTCCCCCACGGGAATCTCTTACCTTTGTATCCCCGTGATTATCTGGTTTACTTGTCTGTTGTTAAATCTTATGTTTGTGTATACGTAACTGTATCGACATGCAATAATTGCATGTTCATCTGTTCTTGTACTTAGGTATTTTACAAATAAATACTTTCCACGTTTATTTTGTACGGTATCGTATTATTATTTCTAATCAAAAGCTAAAATGGAGAATCCAGATTCGGCGTGTTATATATGTGTGTGCGTGTGTGTGTTGGAGTCGAAAATATTTTATCAAGATATTTGAGCCATAAATTTTTCCCCTAAATTCACGGGAGAATAAAATGGTCGGACCCTGAACAGAGGTATCCGCTGTCCAGAATCAGGAATTTTCTTTGTAATCTTAGGTTGCAAAGTAAATTGTTTGTAATGTCATAGATCATCATTATCATCATTTAAATTATAGACGTTTTTGCCCATACGGGTATGTACGTCTGGTTAATGTCCGTAAGTGGACTATTTAATTGATCCCGGGAGAAGGAATTAGAGCCACATCCCTCAGGCATTACTGTACATAAAAGGCGCTATTTAACTGAGCCGTCAGGTCTTGGGTCAATATGACTGGCTTCATAGACCCTAGCGATTTGAATGTAAGGCTATACTCGAGAGGGGATAGAACCTGCACACACTCAAGCTAAAGGTAGCAATTCAGTCTGCATTAGCTGCGTTAGGGGTCAACCAAGCAGTATGAGACGCCAGTAGCGAGTGGTCACCACTATGACGTCACATAGCGACACCTAGGTTTTTATTGTCATGTGGAGGGTTAATTAATTATTCATGAAGAGAGGAAAAAGTGCATTTCCCTTCGTGTATTTAATGTGTTATGCACGTTTATTAATTTAATGTCCGGGGGTGGCGAGTAGGAAGGTTCGGTCAGGGAGAAGCCTGCTCACTTGGAAGGCACCTTGGTGTAACCAGGGTATACACTTTTTGACTCCATTGCCAAAAGGTTAATAAATTGTCGTCTTGACGGATTTTTGGAGATATATTCTGCGCAGTTTTGTTTTTTTAAAGATAGTACCGCACCAGTGACCGCTTAGTGGTAGTTTGTAGGGTTATTTAAACTTTATCTATTGAGTCTGATTTGGGTGGGGTTTTTCTTGGTTTGGGTTTACCCTTTTGTGTATGGTTATTTAAACTTTCTAAGGCTTAATGGTGCGCCGCTTTGTGCAGCTGGGCCTGATGGTCCTTAGGGTTTGGATCACCTCATATATTCTTAAGTTTAGGGTCCTAACTAATTTGGCTAGGTATTTGGTTGCCGCCTTGTGCAGCCGGGCCTGATAGTCCTTGGGGTTCGGACTACCTTATAATAATAATTTTGGGGTTATAGTAAGTTTTCCTATCTTGATAGACTCTGCCGCCTTGTGCAGCGGGGCCTGATGGTCTTGGGCTTTTCAGACCACTTTATATATTCTAGTTTTTGGGTTTTATCTAGGTGTTCCAATTGTTTTTAGTGTGTCGAGTAGAGGATGTGCCTTAGTGCAGTTGCGTTTGTTGTACTACATATAATCTGCGGTCACCTTGCGGTGGGAAAAGATGTTAGTGTCTTTAATTTCATGTTGTAGGACTGTGGTGCCTTCGAAAAAAATTAATTATTTTTTAAAGAAATTAAAAAAAAAATACAAGAAAAGAAAATATTTATTATTTAAAATTTAGATTAAGGGTTATTGCAGTTTATTTGTTTCTATATGTGTGGGTTTAGGGTTGGGCTAAGTACTTGCTAATCTATCTTTATGTTTGATTTGTTTTCCTAGTTTTTTGGATGAAGCTATTAGTATGTTATTTTATTTTCAGGCTAAGTCTATTTGATTAAAACATATATCTTTGCCGAATACTCGGGTCGCGAAGACATGTACAAAAAGACATTTTATCTTATTTATTCCCTAATTATAAGTTTATTAGCCTGTCTACTAGTCATGCTAATTGTTCCTATTTTGTTTTATTTATGTGATGTTTTTTATTTTCAGACTAAATCTATTTTCATAAGACATACATCTTTGTCGAATACTCGGGTCGCTAAGACTTGTCAAAGATAATCTGTTCTTATTTATTCCCTAATGTTAAGTTTGGTAGCCTGTATACTAGTTTTGGTAGGTTTGAACTTAATTTGTTTTGATTACTATCCTAGCTTGTGGATAGAGTTATTTATGTGATGTTATTTTCAGGCTAAATCTATTTTGACAAGACAGTTGTCTTTGCCGAATACTCGGGTCGCTAAGACATGTCAAAGACATCTGGTCTTGTTGTTCCTTACATTATTTTTTAGCCTGTCCCCTAGTTGTAATTAACTGAATTGTATTTATTTATTGTTTACCGGGTCATACACGTTTGTTTAAATCCCCCATTTTTCCCCAGCGTCGGTGAAGAAGTTTATAATATTTTTGTAAATAATGTCTTATTTAAGTTTTATTCTTTGAGGAAATCTGGATAGGTCGGTGCGGACCCTATTTTATGTTGTTTAGTCCTAAACCTAGTTCTTTGGGTTCCATACTTATGGCAGGTGTTAAAAACATGTTCTGAATCTCCTTGGAGTGGACAGTGTGGGCATTTGCCATTTGAGTTTATGTTGATTGTCAAATATTTCCCAAAGCTGCTGGCTAATTTAGTTTTGCCTATTAGTATCCTATTGATAAGTTTTTAATCCTGACTTCTAATGAGTTGTGGTGGGTTGGTATGTTTTGCGACCTTATTTAGCATGGATTATACTTTGCGTCCCATTGTTGTTGCCACTTATTGTCGATTTTAATTCTGATGATGCTATACAATTTTGGACGCTGTAGTATAATGCTATGGAGTCAGGTTCATGGAGATATTGTTTAGCTACTTGGTCTGCTTTATCGTTAGCTTCTAGTCCGATATGGAAGGGTACCCACATGAACTCTATTATGTTTGTTATTTAGTAGTTGTTTAATTAAGTGGTTGGTTTCCTTCAGGAAGTTGCTTCCTTTGATAAAGTGGTTTGTTTTAATCGCGTTGATGACGCTTAGGGTGTCGCTAATCATAACTGCTCGTCTAGTATTTGTTAGTTGGATCCATTTTAGAGCTTCAGTAATGGCCCAGAATTCGGCTGTGTAAATGGAGCAGGTGTCGGGTAATCGAGCTTCGAATTCTGTGTTGGTTTCAGGGATTACTATTGCCGCAGCAGTTTTGCATGGTTTTGTAAATTTTGAGCCATTGGTGTATATCTTGGTGTACCCTATGTATTTTTCTTCTAGCTAGGCTAATATTTTTGTCCTTATATCATGTACCTGGTCTTGTTTGTTGCCATAAGTAAGGGCTATTGTGTTACAATTAGGGTTACCTCCCGTCCATGGTGTTGGGTCGGGGTAACTGCATTGTTCAGCTTGTAGAGTGGGTAGGATAAGATCTTTCGTTAGTTCATGATTTTTTTGGCACTGAGTGATTGTGGTTCCAGTTTTTTCAATGAAAGGGATTTTACTTTGTTGGATAATTTTCATGGTGGGGTGGCTTGTTTTGTGGATCGAAATATCTTAATATGCTTTCGTTTCTTCTTCGTGGCAGTGGTAATTCTCCTGTTAGTATTTGGAGCTCTTCTAGGGAGGTTGGGTTTAGTGCTCCAGTGCAAATGATTAGTGCCTTATGTTGTATGGAATCTAGTTTACTAAGTGATGTTTTGTTAGCTGATGCATAAACTTGGCATCTGTGATCTATTTTTGCTCTTATAATTGCCTTGTATATTGTTAAAAGCGTTTATTGGTTGGTCCTCATATAGTTCCCTTGTGGTTTCTTAATAGACTTAGATCAGCTTTACAATTCTGAGTGAGCTCTTTAATGTGGTGTTTCCATGTTAGGTTTTCGTCAAGGAACATTCCTAGGAATATGGCTATTTTGACAAATTGTATTGTTTTCCCTTGTATGTGCAGTTTAGGGTATTCTATGGTATTTCTAATATATGGCGAGAACATACTGGCTTCTGTTTTAGTATTTGATATTTTAAAACCCCATTCATCTGCCCAACGACCTATTTGGTTAAGACTATCTTGTATTTGCCCTATGACTGTTTTGCTGTTTGGATTGTCTGCTTTCAAAATCCCACTATCGTCAGCAAATTGGGATAGATCTACCTTATTTTTGTTAATAATAGTGTCAAGGCCGTTTACCATGATGTTGAATAAAGTGGGCTAAGCACGCTACCTAGGTTATATATATATATATATATATATATATATATATATATATATATATATATATATATATATATATATATATATATATATCTGAATCTTGATCCCCTACTTTTGTCAGTATCTTCCAATCTGTTAGGGAGTCTGCTATCCAGTTATGTATGCGGCCAGTTATTTTAAGCTTCGCGATAAGACCTTTTGTCCAGACCAAATCGAATGCTTTTTCTAGATCGAGAAATACTGCGATTAGATGTCTATTGCATTTGCGTTTTGCATTAAATGCTAGCTTGATGCTTGCTTCGAGTCTGAACAATTGGTCCAGGATGGATCTTTTGTTGCGAAATCCGCTTTGTGTTTCTTCAATGTAGTTGTTGCTTTCTAGATGGTATTTTAGCCTGTCATTAATCATTGTTTCCATTATTTTGCATATGTTATCAGTTAGAGATATGGGTCTGTATGCACTGATGTCATTTGGTGGTTTTTTTTGCAGGTTTGGGTATTGGAATGACAAGTTGGTCTTCTCTGGGTGAGGTTTCCTTTTTCTTAGCAAGTGCAGCTATCCATTCTGCTATTGTGAAGTATTCATTTAATTTAGATTGTTTGGATCCTAGGTCGGAGAAAAGGTTTGTATACTTTTGTTCTATATTTTGGCTGTGCTCTTGAAATTTTTGGGTATGGTTGGAGTTGCTGCTCATCCTTGCAAAGTGTGATGCCAAACAGTTTTCCTTTTCTCTGTTGCTTAGATTTCCAGTCAATTTGGGAGTTGGTTGCTTGCTTTTCCTCTTTATTGCTTTTATCTTGTCCCATACCTGTTTTGCGTTGGTTTTGAAGTTTATGTTAGAGCAGAAGGCTTGCCAGGATTTTTCGTTTGCATTTTGGATTGTTTTCATTCCCCCCCACCCCCATTTTTGTAAATCCTAATGTCACTGTGGAGTTCCCTGTGTGTTTAGATCGATTAAGGGCCTTTTATAAAATGTTTTTTTGGGGAGCTACTTTACATTCTTCGTTCCACCATGGGACAGTGGGTTTAAGTTGTTGTCCTCCTGTTCTAAGTATACTTATTTTAGCTGCATCAGTTAGGGCGTTCATTACATTTAAATTGTATTGATCGATGTTATCATTATAAAGATCTACTAGAGTCATTGTAGAGAGGGAGATTTTAAATGTATCCCAATCGGCTTTGTAACACCTCCACCTTGGTATGTTGTTAGTTGGGTATATTTGTTTCATTATATTGAGGGTGAGTAGGATAGGAAAGTGATAGCTTCAAATGGTGCTGCTTTGATCAACTTCCCGATATGAGATTTGGACCAGTTTAGGAGTGACTATGGTGAGGTCGATTGCTAATAGTGCACCTTTGATGGGGTCGAATCTTGTTCTTGCTCCATTGTTAAGAATAACTAGATTGGATTCGGTTGTCAATTTTTCAAGTAGTTTTCCTTTAGGTTTTGCGTTATTCCTCCCCATCTCACATCCTCCAACTGTACCTGGACTTTGAAGCATGGACAGTGGTACTTTAATGTCCTGTCCCATTAATAACCATCTGTTCCTCATTGTCCATATAAAGAAAACAAAAGCACATGGAAAGAGCTTGCGCTTTACCGGATGAACATAAATTAAATGAATTCAAGATAAGACCATTCATACTTTTAATTGCCTAGTGTTGACACCACCTGATATTCCTCAGCGATAAAATGGTTTTCAGATTGGCAACTTTTGATTTAGGACCAAAGTAGATCTCATTCAAATTCTGTTAGTGAAAATTCCATGTTAATTTTACCGTCCATTCAGGAGGAGCAGCCATATTAAGATATTCAAGATGAATATCCAAGTATTTATTTTTAACATATATTTTGACAATTCTTATATACGTTTTTACCGTATAGTTCAAAATCCTTGCATTATGTAACTTAATTATTCATTCTCATTTTAATTAGTTTGTAAAATAGAATAGGTTGAGAATAAAATTTGAAACATTAGGTGAACTTGATAAATGTTTTCCGAAGTTATAATGGTTAGGAGCTTTCTGATATCTTTAGGAAAACCGTCCCAAAGACGTCTGATAAAAAGAAGTATAGTAGAGATGGACGTGATGCTTTGGGAGTTACGTAGACAATAATGAGATGCATCATATCTCCTGTGGAAGAAGGTCGATTTTGTTAGGCACTTGCCCACTTGGTCTCAAAACCTTAATTCTCAAGCAAAATACATACGTTACAAGAGATCTTCTCGTATTTGAACGTATTTGTTATGATTTACAAATAAAATGATACCGGGAAAATGGTTGAAAATTGCATAATTAGGTATTTTGCGATAATTTCACATAAATTTAATTCAGAACATCATTGCGTTTTGCTATTATGAGTTACGAAAAAGATAAATGTGCACAACGTAAGATGCATCTTTACCAAAATTTGTCGTATTTTAAATTTAATTTAAATTGATAATAATGAATATTCAAAACACCAAAACATTTTAAGTTGTCAAATTAATACCATTCTAATCATAACAGTTTCCGATTCAAAATATAAGCACGAATGTTTACGATGTGTATGCCTTTTTAGTCACTCCAAAAATATAACGTATGTATCAGATACATACGACAAAAGACTGTTCATTAAATCTGTAATCGTTTTCCCTCAGTTTTCTTGGTTCCCTTTTGGTCATGAAAATATGGCATGAAATTATTACAAATATGTTTGATTAACCATATTAAACACGTACATTCGTCATTATAGTTATTTCTCCTGTATGTGACAGATGAATATCATCATTATTCACATGATCATTGATCTGATATAATCATTATGACTTATTTTATATTTTATAAGAAGATAAAATGAATAAAAATTTTATACTTATTTACGTGCTTGCACGAAATTTTTAAAATAAAAAAAAATAACTAATGTATTTAATAAAATGTTTTGTAACGTAGAATGGTAACGTATGTTTCGTAGTGTAAAACACGGATATATTTTAAAGTTCAAACAACTTAAATGTATACTTTTGTGTGCAATTAAAATGGCCTGATACAGTCTCACATATAGAAAACAACATTTTTAGCCGATAAATGTGAGGGGTCCCCTCACGTGTACTGTTTAGGTAACGTATGTATTTCACTAACGTGAATCAAATGCAAGTAGTAAGGTGGGCCACTATACGTACAATGGAAATTAGCATTACGGAGACCCCTGGGCCACTATACGTACAATGGAAATTTAACATGGCGAAAAATCGTGGGTCAATATACGTACAAGGGGATTTAACATGGCGAAAAATCGTGGGTTAATATACGTACAAGGGGAATTAACATGGGAAAAAATTGTGGGCCGATATACGTACAAGGGGAATTTAACATGGGGGAATAGAGTTTGGGGATTGTTTAGGGACAAAGGGGAATTGAATATGGGATTTTTTTTTAAAATTTTTTTTAAAAAAGGGGTAGGCAATGGAAAGGCTATCTCTTTTCGAGAAATATGGCTGGCCCTGAAAAGGGCCTTTGGGTTTATGTTACTGTATTCATTAACATAAATGGTACCGCATTGGTCTTCTTCTTGTCCTTAGGCTACGTCTCACTGTTGGTCCGTAAATCAGCACTCTTTTCAGGCATCCTTGTCTTTCAACGTAGATCCTACGTATCCACAGGCTGGTGTTTGTCCTGTGGACAACGGTCCACTTGGATCGGACATACATGAGCATGTCCGTCCGGAACATCATGGAAGACACAAGCGTAGAAGATTGCACATCGGTCCACATCTTGAAGCGACGAGAACAAGTGAATCAATGCAGTGAATTGCGCTTATTTATAGGTACAGGAAGGATTGAAACGGATTGAATTCATTCACCAATCCGAACACACGTTACAAAATTCAGTCAGCTCGCATCCAATCCGAAGAGAGCAGTCTGTGACGTCACGTGGTCTATATAGATTCGTTAGCGCTTGTGTGCAGTCAATCTATGCGACAGTGATTCAACATGACGGAAACTCAGAAAACGATCCATTGGGGTGCACCAGCAGGGGAGACTGCCCAAGGGAACCCGGACTTACTTTCAGAAGAGGTACATTGGGATTTTGTGGATTTTCTTACCTCGCAAGAATTTGTTCCGGAACCTTCGTTACCTTCTTCATTACCGCAAGTGGAGAATTTTAGACAGAGACAGAAAGAAGAATTGGAGAAATTTATGCAACGACAAAAGGAAGCGGAACAAGCTTTTCTCCTACAGCAACAGCAACAGCAACAAGAAGAGGTAAGAAAAAAACAACAGCAACAACAGCAAGAAGAAGTAGCAGCAAAGAAACAAGAGGGTGAAAATCAAACGGCTACGGTACTGTTGGACATTTTAGCGGAGTTAAGACGTCTGAAACAAATGTACCAGACTTCTTTATCACGACCGAAGAGAATACGACCTTCCCGAGCTAAACACGCCAACCCTGTGACCAAGCCTGTCGTACCACCCTTAGTGATTTCAACCCAATCATCAGAAGTAGGCCTTGGCCGTGGCAAAGGCTTAAGGCAGTTAAAGTTGATTGGTTAAACTCACCCCTACACCAAAATAAAAAGGCCCTTTTCAGGGCCACCCACATTTCTCGAAAAGAAATACAATTTCAATTTGCCAATAACTCAAAAATAAACCCCACCCATTTTACCCTTATAGTACGTGTCTGTGTATGAGTGCGTGAGTGTAGCTTCTTATTTTAAAATCAAAACTCAAAGACACTTACCTTATATCATTCATGTATTCTTTTATCCATTTTTTTACAATCCAATTCACAATTCACCACAGAACACTTTAATTAAAAGTTCATTGACTTCTTCTTTCTCCTTGTTTAGTCTCTCTGTTTTTTGAATTTCTTCACCGTTTTTTCCTCATTTTCCTCCCTTCTTCTTTTCTTTTCCTGTTTCTTTGCTTCTTTTAAATAGAATTGTCTTCTTTCTTCCTCTTCTTCCTCTGAAGAATCCCTCTCTTCTTCCGAAGAATCCCTCTCTTCTTCTGAAGAATCCTTCTTTTCTTCTGACTCCTCTTGTTTCGTTTTTGGGCAATCTGGAGACCAATGTCCTTTTTCTTTACAATAATAACAGGTATCTTGACTTTTGTCTCTTTTAGTCCCTGTTTTTGTTCTTTTTTGACGGTCTGGACACTCTGAAGACCAATGCCCTTTCTTCTGACAGATATAGCAAGTATCTTGACTTTTATCTCGAAAGGAAGGAGAGTAGTCCGTCGGCTGGTCTGAAGAGAATTTTCTAATGACCCCTCGCAAAGCTCTGACGAAACGTTCCATCTGGGTAGTCTCTTCCATCGTTGTGCTCGGCTTGAGAGTGAAATGAATAGTGAAAGGACAAGACACACACCCTTTTTATATACGCTGGTTTGCCAAGACTATAAATTAGTCTGTGGTGTTTAAACTTGAGTCATTTGACGTTTTGCACTCAAGATGAAACGATCCCATTCATTCGAGAAGAAAGAAGAAGAAGAAAGTAAGAGGCAGAAACGTGATCTATCGCCTCGTACCAGGGCTGAAATCTTGGCACAAATTCATGCCAGTGATTTTGAAGAGGACATGAGTGAACCAGAATTTGAAACCTCTAAACCAAGTTCGTCACCCTTAGTCAACCCTGAAAAATACTATTCCATTCGAGAGACGGAAAAGCGCTCCTCTAGAAAATTTAGAACCACGGCTTACACCTACACGGTGAAGTTTAAAGATTTCAAGGCCGACGTACCCTTGGAGAAAGCAGAAGTGTTCATCACCGAGATGTGGGATTCTTTGCTCACCGCACTCAAGCGACAATGTCAACCCAAAGAAGACGATCGCTTGACACTATCCATAGATCACGACGGTTTGAAATCCCCTGTTTGGATCGAGTTTAGCAGACCTGCAGAACTAACCCCTTCCAAAATCATGGACAAGATTCAACACGTACAACAATCTAATGACCAGTTTGACATCACCGATGGTAAAGCCACAATGAAAATGGCCCACGTCTCTCTTCCTCAAGGGACAGGACGCAAAAAGATGTTATTGGTGAACGAGCTTCGCAGCATTAAGCGTAGTCTTGTCCAAATTCACAATCCTCATGACCAGATGTGTTTAGCCCGTGCCATCGTGGTGGGACGAACCTATGCCAACAAGAACGACACGACAGAATGGAAAAGAACCTGGAACACTATTCAACGATCCGATCGAGCCAAACAACGAAACGAAGCAGAACTCCTGTTGCAACAAGCTGGCCTGTCCAAAGACACACCCTGTGGCATTCCTGAGATGCAAAAATTGCAAGATGCCCTTGCTCCACGCTACACCTTGAAAGTGCACCCTCAAGAAATGCGCGGGTCTCTGTTGTTTCGAGGCCAAGACTTTAAGGACGGAAAATACATTCATGTTTATCATCACGATGACCATTTCGATACCATTACCAGTATCACTGGATTCCTGGGATACAGATATTACTGTGAGAAATGTGACTATGGTTATAATAATCGAGAGCAACACAAGCATTGTGGATGGAAATGCCCAGGATGTTTGGCCTCTCCACCCTGTCTGAGCGAAGAACCAGTGCCTTGTTCGACTTGTCTGCGCACGTTTGTCAGCCCTACCTGTTACCAACAACATTTGAAAACACAAGGTTCACAGAAGAAATGTGCTTGTCAACTCCTGAGATTGTGCCCTACGTGTAGACAAGGCATACGTACCAACAATGCCAAGGCACACGTATGTCGAGGAAAGAAAAAATGTCACATTTGTCACCACATCGTGGACTTGGAACACGAATGTTACGTGCAAAAATACCAACCCCCACCAGAGAAAGAGGACGGTCACAAGAAGAAAGGCAATTTCATCTTTTTCGATTTCGAATGCATGCAAGAGACCGGCATTCACATTCCTAATTTCTGCGTGGCTCATCGAGCGTGCGAGAAGTGCATTCAAGAACCTATCTTCAGTCATTGCCCTCACTGCAGCAAGATTCCTGGAGGACGTGAAAAAATCTTTCGGGGACCAAACACGTTAGCCGATTTTGCCCAATGGGTCTTAGACCCCGTCGACAAGACGTGGAGCCAAGAGGACATCGAACGTTACGGAGATTGTCATCGTCATGCCACGGTGATGGCTCACAATTTCTCCGGATACGATGGACAGTTTCTTTTGAGGTACTATGCGGAACAAGGCACCGAACGTCCTAAAGTGACTTTGAACGGAGCCAAAATCATTTTCATGCAAGTGGGACAAGTACAGTTTAAAGATTCGATGAGTTACTTGGCCATGCCTTTGAGCCGAATGCCTAAAACGTTTGGAATGACAGAAATGGCTAAAGGGTACTTTCCACACTTTTTCAATACGGAAGCCAATCAACATGCTGTTCTACCCCATTTGCCTGAGGCTCACTATTACGACCCGGACAACATGCGTACCGAACAACGAGAAGCTTTCTACGCTTGGTACCAAGCTCACGCCTCGGACCCTTTCGACTTTCAGGAAGAAATGCTAAAGTATTGTCGTTCCGACGTGGACATTTTACGACGTTGCTGTGGAAAATTTCGAGAACTGTTCACGGAACACGGAGGGGTCGATGA
The DNA here is from genome assembly GCA_028554795.2 of Sinohyriopsis cumingii. Taxonomy (NCBI): domain Eukaryota; kingdom Metazoa; phylum Mollusca; class Bivalvia; order Unionida; family Unionidae; genus Sinohyriopsis; species Sinohyriopsis cumingii. Next base: position 39,508,781 of record CM068834.1, on the reverse strand, counting down.
TTTGAAAGAAGCTTGCACCATTGCCAAAGCGTGTTCCTTAGTGTACCGCCAACGATTCATGCCTGAAAACACCGTGGCTGTCATCAGCCCTCAAACGACCCACTATGTCAAGCGTCAATACTCGGTCAAAGCCCTACGTTGGTTACATTACTTGTGCGACAAGGAAGACAAATGGATTCAGCATGCCCGCAACGGAGGAGGCGAAAAGACCATCGGAACGTATTCGGTAGATGGCTGGGACTTAGAAAACCCCAAGATCGTGTACGAGTTTAACGGTTGCTTATTTCACGGATGTCCCGTCTGCTACCCTGACCGTGACAGTAAAAATCAGTTTTTACAACGGACCATGGAAGACCTGTACCAGGACACTTGTCAGCGACGCCTAAAGCTAGAACAGCAAGGATACCAAGTGGTGGAAATGTGGGAACACGAGTACGATCACCGTATGAAAACCGATCCCGAGTTTAAACGCCTCGTGGAAAGTTACCAGTTCATGGACCCGCTGAACCCGAGGGATAGTTTGTACGGAGGAAGGACCAATGCCACCTGTTTGCTGTACCAAGCCGACGAAGAGAAAGGAGAAGAAATCAAATACTTGGACGTGTGTTCGCTGTATCCCTACGTGTGCAAATATTGTCGCTTTCCTGTAGGGCACCCGCAATTGTTCACGGAACACATCGACCTGAAAAACATTCGACAATACGAAGGCTTGATCAAGTGTAAAGTTTTGCCTCCCACGAACCTATACCATCCCGTCTTACCTCACCATTGTCAAGGCAAACTGATGTTTCCCTTGTGCCGTACTTGTGCCGAAACGTGCAACCAGGACCAACCTTGCCATCACAGCCAGGAAGAACGTGCCTTGACGGGAACCTGGGTCAGCGTGGAATTGTTCAAAGCTCTGGACATGGGATACCAACTGTTAGAAGTGTACGAAATTTGCCACTTTCCCAAGACACAACAGTACAACAAGGATGACCCTACTCAGAAAGGCATTTTCGCCGACTACGTGGATGCCTTTTTGAAACTGAAACAAGAAGCCAGCGGCTATCCTTCCTGGTGTCACACTCCCGAAGACCAAATACAATTCAAAGAGAAATACTACGCACAAGAAGGCATCTCTTTAGACCACATCGAAAAAAACGAAGGCAGGCGATCGTTTGCCAAAGTGATGTTAAATTGCTTGTGGGGTAAAATGGCACAACGACCGTGTTTACCCAAGACGGAATATTTGACAGAACCTTCCCGCTACTTCCAGACGATTCACGACAAAACCAAATACATGAAACACGTGGACGTCGTTCGAGAGGATTTGATCTTGGTCAATTACGAAGAAGATCTGGACTTTGTACAAGACGACCCTTTTGGAAATGTCATCATTGCGGCTTACGTGACAGCTCATGCTCGCTTAAAATTATACGAAGCTTTAGAACTGTTAGAAGAACGCGTCCTGTACTTTGACACGGACAGTTGCATTTACATCCATCACCCGATTCAACAGCACCCTGACATCGAAGGAGACCGTTTAGGAGCCTGGACAGACGAGCATCCCGACGACAAGATTCTAAGTTTCGTCAGTGGTGGTCCCAAAAATTACGGCTACGAATACCGGGACAAACAAGGAGAAGTGCACACGACGTGCAAAGTGAAAGGACTGACTCTGAATCATCGTACCAGTCGAGTGGTCAACTTTGGGGTATTGAAAGAAGCCTTGCAATCGGGAGAGGATGGAAACTTTAAAGTGACCACCTATCAACCGAACAAGATTGTACGTTTACCCACTCACCACATCGTCAGTCGACCCTTGGAAAAAGTCTATCAAATTGTATACCAGAAGCGAGTGCGACTTCCCAATCACTTCACCTTACCGTACGGTCACGTCGGTATTGGTCTGTATATAAAAAGGAACCCTAGGCAAGATCGATAGTTCATTGTTCATTGAAGTAACTTACCATGTCGTTGACGAAGAAGAAACCAGATTGGTTAGGAGTCAAATGTTGGACATCACCGAGACCAGGGTTTTGAGGCTTGGACACAAGAGGTGGCCCAGTATGCACGAGAGTTATTCAAGGAAAAAAGTTACTTTTCAAACTGTGTTAGTGACGGTGCCAGAAGAACCCGTCACCCAGGACAGGACTGTCGTGGACAGGCCTGAAAGACCCTTTCGGGAGGACACTTGTGTGACCTTACCCCTACTATAGAACTGGTTAGAATTTTACCCAAAACATGTTGTACAGACACTTGTGTTTATTCCACGTTCATGGTTATCATGTGCCTTATATTCTTGTACTTAAGCCTTTGGCTTTTATGTATTTTTTGTCTTTCGTATTCATGTTTGAAAAAAACATTCAATAAACGTGTTCTGAAAAAGTATATAAACTCTTGTCTTGTTTGTTTTTCGTGTCACAAGTGACATTTCTCACACCATGGCTACCTCTGCTGTCTCTGCTCCCTCTTCCTCTACTGTCAAAGTCATCGACGAACACTTAGATCGTGCCAGTTGGGAGGCTTTGTATCTTCGCCATCCCTTTAACATGCTCATTGCTGGACCTAGCGGTTCAGGCAAAACCGAATTCGTCAAACGTTTGATCGAACATAAACATCATTTGATCGATCGACCCCCTCAACGAATCGTGTGGTGTTACAAAGAGTGGCAATCGGCGTACAGCCTCTTGCGAGAAAGTCAAGGCGATTCCATCGTGTTTGTGGAAGGCATTCCTAAAGAAGACGACGGCATCGTCTCTGACTCCCGTCTAACCCATTTGGTCATTTTCGACGACATGTTAGGAGAAGACGAAGAAGAAATTAAACTGTGGTTCACGCGCAAAGGGCATCACCGTAATGCCAGTGTCGTTTACATCACCCAAAATTTGTTTCAACAAAGTAAAGCCCATCGCACCATCAGTCTCAATGCACATTACGTGGTCTTGTTTAAAAGCCCTCGAGATAAATCGCAAGTGCAAGTCTTAGCCAAACAGTTAGGAACGCCTTGGTTAACTCAGGCGTACGACGATGCCACTCAGACTCCACACGCCTATTTACTCGTCGATTTGAAACCTACGACTCCTGAGGATTTGCGATTTCGTACCCACTTGTTTCACCACTAGTGCCAAGACGGAGGGCCTGTCCTGTACACGTCTCCGTCCTCGACTTCATTTCACTCCCCATAAAAAATCTATAAAAACCTCAGACACTTTTTCGTCTGTCTCACTCTCAGTGCGAACATGACGTCCCTTCAGTCGCATCTTCCCGTCAAATTGATTCGTGCCTTGTATGGCATCAGTCGAGAAAAAGATCCACAAACACGAGCTCGTGTCTTAGAAGCTAGTCTCAAAGAAGTCTTACGATGGTTCACGGTGACAGCACGTCAATTACTCCAAGGAATCATTCAGATTCCTCATCAAACCAAACGCTTTTTCGATCGAAACAAAGTCGCTTTGGTCCAACTGGCCGATCCCCGCATCGACACTCAAACCAAAAAACAAATCATTTTGAAACCTGGAGGGAGCGGTACTCTAGGAGGGGTCATCATTCGCTCACTCTTAAGATGGGATCCTAATGCCCCCAAAGTTATCCCCAAGACAAAAGTCCAACGAAGCCCCAAGAAGAAAAAGACCAGGTCCCCAAGGAGAACTTCTCCAGTGGCAGGACCCTCCTCTGACCAGACACCACCACCACCCCGGAAAAAGAAAAGAAGCCCCCAGAAAAAGAAAAGTCCACAGAAAACTAGTCGCAAGAGAGGCACTTCGGCCAGGACGCAACCTTACACTCGCAAACCACGACCTGCCACGGCGGTGACTGCGTCTCCGGCAGCTTCACGTTTGTCCACTTCTCCGTTAATGACACCCAGAACTGAAGAGTACTTGGAGACGTTGATCACACCAAGAACTTCTCCGTTGATGACCCCCAAAAGAACTTCCCCAGTGGCAGGACCTTCCAATTTAGTGGCAGTGGCTGCTGCTCACAAAGTACCTTCTCCCAAAATCAAAGTTCAAGAAAGATCGGGCATGTTACAAAGTTTGCTGGATTTGTCCAAGCAAGAACTGGCTCGATTTAGTCCGTTACGTACCCCTGCACGACGTGTCATGCCTGTCCTCAAACTAATACGACGTAAAGACAATCAGTGGCGACGCGTTCCAGTATAAAAAAGGCCTGTGACCAAGTCGGGTATCAGTGTTTTTTTGGTGCTCCTGAAGACTCAAAGATGTCACCCTCCAGAAAACCCCAAGGAAAGAAAAGGAAAGGACTGCCACCACGTTTAGCCAAACATGGGGACATGTTATCTGTCCTGTCCAAAGCTTCTCCACCCCTACGAAAAAAACTCATTCAAACAGCCTCCAAAGAGGTCATCGATACCGTGTGCGAATGTTGTTTGAACGTTTTGAAAGGCACGATCCCTTTGTCCAAACACCAGAAACAATGCTTAGGCAAACATCGTCACGTTCTTCGCCAAATGGTTCAAAAGAAAATTCCCATTCGTCAAAAAAAGAAGATGTTAGTGCAACGTGGAGGTATTTTACCTCTCTTGTTAGGCCCCATACTGAAAGGAGTCTTGGGAACCATGTTGGGAGGACTGGTGGGAGCAAGATAAAAAGGCCTCGAAAGTTCCAAGATCTCAGAATCGACCCCTGACAACCCCATGGAAGGACGAAAACTAGCTTTAGTACCTTACAAACGATGGATGGAATACCATCGGTGGCAAGAACAACACACCCCGCATTTACCTCCCAATCCCCATTTGAGCGAGATGTCCCAGTTACAACACGAATTGCAGTCCTTGATGGATCGCCAAGATTTGTCCGAAACAGAAAAATCGCAAAAGTACGGTCAACTCTTGCAACGACTGCAACTCTTTCACCAGAAAGCTTTAGACGAAACAGCTCTACCCACTCTGAAAGATTTTAAGACCTTGATGAAAAGTCCAGCACCATCACCATCACCAGTACCAGTACCAGTACCAGTACCACCAGTACCCGTGACCAAGACAGAAAAAGGAGAAGAAGAGGAAGGGTTTCAAACTCCACCAGAAAAAGTACGCAAGTTAACAACACCACCTACCTCCAGAATTGGATGGATTAAAAAGATGATGGCCACCCCTTCTTCCTCACAAGAGAAAAAGAAAGTGAAGACAGAAGTGAAGACAGAAGTGAAACAAGAACAGATATCCCCCGCTCAGACATCCTTCTCCTCTTCGACACCTATTGCTGGCCGCACACGCAAAGCATTGCAATCCAAGAAAATACCCCAAGAGAAAAAGAGTAGCATCCTTCAAGAGTGGGTGTCTTATTAACACACCAACCAACACAAAAAAAAAAATGGAAAAAGTCTTAGCCAGCATTTACTACGATCCCTCCCATCCTGCAGGATACGCAGGAGTTCAAAAATTGTATCGTGCTGCCAAAACGCGACTGAAAAGTCTCCGTTTACCTCAAGTGCAACGATGGTTACAAGAACAAGCTACCTACACTTTACACAAACCCATTCGACGCAAGTTTGCCAGAAGTCGCACCCGAGTGGAAGGCATCGATCATCAATGGCAAGCCGATTTAGCCGATGTCTCTCATTTGGCCAGCTACAATCGTGGCTACAAATATTTGTTTTGTGTCATCGACGTCTTTTCCAAATTTGCCTGGGTCGTGCCCTTGACTTCCAAATCGAGCAGCGAGTTAGTGCGAGCCCTGCAACGGGTGTTGAAACAAAGCGGTCGTCACCCTCTTCGATGGCAAACGGACAAAGGCACCGAATTTCTGAACCAAGCTTTCCAAAAAGAATTAAAGAAACGTGACATTCATTTTTTTACCACCGAGAATCCCGAAACCAAAGCCAGCATCGTGGAACGTTTTCAACGCACTTTGAAAGAACGCATGTGGAAATATTTTACGCATCACCACACTCTGAAGTACATCGACATCTTACCGCACCTGGTGCAAGCGTACAACCAATCTTACCATCGAAGCATCGGACGTGCCCCGCAAGACGTGACTCCCGACAACGAAGTGTTTGTGTTTGAGCGTCTGTTTGGTACGTCCCCGACGAGGGCTGTCCCCGAGAAAAGTGGAATGTTGGCCGTAGGAGATTGGGTGCGCATTGGCAAAACCAAACGCACTTTCGACAAAGGTTACTTACCTAACTGGACGACCGAATTGTTTCGCGTCACTGGACGAGTGCATGGCCGTCATCCTGCCGTCTATAAATTGGAAGACATGAACGGAGAAGTGCTCAAAGGAACGTTTTATTTGCCCGAGTTACAACGTGTCACCAAAAAAGAAGACGACGTGTACGACATCGAAAGCATTCTCGAACGGAGAACCCGTAAAGTGGGCAAACGACGTGTCAAAGAAGTCAAAGTACGTTGGAAAGGATATCCACCCAGTTTCGATTCTTGGATCGACGCTTCGCAAGTCATCGACTATAAAAAGAAGTGACCATCATGCCCTTTCACACAGCAGACGCAGCTACGTCGACTACTCCTCCTTCACCTAGTTCTTCTGTGCAAGATTTACAAAAACAACCCTTGTGGGTGTGGTGTGGAGAACGTGTGCCTAAAACGCAAATCGTCTTTTTCTGCCAAATCTTCGTGGTGTATTGTGTCATCGGGGCAGCCATCGCCAATTTGAGTTTGCAACAAGGAGACAAACAATTGTGGACCATTTTATTGAGCAGTTGCATCGGTTACCTGCTTCCTAATCCCTCCCTGAAATTCACCTCGAACGGGAACCCCGGGAACCTTGTGTCCAGTGCCAGTGCCAGTCACCACTTCAACCACAACCAGAACCCCATTTTAGACGGAGACACGCCTCTGACGTCCAGTAATATCCCCTCGGACAGCCACAGAACTCTGGAATTATGAGTCACCAAAACCAATTTTACTTAACCTTACCCAGTGACAGTTCCATGGAGGTGTTTCCCAAGAACACGTTGTGCTGTTACACGGCCAAATTACCTCAAGCCATCCAGTTAGATCACGAAGCCCATTGGGAAGTGGCTTTAGTAGAAATGATTCACCCGACCCAAGTCCTCAATGTCCTTCCCAATCAAAATTTTTTTGATGTGGAAGTTCATGACGAGCAAATGCAACAGTGGATGGATAGCAATGTCAAATATGACAAGAAAACCCGTACACAAAATCAAAAGTACACCACCTATCACTTGTTCATTCCCCCAGGCTATTATTTTAGTGGTCAACATTTGGTCAGCACCATAACCTCCAGGTTTAATGTCGTGTTTCTGAAAGCTTTGGAGCATGTCAACAAAAGTGTCACCATGGAGTACCACAAAGCAGCTCGTCGCTTCTTGATGAAATTTGAACGGAGTAAAATCATGTCCATTTTATTTTGTCCTGAATTGTTTGACATGTTGGGCGGAGACATGGACATGAGAAAGACCATGATCAAGAAAAACGAATTACCCATCGTTTACGACAACGAGTCTTTTAGCAAGTTATTTCGTGCCCCGGTAGAACTGAACCAAGGACTGAATTTGATGTTTGTGTACTCCGATGTGGTGGAGTATAACGTGGTGGGACACACCTCCGTACCGTTACTGCGTGTCATTCCTTTCAAAGTAGATTCTGCCACGGGCGCTGACGAGGAAGGTGGAAACACTTACCACGTCCACCGCGAATTTGTACATCCTCACTATTTGCCTGTCAGTAAGTCGTATTTGGACACGGTCAACATTGCTATAAAAGGAGATCTGGGACAAAATATTCCATTCACCAAAGGAAAAGTCACGGTGAAACTCCATTTTCGAAAACGGTTCTCTCACGACTCGTAAGTAAGTCATGTATCCAGTGTACCGAGGGGTTGCTCGACAGCGAGGACACGGCTTAGGAGATATGTTAAAATCGGCCTTTCGTTCGGTGGCCCCGGTGTTGAAACCGATGGTGACACGTGGATTGCACGCCTTGAAAGATGCGGCACTGACGCAAGGCAAAGAATTTCTCCAAAATGTCATCATCGACAAACAAAACCCTAAAGAAGCCTTCATGAGGGCAGGCAAAAATGTCTTGCTGCAAACGGGTAAAGACATTTTAGGCCAACGAGAAACACCTATAAATGCCCTGCACGCTACCGAGTCAGGCATTCAGCAAGGACAAGGCAGAAAGAGACGACGAAGAAAACACCCTTTCACCAGACTTCAAGCGAGAAAGGCCAAGAAAAGAAGAACCGTTCGAGACTTAGACGTTTTCGATTATTGAGAAAAGAGACAAAAAAATGATGCACCGAGAATCTTGCGCTTGTTCCAAGACGGAACTGGACCTGTTTGCCATGCCCCCCACGATGATGACGATGCAAGAATCCCAGTGGGTGGAATTTCACCCCGTCTCCTCACTGACCGATTCCGCCCCCATCGAGTTTGAAATCAAAGGACAGCCCGAAGATTACATCGATCTGAATAGCAGTTACTTGTACCTGAAAGTCAAAATTCTAGATAAGACTGGAGGTGCTATAGACGATGAAGCAGTAGCTCCCGTCAACAATTTCATGCATTCCTTGTTCAGTGGAGTGGACTTGTACTTGAATAACAAACTGGTCAGTAGCAGCATGGATACTTACCCTTATCGTGCCTACCTGGAAAATCTCTTGACGTACGGAATAGATGCCAAGAACACTCATCTCAATGCCTGTGTGGTATGGGAAGCTGACGAACCTACCAAGTTTGAAATATTGGAAACTGATGAAAAGAAAGACAACAATGATGGATTTGTAGAACGAAGAAAGAGAATCACGGGAGCCGACACAAGTTTAGAACTGATGGATCGTTTGCATTTGGACATGTGGTTGCAAGAAAAGTATTTGCTGAACGGGGTGGATGTCCGTCTGAGACTGAATCGTAGCAGTGCCGCTTTCCATTTGATGGCTGATAGTGACGGTTACAAAACCAAAATCCTAGAAGCCAGACTCTACGTACGCCGTGTGGAAGTGTTACCTAAAGTGGGAAACGACATCAGTCAGACGTTGAGCAGAACGACCGCCAAGTATCCCATACGACGCGTGGAAGTGAAAACCTTCACCATTCCCAAGGGACAGCGATCCATGATCGAAGATCATCTGTTCCAAGGACAGTTACCCAAACGTTTGATCGTTGGTATCGTCGAGAATACAGCCTTCAACGGAGCTGCCGAAAAAAATCCTTTCTACTTTCAACACTTTGGCGTGTCCAAAATCGAAGTCAGTCGCGATGGCAAGACCTTGTGTACCCGACCTTTCGAACCTGACTTTACCAAGATCATGACCAAAAACAACAACGCGCGGACCTAAAAGAAACACTCACTTTTTTATGCTACCCATCACTATTTTAAAATTTTTTATAAATCACTTCAATAGACTATCCACATACGTAAGGCAATCCAATCTAACCTCAAATCTACACCTCAAACACCAAATAAAGACATCATTTTAATCTACTATCCACACCAATGTACTTGATCACTTACAAACACACAAACTCACAAACGCATACCCTCACATTTTATTAAAAAGAGTTAGTGTTTATTTTCACACTACTCTACCTACACACATTGGCAAATCGATCGTTATTTCTTTTCTAGAGTATTGGGGGGTAGCCCTGAAAAGGGCTGTTTTTTTGTTTGCTATGGCATTTTTTAGTTTCTAAGAATGCGATGTCCTCTGAGGATAGACTTTCTGGCGATAGGTCTGCTTCTTCGGAAAGAGAAGAAGAACTCTTTGGTGTCGATACGACAATCGACAAAGCCTCTGTCAGCTTCAGGTTGCTGCTGCTGTTGTTGTTGTTGTTGTTGCTGCTGTTGCTGCTGTCTCTGAAGTCTGTACTTCTCTGTCCATTCTTCTTTGTCCCTGTTCATTTCTTCTCTGAAGAGCTCTTCTATCAGGTCTTCAGTGATTTTTAACATTCTCACATTCTCTATTTCTTCTGGCTTCGGTATCAGACTGTGTCTGACCCTATGCAAATTCACGTAGGCTTCGTTGAGTTTAGCTAGTTTGGAGCACATCTTCTTAGGAGGATGAGTCGACAATGGATGGTTAGACTGGAAACAACCCGGTTCTTAAAGTCAAAGCGCGGATGTGAAGGAAAACATCCCCCACACGGTTTTTGAGTCGCAACGTTTAGTGAGTGTCATGAGAGGGATAGTAAGAAATGAAAGAGCATCAATCCAACATTCTTATAGCTAAACAAAAGACAAAGGCATTTTTTTCAAAACACAACATTTTTTATTCAAAAACCACTTAACACTAAACAACAACTCTAACATTTTTAACAATAATCCAACAATATAACATCAAGATGGATATATTCAAAAGCAGATTGGACCTCATTTAATGAAACACTAAGCAAAATAGACACCAAAAACATAGAAAATGATAATATTAATAAATATTACGAAGACCTGATTGATACCATACTAAAGGCAGCCACCACTAACATACCCAAAACCAGTGGTAACCCACATAAACAAGGAGTCCCATGGTGGAATGATGAATGCAAACAAGCCATCACTGATAAGAAAAAAGCCCTCAATAAATTCAAACGCACTAAAAACTCTACTGATTTCACTATATATAAACAAAAGGAGAAAAACCTTAAAAACATAATTAAACAGGCAAAGGAATCAACTTGGCATAATTACTGCACGAATATCAATATCACAACTAGTACCAAACAAGTCTGGGATAAGATTAGATCAATTAGAGGAAAGACAACTAACACCACTCCAAAAATAGCTGGAGCCATTACTAATAAAGAAAAGGCTGACCGACTAGCTCAGCATTTCTCAGATATGAGTAGCAACACCAACCACACCCCAGCATTTCAATTACATAGGGACAAAGTAGAAAGAACCCATAGTAATCTCTTTAAAGACCTCGGTCCCAAAGTCTCGAACCTAAATAAAGACATTACAACTTACGAATGGGACCTAGCATTGAAAACCAAAAACGAAACTAGCCCAGGGGAAGATCAAATAGGATACACAATATACAAAAATATCCCAAATAACATTAAACAAACAATTATTAAATTACTAAACCAAATATGGACCTCAGGCAAACTACCCGATAAATGGAAACACGCAATAGTAATTCCAATACCCAAGCAAGGAAAAGACCCTAACGATATTAGCTCCTACAGACCCATTTCCCTAACAAACAACATTTGTAAGATCATGGAAACCATAGTCACCAACCGACTCAAACACCACCTAGAGAGCAATAATTTAATCTCCGATAATCAATGCGGATTTAGAAACAAAAGATCCACCACGGATCAACTAATACGATTAGAAACCGCAATTAAATTGGCGTTCAACTCCAAACGCAAAGCTGATAGGAATTTAATTGCAGTATTTATTGACCTCGAAAAGGCATTCGACCTTGTATGGACCAAAGGCTTATTAGCCAAACTCAACCACTACGCCATCACAGGTCGAATGTTTAAATTCATTGAAAACTTCCTCGCTGACCGTAAAATATCAACCAGAGTCGGCGACACCTACTCTGAACCACACACACTTGAAAACGGTACACCACAAGGGAGCGTACTCAGCCCAACCCTTTTCAACATCATGATTAATGACTTGGACACCAACTTAACATCAAAACTAATTGAACTCTCACAATTTGCTGATGATAGTGGATTATGGAGAGCAGGAAACCCCTCCAACCACAAAGTAATCAGCGATATTCAAACAAGTTTAAACAAAATAGGGAAATGGGCTGATAAATGGGGTTTCAAAATATCCCATGAAAAAACCATAGCAGTATTATTCACCACCAAACGTAAATTACAAAATCAGTTTCCCAAACTCACCATCCAAAATCAAGAAATTAAATTCGTAAATGTAGCACGATTTTTAGGAATGCATTATGACTCCAAGCTAAACTGGGGACACCACATAAACGAACTAGTCAAAAGGTGCAATAAAGACCTTAACCTCCTTACAACCCTTAAAGGAACCACCTGGGGATCCAATCAAGAAACCTTACTAGCTTTATATAAATCGTTAATTAGATCTAAACTAGATTACGGATGCCAAATTTACAACTCGGCACCGCAAAATAACCTCAAAAAACTAGATAGCATACAAAGAAAGGCCCTAATTATTTGCACTGGTGCACTACCATCCACATCACTAGTGGAACTTCAAATCTTAACTGGAGAACTGCCGCTCCACCTTAGAAGACAAGAACTCACCCTCAGATATGCAGCCAGGCTAACAACACACCCCGACACACACCCCACCCGGCTAGCTATAAATAAATGCAACATACCTTTTAGAACTAAATTATCACAAAACATACCAGCAGGGAAATTAGTCCATCAATTAGTTGAACAACTTCCTATAGACAAACTCCAAGCAGAAATTGCAAATCACTATGACAAAGAACCATGGATAAATATCAACCCCACAGTTAACACCCTCATTATGAAATATGGCAATAAAAACGAACAGGAACTCAAACTAAACACAATCTGTACAGAAGAAATCAACTCAAAATATTGCAACTACATTAAGATTTACACTGATGGATCCAAAATTACAGAACCACCCAGAACAGCAGCAGCTTACGTAATCCCCGAACTTAACATTAAAGTAGGACGAAGACTACCTAACCTCTGCTCTATATACACAGCTGAATTCTGGGCCATACTTGAAGCACTCAAATGGATCAAAGAGAACAAAATACCCCAAGCGGTAATAATAAGTGACTCGCTAAGCGTCATAAACTCAATACTTAATAACAACACCAAATCAAGAGAAAACTATCTTAGGCAAACCAATTTATTGTTAAAAATACTGAACAATAATAACTTACAAGTAGAATTTATGTGGATACCATCCCATATTAACATACCAGGTAACGATATGGCAGATATAACAGCTAAACAAAAACTAAACGAAACCACTCACATCAACCTAGATTATAGCATATGCGAACTCAATAGCATATCTAAAACCCTCATTGATAATAAATGGCAGGAATTATGGAACACAAGCACTCAAGGCAGGAAACTAAAAACCATCATTAAAGAAGTATGTAGAAATAGGAAACCACCCAAAACAAAAGGCAGTGAACAAAAATTCATAAATAGAATACTCACGGGCAAAACCAAGCTGGCTAACAGCTTCGGACAGTACATAGGACCACAACCACATAACCCTAACTGCTACCACTGCAGGGTCCCAGAAGACATAGAGCATATTTTTAACAACTGCCATACACTTGAAAAAGAAAGGGCTAAGTTTAAAGTTAAACAGCATAAAATTGGATCCCCTACAACATACCCAGAATTCTTGATGAACACAAACCCCTATATTAATCTAACATTCAAAAATATCATAAGTTTTATACACGAATCCAATCTACTCAAAAAAATCTAAGAAAGTAAATCAAAGACCAGTTAAAAATATAACAAATCACTGTTTGGGAATTATGACGGCCGGCTCGGTCTCGTGGGTTCACAGACTGACACAGCCGTTCATAGCCCGAATAATAAAAACCAGTTAAGGACGAATATTACAAAATCACTGTTTGGGAATTATGACGGCCTGCTAGGTCTCGTAGGTTCACAAACTGACACAGCCGTTCATACCCCGAATAATAAAAACCAATTAAGGCCACAAAAAATTAAAATAGGAAAATAGGAATTAATTAAAACATGACTCCATAATAACAAACAAACAACCATAAAACAAGTTTTCATTCCAAACCAATAAGATAGGGAATCAAAATAAACAAGGAATTCATGAATAAAAAAAAAAAGAAAACGAAAAAAAAAAAAAAAAAAAAATACTCCTAACCGTCTCCTTGTCTCTTAAACAACATCTGGCTGAACTTTTAAATCAAGCTTCCACAGCTATTTCTACTAACATACTCAGCCAAATCCAGGCAATGTTGGCAGACGACACTGAAGAATTTGAAACTTCCACGCTAGCAGCGGCCCTGGAAGTATCATCATCCAGCGGCAATGAAGCTGATGAACCTGCACCACCTAAACAGAGTGGAAAAAAGGAAGGCTCTGTCTACCGGAATATCGGACTGGGAAAGGCAATTGATGATATCAAAAAAGCGGGCCACTTCGTCAATGCCACAAGACCGGGTGTCCTAATGTGACGTCATCGCTGCCGACCAATCGTGGCGGGAGTCACATACTGCTTGGTTTGACACCTGGGGCATTTCAATCCAACTAAGAAACACGAGTGTGTGGTGTGACTATTCCCACTCATGTCTATTAGCCTTTCAGTCAGGTTGTTAAGGACTAGTTAGTCCTACACCTGAGTGGCTAAATTAAAAAGTACTCTTTGAGTACATAAAAGCCTGGGGGATGAGGCTCCTTTTCCTTCCCCCAGGAGTAATTAAAAATCACGCAGTGCGTGAATAAAAAAGTGGTACATGTTCAAAAGAACGAAAACCACTATAATCCAACTAACTAACTAACTAACATCAATTTTATGTTTTTTAGGGGGATGTTTTCCTTCACGTCCGCGCTTTCACTATAAATTGAAACTCGCTGGGAAGTCTAGCTACCCTTGTTGATTGATCAACACCAAAAATGAACACGAGACTGTCTAAACTGTTGGAACTTCATGTGCATCTGGAATATGCCAGGCGCCTGTTGAATGAACTGGCCGCGGAAGCCATTGTGGAGGAGGGAAGGATAAGAGAGGAGGAGGAAAGAAGAAAAAAAGAAGAGGAGGAGAGAAGATATAAAGAAGAAGAAGAAGAGGAAAGAAGATACAAAGAGGAGGAGAGAAGAAACAAAGAAGAGGAGGAGGAGAAGGAAAAGAAGAGAAGAAGAATAAATTTCAGAATCCCAGAGAGCGAAAATTGGGATTCTGAAGCGACATATCCTGCCTCTGCTCTCTCCCCCAAAAAAGTAAAAAGTAACTGGGGGATAAGATGTGTATGTGGCGCCAGGCCTGGAAGGTGCCACCATTAACCAGGTGTCCATGAAGTTCCAAAATAAAAAAACAGCCCTTTTCAGGGCTACCCAATACTCTAGAAAAGAAATAACCATCAATTTGCCAATGTGTAGGTAGAGTAGTGTGAATATAAACACTAACTCTTTTTTAAGATAGTGTGAGGGTATGTGTTTGTGTGTTTGTGTTTGTACCCGCTCACGTACGATTGTGTGAATAGTAGATTATGGATTTGTTTATTGTTCTTAGCGTATGTGAAGAGTATAGTTTGGGTTTTGTAAGCGCTCACGTACGATTGTGTGGATAGTAGATTATGGATTTTGTTTATTGTTTCTTAGCGTATGTGTTTGTGTGTTTGTGTTTGTGTGTTTGTGTTTGTACCCGCTCACGTACGATTGTGTGGATAGTAGATTATGGATTTGTTTATTGTTTCTTAGCGTATGTGTTTGTGTGTTTGTGTTTGTGTGTTTGTGTTTTTACCCGCTCACGTACGATTGTGTGGATAGTAGATTATGGATTTGTTTATTGTTTCTTAGCGTATGTGTTTGTGTGTTTGTGTTTGTGTGTTTGTGTTTGTACCCGCTCACGTACGATTGTGTGGATAGTAGATTATGGATTTGTTTATTGTTTCTTAGCGTATGTGTTTGTGTTTGTGTGTTTGTGTTTGTACCCGCTCACGTACGATTGTGTGGATAGTAGATTATGGATTTGTTTATTGTTTCTTAGCGTATGTGGAGAGTATAGTTTGGGTTTTGTAAGCGCTCACGTACGATTGCGAGGATAGTAGATTATGGATTTTGTTTATTGTTTCTTAGCGTATGTGTTTGTGTGTTTGTGTTTGTACCCGCTCACGTACGAATGTGTGGATAGTAGATTATGGATTTGTTTATTGTTTCTTAGCGTATGTGGAGAGTATAGTTTGGGTTTTATTATATGAAATGAAAAAGTAGGGGATGTTTTCCTTCACGTCCGCGCGTTGTTTGGTCATGATCTAGGTAAGATCAATTTTACGTTTTAGGGGGATGTTTTCCTTCACGTACGCGCCTTAAGTATAAGAACCCACAGTATTCGTCGTTCAAACCATTCTGCAAAGAATAAAAAAGAAGATGGCTTCTAACCAAATGGACAAAATACAAACATTACAAGACGTTTTAGACAACTTAGGAATGATGGAGCAGATGTTGATAAGACTGGTTGAAGACCATTATTCCTATAGTCCCCATCGTGTAAAGATGGAAATTAATAACTTAAAAAAGGTAAAGGACAAGATTAGTGGTGTCATGAAAGAGATAAAGGAGGAGAAGGAGGATGAAGAGGAAAGAATAAGAATAAGCAAATGGAACGAAAAGATTGAAAAAGAAGAAGAAAATGAGAAGAGGAAGAAAGAAGAGG